>JAPTYO010000024.1:3788820-4428578 GCA_036873135.1 Clarkia xantiana subsp. parviflora | reverse complement strand
TGGTCACTGGGCCTTTTTGTTCAGCACTAAGCTTGTACGCCGGGAAGCGAACATTGAGCCTGACCTAAGATATGAGTTCTGAGTCCGTAATGATACTTTGAGTGCCTCTTCATAAGGCTCCTGGGATCAATCACGAGCTCGAGGTGAAGAAGTTTGCGCCCGTCAGAATCACGAGGATTTCTTCCTAGCACAACCGAGATGTGACCCCGTGGTCAAACGTGACACGCGTAGTAGGAAGCAGGCATTTATAGCATACCAGAACCTTTTGGGATGACAGAAAAGGGATATGTCAATCATGTTATCACAGATTCTCGTCTGGCCCAGAATGTGGTTAAATGACAAACAAAGTTCATCACGACGATATGCAAAACGAAGATCACATCGAGTTACTTCGAAACTAGATAATCGTCTTGTTTAATCAGGTTTATCCCCCTGACTCTTAGCCAGACTTGTTTGGTGGAGGCCTCCCTCCACCGCAAGATGACTGTACATGTGTGACTAGGTAAAGCCCACATTCGACATAGTTTGGCAGAGGATTGCGTCCTCCTACGACTTAGTTTATAGACAGTAAATCTGATGTAATCAAAACATTATGACGTTGATTGATCATAAACTCAGTTGCAATTCTTTCGCTTACAAAATGTAACTTTCTAATATCAAAATGCTATCACAGATACATTCCATTTCTAGACCCTACGCAATCCAAGCAGTTTTACATGCTTTTCGAATATTCGTTACCAAGTTATTTGTAGACATGTATTCCATAGTGATTATATTGTCTACTACTATTAAAATTTAACATGAAACTATTTCATAACAATGTGTCTGGTCCTACTCTGGTACTTCGGATTCTTAACTGCCACAATGGCTGCTTGACTGTCAGAAAAGACCTTCACAGGTTTATTCTTAACATCTACACCAAGCAGCGCAGTTAGAATCCTTTTAAGCCAGACCGCTTTTTGTGCATTCCTAGAGAGAGCTACGAATTTCGATTCCATCGTAGACAGCGCGACTCATATTTGCTTCTTGCTCATCCATGAAATGGCGGCATTAGCAAGGAGGATTGCTCCTCCTGTGGTGGACTTACGATCATCTGGATTGCCACCACGGTCGGCGTCACCGTAATCGGTCAATTCTAACTTCTTGCCCTCATAGCACAGTTCGTAGTCGGCAATACCTTTTCGGATAACGAGTTCCTCGTTTTATAGTCTTTAAATGTTGATGACCCAGATCTGATAGGAAACGTGCTACTAGGCCTACAGCGTAACAGATATCCGGACGGGTGCATTACATGGCGTAGAACAAGACCATGCATCCCGCACCCTTTATCTATTCACGCTTTGCTAGGTTCTTGGGGGGCCGTCACATTCTGACAGTGCGCACCCAAACAACATTGGCGTTTCCACGGATTTTTGCATCATGTAATCTGAATCCTTTTCAATAGCTTGTTGATATAGGCTTCTTGAGACAGACACAATTTCCGGGTAGCCCGATCTCCAGCAATTTTAATGCCCAAGATGCACATGGCCTCTCCCATGTCTTTCATCTCAAATACAGATGCCAACCAGGACTTTGACTTATTCATTAATCTTTTGTCGTTTACAGCGATAAGTATGTCATCCTCGCGTAAGGTTAAGATGAAATATTCAGACCCGGAGGTCTTATAATACACGCACGGATTCTCATGAAGATTCACAAATCTGTTTCCTACGATTTCCTCGTGGAATTTGCGGTACCATTGCCGAGACGAATGTTCAAGACCGTAGATGGACCTATGGAGTTTACAAAATTTTACGTTCGTTACCAGGAGTAGTAAAACCCTCCGGTTTTTCCATGGAGATCTCTTCCTCCAGGTTTCCGAGTAGGAATGCTGTCTTTATACTATTTTGGAGAGGTTCGTAATCGTTACCTACAACCAGGACCATGAATGGCCCTTCACCGTGGTTTTATGCACAGGTGTCTAGTATGTTTCGTCAAAGTCCACTCCATGAAGTTAGGTACAGCCTTTTGTAACGAGTCGAGCTGTCTATAGCTCGACCTTTTTCATCAGTGGTGAGCCTTCTTCCAGGACTCACCTTATCCTTATGTCCTTGTGGTTAGCAGGTAAATCAACTATTGACTTTACAGGCTTTCATTCAGGTGATCTCTCTCATTTATTATTTTCTTCCATTTCTCCACTTTTGGTCTTTCCAATGCATGTCGACTGTTGATAGAGTGAGGTTATCACTCTTCCAGATGGGATACTTCTTTGGAGAAGCTCGATGCCTTTGACTTTCGTCGAGGCTTGATTATCCCGTCTTTGAGTCTTAATGTCTCTCCCCTTCGGAATAATGCCTCTTATCGGAGCATTTCTTCCAATTGGGATCAATTCTCCCAATCGAGATGATGCTTCTCATCGAAGCATCACTTCTATTGGGTACTAGAGGAGTGCTTTAACCATAACCGACAACTTTCCTTATACGACTTCTTGGTCTTAGAATTTTACTTCCAAGATGAATTCCTTGATCACTTGGATATGGAACCAAGTTTGTCGGATCACTCCCACTGGGAACAATGAGTAGTAGAGGTGATGGATATACGCCCAATTTGAACCCGTTGACTTCCGAATCGTTTTATTTTGATCACCCCATTAATGATTGTAAATCGAAACTTCGACCCAAACACCCCGCGAAAACGCCAACGGTCCGGACGAGGCCAAAATACTCGTCCGGACCGCGGCAAACTCACCTAGGTGAGGTCGGGTGGCCACACCCGACCTCCCCTAGGGGAGATCGGGTCAGCCAACCCGATCTCCCCTTGGGGAGATAGGGTTGGCCAACCCTATCTCTCCTAGGGAAGGGTTGGGTGGCCACACCCAACCCCTACCCTTGGGGGTCGGATTTTCTCCCCCCCCCCCCCCCCAAGGGCCCCGGCACCGCTTCCCGACTCCGTTACTCAGTTTATTTCCACCGACCTCTCCGTGCTTTAAGGTTTTAATTACGAGATTAAGGCTAATTAATCATGTTTAAAGGTTAACGATGTCATTAAGCCACCTTAATGACACCGTTGCCTATAAATACAACCTTTCCACCATTCATTTGAACATCTTGGCTAAGCATACAATTTAGCTCTGACATCTCTCTAAGTTTTATCTCTCTAAGAAACGTATTGACTTAAGCATCGGAGAGGGTACATCAAGCACAACTCCCCCCCCCCCTCCGTGCTTGATATTGCCCCTCTTGCAGGGCACGTGGAGAAGAGAAGGCAAAGGGCAGAAGGACACGGATCAGAACGACAGGACTTAGGAGCACCGAACCCGTAATTTCACCAGTGAGGAGTAAGGTTTAGGTCGACCGTTCGTTGACCTGAAACTTAGAACCTAACACTTGGCGCCGTCCGTGGGCTTCGAACAGAAAGCCTGGAAATAACGAAAGCGATGACGAACAGCTTAGCATCTAGGCATCACCGCCCACCTGGGGGCAATAGGCGAGGAAGAAAGCCTATACCTCCAGCAAGGCAGCCTAACCCAGAGAAGGAACCTGTACACCCAGAGCCTCAGGTAACCCCACAGGCACCCCAGCCTAACAACCAGGAAGGAGGACCCTCACTCCCAGCTGGAGCTGAGTCTTCCACAGACTCAACTCCATTGGCAAGGAGGCCACAAAGAGAGGGGGAGCAACAGGGAGTGCCATCCCAATACACGGCACCTCCTCAGGGATACTACTATGAGGCGCAACCTCAAGGATATCCATATGGGATGCCGGCTCAAAGGAACGACAATCGCACCCACACAACCAACACAAGGCCAGCATACACACAAGGAGCACATACAGTGACTCCGGGGTTGATGAGCGCATTGGATGAGCTACTAGCCTACAGAGAGACTCCGAGGAACAGGCAGGGAAGGCAACACCAGCATGAAGAAGAAGAAGTTCATGAGCAAGAACAAGTCCCAGAAGAAGAACACCACTCGCATCCTCGAACAGGGCAGCGAGAAGAAAAAAGGAGGGATAACCAAGGGCCACCCCCAGAGGGAAGGCAGCAGTTTGTGCCTCCAAGGCAGCAACAGACACAGCAGGATGCCAGGGCATACACCCCGCTGGGGGCAGACAGACAGGCAAGACCTCCAAGGAGGCAGGAATTCCACCAAGTACCCCAGCAGGGATATCAGGGATACGCCTACAGTCCGTACCAACACGGACAAGGGATCCCAGCAAGCCTAGTTTATAACTATGGAGGATATCAGAGAGACTATACTCCAACGTCGGTGATGATTAACCCGGAGGAGATAGAAGCCATGATAGTGAGAAAGATGAGTGAGTCAAAGAAAAACGGACTGCACTGACTAAGTGACAACACCAACCACCCCTTCACAAGGGAGTTGGAAATGAATAAAGTGCCAAACTCCTTGCATACAATACAAATAGCAAAGTACAATGGCAAGGGAGACCCTTTGGAGCACATTCAACAGCATGAAGCCTCTCTATTCGGGAGAACTACTGATGACCGATACAAGGCACTCCTATTTCCAAACACCCTATCAAGGGTGGCGTCACATTGGTTCTTTAGCCTACCTACCGAGAGCATCCACTCATGGGCGCAGCTAAAGGCGAAATTTCTTCAGAGATATCTAGGAGAAAGGAAGCTACTTAAAGGAACAGGCTCCCTATATGATGTGAAGCAAGAAAATGATGAATCCTTGGCTGATTACTACACTAGGTTCAACCAGAACATAGCAGACATACAGGGCGACATCACCGAGGTAGAAATAATAAGAGCCTTCATAAGAAACCTAGGCCGCTTCGGGTCCACACTGGCAGAGAAGATGGCCAAGAATCCGGCAAGCACCTTAGAGGAGCTAGCAGGGAGAGTGAAAACTCATATAGACCTAGAAAGGCACAGGGTGAGTAAGAAAGCCAAGATTCAAGCAGCAAAGGAGGACAACACAAAGCAAAATAAGGGAAAGCCACCTCAGGCACCTCAACCCATAAGGCAACAGGAGTGGCGTCCGCCTCAGCAAAGAAATCAGATGGGTGAGCCACTGAAGGCTAAGGAAATAAATGTCATCAAGTTCATATCATTGAACACCACCCCAGCAGTGATCCTAAGAGAGATGAGAAATCAGAAACTATGGTCGCCCCCCGGAAGATGGAGAGCGCCAATGTTAGGGACACACAAGGATAGATGGTGTGATAACCATGAGGCATACGGACATGATACGAACGAATGCTTTAGCTTGAAGCTAAGCATCAACAATATCATCCAGAGGGGGGAGCTAAAACAGTTTGTTGATCATGGTGGCAACAACATACAGATAGGGCCATCATACAAGGACAAAGGCAAGAACAAGGTAGATCATAATCTCCCACCCAACAAGAGGGGGACTATAAACATGATACATGGAGGAGTGGCATCAGGTGGCCCAACAGCTAATGCAAGGGAAGTTTATGCATCCAAGGTGGGCTCAGTACCAAAGTGGAGAAAGAGACCACGAGAAGGAGAAGAAATGAAGATTGAGTTTTCGGAGAAGGATAAGAGCCATATTATCTTCCCGCATGATGATGCTTTAGTCATCACGATGGACATCGATAACTTCGATTTAAAAAGAATACTGGTAGATGGGGGCAGCTCTGCAGACCTTCTAAGCCTAAGGGTCCTGGAAGAGATAGGAAAAATAAAGGCAGACATCAAACCAGTCAATTTCCCTTTGGTTGGTTTCTCAGGGGCAACAAGCTATCCCCTGGGAATGATAACGCTGCCAGTGACCATGGGCCAAGGATGGACACAGTTGAGAGTGAACGTCAACTTCATGGTGGTTGAAAGCCTAGGAGCCTGCAACGGGATCTTAGGAAGAACAACTATAAATCCATATGAAATTGTGCCTTCTACGGTGCATCAGAAGCTAAAATACATCACTGAAAACAGAATTGGAGAAGTATTGGGTGATCAACGCACTGCAAGGCAGTGCTACGTCAACTCCATGAGACGTGGATCACACAAGTCAGACACAGTGGCTATGGTCATGACGGGGGCCATCCAAGATAAGGAGAAGGTGATGAAAGGGCCAAGGCAGGGAAAGATGAAAAAGAGAATTGCACTCCGCCAGAGTAGGCAGTTCTTTCAAAGACTAGCTAAGAAGAAACAGAGAGGTAAGGCTATAAGGGTAACAAGCATACCCTGGCAGCCAGAGAGTGCCGAAGGAAAGAGAACAAGGGAATCCATTGAAAGGGGTTTCCGATATATAGATGACATCAAGCAAATGCCAAGGGAGTCCATATCAAGTTACTTTGAGAGATTCTTCAGCTATGGTGCAAGCATGGACATCACAAGAAGAGAGGCCGTAAGGGCCTTCCTTAGAAACATGCACCCAACCTCATTTGAAGCATATGGAGGGCTCTATGAGGTGGTCATGACAAGCACAATGAGGGAGCTCAAAGAGAAGCTGGACAAGGCGTTCACAAAAGAGATAGGGCAACTGGAAGAAATCCGGGAAGAAGGAAGAGAGACTGACACACTGGAAGGAGGTGTAAACTTCAAATTCACACCCCTTACAGTGAAGATAGAAGAAATTTTCCAGAAGTACCTCAAGGAAGAGCTACCCACATGCAAAGAGGAGGGCAAGGCCTTCCTAGGAAGAGATGCACAGGGTTGGTGTGAGTACCATGGGACCTGGGGACATCAAACCAATGATTGCATGTTGTTGAAGATAGAAGTGGAGGAAATGATTTACAAAGGAGGCCTAAAGGAGTACGTGGCAACAGACACACTCACCACCCCATATCCTTAGTTTCATATTCAGCACTTAGCATGTTCAAGCATTTTAAGTTTTCCAAAAACAACTTTTGAGAAGGAGAACTCAAGAAGTTACTCCGACTCTACAACTATCTTTGATTTCCTCCAAAGGGTATCTTGATCCATCCAAGACACCCCAAGTGTACATAAAGCATGAATGCTCCTAATGAAGTAGAAGTTACTCAAAAGTATCTTTCAAAGAAGGTGGTGATACAATCATTATGTTATCCTTAAACAGATATGACTTCAAAGTCAGCAACACCCTCAACGCCCTCAAGAGCGTATCTTGAGAGTAGTTTTCATACTACGACCTTCGACGCCCCCAAGAGCGTATCTTGAGAGTAGTTTTCATACTACGACCTTCGACGCCCCCAAGAGCGTATCTTGAGAGTAGTTTTCATATTACGACCTTCGACGCCCCCAAGAGCGTATCTTGAGAGTGGTTTCAAAAAACTACGAATTTCGACGCCCCCAAGAACGTATCTTGAGAGTGGTTTCTAAAAACTACGACCTTCGACGCCCCCAAGAGCGTATCTTGAGAGTAGTTTCTAAAAACTACGACCTTCGACGCCCCCAAGAGCGTATCTTGAGGTAGATTTCAAACTACCTGATTCGACGCCACCAAGAGCGTATCTTGAGGTAGATTTCAAACTACCAGATTCGACACCCACCAGGAGCGTATCTTTGGTCTAACTTGTGCCCTCCGGGAGCCTATCCTGTGAAACGTTAAGTGCCCTCCGAGAGCCTGTCTCATGAACAGATTCGACGCCCACCAAGAGCGTATCTTTGGTCTAACAGTATCATACACACCATTCAAAGGGTATCAGAAGAGATCATTGCACCATACTAAGAAGGATCCTATGAGAAAATAATGGCAAAGTAAAGTTGTATAAAGAACACATAATGTTTTTTCTTGATGAGATAGCAGGTAGGATGTGAAGGAAAACACAAAAGAAGGATAAGTAAAGGAAAGCACAAAGAAAGGAAGAGTCCATGATCAAAGGAATACATACAGAAGCATACGAAGTACCCATCAAAAGGCAAGCGTTCCACACACTGCCAACAATACCATACGAAGAAGGAAAGCAACACAAAACCCAAAGTACAACAATCCCATAAGATACTCAACCCATCAAAGGGGAGGAAAAGTATAGTCGTATATACAAAGATAGAGAGATGTCAGCACATCAACCAGAGCCCTCTGGAGAGTCCTCACGGTCCTGACCCCCTAAGGACGACCCACCAGCAGAGATAGAGGAAGAGGAGGAAGAGTCCGAACTAGCAATATCCACAGGAGTAGCATCCACCTGTGTAGGGGCAGGCTCATCAGCAACAGCAGCCTGACCCCTAAGGACAGCCATATAACCAGTAGCGTACGGTCCAAAGTCACCCAGATCACCAACGGGAAACTGGGGATCAATACGAAAAATATGGTCAACAAGATACTCGCCAAATTGGTTCATCTCCTGGGTCAGCCGCACACTGTAATCAGCAGTAAAGGCAGAGGAAGCCTTGTACTCAGATACTGCAACAGCTCTCTCCTCTGCTCGGCACCTTGCCTCAAGTTTCCTCAACTCCGAATGGAGTGACGATGCGACCTCAGCCTCACGGCGCAAGCTACCTACGGTAGTCTCAAGTAAAGACACCTGGTCCCTAAGCTCCTGCATCTGTAGGTCAGACAGACGAGCCTTCTCAGTGGCAGTGCCAAGCTCCGCCTTCAGGGATACCTGGCTATCCTCAAGAGCCTTCTTCTCATCGGACAGCTCAAGCACAAGGGACGACATGTTCACCATGTCAGACATACCCTGAAAATAACAAGGGATGAGTAACTGGAAAAGCAACCGCATGAAAGTAAAAAGGGGAAGAGAGACACCACTCACAGGCACATAACGGGATAATACACCCTGAACGAAACGCCGGGTCTCCCTAGGAGACTTAGGCTGAGCAGCACAATCACCAGGAGGGATGGCACCGCGAAGCACACGGATGCCAACCTCCGGGGTGCGCAAGGAAGATCCGCTATCAAATTGGAACTCCTTCAACCCAGCAAAAGGATTTCACTCAGACCCGACGATATCCTCGTTAGTAAGGCGCGTAAAATCCTTCCGACTCAAAGCGGGAGGCCCACCTATACAAACAAAGCAAGATAAAGAAAAATACGAACATAGAAGCATCAATGACAGGAAGAAGATCGAACCTGACGACCGTGCCCTCGGCTGGGGGGCAGAAGATGGAGAACCAGTAACCACTCCACCATCACCAACAGGCCGCTTCCCTTTATTAGCTCGGGAAGGTGCCTCTTCGACCACTATCTCTTTGTCGCGAGACAAAGTCGGGGGACGAACACCAGGGGGAGGAGGATCTGCAGCCTTCTTCTTCTTGACAGCCGAGGCCCCGGCCTCAGAGTCGGACCTCCGTGACTTGGACTTAGAAGGTCCAGAGCCCTTGCCCACAGAGACAACTCTCTCGGTCACCAAAGGAGAGTGCCCTAACAATACAAGAAAAACAGTGTAAGAAAAAACACAAGTATACCATAAGAGGAAAAGAGAAGGAAGTATACCAGAGGCCCCAGCAGTCTTCCCAAGCATATGAGACTTCTTCGGAGTAGAGCTGGAGGGAGCCCTCCTCTTGCTCAGATCGACCGGAGCTGCCTGCACGTTATACGTTTTCCCGTGAAACCAACCTACAAGGGAAGAGCAGAAAGTAAATGTAGAAGAGAAGACCAAGTAACATACCGAACCCCCGGAGCCAGGAGTCAAACTAATCCCTGCCTCATAAAGATCTGTCTCGGTCTCCAAGGACACGAGGCAGTATGACTGGGTCCTGTGGCTCTCATAGATGGTCTTCATAGTCTCTAAGTCCACAGAAGAGAACTCCCCAAAGGCAGGCCAGCCATCTGACCGATCCTCATTCAAAACCGGCCAGGTAACATATCGATCCGTGATAAAGAAATAATGTTTGGCCCAGTGGCTCGCCGAGTTATCGCTCCGGGCCACGAAACGAAGAGAAGTATCGCACTCAACCCCGCTAAACCCGAAATCAGCGAATCGGGAATCTTTGAGAGACGGATGGCGAATTACAAAACTCGCGAAGCCTACCTTCCTCTGATACTGTAATCGATAGAAGCACCGGAATAAGACCAATGAATACTTCCAGGAATAACAGTGGCATAACACCCGGAAGCCCACCCAGATGCGGATAGCACTAGGGGCAAGGTTCATAGGGGAGATCCTAAAGAATCTACTCAATTCTACAAGATCATCGCAGTAAGGCAGCCGCAATCCAAACCGAATCTGGGAAGGATAAACAACAACCTTCCCCCTGGGGGGCTCTGTCACTGTCTGGCGGGTATTTCCCAAAGAAGGAAGGAAGGGATATAAAGGCTCATCTAAGGGACAAATGTCACCTAAGGTAACATGCTCGTTATAGTCAGACCTAGTCAGGTAGTTCTCCGACAAAGTAGCAAGACCTAAATCAAAGGCAGTGAGAAATTCCAAGCTTGAATCAGGCTCCGACTAACACCCCGGCTCAGTACACGGCTCAGAATCCGACACTGAATTAATGGCAGGAAAGAAAACAATGCGTTGAATAGAAAGAAAGAGAAACTTACTCATCCTTCGAAGGATATAACGCCTTTGCAAAGTTTGCGTACGGGGACACCACCACGAGTACAGTACCTGCCACGGCATGACAGGTGTCAAGACAAGAAGATTTCCGGAAAGACCGGGCATACCCCGGCACCCGACAAACAACAACCAAAAATTCAAAGGCATCCAACAAAGGTAACAGACACGCGTCAAGGACACCCCAACAATGAAATCAGACAATTTTGCTCGAACCGAAAATCAGTTCCCGGTCAAAATTACAATTACGCCCCTCAACGGAAATCAACACACAAATGGCGCCCCAACATCAAATTCAAAACAGGAATAGTTTAAACGGACAAAAAACTATCTCCAGACGACCGGCCAAAAAAAATTTCCCCAAATCGGCGGTTATCTACGGCAATCACATATTCAATCAAGAATCGGCAATCGAATATCGGCATTTAAAGTATCGACATTTTATATGGTAACGAAAAGGAAAAGATTGGACCTTCGGAAAACCTGACCCGATGTGATAAACGGGTTCGGAATTCGAGTTTTGAGGTCGCCGGAAATCAGCCCCTCGCCGGAGACCACCCTTCGCCACCGCTGGAGACCACCCTTCGCCACCGCCGTGACAGAGCCGTGCCGGAGCTCACCTATCCCGCCTCCGCCTGGACTCGCCGGAACCACGATCGCCGTCCTCCGCACCGTCGACGTCCCCACCACGCCGCTGCTGCTTCGTGACCTCGCCGAGCACCGCCGTGAGCCGAGGTCTGCGCCGCCTTCGCCGTGAGTCGCGCCGCCACGCCATGCCGGCCTTCCTCGCCCGAGCTGCTGGTCGGAATTCCTGGACCTCCACCGGAATTTCGGCCGGCCCCTCTCCCTTGGTGTGCAAGAATTCCTCCCTTGGTCTCCAAGTGTGAGGAAAAGAGGAAAAGATAACAATGGTGGCTAAGTGAGGTAATTTCTTTACTCCTCCATATATTTGAAAAGGTGTAGGGTTTTTTAAAGTGACCTAATCACAACCCTCTATTTAAAATTAGAAGAGATCTAAGGGTTAAAGGAAAACTATCATCTTTACCTCCCTTAGACTATGGTTAGACATATTTCCACCCAAGTTAACACCATATGGGTATATTTTTAAGTATCCCATACTTAGAAAAATTTTAGACCAAAGTTAAAATTTTTCTCCACTTAATTTATCCCGGCATGAAATGGAAGCATGGACTCGTTTAGCTGTATTCATGTCGCATCCCCACACGAGCGTATATTTTCCGAGTATACGCCCGTGGCGGTATTAGATTTATTATTTCCATCTCAGATGGATACGTGCTTGGACACGTGTCCGTGCTATTCTGACGTTTGCATTTCCTCTATCTTATAAGACAGGGGGCAGAGTCAGAGACACACACTCATGGGTAAGTAAGGATTCCGACAAAAGGTAAAATCCCGGTTTCAAATTGCGCGTGCCATACCTTCCTAAAATAGAGTCAATCAAGGGTCAGGCCATTGGTTGACTCGGGGGCATGTGATGGATATACGCCCAATTTGAACCCGTTGAGTTCCGAATCGTTTTATTTTGATCACCCCGTTAATGATTGTAAATCGAAACTTCGACCCTAACACCCCGCGAAAACGCCAACGGTCCGGACGAGGCCAAAATACTCGTCCGGACCGAGGCAAACTCACCTAGGTGAGGTCGGGTGGCCACACCCGACCTCCCCTAGGGAGGGGAGATCGGGTTGGCTTACCCGATCTCCCCTAGAGGAGATCGGGTGGGCCAACCCGATCTTTCCTAGGGGAGATAGGGTTCGCCAACCCTATCTCTCCTAGGGAAGGTTTGGGTGGCCACACCCAACCCCTACCCTTGGGGGTCGGATTTTCTCCCCCCCCCCCCCCCCCCCCCCCAAGGGCCCCGGCACCGCTTCCTTACTCCGATACTCAGTTTATTTCCGCCGACCTCTCCGTGCTTTAAGGTTTTAATTACGAGATTAAGGGCTAATTAATCTTGTTTAAAGGTTAACGATGTCATTAAGCCACCTTAATGACACCATTGCCTATAAATACAACCTTTCCACCATTCATTTGAACATCTTGGCTAAGCATACAATTTAGCTCTGACATCTCTCTAAGTTTATCCCTCTAAGAAACGTATTGACTTAAGCATCGCAAAGGGTACATCAAGCACCACCCCCCCCTCCGTGCTTGATATTGCCCCTCTTGCAGGGCACGTGGAGAAGAGAAGGCGAAGGACAGAAGGACACGGATCAGAACGACAGGACTTAGGAGCACCGAACCCGTAATTTCACCAGTGAGGAGTAAGGTTTAGGTCGACCGCTCGTTGACCTGAAACTTAGAACCTAACAAGAGGTAGTTATGGCATCCTCGGTTTAGCATTACGATAATTAGGTTCTACTTGATTCGTCCAAACAGCAACAGTGATTACTTGTGGTAGGTGTTTAGACCTCCCACTGGATTTATAATGAAAATGTTCACATTAAAATTTACCATGTCATTCACTTGAGTTGCTGGTTCAAATCTCTCCCACTCGAATTAGGTGGGACCTGATGTCATTAATATCCTCTTCTGTCCGATTAAGACTCATGTTTATGCATCGGAAAATTCGTCCTCAAGTATGTATTGTCACATGTTCGACCACGGTACCATGTCTTTTAAGCTGTAAACATGTATTTTCAAAGAGTAGTTACATACTCTTGTCCTAAATACGTGTTTAATGCGCAAATTAATGTCGCATGGTGATATGAGTAGCTCATTATCATTCTTCAGCTTTTTTGGCGACGTGTCTTACCGATTATAATGGAACATAGTTTTACATTAACGTGAATCATTTTCTCATCATCCCATAGGGAATGTGTGAAGAAATGACCACAACATTTATGTTTACAAACTATGCTTTTAGAAGTTTGTTATTTGATTTGAATACTTAGCCCGACTTATCGTTCAAGGCGTACAGAAGAAAAATCATTTTACCGACTTCATCCTTCTTCATTTGCTAACTTATTTCAAAGATTTTATCCCATCTCCGAATTGAGCATTTCAGGTTTTCACCTTATGCGTCAGTAGATACTTTTACAAGGTCGTAGTAGTTTCGAAGCCTACCTCCTACCGATGTAAACGTTATCAATAAGTTATTTCCGATGGAATGCAAACGAAAATTCAGCACATCATCATTTTAAACACTTATGTTTTAAACTCATACTTTGAAACGATGCGTTCCTCTTTCAAAGTCCACTTGCGCGAGGCGCAACTTACCCTAGTTTAACCTTCGGTCAAATCGTTTCATGTCTGAATTTAGTATAATTTAATCCAATCGGTTTCACACATGATTACAGTTTATTTCATTCAATGGATTAATAATAATAAAGAAAGAGTTTTAATCGGTTTATTCTTAGAACCACGCAATCAATAGATTTAATGGCATGATCTAGTCCATAGACTTAGATGTAGGAGGAAATGTATGGATGTGCTTGATTCTGTCATTTATGAAATCAAATTTATTTTGGTTATTTACTTATTTCGGATCGATCCCGTTTTTAACAGAGTCGATTAATCTTGATAAGCAGAACACTTTTCGAATTGAAAGGTAACTACTTTATTCGATGAAAATCGAAACAATGTATTCTAAATTCATAAATTAAACAAATAGAAAAACCAACATTGAACAATACTGGGGTCTCAGATCTCAAACTCGAAGCAGTCATGAAGAAGCTTGATGGACTAGATGTCTTAACCGAAATGTACCAAAAAGGTACTGATATCATGGTGAGTAAACCACCGGATCATCGTTTAGACTTCTTTTTGCTGGGGGTTGCAAAGCATTTTAGCATACCGATGAATCTTTCATCAAATGCCTCGGGCTCCTTTGGAAAATTTCCTTCTTTCTCATCTGTTTCGTATAGGTCTATCGTCGTCTTGATCGATTTGATCAAACGCGTTAGGCCTTTCTCGTTAACAAACCATGAAAGAGGAAACATTCTCATTACTTTCTGAGCCTGAGTCCATACATCCAACTTATCAGCGGGATCATGATAGGCTATTATGCAGTCATCACTGCATAGAATACTGAAGTATTCTGCCATTAAGGCTGTAACTTCGGTGGCGTTACCCTTACTGAAGCGAAGGTATATGGCACACCAAAGACGCAATGCGCTGGGTTGCGTAAAATCTTCTTCTACTTCAGCTGACAGCCGTGAGAGGATCAATTCTCGTGCATTTCGATCCTTCCTTAACCTTTTCTTGTTGTTGCTTTTATGTTGGATTTTGTATTCGTCCAAGCTCAGCCTATCCACCGTCGGATTGACCTGATCGTCAAGATCCGCAGCGATCAGAAGATCCATAACATTATCTCTCCATGCATCGTAATCCATGCCATCCAGATTGCATGGCTCGTAGAACTGTACCGGGTCAGCCATGAAAACTAATACATTGATGGTTAGGCAAAAATTAGGTAGACAATAACATTCTGAGAAAGAATTGCATACATAAGATATCTATTAAGATTGAATCCGGCAAATAATGATTCCTCAGTCATCTAAACCAACTGACCACCAGTAAACCAATGGAAGATGGATGTGAAAGAGTTCACATTATCGCCGTTTTTCAATCCAATAGATCAGACTTTTAAAACGGTTTTAATCGCAAATTACCAGAACGGGAATTTTAAAACAAGCATACCCGATCTTGGCTTTCCTAAGGCCCTTTGTATTTTGGAAAATATTCCGATGAATTTACTCATGCATATATAATTCTACTAACCATGTAAATTATCATACACAAGTAACATTCATCAATCAAATCACACTCATGCTTACGCGTCATGCGTCAAATGTTCTGAGGAACTCATGCTTGCATATATAATCCTACTTACATGTAAATTATCAAATGCAACTACATCCTCAACATTCTAGCATACGTGTCAGACATGAAAATTCCACAACAATCATTCATATTTGGCGATTGGTTTTCGGATTTAAAAATAATTTTAAACATTAGGGGCTGGTTTGCAATTCATGCTTATAATCAATTGCGCAACATTCTAAGCATGAATCCTAGGCATTTCCAACCATCACAGCATGTCTATCATAGTGCGCATTCCATATATTTAACCAGGGTTCCGCCCACAACATGCAATGTCCACCTAGCTTGACTATGTCAAGACAACATTTCTAATCATGCATTAATATATATTGAATTATAAACAATTGCAATTCAGCCCTCTAATTAATCCAGTCCCAAAAACATGTATCTCCGAGATCCATCCACATAATCGAAACAAGGCATAAAGATTAACAACCCTATGAGCTCTGTGTAGTCTATTAAGAGGTTCAAAAACATTTGGATTTTAAAACTTGAGCGCCCTATTTTATTTAATTGACGTGAATTCGGTTTTGAAAATCATTTCGGTTCAGTCAATTTCGGTCCGGTCCGGTTCAAAAAATCCGGTTCGGTCCGGTTTGGCAAATCCGGTTCGGTCCGGTCCGGTTAAATTTTAAAATCTGGTTCGTTCCAACCGGTCCAATAAAATAGGGTTTGGTTCGGTTCAACACACAAAACCGGATCGGTTAGATCCACTTAATTACTCCGGTTCGATACGACCCGATTAAGTCAAATCGATTGAGAAAACCCGGTTCGATTTAAGTCCGTCCCAGTTTAATATATATTGGACCGGTCCAATAACTTAAAATTTTAAAGGTTGGGCCGAAATGTTTTCTTGTGGCCCAAGTAGGGTTTTAAAGTCCAAAAATAGTTAACTTATCCACCAAGTAACATTAATTATATAAAATAATTTCCAATATTAAATATATATATTTTCTCAATCTTTTAGGCAATAAAATCTATCAATAATATATTTAACTCTATTAAATATTTAGATGTATTGATAGTGATATATATTTCTATATATTATTGTGAATCTATCATAGTGTTCCCAATTATAGATATAATGTTACCTTAATTAAAAACTAAAATATGGTAAACAATATTATTTTAATATAGTGGCCGAAAATTTTGTCCCTTGGTGCTTAAAATTTAAAATTTTACCTTGTAATTTACCTAGGGTTTTGGCCAAAACACTAAAATTGAGAACAAGTGGTCAAATTTTAAGATCAAAGTTTAATAAGATCTACAATCCAATGTTTGATTTTGATAAATATTACACTTTTCTTGAAAATCATGAACATCAAATTAACCAAGAACATCATGAAAATTTTGGTTTCATCAAGAACCCTAAAAATTGAAAATTTTCTAATTTTCTTTTAAAATTTCGGTTTTTTATTTCAAATTTCAAGAATACCAATTTTTCAAAATCATGAACTCCTAACACATTCTCTGATACCACTGTTAGATTACGGGGAGTAATCCCTACGGATACTAAATCAAGGTACATACTAGTAATCGGAATTACGGAGCGGAAGATTCACACATACCTTTAGGATGATCCGTAGACCCAAGATCTTCTCAAGAGGGAGTTCGCGATCCTCCGGTCGAGACCCGTAGAGGTTCTGGTTAGAGAAGCTCTACGTGGTGCAAGCTCCACAGCAAAGCCTTTAATCGATTCTTGGCACGGGGACAGATCTCTAGAGAGTTTGCTCGAAAGCAATTTGGCACACAGGGCTATGGTTCGGCCGAACTAGGTATTAAGGGGGGGAGGGTTTTTTCTCTCTCTAAAACACTCTGATAAGTGTTAGGTTCCAAGTCTAGGGTCAACGGGCGGTCGACCTAAGTCTCGTTCCTCACTGGAGATGTTGCGGATTCGGTGCTCTCGGGTTGTGTCTTCCTAGCTTGTGTCTTTCCGTCCTTCGCTTCGCTTCTCTTCTCGCCCTGCAAGAGGGGCAATACCAGGCACAGAGGGGGGGTGGTGCCTGATGAACCCTCTCTGATGCCTAAGTCATTACGTTTTTTGTAGAGAGATAAAGCTAGAGAGATGTCAGAGCTAAATTATGCAACTTGCCAAGATGATCAAAGATCTCCAAATGAATAGTGGAAGGGTTGTATTTATAGGCAACGGTGTCATTAAGGTGGCTTAATGACATCGTTAACCTTTAAACACAATTAATTAACTTTTAAACACGTAATTAAGACCTTAGGGTACGGAGAAGGTTGGCGGAAATAAACCGAGTATGGGAGTCTAAAAACGGTGTCGGGGCCCTTGGGGTGAGGAAAATCCGACCCCCAAGGGTAGGGGTTGGGTGAGGCCACCCAACCCCTCCTAGGGGAGATAGGGTTGGGTAACCCTATCTCCCCTAGGTGAGTCTAACTTGGCCCGGACGAGTATTTCGACCTCGTCCGGACCGTTGGTGTTTTCGCGGGGTGTTCGGGTTGAAGTTTCGATTTACAATCATTAACGGGGTGATCAAAATGAAACGATTCGGGAGTCAACGGGTTCAAATTGGGCGTATATCCATCACATGCCCCCGAGTCAACCAATGGCCTGACCCTTGATTGACTCTATTTTAGGATGGTATGAAACGCCCAATTTGAAGCCGGGATTTTACCTTTTGTCGGAATGCTTACTTACCCATGGATGTGTGTCTCTGACTCTGCCCCCTGCCTTATAAGATAGAGGAATTGCAAACGTCATAGTAGCACGGACACGTCTCCAAGCACGCGTCCGTCTGAGGTGGAAATAATAAATCTATCCTTGCTATGGGCGTATACTTGAACAATATATACACACATGGGGATGCAATATGAATACAGCTAAACGGATTCATACTTCAATTTCATGCCGGGATTTGTCTAAGTGAAGAAAAATTTCAATTTTAGTCCAAATTTTTTCTAAGTATGGGATACTAGAAAATATGTCTATAGGATGTTAACTAGGAGTGAACATGGATATATCATGAACATGAGGATGTGTACTAGCATACATGCAAGTAGGAACATAAGGATGGGAGTGAGTATAGACATGATGCGATTGTAGTCATGAATGTATGCATAAATATATGGCGGCCATGTGCATGGACGTCTAAATGTTTGAACATACGGGAGTGTGTACGTGGGCATGCATATGAGTGCAAGCATGAACATGTATGTATGTATGTATGGACGGGTTGTGAGTATAAGCATGAGTGATGACATTGATATACCTGTAGATGTTAATCATGAATATGAGCATAAGTGCAAAGGTGAGAGCCTAGACCTCTCCTTTACTTGAGGGTGGAAACTCTGCCACTCAATGGGACACAACGTTCCGCCTCCCTCGTACTAGCGTGAGCATTGTCCATTAACCTCGACCTTCGGCATGTGTAACATTTTTCCTTCATTCGTTGGAGCGTGTGTATAGCTCTTGACCTTTACTCTGCAATTTGTTCCCCATAAAAGTGAGGGTGAAAATGCTTACAAGCTTTCTTCTTACCGCCGCGAGCGAAGGGGTCTATTGACATGTGTTAAGGGTTGACCCTTCCTTCGGATGTGTTGGAGCGTTGCTCCATTTGGGGAAACTAAAAGTTCGCCTTCTTCCCTTGGTGTTAAGGTTGCCCCCGTAGTAGGCGTATCTCGCCCCTCTATGAGTAAGGGTCGATCTTTGCGTTGGTTGCTCGTATAGATGACTCACTTTTGGAATCTTTCTTCTTCAGACAGGGAGACCGTTGAATCGGATGAGAGGGAAGAACCCTCTAGTTCTGTTTATCAGGCCAAGAAATTTTCTAAGTTAGGGAAGGCTGCTAATGCTTCCAGTATGTTCTCATTCCATTCTCTTTTCTTTGTGACATACTTATGATTGTTCTCATGTTGCTTCCTTCTTGTTGTTAGAGCGTTCCTCCCTGGTTACCGGATGGGTTCTTGCGGTGGTCGAGAGTTCAAGTCAATCGGAATCCAAAGCGCGGAAACCTGACTCTGAGGTCGGGCCCTCGGCTGCCAAGGAGAAGGAAATCGCGAGAGGCTCTCCTTCAAGTGCCCCCTTGCTGACTCCCTCTCATGATAAGGAGGTAGTGGTTGAAGAGGCGCCCTCTTTGGTTGACAAAGGGAAACAACCTGTGGCTGGCGATGGGGTGATCATAGGTCTTGATTGATGGGTTCCGATAGCAATCGTTAGCCCCGTTAAACATCCAATGGACGGCAAGTAAGTCCAGTGGGCCTCGTAAAGGCCCGGAAGGCCCAGAGGTCCAGTACGAAGAGCCCCGACGTAGGCGGGCCCGACATAAGAGCTGTACGCTCCCGATAAGAAGCCTCTGAGTAGGCCCCGATATGCCTTGATAAAGGCTCCGATGATAAAGCCCCGCAGAGGCTGGACCTGTCCCGCAGAGACTGAAGGTCCTGGGTGGTGATCTAGAATGGAACAACTCTGGAGTCCCCGACAGGAGTTAGGACTTGGGATCAGAGGATAAGACCGAGAAACCCGCCTACCAGGTAGAGTAGTGGGAGACGGTTGAAGATAACGGATAAGTTTCCCCGAGATACGCAGGGCGTGCCCGAGATACACGGAGTATGGGTAAGATACGCGGAGCGTGGGGCGAATTATACGGAATCCCCCGAGATATACGGAATCATGACCATAACGGCCAAGCCTGGCCCCAGGTAACTCTGGGTGACTTCGTCTCCTATATAAAGGAGGAAGTTACCCCAGAAAACCCTAATTGAATTACGAGCTTAGACTTTGGCTTACCACCCCATTGATTACTGTACTCATTTAAGCATCGGAGAGGGATTCTGGGTCACCACCCAGGTCATCCCCTTGTGCAGGACCACGCGGAGCTTAGGAGTCCGAACATTCCGTCAAGGACGTAACGGAGCTTCGCCCGTGATCCAACATTGGCGCCGTCTGTGGGAACTTACAAAAAGTCAAAATAGTTTCTACCAGATCAATGGCCGGTGGTGGCAAGAAGAAGCAAGTTCCGGCCAGCAGTTCTCGTCCCGCAGGAACTGTGAATTCCCCGTTGCCGGAACGCGTCGCTGAACAAGGTGAGAACCCTGCCCTTTCTCAGACAGGGGGACATGGTGATGAGGTCTCAGTCCGAGACGCCGGAAGGGACAGGCAAGAGGTCCCTCATAGGGGGGAGGATGATGCTCCACCAAACCCGGTGGGCCCTGGAGCTGGAGATGCCCCGCGAAGGGAAGAAGGGTCGTCTTCGAACTCGGAGTTGGCCAAGGCAGTGGCGGAGGCCATGCCAATGTTCCTGGCTGCCATGGAAGCTCTGCTGGACAAAAGAGAGGCCGCTAGAAAGATGGGGGAGTTGCCTCCGCGAGAAGAGTTACCGCCACCCCCGTCGAGGGTGGACCCAGAGGAGCAGGAGGTTCCGCCTCGGGATAAGGGTAAGGAACCTAGGCAACCAGAGAAGTTCGTGATTGACGGCCCTGGGCCAGTGCAGAATAGGACCATCCCCCTGAATGGTCCCCTCACCGCCGACCAGGTGGTAAGAATCATTAGTATCTATACGGGCGACCAAAAGCAGATGACCTCGGAGCTCAGGGATCGATCCAGCCATCCTTTCGTACCTCGGCTGATCGACACCGTTGCCCCGCCAGGGATAGGTATCCCGACGATCGAAGCATATGATGGGGAAGGAGACCCGGTCCGCCATGTACAAAGACACGTTCAGGCATGCATGGGTAGGACCTCAAACGAAGATTTGATATGCTCGCTGTTCCCGATAACCCTAGGAGAGAGGGCCATGACCTGGTTCTTTAGCCTTCCGCCAGGAAGTATCACCTGCTGGGCCGACATGCACGACCGCTTCATCAAGCAGTACCAAGGACGAAGACGCCTCTTGAAAAGCGTGAGGACCCTAACCAAGGTGGTGCAGAGACCTGATGAATCGTTGGCGTATTATTACCAACGGTTCACTGCCAGCGCTGCAGAGATTGATGAAGAAATCTCGGAGGGGGAGATGATACGTACTTTCCTGCATAACCTAAGTGCTCCGTATGGCTCCGATCTAATGCACAGTGTAGCCGCGAAGGCTATATGGAGTATGGAGGCCCTGCAAGCGAGGGTGAAGCAGCAAATTGATGTCCAGGAGTCAAAAATCGCTGCTGGAGAGCTAGATCCCCCGAAATCGGGGAGAGGAAAGACGTCATCCAAGCTGTCGGAAGATCGCAGGAGAAGCGATAAGTCGGAGGGGAGTAGAAACCGAGGCCGTCCCGACCGAAAAGAAGACAAGCGTCCCGCGGGGAAAGACAATCGAGAGGGTCGCGCTACCCCCATCAACACCTCGATGGCCTCTGTATTAGCCGTGATGGAGCGACAAGGCCTCGTCCGATACCCCCCAAGGAAAGAAGGCGAGTACCTGGGAGGCCGCCCAGATCGCTACTGTCGTTACCATCGAGCCAGTGGTCACGACACCGAAAATTGTCGGGAGCTGAAGAAAGAAATTGAGAAGCTGATCCAGAAGGGGAAGCTGAAGGAATTTGTCGGGAAGGGACGATGTCGATCTCGTTCCAGAAGTAGGTCCCGCTCCCGTTCGAAATCTCGCGACCGATCCCCAAAGAAGAAGAAGGTGGAGCAAGAAGCCTCAGGATCGGGAGCCCGCCGAGAGAGGCGCGGAACCATCAACGTCATCCATGGAGGAATGGCAGCGGGAGGTGATACCTCTGCTTCTCGCGAAAACTATGCTTCGCGCATCTCTGCTGCAGTGGTGTTAGGAAAAAGGTCCCGATCGTGGACCCTGAAGGAGGAAATGGAAATTTCGTTCTCGAAGGAGGATCTAGTAGGCGTGGAGAGCCCTCATGATGACGCCCTGGTTGTGACCCTGGACGTGGATGGATTCGAGATGAAGCGGATCCTGATAGACGGAGGGAGTTCCTCCGATATTCTTTTCATGGATGCTCTGGAAGCTATGGGAAAGACGAAGAAGGACCTTACGCAGGTGGACTTCCCGATGGTGGGATTCTCTGGCTCGACTTCCTACCCACTAGGAATGATTACCTTACCAGTAGAGTTTGGTAGTGGCTGGAAGATGGAGAGGCGGAACGTAGATTTCGTCGTGGTGGAGTCCGCGGGGGCATATAACGCGATCATTGGGAGGACCACTATCAACCCCCTCATGGCAGTCGCCTCAACGGTCCATCAGAAGATGAAGTTCCCAACTGATAACGGAGTAGGAGAGGTCAAGGGTGACCAGGTGGCGTCGCGGAAATGCTATGTTAATGCCACCCGACGAAGAAGGAGGGAGACCATGACTGTTCTTCAGACAGATACCGATCCTCGAGAAGAGTATGGGCGTCCCGCCCCCATGGAGGATTTGAAGGAAGTGGAAATCGATGGGCCTCAGCGGAAGGTAAAAATCGGCTCTGCCCTGTCGGATGAGAGAGCACGAGAATTGATCGAGCTCTTGAAGGAGTTCAAGGAGCTGTTTGCCTGGTCCCCAAGTGATATGCCAGGAATCAGTCCCGACGTGATAGTGCACGAGCTCAAGATTGACCCCGCGATCAAGCCTATCGCGCAGAGGAGGCGTCCGATGGGCGCAGACAAGAGGATCGCGATTCAGCAGGAGGTGGGCAGACTGCTCGATGCTGGGTTCATCAAGGAGCTCCGATTCCAGACTTGGGTGGCTAACCCAGTGCTGGTGCGAAAGAGTAACGGGAAGTGGCGGATGTGTGTTGACTTCCGCGATTTGAACAAAGCCTGCCCGAAGGACTGCTACCCGCTCCCAAGGATTGACCAGCTGGTAGACGCTACATCGGGACATGAGCTGCTGAGCTTCATGGATGCCTATTCCGGGTACAACCAAATCAAGATGGCAAAGGAGGATGCCCCCCATACAGCCTTCTACGCCGACAGCGATGTCTACCACTATGACGTGATGCCTTTCGGATTGATCAATGCCGGAGCAACTTACCAGCGGATGGTGAACAAGTTGTTCGGAGATATGTTGGGGAAAACCATGGAGGCGTATGTGGACGACATGCTGGTGAAATCCCGACAAGCAGGAGACCATGTCCAAAATTTGGCGGCAGCATTTGAGCGGATGAAGTTTCATCAGGTTCGGCTGAATCCCGACAAATGTGCCTTTGGGGTGAACTCGGGAAAGTTCCTTGGATTCATGGTGAGCCAGAGAGGAATCGAGGTGAACCCCGAGAAGTTGCGAGCAATCGAAGAGATGCAGTCCCCGAAGAATCATCGGGAGGTCCAGGTACTGAATGGCCGGTTGGCCGCAATGAATCGCTTTCTATCCAAGGCGAGCGATCGAGCTATGCCATTCTTTGATGTGCTAAGGGCCAACAAGAAGTTCGAGTGGACCAACAAGTGCGAGGAGGCATTCCAAGCACTCAAGCAGCATCTTCGTACCCTTCCGCCGCTGGCGAAACCAGTCCCAGGCGAGCCACTTTATCTCTATTTGGCTGTTTCTGATGTAGCTGTTAGTTCTGTTTTGATTAAGATTGTCAAAGGCAACCAAGTGCCCATCTATTATGTAAGCAAGGCATTGGCCAAGTCTGAAATAAATTATCCCGCTATTGAGAAGTATCTCTTCGCGTTGATTATTGCCGCTCGAAAACTGCGACCTTACTTCCATGCCCATGAAGTCACGGTATTGACGAACCAGCCCTTGAAACACTTTTTGAACCGACCGGAGGCGTCGGGGAGATTAGTAAAATGGGCCATTGAGCTGACGGAGTTCCGCATTCATTTCGCTCCGAGAACCGCTATTAAGGGCCAGGCATTGGCAGATTTTATAGCTGAGTCTACGGCACCCGATCTAGAAGCAACGGGTCCCGCAGAGGGGGCAACCATGGAAGAGGTCCCGACAACAGAACAGCAGCCAGAACAGCCGAATGAGGGGAATACGTGGGAGATGTACACTGATGGTTCATCAAGTGTAGAAGGCTCGGGGGCAGGATTCGTATTGATACCGCCCGGCGGAGGCGAGCCTTTACGATATGCCCTAGCATTGACATTCAAAGCCACCAACAACGAAGCAGAGTATGAGACTCTCATCACAGGCCTCAAGATTGCCAAGGGTACGGGGGTCGACCATCTGAAAGTGAAGTGTGATGCTAGCTTGGTTGTAAATCAAGTCCAGGGGAACTATGAAGCTAAGAGCCCGACGATGAAGAAATATTTGCACGAGGTACAAACTTTGAAGGGGAACTTCAAAAGCTTCGATATCGAGGCGATCCCAAGGGAAGAAAACACGGAAGCAGATGCCTTGAGCAAATTTGCTCTGGGAGTGGCCCCCGAGGAGAATCGGAGGGTGCATTTCCTAGAGAGGGTGATCATCTCAAATATCGACCCAGTGGAGGTCTGTGCTGTTGAGGCGGGATCGGAAGAAGAGGAGAAGCCCACCTGGATGACCCCGATGGTCACGTACCTGACTACGGGAGTACTCCCCGATGATAAAGTGGCAGCCGTCAGGTTGCGGCGGATTGCAGACAACTACGCGATGGTGGACAACCAGTTATACAAAAAAGGGTACGTAAAGCCTTTCTTAAAATGTGTAGCAGAGCCTGATACAAATCGGATCTTGAGGGAGCTTCACGAAGGAGTCGCGGCCTGCCATGAAGGGGCCCGATCTCTAGTAAGGAAAGCGTTGAACTTAGGTTACTACTGGCCCTCGATGAACAAAGAAGCGACGGCGATGGTCCAATCCTGTGATGCATGCCAGAGGTACGCCCCAAATATCGTAGCTCCCGCCGCGGACCTGATGCCCATCAGCAGTGCATGGCCCTTCGCGCAATGGGGAATTGACTTGGTGGGACCACTCCCTCAAGCGAGAGGTCAGTGCAAGTACTTACTCGTGGCCATTGACTACTTCTCAAAGTGGATAGAGGCCAAAGCGTTGGCTAGAACAACGGGGCAGCAGATCCTCAGGTTCCTTCAGACTCAGATCATATCCCGGTATGGGGTCCCGCGAGTACTGATCAGCGACAACGGCCCTCCGTTCAACGGAGCCCAGTTGAAGGAATACTTGGAAGAATTAAATATTGAGCATCGGACCGCTTCAGTCCGCCACGCCCAGACCAATGGCCAGGTAGAGTCAGCCAACAAGATCGTGATGGATGGCTTGAAGAAGAGAGTCTATGCCTTGCAGGGCCATTTGCTGGATGAGCTCGAGAATGTGCTATGGGCTGTGAGAACAACACCCAAGCAATCAACAGGAGAAACTCCGTTTGGCCTAGTTTATGGCACGGAGGCAGTTGCTCCCGTGGAAATAGCGGTGGCGTCCCATCGCGCGAAATACTACGAGCCTCTGACAAATGAGGAGATGAGACGTCTGGACTTAGACCTACTCGAGGAGAAGAGGTGGAAGGCTGACGAAGTCCAGGCCCGAATGCGACTAGCAACAGCCCGATATTACAATCGGCGTGTCCGGTCCCGACAATTCTTCGTGGGAGAACTTGTCTGGCGGAGGAACGAGTTTGTTCATCAAGATCAGATCAACAAGCTGTCACCAAAATGGGAGGGACCCTACAAGATCGTGGGGATGCCAGTGCCCAACGCATACAAGTTAGAAGATCTCGAAGGCAAGACGTTGAAGCATTCCTTCAGTGGTGAACATTTGAAGAAGTATCATGTTTGATATGAAGCCGCCACGAATGGCGCAAATTGTCTACCAATAAAATCCGATGTAAGCCTACTTTGAATTACTAGTGAATAAAAGAAGTTGCCTTCCGATTAAAATGCTTTCGAATTTATTCTCACTGTTAATAAGACGTCCTGAGTGACGCAACAAAAGCCTTCCGAGGTACGATGAAAGCCCCGCGGGGGACGCATAAGTCGCCTATATGGCGCGGCCAAAAGCCTTAACAGGTATGGACAAAAGCCCTACGGGGTACACGTAAGTCGTCTATATGATGCAATCAAAAGCCTAGGTATGAAAAGACCCTGATGGGTCCGCGTAAGTCGTCTATATGATGCGGCTAAAAGCCTTAACGGGTGTGAAAAAGCCTTAACAGGTCCGCGTAAGTCGTCTATATGACGCGGCAAAAAGCCTTAGGGGGTACGATTAAGCCGTCCAGTAGAGACGCAGGGACGAGAAGCCTTAAGTGGTAAAGTCCCGATTTTGGACGAGAAACCTTAAGTGGTAAAGTCCCGACTTTGGACGAGAAACCTTAAGTGGTAAAGTCCCGATTTTGGACGAGAAACCTTAAGTGGTAAAGTCCCGACTTTGGACGAGAAACCTTAAGTGGTAAAGTCCCGATTTTGGACGAGAAACCTTAAGTGGTAAAGTCCCGATTTTGGACGAGAAACCTTAAGTGGTAAAGTCCCGACTTTGGATAAGAAACCTTAAGTGGTAAAATCCCGATTCGATAAGAAGCCTTAAATGGTAAAACCGGGAGTAAACGACAGAATCAAGACAAATGGAAAGAAAACTATTCATGTAAAGGCTCGAAGGCCAAAGAAGTTCATTACAAGGACTAAAAAGTAAATGCTAAACTTGGTCCTTAGGGGAAGATGGATCCGCAGCAGCGTCGGGGGGAGCAAGGTCTGGAAGGGCTTGGACGGAAGGCTCGGCAATTGACGGAGTCAGGTCCACAGCAGCAGCCTCTTCACTCTCCGCGGGAAGGTTGAAGTACTTCTCTGCAATAGGAGCTAGGGTCTCCGACTTTGTAAAGTCGATGGAATCCGCGTAGGCCGTATAGAGTTCCTCGACGGCGTTGAACAAAACGTCCTCCACCTCGGATTTGGCAACTACACATGGGGCCCAGAGTAATCATGAGAAAGAGACTCTGACACATGACAATTACACGCGAAGATCAGAACCTCCGACGGTGGCATCGGAGGATACAAAGACAAAAGCCTCTAACTGAGGTATCCGAAATTGCGAAGGTAGAAGGTCCCGACGGTGGTATCGGAAGATATAAAGGCGAAAACCTCCGATGATAAGATTGGCAGGCATGAGATCAGAAGACACGATGGACTAAAAGTCCCCCATGTCTTGGGGGCAAATGATGGGTTCCGATAGCAATCGTTAGCCCCGTTAAACATCCAATGGACGGCAAGTAAGTCCAGTGGGCCTCGTAAAGGCCCGGAAGGCCCAGAGGTCCAGTACGAAGAGCCCCGACGTAGGCGGGCCCGACATAAGAGCTGTACGCTCCCGATAAGAAGCCTCTGAGTAGGCCCCGATATGCCTTGATAAAGGCTCCGATGATAAAGCCCCGCAGAGGCTGGACCTGTCCCGCAGAGACTGAAGGTCCTGGGTGGTGATCTAGAATGGAACAACTCTGGAGTCCCCGACAGGAGTTAGGACTTGGGATCAGAGGATAAGACCGAGAAACCCGCCTACCAGGTAGAGTAGTGGGAGACGGTTGAAGATAACGGATAAGTTTCCCCGAGATACGCAGGGCGTGCCCGAGATACACGGAGTATGGGTAAGATACGCGGAGCGTGGGGCGAATTATACGGAATCCCCCGAGATATACGGAATCATGACCATAACGGCCAAGCCTGGCCCCAGGTAACTCTGGGTGACTTCGTCTCCTATATAAAGGAGGAAGTTACCCCAGAAAACCCTAATTGAATTACGAGCTTAGACTTTGGCTTACCACCCCATTGATTACTGTACTCATTTAAGCATCGGAGAGGGATTCTGGGTCACCACCCAGGTCATCCCCTTGTGCAGGACCACGCGGAGCTTAGGAGTCCGAACATTCCGTCAAGGACGTAACGGAGCTTCGCCCGTGATCCAACATTGATGTCTCTTCTTTATCCTCTGCCCCCCAGCCGAGGGGCCGAGTCTCAGGTTCATTTCATCTTCATGTAGATTTGACGACTTTCGAAGGTGTCTTTGGCTTTCCTATGGGTTATGTTATTAACCCCTGCGTTGAAAATTTTTCTTTTGGCGATGGGTGTGATCATCGCCTTTCGTTGAGGTTTCTTTCTCTTGCCATGGCTCTGATTAAGATAGCAAATTCTTACTTGGGAGTTCGGTGGAGACTGTTCTTGAGTTAGCCTCTACTAGTATCGTAGTTGTGATCGTTGTGGGGATCGTTTTGTTATATGCCCTCAATAGTGCTTGTCGTGATTCTTTGCTTCATGGTTGATTTCATGAGATATGGAGGTTGTCTTCATAATGAGGACGTCTCCTACCTAGTATCCCCCAGTGGGTTGAAACATAAGTGCTTACCTTTGATGAGCGTATGAAGGGTGTTGTTTTTCCCTTTTTCTTGAATCTCCTTTTGAGGTTGGGTGTTGGCTCTTCAGGTTTGTGGTGGACTTGATGGTCTTAGTGTGTGGATATGATAGCCACTTCGCAGTGTGTGGACATGATAGCCACTTCATGGTGTGTGGACATGATAGCCACATCACGATGTATGGAGTTGTGCTTTAGTATTTCTTTCTCATTGGAGAGCTTTTATTGCTATAGTTGCCTTTTGTTTAGGCTATGTTTATTGGGTTAGGTCCCGATGTATCGTCTTGTCGGATGTTGTATCCTTTATGCTCTTTAGATGTCTCCTTCATGAATTGTGCTTGACGATGTTCAAGTCTGATACGAGCATAGGTCACGCGAAGGCGACATGTAAGACAATAACGTTTGTCAGAGGTTGATTTGTGCGACTTGTGAGGCAATTCTCTTCTTGATGGGTCGAGTTTATTTTGAGAGCCTTGAACTTTGGATTTCATGTCTTTGCTATCCTTCTTGGTGGTGTTGGGTTCCTTTGAGATACTTCTCTTGACTTGTGATATGGATGGTAGGATAACTCGTTACTTTTCATAATAACCTCTTGTGCTTCTGTATATGATCCTTTGGTCATGGACTTCTCCTTTGTATATGCTTTCCTTTCCTTACCTTTCTTTTGTTTTTTCCTTCACATCATACCTGCTATCTCATCAAGAAAAAATATTATGTGTTCTTCATACAACTTTGCTTTGCAATTATTTTCTCATGGAATCCTTCTCAGTATGGTGTGATGATCTCTTCTGATACCATTTAAATGGTATATATGGTACTGTTAGACCAAAGATACGCTCTTGGTGGGCGTCGAATCTGTTCACGAGACAGGCTCTCGGAGGGCACTTAACGTTTCACAGGATAGACTCCCGGAGGGCACAAGTTAGACCAAAGATACGCTCCTGGTGGGTGTCGAAACTGTTCGCGAGATACGCTCCCGGAGGGCACCAGTAGTTAGACCAAAGATACGCTCTAGGTGGGCGTTGAAACTGTTCACGTTTTTTTTTTTCGTTTTTAGCTTTCACCTGTATTTTTGTTCCCGGAGGGCACCAGTAGTTAGACCAAAGATACGCTCTAGGTGGGCGTTGAAACTGTTCACGAGATACGCTCCCGGAGGGCACCATTAGTTAGACCAAAGATACGCTCTAGGTGGGCGTTGAAACTGTTCACGAGATACGCTCCCGGAGGGCACCAGTAGTTAGACCAAAGATACGCTCTAGGTGGGCGTTGAAACTGTTCACGAGATACGCTCCCGGAGGGCACCAGTAGTTAGACCAAAGATACGCTCTAGGTGGGCGTTGAAACTGTTCATGAGATACGCTCCCGGAGGGCACCGAAACTGTTCACGAGACACGCTCCCGGAGGGCACCAGTAGTTAGACCAAAGATACGCTCTAGGTGGGCGTCGAAGCTGGTAGTTTGAAATCTACCTCAAGATACGCTCTTGGGGGCGTCGAATCTGGTAGTGTTTTTTCTACCTCAAGATACGCTCTTGGGGGCGTCGAATCTGGTAGGTTGCAAATCTACCTCAAGATACGCTCCTGGGGGCGTCGAATGTCGTAGTTTTAGAAACTACTCTCAAGATACGCTCTTGGGGGCGTCGAAGGTCGTAGTATGAACACTACTCTCAAGATACGCTCTTGGGGGCGTCGAAGGTCGTAGTATAAAAACTACTCTCAAGATACGCTCTTGGGGGCGTCGAAGGTCGTAGTATAAAAACTACTCTCAAGATACGCTCTTGGGGGCGTCGAATGTGTTCGCGGGATTGGCTCCCGGAGGGCTCAGAATATTACTTTACCTTGGGTTATTCCCCATGCAGGGTGTGTCTTTGATACGCCTTTTAGATCTTTACTTGAGCTTTCTTTCCATGATATTGCATGCTACCACGCTTTTTCTTCAATGTGGGGGATCACCTTTAGATGGCGATGTTTGTGTGTTGCCAACTTAGGACGAGTCCGTATAGGGAGTTGAGGATGTTTTCCTCTTATGTGACCTCTTCTAGGAGCAGTGGTATTGCATGTTCTTGTGATCTTCTGCCTCTAATCTCTTCTTTTGCACTTAGGTGGACTACCAAGCACTTATTCGTTTGGTGCCCCCCAAGTTGCTTGGTGGTCATACCGCCTTTCATATTTGGCCGTTGAAGGCCCCTCGTTCATTTTCTTGGTTGGGTACCCCTTATGCTCGGGACTCCCTTGTCTGCTTGGTTGAATGCGATGAGTGTCCCTTGTAGGATTTACTCTTTCTCCTGCTTGCTTGTTTCAGTCATAGGCATGGTTTGGATAATGCCTTTGTCGGATGTATCTTTAGAGGTTGGGTGGAGAGCTTTTGCTTTGGGTGGGTGGGGGTGATTTTCATTCTCTTGATAACCAGGATGCGGCAGTGTTTGTATCCTAGGGGTGCTTGTAAATTCTTTCCCCCCTTCTTTGTGGTTTAGGTTGAAAAGCTCTCTCATAGAATGGTGTCTTGAGTTGTTAATCTCGTAGGTGTGTTTCAGACTAGTCAATCTAATTTATGCTCTTTGCTCGTGCATGGGGGGGTCTGACCGGGCTGTGATAATCTTCTTGGAGTGTTGTGGCACTTAGTGTGCTTTGCCTTTTCCTTCACATTGGAGTATTCTTCAATGCCTTTAGGGGGTGTCACATTGGTCATGCTTCTCCCACCTTGAATGTTGATTATAGACTTCCTTTGAATTAGGACTTGAATCTAAAAAGGGCGTTTTCCTTTAGGTTTGCAGGTGATGCTCCATGATTTTCCATGGGTTTACCCCCGTATTGGCTATTCCTCATTGGATAACTTCATTAGAGGCTGCATTTGTATTGCGTACGTATACGTGTTTGAGGTGTGTTTAGCTGACAAGTCCCTCCTTTTTTGTTTTGTCATAACCTTCATTTATCATGTATTCGGCGTATGGCCTTAAAGGCGGGATATTTTTCTAGTGCCCCTTTTATCGGGGTTCTCCTCTTGATGGGATGCCAGAGTCAAATGTCTTATCATTTGCAGACAAGGTGGTTGATCGGGATGTGCGTCTAGTGTGAGGGTCGATCTTGAAACCTTACTCCCCAAGCTTTTGAGCTCTTCTTTGGTTGATCTTGTAGAACTATTATCCTGCCCTAAGGCTCTTGATAGGAGATGTATCTCCTTTTTCATACTCTAGTTGTTGCACTATCTCTTTTGCTAATCTTGCATCTTTAGAGTTTCTCTCTTGGTGCATGACTTCAATGACATGATTTTCTACCGATGTTTATTCTATTAGGACTTGTATCTTTGGTTGCCTTCCTTTCTTGTGAGATGGCGAAGGAGTGTTTATGAACACTCCAATGTGTCGTACTGGGTAGAGGTATGCGCCTAATCTTTATGGCGCTGTCTTGAATCTTCGTGTACCTATCTTTGATGAACATGTTATTCATTGCATATATAATACGGAGTCCAAGGATCTCCGGCTTAGGGTCATATTTTGAGAACAGAGACATAGTCATCTATTAGATAACCTCTTTATCTACGGAGTTTATTTTTGCAAGGATAAATGCAAGGATACTTGTAAGGATACTTGTAAGGATATGTGTTCCATCCTTATTTCTGGTTCATTTGCAGTGCCGTGTCCCTAATGGGTGTGTTGATGTTCTGACTACCTTTACTAGTAAGGGGTCCTTTGGTATTAGGTATACCTGACTCTTCTCTAGTATCATCAATGGTTGGTCATGGGAGATGTCTGACGGACTCCCTTCGTGCACTATGGTTCTCTTCATGTCAAAGTTGGTTATTCCCTCTCTTATGACTAATATATCATTTGTGTGGAAATACTATGTTTTCCATATCCCTTTTTAAAAGCTTGATGATGGTGTCGTCATTCTTCCTTTGCTAGGCTTGGTGTCCTTGAGAGTTTTTGATGGAAGTGTATTCCATTACCTGGGATGAACTTACTAGGTGTAGTTGTATCTCCTGGCTATTTTGTGAAATCATAAAGATCCGCTGGAGGTGTTTGCCTCTGATGGTGGGCGTTGCCCATGTGAAATGGTTTCCTCCATTTTTGGAGGGGTGAGTTCGCGGTTACCCCCTCTTATTCTAACGGGTGTTTGTGGGGAGGGCATGTTGTGACTGGTGCCCCCTTGCATACCAATGCAAGATGGGATCCTTTGACGGACTTGGCCCTAGGATGCTTAGTGGAAGGTTGTAGTAGGGGTAATCCTTTGTGGCCTTCATGGTAGTTCTTCTATAGATTGTTGGGAGTGCTTGACTTATTTTTGGAAGTGAACCATCCATCTTGGTGATCTTTCCCAGAGTTTTGACCTTATAGGTGCCCTTTGGGATTGAGGAATCTGTTGCTTGTGCATCTCTTGATTGGCGACGGCCTTTTACGGATTCTTCTAGTGGTCCACCTGTGTATATATATATCACGGAGCCCGAAGGCGTCCGGTATGGTCGTTCTTGGAAAACATGTTGATATCAAGTATCAAAATCTACCCCTTTTAGGGAGTTGACTTGTTATGCAGTTAAATTAAATAAGAGGATATGGGAAGGATATGAGTGTGGGGTGTTGATACCCCTTGCTTCCTTGGTAATGTAGCTGTCTTCCTCCAGTAGTCTGTGTGTATTCCTTCCACTTGAGGAATATAAGGTCGCATCCTTGCGAGGCTGACTAGGTGGAGGTGTATCCTTCATGTATGCTATGTGCGATCTCACTCTACTACGTCTCTCCATGAGACTTCCCATTGTAGTAGCTATGTGCTAACGTGGTGTGGTACTCTATGAGTCCCCTGTTCAAATCGTTGTCTTTTCAACTCCTCCCCTGTCCTAGGGGGATGTGTGCCAAGGGTTGTCATGCACAAGGGGTTTGGATCTGTCGTGCTGTATCATGGGTAGGTGGTTGCCTTGTTGTGTTGTTGGGACTATGTCCCTCCCTTTGAGCTTTCCTTGGTATGTCCCTTGAGGTTGTGCCTCATAGTAGTACCCCTGTGGAGGTGCCGTGTATTGGGATGGCACTCCTTGTTGCCCCCCCTGTCCCTGTGGCTTCCTAGTCAATGGCGTCGAAGCTGTGGAAGCCTCTTAGCCAGCTGGGCGTGAAGGTTCTCCTCCCTGCTTGTTAGGCTGGGGTGCTTGTGGGGCTACCTGAGGCTCTGGGTGTGCAGGCTGTTTCTCTGGGTTAGGCTGCCTTGCTGGAGGTATATGCTGTCTTTCTTGCCTATTACCCCCGGGTGGGCGATTATCTCTAGACATTAAGTCGTTCGTCATCGCTCTCGTGATTGCCAGGCTTTCTGTTCGAAACCCACGGACGGCGCCAAGTGTTAGGTTCCAAGTCTAGTGTCAACGGGCGGTCGACCTAAGTCTCGTTCCTCACTGGAGATGTTGCGGATTCGGTGCTCTCGGGTTGTGTCTTCCTAGCTTGTGTCTTTACGTCATTCGCTTCGCTTCTCTTCTCGCCCTGCAAGAGGGGCAATACCAGGCACAGAGGGGGGGTGGTGCCTGATGAACCCTCTCTGATGCCTAAGTCAGTACGTTTTTTGTAGGGAGATGTCAGAGCTAAATTATGCAACTTGCCAAGTTGATCAAAGATCTCCAAATGAATAGTGGAAGGGTTGTATTTATAGGCAACGGTGTCATTAAGGTAGCTTAATGACATCGTTAACCTTTAAACATAATTAATTAACCTTTAAACACGTAATTAAGACCTTAGGGTACAGAGAAGGTTGGCGGAAATAAACCGAGTATGGGAGTCTAAAAACGGTGTCGGGGCCCTTGGGGGGAGGAAAATCCGACCCCCAAGGGTAGGGGTTGGGTGAGGCCACCCAACCCCTCCTAGGGGAGATCGGATTGGCTGACCCGATCTCCCCTAGGGGAGGTCGGGTGTGGCCACCCGACCTCACCTAGGTGAGTCTAACTTGGCCCGGACGAGTATTTCGACCTCGTCCGGACCGTTGGTGTTTTCGCGGGGTGTTCGGGTTGAAGTTTCGATTTACAATCATTAACGGGGTGATCAAAATGAAACGATTCGGGAGTCAACGGGTTCAAATTGGGCGTATATCCATCAATGAGGTAATTGTGATTAACCCTAAAAATCCCCTACACCTCTTATTTATAGGAGGAGTAAAGTGGACAAAAGTCCACTTTACCCCCACCATAAACTTTCGGCCGTCCTATGTATTTGGGGAGGCCCAATTTTGGGCCTTTCATATCAGTTGGGATTTGGGACTAGCCCAATTACCCTAATGTGACATTTACCCAAGTTCATTAGGTAAACTATGCATATTCTGGGCTACCAATTACGACGCCCATTATCATATGCATACACCTAGTTCATATAAAATCGGTTACACGAAACATATGAGCTCTAAACTGTTAAAGAGATGGACCTTGCCAAGCTGAAACCCTGCGGGTGGCGCAGTACAAACGTATCGTCCGACTGTCGATTCGGCTAGTTGGAACCTAGAGGACTGAAAAGTATCTTTGATGATACTAAAAACTCTAAGGGACACGTGTCAATGAAAAATCTAGAAGATGGTCGCGTGGTCGAACATGAGACGTTACATTCTTTAAGGACGAATTTCCGACGCTCGGTAACATCAAAACGAATGAAGTCTTAATTGAACTAGATCATGATGATGATGTTCAGGTCCCACTTACTTCGAGTGGGGGATTTAAGGGTGTGAATGACATGGTAAATGAGAATGGAGACATTTTCATACTAAATCCAGTGGGAGGAGTCAATCCAACCACACAGATCACTGTTGCTGCAGGTGCGAATCAATTGGAACCCAATCATTACACTGCTGAACCGTTGGATGAGAATCCTACAATTCCTCAACTATCTACTGGAAAAAATGGGAGTGATACAACCACCTTGGTTTCTGGTCCTAGCAACCACAGAATTAATCTCGGCGGTAGAAACCCGAGACCAAGAGGTCTTCCAAGAAAAGTTATAGGTGAAGGTTCTGTTAGCATTTGGATAATGGCCGCCGTAATTGGGAGCCCATTAATTAGAGATTGGTACCTAAGAAATTGGGTAATGTCACATTATGGATTTTGGGCTAGGCCTAAAATCCCAATTGACATGAGAAGCCCCAAATTGGGCCTTCCTTCTCTAGCTTGGTTGGCCAAATTACACATGAGGGCAAAAAGAACTTTTATCCTCTCTGCTCCTCTTATAAATATGGAGTTTTAGGATTAATTTAGGGTTAATCAATTAATCCATTTCTTCCTTTGTGGTGAGACAAAAAGAAAACCCTCCTCCCTATTACTAGTTTCGGCCGAACCTACATAAAATCAAGGAGTTGTCATATTGTGTCAAGCAATTTACTCCATTGATCCATCCCTGTGATGAATTGACTGAGGCGTTACTGTGGAGCATAATCCGCGTAGGCTTCTCTAATAGGAACCTCTACGGGAACCGTCCGGCGGATTGAGTGCTCCCCTAAAGTGATCCAAGGTACAAGGAAAACAAAGTAGGTATGTGCACTATCTTCCGTTGCGTATTAGTTACTAAGCACGTATCTTGTTTTTGTTTCCGTTGTATTTAGCCCCGTAATCCTAAAGTGCTATCAGAGCCTGTGTTAGGGAGTTCATGATTTTGATAAAATTGGTGTTCTTGAATTATAATATACCGCCGAAATTTTAAATGACAAAATTTTAAAAAATTTCGATTTTCACAATCACCATAGCCGAAATTTACATGATGTTATAATAAAATTTGATGTTCATAATCTTCAAGAAAAATGTGACTTTTATCAAAATTAAACATTGGATTCTTGATCTTAGAAAGATTTGATCTTGAAATTTGACCACTAACCCTAATTAGAGGTTTCGGCCGAACCACTTCTAGGTGTGCAAGATGAAAATTTTAATTTCTTAGTCAACAAGTAACCCTAAGTTGGCGAAATTTTTCAGGAAATTTACACATAGACCGAAATACTTGCCTAGGTGAATTAGGTAAAATTAGGGTTTGGTTCATAAGATAATTGCGGATAGAAACTATCAATATATCTAGCACGCACAAATTTAAGGATGTAAATAATATTGATATCTATTAGTTACTTGAAGATTGAGCAAATATATTGTTGATATAATTTTTATCCCTAATATAAAATATTGACAATAAAATAATATACATATATATTTAATGGTGCCAAAAATATATATGTATATATATTGTTGATTGATTATATATCTCTAAATATAGAATTTTAACAGTAAATATATATATATACTTGTGCCGAATTTATATATATAACACTCTTAACCAATGAGTATCACGATGTCCGTTGTGTCTACCTTTCGCATTACAAACCTCCTATGAACTATTCCGAAGCAGGGCATGGATCGAAGAATAAAGGTTGATGCGTTGGTCGACAACATATTAACAGGCACCCTCCCATTCCGGCGAGTGGGAGCTGTTGGCATTTGGTGAATGGGCCGCCGTAATAGGAGCCCACAACAGTTAAGGTAATTGGGTAATGTCATATTAGGGATTATGGGTTGGGCCTAAAATCATATTGACATGAGAGGCCCAAAATTGGGCCTCGCCTCTCCTGTCTAGGCCGGCCGAAACGTGTAACTTTAGGAGGTGGGATTTTCCCACCTCCTCCTATAAATAAGGGGTGTTAGTATTTCTCTAAGGTTAATAGTTAATCACTCATTTCTCAAATCCATCCTCCCTATTTGCTAGTTTTGGCCAAACCCTTGTGGTAAGGAGGTGCCAAATTGCTTCGAGCAATTACCCCAGAGATCCATCCCCGCGAGGAATCGACAAAAGGATTTGTTGTGGAGACCATTCCTCCTAGGCGATTCCTTAACAAGAATCACTACAAGATCTTGGGACTACGACAAAGGAGAAACTGGTACGTGGCCCTATTCCGCTGCGTAATTGGTTACCTGACATGTACATGTGTTTATTGTCCGTAATAACTGATGGATACACGCCCAATTTGAACCCGTTGACTTCCGAACCGTTGTATTTTTATCATCCCATTATTGATTGTAAATCGAAACTTCAACCCGAACACTTCGCGAGAACATCAACGGCTCGGACGAGGTCGAAGCGCTCGTCCGGCCGAGGCAAACTCACCTAGGTGAGGTTGGGTGGCCACACCCGACCTCCCCTAGGGGAGATCGGGTCAGCCAACCCGATCTCCCCTAGGGGAGATCGGGTGGACCAACCCGATCTCTCCTAGGAGAGATCGGGTCGGCCAACCCGATCTCTCCTAGGAGGGATGGGGTTGGCCAACCCCATCCTCCCTAGGAGGGGTTGGGTGCCCTCACCCAACCCCTACCCTTGGGGGTCGGATTTCTCTTCCCCCCAAGGGCCCCGGCACCATTTTTCGGACTCCCATACTCGGCTTACTCCGCCTACCTTCTCCGTATCCTAAGGTCTTAATTGTGCGTTTAAAGGTTAATTAACTGTGTTTAAAGGTTAACGATGTCATTAAGCCACCTTAATGACACCGTTGCCTATAAATACCCCACCTCCACAATTCATTTGGACATCTTGGCAATTTGGATAATTTTGCTCTGACATCTCTCTAGCTTTATCTCTCTAAAAACGATACTGACTTAGGCATCGGAGAGGGTTCATCAGGCACCACCCCCCCCCCCCTCTGTGCCTGGTACTGCCCCTTCTGCAGGGCGTAAGGAGGAGAGAAGCTAAGGAAGGAAGGAAGGAAGGAAGGACGAAAGCTAAGACAGCGTAACCCGAGAGCACCGGATCATCCACATCTCCAGTGAGGAACGAGATTTGAGCCGATCATCCGTTGACCCAGATCTCGGAACCTAACACTTGGCGCCGTCAGTGGGCTTCGGACAAGAAAGCCTGGCTATAACAAGGGCAATGACGAACAGCAGGGTGTCTAGGCACCATCGCCCACCTGGGGGCAACGGGCGAAGGAGAGAGCCTATACCCCCAGGAAGGCAGCCTAACCCGGGGAAGCAGCCAATGCAACCAGAACCACAAGAAATACCACAGCCTCCTCATCAGAACAACCTGGAGGGAGGACCCTCACGCCCAGCTGGGGCTGAGTCCTCCACAGCCTCCACACCTCGGGCAAGAAGGCCACAGAGAGAAAGAGAACAACAGGGAGTGCCGTCCCAGCACACGGCACCCCCTGAGGGGTATTATTATGAGGCGCAACCCCAAGGGTACCCGTATGGGATGCCGGCCCAAAGGGATGGCAACCGCGCCCACACAACATATGCAAGGCCGGCATACACCCAGGGGACACACACTGAAGCTCATGAAGAGGAACAGATCCCAACGGAAGGGCACCACTCGCACCCTCGAGCAGGGCAGCGAGAGGAGCAAAGAAGATATTACCAGGAGCCACCCCCAGAGGGAAGGCAACAATTCGTGCCTCCTAGGCAATAGCAGAACGCAAGGGCTTACACCCCACTGGGGGAGGAAAGACAAGCAAGACCTCCAAGGAGGCAAGAATTCTATGAAGCACCCCAGCAGGGACACCAAGGATACACCTACAGTCCGTATCAATACGGACAAGGAACCCCGGCAAGCCCTATCTATAACTACGGAGGCCATCAGAGGAATTACACTCCAACACCGATATTGATCACTCCGGAAGAAATAGAGGCAATGATAACCCGGAAGATGAATGAGTCAAAGAAAACCAGCTTGCATTATCTAAGTGACAAAACGAACCACCCTTTCACAAGGGAACTGGAGATGAACAGGGTGCCAGACTCCCTGCACACAGTGCAAATTGCAAAGTACAATGGGAAGGGAGACCCCCTAGAGTATATCCAACAGCATGAGGCCTCCCTATTTGGGAGGACTACTGATGAAAGATACAAGGCACTCCTGTTCCCAAACACCCTATCAGGGGTGGCCTCACACTGGTTCTTCAGTCTACCCTCTGAAAGCATCCACTCATGGGAGCAGCTAAAGGCGAAGTTTCTGCAGAGATATCTAGGGGAAAGGAAACTCCTCAAAGGCACAGGCTCCATCGATGATGTGAAACAAGAATATGATGAATCTCTGGCCAGTTACTACACTAGGTTCAATCAAAATATCGCAGACATCCAGGGCGACATCACTGAGGGTGAGATAATACGAGCCTTCATCAGAAACCTAGGCCGCTTCGGGTCCACACTGGCAGAAAAGATGGCCAAGAAGCCAGCAAGCACCTTAGAGGAGCTTGCAGGAAGAGTCAAAACTCATATAGACCTGGAGAGGCACAGGGCAAGTAAGAAAGCCAAGATTCAAGCAGCCAAGGAAGACAATGCAAAGCCAAACAAAGGAAAGCCACCACAGGCACCTCAGCACACAAGGCAGCAGGAATGGTGTCCGCCCCAGCAAAGAAACCAAATGGGCGAACCACTAAAGCCCAGAGAAATAAATGTCATCAAGTTCGTCCCATTGAACGCCACTCCAGCTACTGTCCTCAAAGAGATGCGGAACCAGAAGCTCTGGTCACCCCCTGCAAGGTGGAGAGCCCCAATGGTGGGGAATCACAAGGATAGATGGTGCGACAACCATGAAGCTTACGAGCATGACACGAACGAATGCTTCAGCCTAAAGCTAAGCATCAACAATGCCATCCAAAGGGGAGACCTAAAGCAGTTCGTGGATCATGGGGGCAACAGCATACAGCTAGGGCCATCACACAGAGACAAGGGCAAAGGCAAAGTAGACTACAATCCTCCACCCAACAAGAGAGGGACCATAAACATGATACACGGGGGAGTAGCGTCAGGTGGCCCAACTGCTAATGCAAGGGAGGTTTATGCATCAAAACTGAGTTCAGTGCCGAGGTGGAGGAAAAGGCCACGAGAAGGAGAGGAGATAAAGATTGAATTCTCTGAGAAGGACAAGAGCCACATTGTCTTCCCACATGACGATGCGTTAGTCATCACAATAGACATTGATAATTTTGATGTAAAGCGAATATTGGTGGATGGGGGCAGTTCAGCTGACCTCCTAAGCTTGAGAGTCCTAGAAGAAATAGGGAAAACCAAGGCAGACATCAAACCAGTCAACTTCCCTTTAGTTGGCTTCTCAGGGGCAACAAGTTACCCCCTGGGAATGATTACCCTGCCGGTGACCATGGGCCAAGGATGGACACAGCTGAAGGTGAATGTTAACTTCTTGGTGGTTGAAAGCCTGGGAGCCTACAATGGGATCCTAGGAAGGACAACCATAAACCCATATGAAATCGTGCCATCCACTGTACACCAGAAGCTGAAGTACATCTCTGAGAATGGAGTCGGAGAAGTCCTGGGTGATCAACGCACTGCAAGGCAATGCTACGTCAACTCCATGAGACGTGGATCACACGGGACAGACACAGTGGCTGTGGTCATGGTAGGAGCCAACCAAGATAGAAAGAAGAGGAGAAGGAGACAAAGACAAGGAAAGATGAAGAATGGAGTGGTACTCCGTTTGAGCAGGCAGTTTTTTCAAACAGTGCCTAAGAGGAGACACAAGAGCAAGGCTGTGAAAGTGACAGCCATACCTTGGCAGCCAGACACCAAAGAGGGGAAAAGAACAAGGGACTCCATATTAAGAGGCTTCCGTCACATCGATGATATCAAGCAAATGCCGCAGGAGCCAATGTCAAGCTATTTCCAGAGATTCTCCAGTTATGGTGCCAATATGGACATCACAAGAGGAGAAGCCGTCAGAGCATTCATTAGAAACATGCATCCAAACTCATTTGAGGTCTATGGAGGGCTCTATGAGATGGTCATGACGAGCACGAAGAGAGAGCTCAAGGAAAAGCTAGACAAAGCATTTGTAAAGGAAATGTAGCAGCTGGATGAAGTTCTGGAGAAAGGAAGAAAGACTGACACACTGGGAGGAGGTGTAAACTTCACATTCACACCCCTTACAGTGAGCATAGAAGAAATTTTCCACAAGCACCTCAAGCAGGAGCTACCCACATGCAGGGAGGAGGGCAAGGCCTTCCTAGGAAGGGATGCACAGGGATGGTGTGAATACCATGGGACCTGGGGGCATCAAACCAACAACTGCATGGTGCTAAAGATAGAAGTGGAGGAAATGATTCACAATGGAGGTCTGAAGGAGTACGTGGCAACAGACAAAGTGACCACCCCATATCCTTAGTTTCATATCTAGCACTTTACATGTTCAAGCTTTCCAAGTTTTTCAAAAACAACTTTTGAGAAGGAGAACTCACGAAGTTCCTCCAACTCTACAACTATCTTTAATTTCCTCCAAAGGGTGTCTGGACCCCCCAAGGCACCCCACATGTACAGAAAACATGAACACTCTTAAGAGAGTAAGTTTTCCTTCAAAGGCACTTTCCAATGAATGTGGTGATATAATCATGATGTTATCCTTACACATATATGACTTCAAGTCAACAACAGTCTCGACGCCCCCAAGAGCGTATCTTGAGAGTAGTATTCATACTACGACCTTCGACGCCCCCAAGAGCGTATCTTGAGAATAGTATTCATACTACGACCTTCGACGCCCCCAAGAGCGTATCTTGAGAGTAGTATTTATACTACGACCCTCGACGCCCCCAAGAGCGTATCTTGAGAGTGGTTTCCAAAAACTACGAACTTCGACGCCCCCAAGAGCGTATCTTGAGAGTAGTGTTCATACTACGAATTTCGACGCCCCCAAGAGCGTATCTTGAGAGTAGTTATTACACTACGACCTTCGACGCACCAAGAGCGTATCTTGAGAGTGGTTTCCAAAAACTACGAATTTCGACGCCCCCAGGAGCGTATCTTGAGGTAGATTTGCAACCTACCAGATTCGACGCCACCAAGAGCGTATCTTGAGGTAGAAAAAACACTACCAGATTCGACGCCCCCAAGAGCGTATCTTGAGGTAGATTTCAAACTACCAGCTTCGACGCCCACCAGGAGCGTATCTTTGGTCTAACCTGAGCCCTCCGGGAGCCTATCCTGTGAAACGTTAAGCGCCCTCCGAGAGCCTGTCTCGTGAACAGTTTTCGACGCCAACCAGGAGCGTATCTTTGGTCTAACCTGTGCCCTCCAGGAGCCTATCCTGTGAAACGTTAAGCGCCCTCCGAGAGACTGTCTCGTGAACAGTTTTCGACGCCAACCAGGAGCGTATCTTTGGTTTAACCTGCGCCCTCCGGGAGCCTATCCTGTGAAACGTTAAGTGCCCTCCGAGAGCCTGTCTCGCGAATAGTTTCGACGCCAACCAGGAGCGTATCTTTGGTTTAACCTGTGCCCTCCGGGAGCCTATCCTGCGAAACGTTAAGTGCCCTCCGAGAGCCTGTCTCGTGAACAGTTTTCGACACCAACCAAGAGTATATCTCTGGTCTAACCTGTGCCCTCCGGGAGCCTATCCTGTGAAACGATAAGTGCCCTCCGAGAGCCTGTCTCGTGATCAGATTCGACGCCCACCAAGAGCGTATCTTTGGTCTAACAGTACCATGTATACCATTTAAAGGGTATCAGAAGAGATCATCGCACCATGCTCAGAAGGATCCAATGAGAAAGTAATCTCAAAGTAAAGTGATATGAAGAACACATAATGTTTTTTCTTGATGAAATAGCAGGTATGGCATGAAGGAAAACACGAAAGAAGGATAAGTAAAGGAAACACACCAAGAGAAGAGTCCATAATCAAAGGGGTATATACAAAAGCATGAGAAGTACCAATGTAAAGCCAAGTGAACAACGTAGTCAGCAGCACAATACGACAAAGGAAAGTAACAACAAACACCATAACAATCCCAAAAGATACTCAACCCATTACAGGGGAGAAAGAGTACGGTTATATATACAAAGATAGCAAGATGTGGAAACATCAACCAGAGCCTTCGGGAGAGTCACCCTCACCCCCTGAGGCTGAACCACCGGCAGAGATGGATGAAGAGGAGGAGTCTGAAGTACCAATCTCCACAGGTGTACCATCCACCTGGGCAGGGGCAGGCTCGTCTGCAACAGCAGCCTGACCCCTAAGGACAGCCATGTAGCCAGTAGCGTATGGCCCGAAGTCACCAAGATCACCAACTGGAAACTCAGGATCAATGCGGAAAATATGATCAACTAGATACTCACCAAACTGGTTCATCTCCTGAGTGAGTCGCGCACTATAATCAGCAGTGAAGGCAGAGGAAGCCTTGTACTCAGACACTGCGACAGTCCTCTCCTCTGCCCGGCACCTAGCTTCCAATTTCCGCAACTCCTCAGAGTGGAGTGAAGATGCAACCTCAGCCTCCCGGCGTAAACTACCCACGGTAGTCTCAAGCAAGGACACTTGGTCCCTGAGCTCCTGCATCTTCAAATCAGATAAGCGCGCCTTCTCAGCAGCAGTGGTGAGCTCCGCCTTCAGAGAGACCTGGCTGTCCTCAAGGGTCTTCTTCTCGTCAGATAACTCGAGCACGAGCGAGGACATGTTCACCATGTCAGACATACCCTAACAATTCAAACAAGGGATGAGTAACCGAAAGACAGCCATTATGAAAGTATAAAGAGGAAAGCGAGGAACAACTCACAGGTGCATAACGAGAGAGTACACCCTGAACAAAGCGCCGAGTCTCCCCAGGAGACTTGGGCTGAGCAACACGATCGCCAGGGGGAATGGCACCGCGAAGTACGCGGATACCAACCTCAGGAGTCCGCAAAGAAGAGCTGCTATCAAGGTGAAACTCCTTCAAACCAGCGAAAGGAGTCCACTCAGACCCAACGACATCCTCATCAGTAAGACGTGTGAAATCCTTCCGACTCAAAGTCGGAGGCCCACCTACACAAGCGAAGCAAGTCAAAGGAAAATATAAACATAGAAGGATCAGTAACAAAGTAGAGATCATACCTGAGGACCGTGCCCTCGGCTGGGGGGCAGGGGAACCACCACCAACAGGTCGCTTCCCTTTGTCAGCCAGGGAAGGCACCTCTTCGACCACCATATCCTTATCACGAGATAGGGTCGGAGGACGAGCAATAGGCGAAGCAGGATCCGCAGCTTTCTTCCTCTTAGCAGCCGAGGCCCCGGCCTCAGAATCAGATCTCCGCGGCTTGGACTTGGAAGGTCCAGAGTCTCTGCCTACGGAGACGACCCTCTCGGTCACCAAGGGGGAGCGCCCTAGCAATGTAAGAAAAACAAGATAAGGAAAACACAAGCTATACCATAAAGAAGCAAATACGAGGAAGCATACCAGAGGCCCCAGCCTTCTTCCCAGGCATGGGGGATTTCTTCAGAGCGGAACTAGAAGGAGCCTTCCTCTTGCTCAGATCAACAGGGGCTCCCTGCACGTTATAGGTTTTTCCATGAAACCAACCTACAAAGGAAGAGCAGAAGGTAAATAAAGATGAGAAGACCAAGTGACATACCGAACCCCCGGAGTCAGGAGTCAAACTGATCCCGGCCTCGTAAAGATCCGTCTCAGTCACTAAGGACACGGGGCAGTATGACCGAGTCCTGTTGCTCTCATGAATGATCTTCATAGTCTCTAAATCAACTGAAGAGAACTCCCCGAAAGCAGGCCAACCATCGGACCGATCCTCATTCAAGACCGACCAAGTGACGTATCGATCCGTAATGAAGAAGTAATGCTTGGCCCAGTGACTGGCCGAGTTGTCACTCCGGGCCACGAAGCGAAGAGAGGTATCCCACTCGACCCCACTCAACCCGAAATCAGCAAATCGGGGATCCTTGAAGGTCGGATGGCGAGTTACGAAACTCGCAAACCCCACCTTCGTCTGGTATTGGAACCGGTAGAAACATCGGAACAGAACGAGGGAGTACTTCCAGGAGTACCAATGGCACAACACCCGGAAGCCCACCCAAACACGGAGGGCACTGGGGGCAAGGTTCACAGGAGAAATCCTGAAGAACCTGCTCAACTCTATGAGGTCATCGCAGTAAGGCAACCTCAAATTAAATCGAATCTGGGAGGGGTACACGGCGACCTTCCCTCTAGGAGGCTCCGTCACCGTCTCGCGAGTATTCCCCAAGGAGGGGAGAAAAGGATACAGAGGCTCATCTAAGGGACAGATATCTCCTAAGGTAACGTGCTCATTGTAATCGGACCTAGTGAGATGGTTCTCCGACAGGGCAGCGAGACCTAAGGCAAAGGTAGCAGGAAATCCCAAAGTTCGAATCAAGTTTCGACTAACACCCCAGTGTAGATCGCGACACTAAGCTAGCGATAGGAAAGGAAGTAATGCGACCAAAAAGGAAGAGAAAAGGAACTCACTCATCCTTCGGAGGATGTAACGCTTCTGTAGAGTCTGTGTGCGCGGACACCACCAGGAATACAGTACCTGCCACGACACGACAAATATCAAGACAAGGAAAATTTCCGAAGAACCGGAAATACTCCGACACTCGACCAACGACAACAACCAAAGATTCGAAGACACCCAGCAAAGATAGCCAATATGAGCCAAGGACACCACGACAACCAAATCGAATAATTTTATCCAATCCTAAAGCCGGGTTTTGGGCAAAATTACCGTTACGCCCTCCAACGAAAATTAACACACCAATGGCGGTACAATATCAAATTCAAAACCGGGATAGTTTAACCGGACAAGAAACTATCTCCGGACGACCGGCAAAATTTTTCCAAATCCACAACTATCTACGGCTACCCACGGCAATCCCACATTCAATCAAATTCCGGCAATCAAGTATCGACAATTCAAAAATCGACATTTTACGCGATAACGGAAAGGAAAAGAGTGGACCTTCCGAAAACCCGACCCGATGTGATAAACGAGCCCGAATTTTGAATTTGGAGACCCCCGGGAATCAGCCCCTCGCCGGAGGTTAGACCTTGTCGTCGCCGGAGGTGATTCCGTTCGCCCCGCCGTCGCTGGAAGACGTCTCACGCCGCGCCGGAGCTTTCCTCCCTCGCCGTCGATCGCCCGTGCCGGACCAGGCGCCGCCTCCGTCAACAGCAGCTAGGTCGTCGTCCAGCTGCCCCTCCACGACCTCGCTCAGCTCCGGCGTAGTCCGGGGTCTGCTCCGCGTCGCCAATGTCGCCGTCACGCCGCTGCTGGTCCCCCACGCCGTCGATCGTCCCGACGAGGCTGCTGGCCGGATTTCTGGTCCTTCACCGGAAATTTCAGCCGGTCCTTGCCTTGGGTGTGCTCTCAATTTTTTCTTGCTCTCCAAGGGTGAGTAAAGAGGGAAGATGGTGGCTATGGTGACTAACTAAGGTATTTTCTTAACTCTCCTCTATATTTGAAAGATGGTAGGGTTTTTTAAAGAGTTTTAATCACCACTCTCCATTTATCTTTAAGTGAGATCCAAGGGCCAAGGAAAAACCATCACTTTTATCCCTTTTAACTATGGCTAAGTATATCTCCATACTTAGAAAAACTATCAAGTTAGGCTTATTCTTGAGCATTCCATACTTAGAAAAAATTTTGGCCAAAATTAAATTTTTCCTCACTTAGACAGAATCCCGGCACGAAATTGAAGCGTAAGTTACTTAGTTGCATTTGTATTGCACCCCTATGCGAGTGTGAATTTTTTTAAGTATACGCCGGTAGCAAAGATAGATTTATTACTCCCACCTCAGACGGACGCGTGCTTAGGCACACGTCCGCGCTACTCTAACGTTTACAACTCCTCTATCTCATAAGGCAGGGGGCAGAGTCGAAGACGCGCATCCATGGGTAAGCAAGCATTCAGACGAAAGGTAAAACCCCGGTTTCAAATTGCGCGTATCATACCATCCTGAAATAGAGTCAATCAAGGGTTAGGCCATTGGTTGACTCGGGGGCATGTGATGGATACACGCCCAATTTGAACCCGTTGACTTCCGAACCGTTGTATTTTTATCATCCCATTATTGATTGTAAATCGAAACTTCAACCCGAACACTTCGCGAGAACATCAACGGCTCGGACGAGGTCGAAGCGCTCGTCCGGCCGAGGCAAACTCACCTAGGTGAGGTTGGGTGGCCACACCCGACCTCCCCTAGGGGAGATCGGGTGGACCAACCCGATCTCTCCTAGGAGGGATGGGGTTGGCCAACCCCATCCTCCCTAGGAGGGGTTGGGTGCCCTCACCCAACCCCTACCCTTGGGGGTCGGATTTCTCTTCCCCCCAAGGGCCCCGGCACCATTTTTCGGACTCCCATACTCGGCTTACTCCGCCTACCTTCTCCGTATCCTAAGGTCTTAATTGTGCGTTTAAAGGTTAATTAACTGTGTTTAAAGGTTAACGATGTCATTAAGCCACCTTAATGACACCGTTGCCTATAAATACCCCACCTCCACAATTCATTTGGACATCTTGGCAATTTGGATAATTTTGCTCTGACATCTCTCTAGCTTTATCTCTCTAAAAACGATACTGACTTAGGAATCGGAGAGGGTTCATCAGGCACCACCCCCCCCCCCTCTGTGCCTGGTACTGCCCCTTCTGCAGGGCGTAAGGAGGAGAGAAGCTAAGGAAGGAAGGAAGGAAGGACGCAAGCTAAGACAGCGTAACCCGAGAGCACCGGATCATCCACATCTCCAGTGAGGAACGAGATTTGAGCCGATCATCCGTTGACCCAGATCTCGGAACCTAACAATAACTATCCCCATAATATCCTACACCTCCTCCATCAAGACGACCGAGCCTGTGTGATGAGGATGACCCACAATTGACATGTTTTATGGGAGGTTTTACGCTCCAACGATTAGTTTATAGACGTAAAATCTGATGTAATCCTACCATTATGACGTCGTAAAATCATAAACTCAAATTTCAATTATTTATATTCAAATATTACTTCGAAACTAAAAATGTTATTTGACACAATACAGTCCTCCTAAACCCTACGCAATCCAAGCATTTTGACACGCTTTTCGAAAACATCCCTTCGTAGTGGTTTAGTTAATAGTTAATGTGTCTGCCACCATATTCTCAAAGGATAAATATTCTAATGTGATCAATTTGTATTCTACCACACTTTTCACATATTTGTATTTAACATCAATGTGTTTCGTCCTATTATAGTACATTGGGTTCTTGACTGCTACAATCGCTGCTTGACTGTCAGAGTAAATCCTCACATGTTTACTCCCGTCCTCGACGTCAAGCAGAGCATTCAAGAGTCTCTTTAGCCAGATAGCCTCATGTGCATTCTTAGAGAGTGCCACAAATTCAGATTCCATCAAAGACAGCGCGACACGGGATTACATCTTGCTCATCCATGATATGATGGCATTAGCAAGGAGAAATAGTCCTCCTGAGGTGGACATACGATCATCCGGATCACCACCATGGTCAGCGTCACTGAATCCAGACAATTCTAGCTTCCTACCCTCATAGCACAGTCCCTAGTCGGCAGTACCTTTTAGGCATAGAATAATTCGTTTAACAGATCGTAAATGTTGATACCCAGGGTTTGATTGGAAACGTGCTACTAGGCCCACAACGTAACAGATATTCGGACGAGTGCATTGCATGGTGTATATCAGACTACCAACCATACTGAGTTTCTCTGAACTCTTCATCTATTCACGCTCCGCCTGGTCTTTCGGGACATCACGCTTCGACAACGCGTGTTGGATCATGCTACCAATTGGTTCGGGTCGTACGTAAACTAATCGATCAGTATCCGACAGAAATGTATGAACCTGTAAAAATATCCTTCTTTGGAGTGCGATTCCCTTCATAGGAATGATTTTCGCTTTGGCGATCCACCTAAAGACGTTGGGATATTGTCTTCATTCTGATATTCCACCTAAAGACGTCGAAGGTGATCCTTGTTCCGATGTTCCACCTAAAGACGCCGAAGGTAATCCTTGCTCTGATATTCCACCTAAAGATGTCGAGGGTAGTCCTTGCTTTGATATTCCACCTAAAGATGACGAAGGTAGTCCTTGCTCCGATATTCCACTTAAATACGTCAAAGGTAGTCCTTGCTCTGATGTTCCACCTAAAGACGTTGAGTGAGAGGGTTGTCCTCGTTCTCCTATCTCCGATCTCCGTTATGCTCCGAGTACCTGCAAATGGACTACCGAGCACCAAAGGGGGGGGGGGTACTCGGTGAGCCCACTCCGATGCCTAAATAAGTATATGCTCTAGAGAGAGAAGGGAGAGCAAAATGCATTAGAGCTCAAGTTGTTCAAATGAAATGGCAAGAGTCCTATTTATAGGGCTCTTGGACCATTAGTCGACTGATCGCAAAATTAGTCTGTTAATCATGCGTTTATCTAAGATAAGTAGGGATTAGGCCAAGCTAAGCATCGGAGGTGTGGGGAACGATTTTGGTAGTTCGGGGTATGCGCGGCCCGGGGGGGAGGCCCCCAGGCCGAAAATGTTCGGTTAGGGGTGTCCTAACCGAATATTGTTCGGTTAGGGGTGTCCTAACCAAATAATTGTCTTGTGGGTCTTTGGCGGTGATTTTCTCTAAGTTCGGGTTTTGTCGTGTGTCGGTCTAATACCTTTTTGGGTCCGAGTGGTGAGTAAGTCGGGTCTAAACGGGTCTAAGTGAGTGTAAATCCATCATTTTCCCCCGAGTCAAGTAATGGCGTAACCCTTTTCTTGACTATATTTTTAGACGGCATAGACACTCAACTTGGAGCCGTTCGATACGGGTTACCTCATTCGGTGCTTTCCATGTTGATGTTTTCGTCGATCCTTGTCTTCGTCCTTCCTGTCTTACAAAATTGTCATATTTGGAAACGTTAGTACGGATATAGAACTGTATGTGATATTTTCATGTATATACCCCCTTTAATTTGTCTTGCGGAAAATTTTCCAAATCGTGAGATTTTTCCTTTGGTCCGATTTTTAAGACATGTATAAGATGACATGATGATATTTTGAATAGATATGTTACCTCCATGCCTTAGCATTTGAATTTTACCATGTGTTGGAAATGTGTGGTTGTTAATTAATCAACATAAAAAACTATCAACCCTCCTTTTTATACCCCCACCCACCATTTTTGTCCTCATTCTCCTCATTTTACTATCCACCTTCTCTCTTCTTCTTCTCCAACCTACCATTCCTCTCCACATCTCCTCTTCTTCCATCACTATTTCTCTTCAATTTTTCCATTCCTCTTTGCAAGACACTCCATGGAGCTATCATTAGAGGTTGGTGTGCTTTGATTTAGAGCTTGGTCTTGTTTTAGCTTGGGTGCTCGACGGCGGCGGCGGGTCGACCATTGGTGGCACGGCGGAGGGTGGGTGGTGGGTCGGTGGGGGAGGGCAGTTCGTGGCGGGGCCGGTGGAGCGCTAGCGGGTCGGGTTCGGCGGGGCTTGTCGGGAGGAGAGCGCAGGTCGGGTTCACGCGGGGTGGGTTGATTATTGGCTTCTTGCCCTCCATTTCCAAGGTTCGATTTCGTGAATTCTTCTGATATTTCCTTGTATGAGTTTCGATTTGATGATTGTTGGTAATGCCTTGCTTTGATACGTGCTTGTTGAATATCCTATCGTGTATTGTGTTGGTCTTGAAAAAAATATTTCGAAGCAACGAAGTGACTAGACCCCCCCCCCTTTTTTGACTTAGAACATTCTTGCGGAAAATTTGATGGTATCCCCCTTTTTAGACTTTGAAAAAAAATTCGATGGAAAATGTAATTATACTCCTTTTTTTGCCCTTGAAGAATTTTTCGATAGTAAACGTGATGGGACCATCCTATTTAGGCTTAAAGGTTTTTGGTGGAAAATGTGATGGTATCCCACCTATTTGGTCTTAGAAAAAATTTTGCGGAAAATTGGCCGATACTCCCCTGTTTGGTCCTCGAAAAAATTTTCGATGGAAAATTTAATGATACCACCCTAATTGAACTTAGGAAGGCTTTTGACGGAAAATGTGATGGTATCCCACCTATTTGGGCTTAGAAAAAATTTTGCGGAAAATTAGCCGATACTCCCCTTTTTGGTCCTCGAAAAAAAAAATTGATGGAAAATGTTACTATACCCCTTTTTTGGCCCTTGAAGAATTTATCGATAGTAAACGTGATGGGGCCATCCTATTTAAGCTTAGAATGGTTTTTGGTGGAAAATGTGATGGTATCCCACCTATTTGGTCTTAGAAAAAAATTTGCGGAAAATTGGCCGATGTTATGTTCGCTTCACCACTTGGGCAGCTTCGAACTTTTTCCTTCACGAACAGGCTTCTTCCTTCACGATCGGGTTCGAGATGTATGTATAAGGACGGGAACGCCGCAATCCTTAATACACATTCACTATGCTAAACTCCCAATCATCGACCTTGAGCTCTTGATCTTCAGGTCCTGCACGAGGGGCAGTAACCAGCGTGGGAGGGGGGAATGCTGGTTGGGCCCACTCCGACGCTCAAGTTAGAACTTCTAGAGAGAGAAAGCCTTAGAGAGAAGTCAGAGCATTTCCAGTCCAAAAGTGAGGGAGTCCCCTAAAATGAGAGACCTAGACCCCTATTTATAGGGAACCTAAGGATCATGCTCAGTTTTGAATGGCTTGATGTCGGTATGTAGAAATACGTATACCGTCACCAAGGTAGACTATGCGTGCACCTACTTATCACAATCGGCAAAAATAATCGGGATGAGCGCGGAGAAAAACGGTAATCCGGACCCGTCCGGATTGGTAAAAGCAATCCGGGACGGGTCCGAATTGCCTTGAGCAATCCGGACCGGTCCGGATCGCCTTAGGGCAATCCGGAAGTCCTTTGGCCCGGGAATTGCGCGTATCCCGGACCATTTTAGACTTGTGTGTCCGCGAAAGGGTTTTTTTTACAAGTTTTGGGATATTTTTACGAGGCCCGAAATGTAAATACGAAACCGAATTGGACAGATATCTAACACTTGCCCCCGAGTCAAGTAGTGGTTCAAAACCCGTGCTTGACTCTTTTCAAAGATAAGATATTCGTCCAATTTACGTTTGGTACTGACCTCAGGGGTGGCCTGTTTTTCAATTCGAATGTTGAGATCATAAATTTGACCAACTTTTAATTTTCCGCCGTACGTACGTAATCTGTTTACAAGGTTAGCGTAACGGACAATATGCGTACAACGACATTCAATTATATTCTTAATATCATGTAACGAGCGAGATAAAGATTTATACAACATGATAATATCATGGTACATGATGTAAGCATATGTTGTCAATATGTAGATGATGACATAGTAAACGGATGACGTAATCATGCCATAAGCAAAACACTTAGAATAATATGAAACTGGGAAGCATGCTTGTCAACATTGAGCATGATGTAAACAAAGTAAATGATGCAAGCATGTAGATGATGCAAACATGAAGTATGGTCTAAACGTGAGACATGATATAAACATGAAATTCATACTTAGATTATAAAAATAATCATGTAACGATCATAAATAATAAACGTGCATGATAAATTCTATGTACGTAATGTGTAATAATAATTACGTGTAGTGTGTCATGAAGCATTGTGTAGTATGTATGCATATGAAAATAGGAGAGATGCAAAGATGCTTGTAAAGGTTGCTAAGGACTTATATGAAAATACATGAAAGTTTAGTCATTAGCACATGGTGTAGACACTATTAGTAAAAATTGGGAGAGAGAATACTTATTAGCTTACATCCTTTATAGATAAATCTCCAAGAAGCTCTCCACTCTTGATGAAGGTGAAGCTTTTGAGATTATAGATTTGGAGTAGACACATCAATGTTGATATCAATTGGATTCCGGTGTGGCATGTGTCAATTCGGACTCGCTTCGTGTTGGTGAGTTCAATTCCGTACATGGTTGGACATTTCGTGACTTCTTTTGGCCTTGATTCAATCTTGAAATCTCTATGTACCTAGTTATCTTATCATGCATACAAGGTGTTTGATAAAATGCATTAGAATACTTAGCCCCTATATTGGCCAAAATTTTCCTAAGTGTTGAAAATTTTAGAAAAGTGCAAATGAATCGTTATACTTCCCTTATGCATAGTGTTTACCGCCTGGCATGTTATTCTATGCCTTAGCCGTTGTTTTAGTATGTCCGATATTGATGATCGGTAGTTGTGCGTACATGGCCGTCCATGGTTGTATGTTGGTAATGATAGCTTAGGCAATGTATGTTGAGCATCATGTATAGACTGTCGGTCATTGTCTGCAAACATGCTAAAACACTTAGAAAATATTTTAACAATATCTAATGATTGTTACCATAGATGTCTTCATATGAGCTTTGTCGATAAGCGTCGTAGGAATGCTTAGGAGGCATTTTGTAGAAGTTGATAATAGCTACTTGATGCATGCAATCCATCCTTGTCGACATGTACATATGTTCATGGAAACACTTAGAAAATATTTTCCCTTTGTTGACATCCATCCTTGTTGACATGTATGTACGTACATGGAAACACTTAGAAAATATTCTCCCCTTGTTGACATCTATCCTTGTTGACATGTATGTATGTACATGGAAACACTTACAAAATATTCTTCTCTTGTCGACATGCATCCTTGTTGACATGTATGTACGCACATGGAAACACTTAGAAAATATTTTCCCCTTGTTGACATCTATCCTTGTTGACATGCATGTATGTACATGGAAACACTTAGAAAATATACTTCTCTTGTCGACATGCATTCTTGTTGACATGTATGTACGCACATGGAAACACTTAGAAAATATTTTCCCCTTGTCGATGTGTATGTACGTACATGGAAATACTTAGAAAATATTCTCCCCTTGTCGACATGTATGTACATACATGGAAACACTTAGAAAATATTTTCCCCTTGTCGACATGCATCCTTGTCGACATGTATGTACGTACATGGAAATACTTAGAAAATATTCTTCTCTTGTCGACATGCATCCTTGTCGACATGTATGTACGTACATGGAAATACTTAGAAAATATTCATCACTTATCGACATGCATCCTTGGCGACATGTATGTACGTACATGGAAATACTTAGAAAATATTCTCCCCTTGTCGACATGTATGTACGTACATGGAAACACTTAGAAAATATTCTTCATATGTCGACATGCATCCTTGTCGACATGTATGTACGTACACGTATGTGCGCACTTGCCCCCACACGTAGAATCTTTTCTCCATCCCTGGCTATGTACGCTGTATCCATATGCTTTGATGTAAACACAGGTTGTATGCCAACACCTTGTTGTATGCTAACACTTAGTAATATGCTGACACATAGTAACACGCTGACAGCGTGCAATATGCTAACTGTCATCCTGAGCAAAACAATTAGAAAATATTTCGCCCTTGTAATCATGTATGCTGCGAGTATGAGCTCGATGTTGAAATGTAAGGTTGATGTGTTGAAGAAGTTTCCCCCCTTGCATGATATTCGTTATTTGTTGCGCGAGCCTTGTATGTACATAGTTGTCTTACATGGAGCATCCATTTCATAAATGTATGCACAAGTGTTGATGCATATTTGCGCACTGATTGGATTGTTGGTTGCATTTTCCAGGATATCAGATCTTGCTATCTTCTTGTCGGAATTAATCTTTCCACGGCCGTTATCATGAGTGAGTCTACTATTTCCATTCTGCGAGTAGCTCTGTGTTCGGATGTCAATATGGTAGAGCAGCTAAATAATACACCAAGTGTAGATGTTGATGTCCTTTATGACTCGTATCATGTTGTAATGTAGGTTGGACTTGATGGAAAATGCTTGTCTTTGCAGATAGCCGATGTGAACAGTAATCCGCTCGTTGGAAGGAATGTTCGTACAATTGCCCCCGCTACTCAGGATATGGTCGCGGTAAAGAACTTGTGAGTAAGGAACCTCCTTGTATCTTCTTTGAACTTGTTAATTTTCAAATTTGCTGCTTTCATGTTGCTTGAACGCGTGGTTGCAGTTCCCGGCTTTAGCACAATTCTCAAAAGATCCGACGCAGGGGCGCGTTCCTCGAGCGATTCTAAGTTCTTTATGCCGAGTACGACCGTGCTAACTCCTTCTTGCGATAAAGGGAATAGAGTTGAGGGTCGTGCGGTGGTGCCTTCTGTCCCCCGGTCGAGGGACCGGCCCCAGGAGGAGCGTTCCTCCTATTGAGGTAAGCGTTGTATACTTCTTCACACTTGAAAGTTGATCTTGAAGACGGTTGATTTTGATACACGCATTGCTGATTGTCGCGCTTTTGTTGAAGAGCTATGTCGTATTGAAGTTAAAGCAACCATCCTTGCAGTGTCTTTTGTGTGGATGACGACATTGCATTTGATGTTGACATTATGAACTCTTTGCCATAGATTCTTAGAGATGATGTTATCTCTTGGTTGGCGTCAGGTTGTCCGCTTCCAGCATGTTGAACCCTTTGTGAATGGGTTGATGTTGTTTTGATAATTCTTTGTTTATGCCTTTGCTTGCATGGTATTTCATCACTTGGACCTGTTTTGAATAATAATAAACATGTGATAACTTGTTAGTAATATTTCATACCTTGCGTTATCTTCATTGTCCGTATGTATTGGACTTGCATGACAGGATTGAACTCCTTGTTGTGATGGATAGAACATAAGATGTTGTGACTTGCGCATTGCAGAGTGTTATGTACACTTGCTACTTGTAGCATTCCAGGTAGTAATGTACTTGGCACTTGGCCTTTGACATGTAGCAGTGTCGTCTTGACGTAGCAAGACTTAAGTTTATACCGTCTCTTAGTTCCACTCTAAGGCGACGTTGTTGCAAGATACTTCTTGCTGATTTTGTTGTTTTGGCGTTAAATGCTAAAGAGCAAGATAACGTTATACAAGACTCGACTTGTAAGTTTGATGAGTTTTGTACAAGGTTTTCTTTAAAAAGCGTATAACATGAAGCTATCCTTTTTCAGTCCTAAGTCTTCATTGTGTATGAACCCTTAAGAGAGTATGCATACTTTTAGTGTGTGGGGTTATCGTCTAACAAAAGGCCTTCCTCCACGATGGGGTGATCAGTCCCATCACTGCATTTGCCGCATCATGTTTCTATTCAGGGAATGACTATAAACATGAGGATTTGCTTCTAAGAGCATTTCGCAGCATGCCATTTTTTAGAAGTAAACATGGGGTTTGCTCTTACAAAGAGGATACCACAACATGCTACTTTTGATAGTAAATCTTAGTGTTTATCCAAGATATTGCTTGTTGTTGACGCCTTTGGAATAGTCGTCCCTTTGATTATAAGTCCCTCTTTTGTAGATAAGCCGCAAGTTGTCATTGCCACATATAAGTTGACTGTGCACATAGCGTGATAGCTTTGTGTTGCTGACATCTTCTTGATATAGCCGCTGTTATGGATGGAGAAATAAACTCCCTGTTGGTGTAGATAATAGATATGTTGGCGTTGTATTCCATAAATCCTTTCTTGAACATAATGCTTAGCTTGTATTGTTGAAGTAGATATTATGTGCATAGGTTACTACTTGGCATAATTCCCATGTAGTAATCATAGTGTAGCATGTACCTACGAACAGAGTTGCTCTTTGTCAGATAATTGCAATGTTTACAAAAATATGGAGTTATGAAATTTTCTTTTTAGTAATACATATAATAAATAAAGTAAAGGAATCTGATACGATGATTCCTTGTTTGTGTAGGAAACTTCCCTAAGTGCGGACGCGATAGGTGCGGATCATGACAGGTGCGCATATGTTGGGAGCGTAGCTTTTCCAAGTATCACTCGCTATATGTGACTGTGAATATGTCGGTATGAACAGCGACTTATGCATTATTTTATGCGTCCTCTAGTTGATACGCGTTGATGCCTCCTTAGCATGATGTACATGCCTATGTATGATCATTTCTTGGTGTTTCCTTCTTAGGAGAATGGTACCGTGTGTTTTTGCAATTATTCGTTTCTTCACTTCGGTGGAATGCCGAGCACTTGTCAGCTTGGTCCCCCCAAGTCGCTTGGCCGTCGTACCGCCGTTTCCTGATGGTTTCTATTACTTTATCTTCTGACCGCGATGCGCCTACTTGGACCATCCTTTCTGGCTCATCTATCTTGATTTCTTGTAATGTTTCAAAGAAAGCAGGACGTGCATGATCTACCCTTGGGTTTTCATCAATGAAGGGAATTCCGCTATTGCTTGTCTTGACATTATGTTGGAGTGCAACCTTGTAGCAGTCTTTTGATAGCTGCTGATCTCCCTTCCTTTCGCCAACTCCTGCCTTTGTTGGAAACTTGATATTTTGGTGTGATGTTGACGCTATCATACCCCACTTGTTCATGGTTGTATTCCCTAGGATTCCATTATATGCGTCAAACTTTTCTGCAATCACGAACGGAATGCCGATTTGGAGTTGTTGCTTTCCTTCTCTTATTGCACATTGCGCGGTGTTGAATTAATGTGCTGGCTTTGCGATGTATGCTTCATGTGTTCACTTTCAAGGGGCCTTGGTTTATTTGATGTGTTTCTTCATACACTTGTGACTCTTTCCGAGGTCATGTCTGTATGACGATTGTGCATATGGTTCAGAGATGTTATTCTGGTGGAATCATCATCTTCTCCTTTGTTTTGTCCGAAGATTAGGTTTCGCTGTCGGCGTACGTTTTGAGTGGTACGATTCTTCTTGTGTTCTTAACAAGGGTAAACTTGCTGGATGTTGGAAATAATTCTCTAACTCTTTTTCATGATGGGTTTGGCACAGGCGTGCGTATAACATAGGAGTGTATCCTGAATTCCTATCTTCCACAATGTTGATGACGTTGTCATTTCGGTGATACCCCCGTCTTGTTTATTATTGTAGCACGATTTTTAGTCTTGTGCGTATAGAATGCTTGAGGCTCCGTTGCATGGGGATGTTGTTTGTCCTAAGCCGTTTGTTGTTCATAGTGTGATAGCTTGTGTTGTTGACGCAATTAATATGTGCGTAGTTGTTACTTGGCGTTATCCAAGGTAGTATGCATGATATAATAATGTACATACGAAAGTAGATTTAACCTTCATTAGATATTTGTAGTTCGTACAACGGATTACAGGAAGGCGCCTATTGATCGCTCCTTTTGAAAAGTACTAAGGCTAATAAACATAAGTTGTACTTAATCTAAAAGACTTAAAGAAGATATGCAATAATAAAGATAAAGGGATTGATGATATGCTTGACGTCTTCATAGGTGATTTGTCGGCAAGTTGATTCTGCCACGCGCCACATAGTTCCTCAGTGCTTCTAGCGTGTTGAGCTCTTCAATCTCCCCCTTTGGGGATGAACAAATGTTGGTGTTATACCCCCTAGCTTTACGGTGCTTGCGTCGTTCTTCAACATTCTTGCCAAGGAAGGCAGTCATTGGCTCAAGTGGACGGGGAAGTTTGTTTTCTAGGAGTTTGAAATTTGTTTCCTCCACCTTCATGCTCCAAGGATTGTATAAGTCGTCATAATTGGTTCCATGAGTGACGTTGTTTTTCCGGCGTTTGGCGATAGGTGGATTATCATTCGCCTTTTCTTTTCCTTTGCCTTTTCCTGGAGACTTCACATGAGACTTCTTTTGATGCTTATTGCCTTGGTCGATATACCTCTTCATTTCTCCTTTTAAGATTAAGATGTTTACGTGAAACCTTAATCCAACACAGCTTTCCGTCTCGTGGCCATATACTTCGTGATTTTCACACCATTTGCTTTCATCTTTTCCCAATCGGCCCTTGCGGAAATTAGAGGGCTTTTTCCACAGCTTGGTCTTCTTTATCTCTTTCAAGATGATGGACAGTGGTGTGTTCAATGGAACACATTTGGCGAGATTGTTCTTTTTGAGCCTTTGGACGTTTGACTGGAATGGCCTCTTTTGTTGCGGTTGTCTCTTTTCCCAGGAAACGTCTATCTCTTTTTCAATTATTGCCTTCAAGGTTCTTGTTGTCAGTCCCGTGATTGGGACGTCATCGTCATTAACAGGTTTTTTCTGTCCATCCTTGTGACAGGTGTCAGCATCGTCTTGGCTTGTCCTCGTGGAAGAACCTTCCTTGTGAACTTTTGAGCGGGAGGTTGGATGTTGTTTCCATGCCCCTTCTTGGTGTTGTGCTATCACGTGTGGATTGTATGAGCGTGCAGCTCCTTGCCTTGGTTGTTGGTACTGGAAGGTACCTTCCGTTCATTGCCCCCCTATTCTTTGGTGCGGTGTGTCTTGATGACTTGTGACTCGGGACTTTGTTCTTGTCTCCTCGACTTGTCCGTTGATTAGAGGCATAGGTGGTGGTGGCGGGGAGTATCCTTGGTTCGTTAACATCTTTTGGAATGCAAGCAGCTCTTCGAGCGCGGTCATCATGGTAGGAGTAACCGGTGGTGGCGGGTTGACACCTTTGTATTGGAGGACTCCTTTGTCGCACTGTGCAAAAGATGCACTTCTTGTTGGCATGAAGAAGGTATTGGATGTGTCAACAGGCATGTGGGAGGATCCAAGTCGACTTCTTGTTGGCTTCTGCGTGGTTATGACCAAGGCGTCGTGGTATGCAATGTGCTCTTTGTCCTTTGATGAAAAACCAATGACATCTTCAAATGCGGCATCCTTTATATCGACATACTCCATGTTGGTATCATGGAACTTGTGCATTGTCTTTGCAATGGACACTTCTTGCTCGTACGACTTCTCGCTTTCAACATCAAAGTCTCCATGGATCATATGTACGTTTGCCATCTTTTCCGGATAGGATGCAATGTATGTTGTATTTTGGACTTCGGGATCGTGCTGTGCGGAAGGCACGTTTGCGATTGGCACGGATAAGGCGGTGGATCCTATATCTGGAACGTGGGAACGTCCTGGTTGGTTTCTTGTCGGCTTGCCTGCACCCGCCTTCTTTGGTCATCTTTCAGTCATAGATCGCGGTGCGGAACGGCTTTTTGTTTGAATCACACTGACGGCGCCAAATGTTATGTTCGCTTCACCACTTGGGCAGCTTCAGACTTTTTCCTTCACGATCGGGTTCGAGATGTATGTATAAGGAAGGGAACGATGCATCCTTAATACACAATCACCGAGCTAAACTCCCAATCCTCGACCTTGAGCTCTTGATCTTCGGGTCCTGCACGAGGGGCAGTAACCAGTGTGGGATGGGGGAATGCTGGTTGGGCCCACTCCGACGCTCAAGTTAGAACTTCTAGAGAAATAAAGCCTTAGAGAGAAGTCAGAGCATTTCCAGTCCAAAAGTGAGGGAGTTCCCTAAAATGAAAGACCTAGACCCCTATTTATAGGGAACCTAAGGATCATGCTCAGTTTTGAATGGCTTGTTATCGGTATGTAGAAATACGTATACTGTCACCAAGGTGGACAATGCGTGCACCGACTTCTCGCAATCGGAAAAAATAATCGGGATGAGCGCGGAGAAAAACGGTAATCCGGACCCGTCCGGATTGCCAAGGGCAATATGGACCGTCCGGATTGCTTTTGGCAATCCATAAGTCCTTTGGCCCGAGAATTGCGCGTATCCCAGGCCGTTTTAGACTTGGGTGTCCGCGAAAGGTTATTTTACGGGTTTTGGGATTTTTTACGAGGCCCGAAATGTAAATACGAACCCGAATTGGACAGATATCTAACAGTCGATACTCCCCTTTTTGGTCCTCGAATTTTTTTTTTCGATGGAAAATGTAATGATACCACCCTAATTGAACTTAGGAAGGCTTTTGATGGAAAATGTGATGGTATCCCACCTATTTGGGCTTAGAAAAAATTTTGCGGAAAATTTGCCGATACTCCCCTTTTTGGTCCTCGAAAAAGAAATTTCGATGGAAAATGTAATGATACCACCCTATTTGAACTTAGGAAGGCTTTTGATGGAAAATGTGATGGTATCCCACCTATTTGGGCTTAGAAAATTTTTTGCGGAAAATTGGCCGCTACTCCCCTTTTTGGTCTTCGAAAAAAAAAAAATTCGATGGAAAATGTAATGATACCACCCTATTTGAACTTAGGAAGGCTTTTGATGGAAAGTGTGATGGTATCCCATATACTTGGTCTTAGAAAAATTTTTGCAGAAAATTGGCCGATACCCCCCTTTTAATACTTAGAGAAATTTTTAGGCGAGGTAGTGATTATACCCCCCTTTTTAACGTCGGAAAATTTTCCGAGGCGCGGTAGCGGTGCTACCCCCCTTTTTGGTGTTTCGTTGCGTCCTCGTTTGACGTCTTGTTGAAAGTTCTCAACTTCGAGAATATTTGGCTCCTCTCCTTTTATAATACGTTGCACACTTGTGTAACGTCTTATTTGGAAAAGTTCTAGGCGGAGAATTTGGAATTCTCCCCTCTTTTTTGTTGTACCGTATCATTGGGTTATATCGTTGACTTGTTGGTGTTATGTAGTTGTTGATGATATTTTGTTTCTAGTTGCAGGTTACTTCGGGCTATTCTTAGTTCGTCGCTTGTGATTAAGGATCGTGTTCATCATGCCAAAGCTTCGTAAGTCAACTCATTACCTTCCTCTTCGGACGAAGAGGATGTTACCTTGAAGTCTAGTCGTTTGCCCGTTTCCGGTTTAGCCGATATGCCTGATGATGATTTGCATGTTGGTGAGGGTTCTAATGTGTCATCTAACTCGGATTCTGATGCCCCTGTAGCCGAATTTTTAAGGAACTATCTTAAGCTTTCCACATATAGGAGTCTTATTAAGATGGCTGGTTTGCACTCTAAGGACATGCCTTGTTATCCGTACGATTCGCTTCCTGAGGGTATACCGCTTGGATGTGTGACTCTTCCTCCTTAAGGGTGGTCTGTTGTGTACCCTAATCAGGTCAAGGCAGGGCTGCGTTTTCCGTATTGTGCCGCCTTGTGTGACCTTTGTCGATATTATGGAATATCTCCTCTCGAATTAGTGCCTAGCGCTCATCTTGCTTGGGTGGGATTCTGCGTCTTGTGTCATAGGAAGTCTTGGGCGTATTCTCTTACTTTGTTCCGACTCTTCTATTTCCCTCGATGCCAGAGTTCCTCTGACATGTACTACTTTTTGTGCCCCTTTCCATCCATGGATGCCGGTGGGTTTCGCTCGTTAGGTTTTATTGACCATAGGTGGGATAACCGTTATAGGTTTGTTGTTGGCAGTGTTTCTCGTGGGGTGTGGGCTAAGCAGTATATTTTCATTTATGACCGTCATACTTCCTGGAGTCTGCGTAGTAGGGGTCATGCAGACATGCCTCCTTGCTTCGAAGATTTTTCACCCTCTGATTGTGAGGCCTTGGCGGCTATTTGTTGTTCTCATCGTGATCGTTCATATAAGACCGTTAAGGTCGTGACTGACGAGGAGTTGTATGCGACGGAGATATGTGCTACCTCTCCCTTGGTATGTTAATGATGTTCTACATGGTTCTGTTTCTTTTCGTGTATATGGGTTCTATGATAAGGCTACTTCTTTTCAGGGGGTTGGACCTGTAGACGAGCTTGTTGATGATGGGAGGAGGACTCCACCCTATGCGTCTCCGGGATCTTCTAGAGTTACTCGCGCTAGCCATAGTGTTGTTGGAATGTGGGTTTTGTTGTTTCTCGATTCTTCATGGCTTATGTTTACATGTCCTTTCTAACGGTTTACTCTTTTTTGGTGTTGTCAGGTGCCTCGCAGAAAGCGGAGTCTTCTCGTCCTCCTATGAAGAAGTCCGACTTCGAGATTAGGTCTTCCGATGCTTCTCTTCGCAAGAGGAAGACTGTATTGGCCATCCCGTGCTTGAGAGCGCCTTTCTGTAATAGATGAAAGGCTACTGGGCCTTCTCCTAAGGTTACCCGTGACAGGGGCAAGGCTCCCGATTCAGGCGTTGTCGAGGGGGTGTTGGCCGATGGGTTTGTGGCCGATGATGATGTTGAGATGGCCGAGGTTCCTCCGACCGTTACCTCTCCCGGTATGTAGATGCTTCTAGTTGTTGTATTTGTTCATGGTTATCATGTATTGTCTTTATTGAGGTGTTTGCATTATGTAGGTATGGCTAGTCTTCCTCCTGTGGCCGTTGAAGAGCTCGTTCGTCCCTATGAGGGCGACATTCGTGGCATGACGTGGCATCTGATGGTTTCGACCCGCGACTTCCACTTTCCTAAAGGTTGCTCGTTGTCTTCTCCCGAGGTTGGCATTAGGGTGTTTAATGCCATGATTCCTCCCTCCGATCGACTGCCTATGCCCTCTGATTCCGCCGAGATGGAGACCGCCCTTCACGGGATGTTGTCTGAGTATATTCCGGTAGGTGTAGATGGGTTTTCTTCCTCGTTCTGTTATTGGTATATCCGTTTGACGTCTATGTTGTTGCTTTTCAGGCTACCGCCCACATAATGAATCTGTCGTTCTTTTCCCTCAATGCGACACGCGAAAGGTATGTTGCTCGTGCTCGGTCGGAGAAGGCCGATGCTACCCAGGCGGAGCACAAGGCGAATGTGCGGACCTTAGGTGTTGAAGTTGAGAATCTGAAGCTGTCCGAGTCGGAGAAGATGAAGCAAATATCTGAGCTCGAGGAGCGCCTCTCGCAACTGAGGGTTGAGTATGACGCGAAATTTATCGTTTCGAGGGATGCTGCACTTGCGAAGGCACAGGCGGAGGCTGTTGCCGAGTATAAGGCGTCGGAAGCCTTTATTGATGATGCTCAACAAGCGAACTCCGAGATGTTGATGCAATATGGACATGAGCTGGTACGTACTATTTATGAGCATTGTCCCGATTTCCCCGTTTCAAAGCTAGATGATCTTGAGTGCCTAGGGAAGCACTATGCCTGTCTAGAGGGTGAGTGTGCCGGGGACATGGCCGTTGGCAATGAGGCGGAGGGCTCGACTCCTGCCCTTGATAGTATTGGGATTGTGGTTTCCGATGATGAGGGAGGTGGCGTTGGGAATCCTCCGACTGGTCATATCTGAGACTTGTTTGCTTTACGTGTTTGTTTAGACCTTCTTGTACCTCTTTTAATGTATTGTTGGATGTATGCCTTTATCTTGTAGACTTGGTGGGTATGTCGTGAACTTGTTGCTTGTATTTAACCGGGGTGTTGCGCTTGTCATGTTAGACGCCTTGATTGTACCTGTTTCCTTATCATGTTATGTGTGTCAGATGAATTTGATTATGCATATTGTGGTTTTAACGAAATCGTTAATGTTGTTGCCCCCCTTGGCTATATCGGTTTGTGCCCTTGCATATGATCTTTTCTTCTAGACTTTCATTGTATAGAAGACCTGGTTAGCTGTGTCAATGAGACAGCTTGATGTAACCTTCTTTATTATGTGTCGAGATATTCCGACATGCTGTGTCAATGAGGCAGCATGTTCGGTATGCCCCCCTTTTTTGAGGGTGTAGACGTGGATCATAGTTGAACTCGCGTTATGGATATTTCATTAAAACTTGCGACATACATTGTTGTGCCTCGTGGTCACAACGCATGTCATTATGTGTTTCCCCGATATATGATTGTCGCCTATGGTTTGCGGCGTATTTCACGTTATCTTGTATTGTTGTTCTCGTTATTGTATACTTGTGTTCGTATTCTCGGAGGTTGCCATGGCTAAGGCTTGGTGTTTTATGGTTGTTTGGATTGGGATGTGGCCGGATGTGTTTGGGTATGTTTGGTGTTGGTATGGAGTATTGGAAATGGGATATCGTTTATATACCAGCTGGTCTTGTTCATGCCTCTATTTGGTTTTCTTCCAATATAGGGTCTTTACGCTAGTTGGTGGTAATCCAACTACGTTTTAACCTTCTCTTGGACATATTCCCAAGCAAGGCCAACGCGCTAAACTGGGTCTTTAACCAGGTTAGGGTTGTTTATCCGTAACCCCTACTAAGTTTCCGGTTTAACATGAGGCCAACATGCTAGAAGGTGTGAACTCCTTCAAGGGTTGTTCCTTTAGAACCTTTACCCAGTTTCGCCTCTGGCGTAAAGGCCAACACAACATCCAGTGGGAACTCCGAAGTGATTGGCTGTAGGCCACTGTCAGGTACAAAGTCCAGCGACAGGGCAAGCGCTTAGGTGGTTCATTCGTTTTTTGATGTTCCTCATTTTTATACCGGCCGGTTTTTGACTCTTTGTTCTAAAGACTATATTACAACTCTTGGACTGACACATATTGTTAGACTCGAATTCGTTGGAGTCTTTATGCTTGCTTGTGGGTCCTTGTTGCTTGTCTTGGTAACTGCTTTACTCATGCAAACAACATACATAATTTCATTAGATGGCGGCGTCATAACATGTTGGACATGACACTACAAAAGCTTGCATAGGAATGTAAACTATTCTAAGCTCCACTCATGGAGAGTTTTCATTGCTACAAAGCTTAGCATAATAAAAAAAGGATAGTGGAAGAGTGCATATGGGTATGCCCCTTTTCGGGTGGTGGGGGGGGGGGTGTTGGTGGATGTGTTTCATGCGGAGGGGTGGTTCAATTGTCCGTGACGGACCATTGTCTCGATCTCATCTTTTAGGGCGAGGCAGTCGCCGGTCTCATGCTCCCATGTCTCGTGATGTTGAGATTTGGTCCAACGAAGGCTTTTTCGGGGAAGGGTGGCTCGATGAGACCTTGAAGGTGCTCCTTGAATAGTTCGCCCACTCCGATTCTGACCGTGAAGTCGTAAGATGGTGTATAGCTTTCGAGTCTAGCCGTCTCATTGCTTTCCCTGTCGGTGTCGACATCCTCGTCCGTGTCACATGGATGTCCCATGAGCTCTTCCCATATTAGTGTGTTTTCCTCCTCCTCCCACATCATTGCGAAGGCCAGCTTGTCCCTGAAATCTTTCATTGTTTGGATAGTCATGATTCCATAGCCTCCTCCGGAGAAACTGCTTTTCTGGAATTCAAAGTTTCTATTGAAGGCTCGTATGACCTCCCCTGGGGTTGCGTCTGCCGCTGCCGCGTTCTTGCTAAACCTGCGAAAATAAGAACTAATACTTTCCCTTTTCCTTTGAACGACCGCGTCTATATTGATCACGTCTCCTGTTATATTTGGGTTGTCTTGTTCCTCCCTCCTTTCTTCGCGAGTCCCTGCATGAGGTGGGGACTCCTGGGGCACCTGCATAATGTCAACTTTGGTTGTCTCCTCCTCTTTGTCGTGTGTTGGTGCCTTCCTTGACGGGGCGAAGCATAGTAACCTACTTAGGCGTAGTGAGCCTGTGAGGAATTTTGCTTTGCCCCTCCTTCGCTTCTTTTCCTTTTCCGTCTTTTCTTCTCCTTGTTCTTCTGGTATGTTGATCATATTGATAGAGGTGTGTCGGTGTGCCTTAGGCTTCATGGCATTTAGGTAGCATCTACGAGCTGTCACTTGGTCGCCCAATACTTCACCTATTCCGTTTGGGGTTGGGAACTTCATATTTTGATGGACTGTGGGGCGATGATTCCTGTCGGGTTGATGGTCGTTCGACCCAAGATACCATTGTAAGCCCCTAGTTCCTCTACCACCACGAAGTGGACGTTCACCTGGATTTTTGCACATTGTGCCCCCATTGTGACTGGGAGCACGATTGTGCCCAAAGGGTAGGTTGTTGCACCTGCGAAGCTATCAAGTGGGAAGTTCACCTGTTTTAGATCTTGTCTCCTTTTTTCCAATTGTTCGAGCACTCTTACATGTAGTAAGTCTGCCGAACTACCACGAGGATCCTTTTGACGTCGAAGCCATCTACTTCCAAGGTGACGACCAATGCGTCGTCATGCGGGTATACAATGTGCTCCATGTATTTTCTCGAGAATTGGATGACCTCTTCCTCCTCGACCCTTGGGCACTTGCCATAAAGTTCCATGTTAGTTTGGGAGGCGTATACCTCCCTGGCGTTTGATACTCTTCCTCCTGCGGCCGGTCCTCTGTGGATGACATTGATGGTTCCCCTTTTGATCGGGGGTGGGCGCTCGCCCACCTTCTCTTTTCCTTTGTTCTGAGTGCCTTGTGCTTGTGGTGTGCCTCTATTACCCCTTTTTCGATTCTCCACGAATTGTCGTAGCCCTCCTCGTCTGATAATGTGGTGTATGTTCGAGAGGAGGGTGTAGCATTCGTCTGTCGTATGTCCGTGCACTTCATTGTTACCATTGGTCTAGCTTGCCCCCGATTGGTCCGTCCTTGTACCTTAGTGGTGTCTTTCAGATATTCATTTTTTTCATCACTCCTAAGATCACGGAGGGCGCTGCATTCAGTGGGGGCCTTGTTGTTGGTTGGTTGGTCTCCCTCACGATGTTGACAGGTTGAGGCCTCTGTTGCTGTTGCATTGATGGTTGTTGCCATATTGGTGGCCTTCCTTCGAATGGCTTGTTTTGCCTCATCGATCCTCCAGCGTTCGTCTGGGGGGGTGTCCTTAACTTTCGGTTGTGCCTATCTCTCTCCAAGTCGATGTATTGTTTCACGCGGGCTGCTAGTTCCTCCGGTGATGCTACCGGTTTTATCGCCAATTTGTCCGCTAGGGCGCTGCTGTTCTTACCAAGGTTCCTGATGAATGCCCGAACTATCTCCCGATTCTCTAACTCCTCGTCGATATCTGCAATGTTTTGATTGAATCGGGTATAATAGCTAGCCAAGGTTTCATCGTTACCTTGTCGTACATCATCCAGGGATCCTGCGCTTTTCCTTAGTTTCCGTTCACCCAAGTACCTTTGCAAGAACTTCTTCATGAGGTATTCCCAAGAGGTGACGGAGTTCCTCGGGAGGCCGAAGAACCAATGTGCCGCTGGACCTGTTAAAGTGGTTGCGAACAATAGAGCGACTATGTTCTCATTGTGGGTTCTTCCGAAGAGCGCAGCCTCATGTTGTTGTATATGTTCAATCGGATCCCCTTTGCCATTGTATTTCTCTCTTCCTGCATTTAGACCATCTGGCACGTGGCTATGTATTATGTCATGTGTAAATGGGTGGGATGCCTTGTCGCTGAGGACATGCATGGCCATTCCCTTAGCCTCCGCCATCATTTTCGTTATTATTTCCTCCACATCTTTTGGGGTCATTGTTGGCGGGTTTGTGTACGGAGTTGTGTCGGCGCCTACTCCGATTCTTGTTTCTCGTAACTCCTCACGTGGGGCATGGAGTCCTTTGTTGTTTCCGACGTGGTGGTCATGTCCTGCCGGGACTTGGCGGTTATCGTCGTTGCCGGCGTGTTCCGCTTGTGCATGGTAGCCTCTACCATTCCCTGCACGTTTTTCATGTCCTGTTGGGGGTTGGGGGTACCCCTCTTCATGGAAGCCTTGTGGCGGTGGTACCTGTTCATCATCAAAAAATCGTTTGTTTCTTGGGGGTGGCATGGCCTCCTCATCATGGTGGTTGTTTGCATCTCGAAACACCCGTCCTCCTCCTTGGGCATAAGCCGCTCTTGCATGGGGAATTTCCTGTGGTGGTATGTCATACGCATTCCGGTTTTAGAACCGGCTATCGTAGGATGAATGTCCATGTGATTGACCTGCGAAGGGCATGCCATATGGTGGGAAACCATATGTGAAAACCGTGTGGGGGCATCCCGTAAAGGGAGCTATGTGAGAAGGTCTTGCGATGTCTCCTTTCCACTCCTCCTGATTGATGCCTACTCTGTGGGATGCTTGATGCCGACGATGCATCCACGGGCATATAATGTAGTTGGTGTTGTTGCTCCCCCGGAGTGTTCTCCTGTACCTGTCCCTGTACTTCGATTTTTACCCTTGGACGATCCTCTTGTCCGTTGGATGGTCGTTCCCTAGGTGGTGGTTCGCTTCGTGCGGCCATTCCTCGAGTGATCGCCAGGCTTTTTGTTCAAGTCACGCAGAAGGCGCCACTGTTGGATCACGCTACCAATTGGTTCGGGTCGTGCGTAAACCAATCGGTCGGTATCCGACAGAAATGTATGAACCTGTAAAAATATCCGTCTTTGGAGTGCGATTCCCTTCGTAGAAATGATTTCCGCTTTGGTGATCAACCTAAAGACGTTGGGATATTGTCTTCATTCCGATATTCCACCTAAAGACGTCGAAGGTGATCCTTGTTCCGTGTTCCACCTAAAGACGCCGAAGGTAATCCTTGCTCTGATATTCCACCAAAAGACGTCGAGGGTAGTCCTTGCTCTGATATTCCACCTAAAGATGACGAAGGTAGTCCTTGCTCCGATATTCCACCTAAAAAGGTCAAGGTAGTCCTTGCTCCGATGTTCCACCTAAAGACGTCGAGTGTGAGGGTTGTCCTCGTTCTCCTAACTCCGATCTCCGTTATGCTCCGAGTACCTGCAAATGGACTACCGAGCACCAAAGGGGGGGGGGGTGCTCGGTGAGCCCACTCCAATGCCTAAATAAGTATATGCTCTAGAGAAAGAAAGTCTAAAGAGAAGGGAGAGCAAAATGCATGAGAGATCAAGTTGTTCAAATGAAATGGCAAGAGTCCAGTTTATAGGGCTCTTGGACCATTAGTCGACTAATCGCAAAATTAGTCCGTTGATCATGCGTTTAACTAAGATAAGTGGGGATTAGGCCAAGCTAAGCATCGGAGGTGTGGGGAACGATTTTGGTAATTCGGGGTATGCGCGGCCCGGGGGGAGACCCCCGTGCCGAAAATGTTCGGTTAGGGGGTGTCCCTAGCCGAAATTTGTCTCGTGGGTCTTTGGCGGTGATTTTCTCTAAGTTCGTGTTTTGTCGTGTGTCGGTCTAAGATCTTTTTGGGTCCGAAACGGGTCTAAGTGGGTGTATATCCATCAGCGCGCACCCATACACGACCAACGTATCCACTGCATTGGCATCTTGGAGATTGAACCATCTCAATAATTTGTTGATATATGCTTCCTGGAAAATACATAATTTCTGAGCATCCCAATCCCTAGCAATCTTAGTGCCTAGGATGTACGTGGCTTCTCCCATGTCCTTCATCACAAAAGCAGATGTCATACAGGACTTTGATTCATATAAATAACACACGTCGTTTGCGAAAATGTGTATATCATCGACGTACAACATCAAGATAACGTACTTAGACCCAGAGGTCTTAGTGTACACGCATGGATCCTCGTGAAGATTCACGAATCCGTTGTCAACGGTTTCCTCGTGGAACCTACGGTACCATCGCCGTGACGATTGTGTAAGACCATAGATCGACATTTGGAGTTTACAAACTTTGTGTTCGTTTCCAGGGGTAACGAAATCCTCTGGTTGCTCGATATAGATCTCTTCCTCAGGGTTACCGTGGAGGATTGCGGTCTTAACTAAGGGTGTCAACGGGTCACGGGTACCCGTTGACCCGCGGGGCCCCAATCCGATTTTGACCCACCGACCCATTCCACGTGGAAATGAGACGGGTTCGGGTCTAGTTACCCACGGGGCTGGGCGGGTTCGGGTCAGGGCTCGCGGGGGCTGATGGATATACGCCCAATTTGAACCCGTTGACTTCCAAACCGTTGTATTTTTATCGTCCCATTACTGATTGTAAATCGAAACTTCAACCCGAACACTTCGCGAACACATCAACGGCTCGGACGAGGCCGGAGCGCTCGTCCGGCCTAGGCAAACTCACCTAGGTGAGGTTGGGTGGCCACACCCGACCTCCCCTAGGAGAGATCGGGTCAGCCAACCCGATCTCTCCTAGGGGAGATCGGGTGGACCAACCCGATCTCTCCTAGGAGAGATCGGGTCGGCCAACCCGATCTCTCCTAGGAGGGATGGGGTTGGCCAACCCCATCCTCCCTAGGAGGGGTTGGGTGTCCTCACCCAACCCCTACCCTTGGGGGTCGGATTTCTCCTCCCCCCAAGGGCCCCTGCGCCATTTTCGGACACCCACACTCGGTTCACGTCGCCTACCTTCTCCGTATCCTAAGATCTTAATTATGTGTTTAAAGGATAATTAAGTGTGTTTAAAGGTTAACGATGTCATTAAGCCACCTTAATGACACCGTTGCCTATAAATACCCCACCTTCACAACTCATTGGGGGATCTTGGCAATTTGGATTATTTTGCTCTGACATCTCTCTAGCTTTATCTCTCTAGAAAGAATACTGACTTAGGCATCGGAGAGGGTTCACCAGGCACCTTCTGCAGGGTAGGAGGAGAGAAGAAGCAAAGGAAGGAAGGAAGGAAGGAAGGAAAGACATAGGCTAAGACAGGGAAACTCAGGAATACCGGATCACACACATCCCCAGTAAGGAGCGAGATCAAAGCCGACCACCCGTTCACCTAGATCTCATAATCTAACACTTGGCGCCGTCTGTGGGCTTCGGACAGAAAGCCTAATTATCACCAGCTAGATGGCAGGCGTATATGTCATTCATGGGGGTTATGGAGCTGGAGGAGAGTCAGCGAATGCCAGAGAAGCATATATGGCAGAGTTAGGGGACCCTAAGCCAAAGGAAGAACAAGCAGAAGGAAAGAGAGAAGACATAATAGAATTTTCAAGAAGGGACATGGAGCATGTGTTACCAGACAACAAGGATGCCCTGGTCATAACAATGAAGATCACTGATATGGACATTGGAAGAATCCTAGTAGACAGTGGAAGCTCACCCAACATCATTAGCAAGAAAGTCCTCAACATACTAGGAGTAAGGCCAAGTAGCATAAAACAGGTTCACTCCCCCTTGGTAGGATTTTCAGGAAAGCCAACATACCCACTGGGGGCAGTCACACTACCTGTGACACTGGGTACAGGCCAGAGGCAGCTAAAGATTGATGTCCCATTCTTCATCACAGAAGAAATGGAGGAGTACAATGGGGTCCTGGGTACCACTACAATCAACAAGTGGGGTATGGTACCATCAACACTACATCAGAAAATGAAATTCCCCACAGGCCAAGGAATAGGGGAAGTAAAAGGTAACCAGAAGGTAGCAAGGAAATGTGCAAGGATTGCACTAGGCAAAAGGAAGAAAACAAGAGAAATCCTACTAGTAGATGAGGACCCAAGAGAAGATCGTGGAAGACCAGCCCCCATGGAGGAACTAAAAGAGATACTCATAGAAGAACCCGATAGGAAGGCCAAAATCGGGACTGCCTTATCTCAGGAAGAGGAAAACCACTTAGTAGCTTTACTAAGGGAATACAAGGATCTGTTCGCCTGGTCACCAAGCGATATGCCAGGAATATCAGAAGAAGTAATCTCACACAAGCTCAATATAGACGCGGCAACGCGACCAAAAACACAGAAGGTGAGACCAATGGGAGGAAGCAAAAAGATAGCTATCCAAGAAGAAGTAGAAAAGCTACTAAAGGCAAAATTCATCAAGGAAATCAGATTCCAGACATGGGTGGCAAACCCAGTACTGGTAAAGAAGCCGGGGGGAAGTTGGAGAATGTGTATCGACTATCGTGACTTAAACAAAGCATGCCCAAAGGACTCATATCCGCTACCAAGAATAGATCAGTTAGTGGATGCAACATCAGGTCACCAACTAATGAGCTTCATGGATGCATACTCAGGATACAACCAGATAAAAATGGCCCCCGAGGACGCCCCTCACACAGCATTCTATGCTGATAGCGAGATATACCATTACACGGTGATGCCTTTTGGACTCATAAATGCTGGAGCAACATATCAACGAATGGTCAACAAAATCTTTGGGGACATGATAGGGAAGACAATGGAGGCATATGTGGACGATATGATAGTCAAATCCAAAGAGAAGAAGGACCATGTGGAGAACCTTCGCTCAACATTCGAGAGGATGAGACAGTACCAAGTCTGTCTAAATCCGAAAAAATGCGCATTTGGGGTGCAATCAGGGAAATTTTTAGGCTTCATGGTAAGCCAGCGAGGCATAGAGGTAAACCCTGAAAAACTTCAAGCAATTGAAGAAATGCAGTCACGTACGAAGCACAAAGAGGTTCAACGACTGAACGGGAGGTTGGCAGCCCTTAACAGATTCCTATCCAAAATAGGAGACAAGGCATTACCCTTCTTCGAGGTACTAAGGGCAAACAAGAAATTCGAATGGACACCGAGATGTGAGGAAGCCTTCCAGCAACTCAAGCAACACCTAAAAACACTACCGCCCCTAGCAAAGCCTACACCAGGGGAACCCCTCTACCTCTACATCTCCGTGAGCAACGTGGCAGTAAGCTCAGTGCTAATTAAAGAGGAAAACGCTGCACAATTGCCAGTATACTTCGTAAGCAAAACATTGGCAAAGTATGAGATCAACTACTTGCCAATAGAAAAGTACCTCTATGCACTGATTATATCAGCAAGAAAGCTGAGACCGTATTTTCATGGGCATGAAGTAACAGTCCTCACAGACCAACCATTGAAACACCTCCTCCAAAGACCAGACACATCGGGAAGACTGACAAAATGGGCAATTGAGCTAAGTGAGTTTCGCATTCATTTTGCCCCAAGAACAGCCATAAAGGGTCAGGCTCTAGCAGATTTTATTGCCGAATTCACCGGAATTAATCCAGACGAAGACTTGGGAGAAGTCAAAACTACATGCGAGGCAAGTAGTAGTCAGGAGAAACAACCAGAAGAATTATGGGAGATGCATACTGATGGGTCATCCAACGGAGGAGGTTCAGGTGCAGGCCTCTTACTGTACCCACCAAACAGCGATACACCTATGCGCTACGCCATGGCACTCACCTTTAAGGCAACAAACAATGAGGCTGAGTACGAAGCACTAATAACTGGCCTGAGAATAGCCAAAGGAGTAGGGGCAAAGCATTTAAGGGTCAAGTGTGATTCTCAACTAGTTGTCAATCAAGTGAAAGGAATCTACACTGCAAAGTCCGAAAACATGCAGAGATACTTACAGCAAGCCAAGGACCTGATAAAGAGCTTCCAAAGCTTCGACATTGAGTCAGTCCCAAGAGAACAAAACCAAGAGGCAGATGCCTTAAGTAAACTAGCCTTAGGGGCAGAAGCAGGCAAAGAGGTTCACTTCATAGAGCAAAGAATGCAATCAGTGATAGAACAAATGGAGGTTCTAGCAATAGATGAAGCAGAAGCCTGGATGACACCAATGCGACAATACATCATGGAAGGAAAGCTCCCAAAAGATAAGGTGGAAGCAATCAAGATTGAAAGGATGGCTAGGAATTACGCAGTGATGGACAATGAACTCTACAAGAAAGGATACTCCACACCTTTCCTCAAATGCATAGCATACCCAGAAACAGAGAGAGTGCTTGCAGAACTCCATGAGGGAGATGCGGGGTGCCATGAAGGAGCACGGTCAATAAGCCGAAAGGTCTACAACCTAGGATACTATTGGCCATCAATGAGCAAAGAAGTAGCAGACTTGGTACAAAAATGTGATCACTGCCAAAGGTACTCTAGAAATATAACAGCCCCACCAGCAAAGCTAAGCTCCATCTCAGGAGCCTGGCCTTTCGCACAATGGGGGATTGATTTGATAGGCCCCCTACCGAAAACAAAAGGTCAGAAGACTTGCATAATTGTTGCAATAGACTACTTCTCCAAGTGGATAGAAGCAAAGGCAATGGGGAAGACAACAGACGACCACGTCGTCAATTTCATCCAATCTCACATTGTCTCGAGGTACGGGGTGCCAAGAGCAATAATAAGTGACAATGGCCCACAATTCAAGAGCAAGAAATTGCAGTGGTATTGCGAAAGACTGAATATAGACCACCGTTTCGCATCAGTAAAGCACCCTCAGACAAACGGACAAGTAGAATCGGCAAACAAGATAGTGCTAGATGGCCTAAAGAAACGACTCCATGCCACCAAGGGAAGTTGGGTAGATGAGCTGGAAAATGTTCTATGGGCAGTACGGACAACACCAAAGATATCCACAGGAGAAACGCCATTTGGCCTAGTGTACGGAACTGAAGCGGTGGCACCGGCAGAAATAGCTGTACAATCACTGAGGACCAAATACTTTGAGGAGCATGAGAACAACAAAGCAAGGCTTTTAGATTTAGACATGGTGGAGGATAAAAGATGGAATTCAGAAGAAGCACAGACACGAATGCGCCTTGTCTCAGCAAGATACTACAACCGCCAAGTCAAGGAGAGACAATTCCACGTAGGAGAACTGGTACTAAGAAGGAATGAGTTCTCACACTTAGACCAAGTCAGAAAATTATCTCCGAAGTGGGAGGGACCATACAAGATAGCGTCAGTTCCCTACGTAAACGCTTACCGCCTCGAAGATGGGGAGGGGTATATCTCCACAAACACCTTCAGTGGAGAGCACCTAAAGAAGTACTACGTATAAGAAGAAAGCACAAGCAAAATACCATATCCTTAGTTTCATATTTCACATTTTGCATGTTCCAGCTTTCCAAATTTTCAAAAAACAACTTTTGAGAAGGAGAACTCAAGGAGTTACTCCAACTCTACACTATCTTTGATTTCCTACAAAGGATGTCTTGGTGCACCAAGGCATCCCACGTGTAAAAAAACATGAATGCTCCTAAGGGAGCAGAAGTTACTCAAAAGTATTTTCCAGTGAATGTGGTGGTATAATCACGAAGTTATCCTTACACAGATATGGCTTCAAGTCAATGACAGATTCGACGCCCCCAAGAGCGTATCTTGAGAGTAGTTCTTACACTACGACATTCGACGCCCCCAAGAGCGTATCTTGAGAGTAGTGTTCATACTACGACATTCGACGCCCCCAAGAGCGTATCTTGAGAGTAGTGTTCATACTACGACATTCGACGCCCCCAAGAGCGTATCTTGAGAGTAGTGTTCATACTACGACCTTCGACGCACCAAGAGCGTATCTTGAGAGTGGTTTCCAAAAACTACGAACTTCGACGCCCCCAAGAGCGTATCTTGAGAGTAGTGTTCATACTACGACCTTCGACGCCCCCAAGAGCGTATCTTGAGAGTAGTTATTACACTACGAACTTCGACGCACCAAGAGCGTATCTTGAGAGTGGTTTCCAAAAACTACGAATTCGACGCCCCCAGGAGCGTATCTTGAGGTAGATTTGCAACCTACCAGATTCGACGCCCCCAAGAGCGTATCTTGAGGTAGAAAAAACACTACCAGTTCGACGCCCCCAAAAGCGTATCTTGAGGTAGATTTCAAACTACCAGTTCGACGCCCACCAGGAGCGTATCTTTGGTCTAACCTGAGCCCTCCGGGAGCCTATCCTGTGAAACGTTAAGTGCCATCCGAGAGCCTGTCTCGTGAACAGTTTTCGACGCCCACCAAGAGCGTATCTTTGGTCTAACAGTACAACGTATACCATGTAAGGGGTATCAGAAGAGATCATCACACCATGCTCAGAAGGATACCATAAGAAAGAAATTTCTAAGTAAAGTAATGTGAAGAACAAGTAATGTTTTTTCTTTATGAAATGGCAGGTATGACATGAAGGAAAACACGAAAGAAGGATAAGTAAAGGAAACACACCAAGGGAAGGGTCCATAACCAAAGAGCCATACACAAGGCATAGGGAGACATCATGAGAAGAGATATAAGCACACGGCCATGTATACAACGAGTAGAGACAAATGTATCAGACAAAGATGGCAACACTAAGAAAGGTGGAGTTTTAAACTCTAAAGACAACCACAACTCACAAACACACGAGACTACCACAAGAAATAGGGGTACTATTCCCTCATCTTCGCAATATGCTTAATAGCAAAGTCTGACAAATCACCAAGTCGAGAGAAAGGAAAGTCAGGAGCAATTATGTGAATACGCTCAAGAATCTCCTTCAAGGAAATACGTTTCGCCACAGAGCAGCGAACGTCGATAGCAGCCTGATAAGCGGAGGAGGCCTTATACTCAGCAATGGCACACTCCTTCGCCTCCATACGAAACATTTCCTCCAGAGAGACTAACTCAACAGCCCGGAGTGTCTCATCACGATAAGACCTTTGTCTCAACGCCTCAACCTCTTCATTGAGAAGAGCAAGGCGACCCTCCAAGTCTCGGCACCGCAAATCGGTGATGCGACTATGCTCAAAACAGCTAATAAGACTGGAGTTAAGGGAGACACAAATGTCCTCATACACCTTCCTCTCCTCAGCAAGATCAATAGCAAGGGTGGACAAATTAACAAGGTCGGCCATACCCTGCAACAAAAACAAAAGATGAGATGGATAACGCACGGAGAAGAAGTATACTAAAGGATAAAACGGTTAATAACATTACAGGAGCATAGCGAGCCAACACATCACGAGCCAACTCATAAGTTGCCTCCGACCCTTTGGACAGGGACACACGATCGGCAGGAGGAACAGCAGACTGCAGAACACGAACTCCAACCTCAGGAGTTTGCAAAGAAGATTGGTTGTCAAAACGAGCCCCACGCCCATAATAAGGCGCCCACTCAGACCCAACAATTCCATCAACAGGTGGACGAGACAGCTCCTTCCGACTCAGACGTGGAAGACGAAGTCTACCTATAACAAAGCACAGAGTAAATACCAATGTACACTAAGGAAACTCAGAGGCTCAAGGACTCACCAAACAAGGAAGAAGGAAAAGATGGCTCCCGGACCTTCGATTGGGGGGCATCAATATAGAAAGAAGATGGCACCCTAACGTCACCACCCTTACCTCCAGTTAGAGAACACCTCCCCGCACCATAGAAAACCGATCTTTTTGCAATCGAAGGTCCGGTCCCAGAATTAACTACTCCCACACGTACTGGCCTCTTACTCCTCATCAATCACCGGAGAGTTCTGCTGATCGAAAAAACACAGGCTTAGCCTAAAGAAAACAGAAAGCGAACAGCGGACAAGAGATACAAACTCATTCCCCTAAAAAGATGGACACAAGGTCAAAAGACAAGAATAGAAAGACGACAAGAAAGACCCCACCAGCCAACAGGCAGAGGCAGGGGGCAGGGGGAGATAGTAATAACCCCCAGCATAAGGAGACCCCACCAGCCAACAGGCAGAGGCAGGGGGGCAGGGGGAGATAGTAATAACCCCCAGCATAAGGAGACCCCACCAGCCAACAGGCAGAGGCAGGGGGGCAGGGGGAGATAGTAATAACCCCCAGCATAAGGAGACCCCACCAGCCAACAGGCAGAGGCAGGGGGGCAGGGGGAGATAGTAATAACCCCCAGCATAAGGAGAGAGACACCACTGGCCAACTAGCAGAGACAGGGGGCAAAAGGAGATAATTATAATCCCAATAGGGAGGACTTCGCCCGCCAGTAAGCGGAAACATGAAGGTAAAAAGATGAAAAATGACGAATCAAATAGGACTACATTACCAGGAAGACATACAAATCAAGAACGAGACAAGTAAGGAAACGATTGAAGGAGAAGCAGAATTAAGTCCCTCAAGAGCAATGCTTACACAAGAGAAGAAACACGTACCTCAACACAACACCCGCCCCGAGAAGTAAGTCCGACTGGAAATTCCACCGTCAAAAAGAAAAGAAGGGAAAAGAACAACGAGAATGAGGTAATCACTTGCCCTTTTATAGCACAAAGGATTAGGGTTTTTCTAAAGTCGCTAAATCAACACCGTTGAATTTTAGAAAAGAAAATTTCAAGGGACAAGATTCAAAAACTAGTTCCCGTTAACCACGGTTAAACTCACACTCACCATAGTTAACATCCCCTAAGGTTTATTTCCTAGTATTCCATACTTAGGAAAATTTATGGCCAAAATTAAATTTTTCCTCACTTAGATAGAATCCCAGCACGAAATTGAAGCATAAGTTATTTAGTTGCATTCGTATCATACCCCTGTGCAAGTGTGTATTTTTTGAGTATGCACCTGTAGCAAAGATAAGTTTATTACTCCTACCTCAGACGGACGCATGCCTAGGCACACGTCCGTGCTACTCTGACGTTTACAATTCCTCTATCTCATAAGGCAGGGGGCAGAGTCAAAGGCATGCATCTATGGGTAAGCGAGCATTCAGACAAGAAGGTAAAATCCCGGTTTCAAATTGCGCGTGTCATACCATCCTAAAATAGAGTCAATCAAGGGTTAGGCCATTGGTTGACTCGGGGGCATGTGATGGATATACGCCCAATTTGAACCCGTTGACTTCCAAACCGTTGTATTTTTATCGTCCCATTACTGATTGTAAATCGAAACTTCAACCCGAACACTTCGCGAACACATCAATGGCTCGGACGAGGCCGGAGCGCTCGTCCGGCCGAGGCAAACTCACCTAGGTGAGGTTGGGTGGCCACACCCGACCTCCCCTAGGAGAGATCGGGTCAGCCAACCCGATCTCTCCTAGGGGAGATCGGGTGGACCAACCCGATCTCTCCTAGGAGAGATCGGGTCGGCCAACCCGATCTCTCCTAGGAGGGATGGGGTTGGCCAACCCCATCCTCCCTAGGAGGGGTTGGGTGTCCTCACCCAACCCCTACCCTTGGGGGTCGGATTTCTCCTCCCCCCAAGGGCCCCTGCGCCATTTTCGGACACCCACACTCGGTTCACGTCGCCTACCTTCTCCGTATCCTAAGATCTTAATTATGTGTTTAAAGGATAATTAAGTGTGTTTAAAGGTTAACGATGTCATTAAGCCACCTTAATGACACCGTTGCCTATAAATACCCCACCTTCACAACTCATTGGGGGATCTTGGCAATTTGGATTATTTTGCTCTGACATCTCTCTAGCTTTATCTCTCTAGAAAGAATACTGACTTAGGCATCGGAGAGGGTTCACCAGGCACCACCCCCCTCCGTGTCTGGTACTGCCCCTTCTGCAGGGTAGGAGGAGAGAAGAAGCAAAGGAAGGAAGGAAGGAAGGAAAGACATAGGCTAAGACAGGGCAACTCAGGAATACCGGATCACACACATCCCCAGTAAGGAGCGAGATCAAAGCCGACCACCCGTTCACCTAGATCTCATAATCTAACAGGGGCCTGTAGACCCGCCCCATTCTATATATATATATATATAATTAATAACTTTTTTGCTGATATTTTCAAATTGGTGGGACTTACGAGACAGTCAAAACCCTAAATAAGTAAGACATATAAGAAGACTCAAAGCAGACCTAATAAACTCTCTCAAACCTCGCCATAAACCTAGCCGCCACCGTTACCAAATACCACTGTTGGATCACGGCGGAACTCCGGTTACGGTGACGGATTCCTTAGCTCCTCGCAATCCTGCAGAAGGGGATAGAGGGCAGTGGCCCAGAATCCCTCTCCGATGCTTAACGTAAGTATGGTGGCCAACAGCGCAAGTAAGCAATAAATGTGTGTGTAAAACGTATCCAGCCTAGCTCCCTATACTGCTCCTCGGTCCCTTCGGGCTGGCGGGGGGTGAAGGAGCAGATTCCATCCTTGTTGCAGGTCATCTTGTACAAAACCCGCCAAAGCTCCAGGGAATAGCTCCAGTCTTCCCTATTAATGTCACACCACACTTGGAAAGCAATCCATGTACGGATTGCGTGTGGAGAGAAGGTCGTAGGGTACGTCTTGTAATGATTGCACAACTCAACCCAACTCGGACAGAAGGGCAGTCGAATTCCTGCACTGATCTGCCCTGGGGAGATGAAGACCTCATCTCCTTTGGGGAGGGTAATCTCAGGCTCACGAGAATCGAATTTGTCATAGGGGTAGCGGGCCCCGAAGGAGGATTCAAAAATGCCACACTCTCTAAGAGCCCTATCAAAGCTAATGGGGGCGAGGGTGTTCTTGAGGTACTTGAAGACGAAGGGTTGGCCGACAGTAGCAGATCCCTCGGCTGAAAATCGTCGAAGGAAGGAAAGAAGGACAAAATTGAAACCTAAAGGAAACCGAAGATAAAAAGAAGCAGAGTAGTAGGATGAAAAGCCTTACCAGACATAGTGGTTGGAATGGTCCTGATCAAAGAAGCTTGAAGTGCCTGAAACACTGGTAAAAACTTGAATCGCCGGTGAAAACTTGAAATCTGGAGAATCACAGCTCTTGGGATCGCAAAGAACGGGAGGTAAAAGAAAGGTAAAACAGTGTGTAGAGTTAGGGTTTTATAAGAAAAAAGGGAACTGAAGGGGTGGGCAATCTGAGCCACAGAATTCGAAACGATTCAATCATGATCGTCCAAGGGGAAACGTGCGAATTCGGAAAATGCGAACGGTTTTAATCTGAACCGTCAGGACGCATGGGACGAATAAGACAAGAAATAATGACGCATTGGAACGGTTGAAAAGTGCTTTTCCAGCAGATAAGCGTGCAGAGTCCGAAACGTTCCCTCATCTCCCATCAGCATTAAATGCTGGTCTGATCAAGAAATCCTTTTGAGTACAAACAAGATCCCAGAAGATCTCGAAAAGATCAAGGCAATGGCCTCCGACATTCCACACAAAGGCCTCCGATAAAAATACGAAAAGCCCGATGTTGGAAGACGTGACGCACTAAAAGTCCCTCACGTCTTGGGGGCAGATGATGGGCCCCGGCGGAGGCCGTTAGGCCCCTTAACGATTGACAAACGGCATTTAGGCCCGTTGGGCTAGGAGCTGGAGGGCTAAGGGCTCCGACAGAAGGAGGCTCCGACATCGAAAGGCCCCGAGCAAGTATGGCCCCGATAGGGGAGGGCACTGAAAATATCGGACCTGGACGTAGTCGGTCCCGATATGGGAGTTGAAGCCACTCCCCGAAACCGAATCCTTAAACGACTTAATTTGGGAGCCTCCGATAACGATCGAGGCTCGCCAGTAAAAGCACAATCCCGGAAATCTCGCCACGATTACAGTAATGGCATAATGGGCGAGATTTGGGGGATGCGAATAACCGCACGAGATACATGGCCAGATACACGGCGAAATATGTGGGATAACGGATCACGATCCAACGGCCTAACCAGGTAACTGGGGTAACCTTTCCTCTATAAAAGGAGGGAAGTTATCCCAGATTAGGTTTACGTTTTACACACACATTTATTGCTTACTTGCGCTGTTGGCCACCATACTTACGTTAAGCATCGGAGAGGGATTCTGGGCCACTGCCCTCTATCCCCTTCTGCAGGATTGCGAGGAGCTAAGGAATCCGTCACCGTAACCGGAGTTCCGCCGTGATCCAACAACCACCATCTATGTCGCCACCAACTATTGTCTCCGCCACAGACGTCACCTCTTTCCCACCACCACTTCGACAATCCTCCCCACCATCTTTCTAGTCTTCATCAACCCTGACCTTCTCTCCTCTCCCTTGCCGACCAATTCATTCTTCTAAAACTTCAAACTGAAAAACAGCGGTGGGGATGAAATTGGGAGCCTTCACCACCTGCCTTAGCCCTGGGTGTTGATGAAAGTTGAGAAGATTTGGTCTTCTTGAGATGACCATGCTCCTCTGTTAGATCACCAACTCTCTCTCTCTCCATTCAATTAAATCATTCTCTCACGGTATATGCAGATGTTATAAAGCTTGAGGATCGCGGGTCGGGGCGGGGCCCGTGGAATTTTTCGAACTATAAGACCCAACCCGCGATTTGTATGGGGCGGGCACGGGTTTACATCTTCGACCCGTGGGGCGGGTCCGGTTTGTCGATATCCGCCCCGCCCCGACCCATTGACATCCCTAGTCTTAACATCCATTTGGTGCAGCTCCAGATTAAGGCTCGCAATCAGGGCCAAAACAGCCAGGACCGTGGTGTAACGCACATTCGGTGAGTATGTCTCATTAAAGTCCACTCCGTGGAGTTGGATATATCCTTTCACAACCAATCAAGCTTTATATTTCTCAAAGATCCATCAGCAGTGAGTTTCAATTTTAGAACCCAGTAGCCCCTATTGCTCTGCGGTTAACAAGCAAATCCACTAACGACCACACCGAATTAGCTTTCATAGAGGCAATATCTTCCTACATTGCTTTCCTCCATTCCTTCGCTTGAGGTCCATCCAACGCTTGTTTATCCGTAACCGGTTCATCAGCAGAAGTCAGAGTTAACAGTTCATCCTTCTCGATGGCTTTGACTACATCTAGGCTCAATATTCCCATCTTTAATTTGAACTCTCTCACTGGTGAAAATGCTCCTACTCGGAACAATACTCCCACTAGGTACAAGGGTGGTGCTTGAACCTTCACCAACAACTTTTCTTGGACGACCTCTTGGTCTCAGGATTCTACCCCCGAGATTAATTCCAGGGTTACTAGGATCCGGAACCAAGACGGTTGTCTCACTCCCAGTGTTTCCAACATGTAGTTGTTGTATTATAGGATTCTCATCCTGCAGTTGAGCAATGTAATGATCATGTTCTACTTGATTCACACATGCAGCAACAGTTATCTGTGTGGTTGGATTGACTCCTCCCACTGGATTTATTATGAAAATTCCTCCATTTTCTTTTACCACGTCGTTCACTGGTGTTGTCGCGTCAAATCTACCACTCGAAGTAAGTGGGACCCGAACATCATCATCATGTTTTAGTTCAAATAAGACTTCATTCATTTTGATGTTACCATGCGTTGGAAATTCGTCCTCAAGGAACGTAACGTCTCATGTTCAACCACTCCACCATCCTCCTGAGCCGTCACAAACACAGATCCCATAGAGTTCTCGGAGCATCTTATAAAGATACTTTCAGTCCTCTAGGTTCCAACTTGCCGAATCGGCTGTCGGTCTGATCTGTGTATGCTGCAGACCCCCCACGGTCGCAGCCTAGTAAGATCAATCTCTTTACCAGTCCACAACTCATTTGGTGTCGTTTCCACCGATTCTATACGAACTAGGTTCACCACATGATTTGCAATCATCTACGCATCATCCTAGAAGGAGATTAGAAGTTGAGCTTGTGACATCATGATACTAACCTAGTCTTAGAAGCGTGTGATTATAATGCTCCGCCATCTGATTCGTTAGAGGCGTATTCCGGATCTTCTTTTAACAGATAATCAATTTCATTGCATACTCATGCTCCGAGGTTTTTCCGCCTTAGATCGTGCAATAGGTTCTCACCCTTTGCTCATTTACAATTCTCAATGAGAAGTCGTATGAGTACTAGACCTGAAATGGGTATGTGTGCAATGGAAATTTATTTCGAGCATTAAATCAAACACATTACATTAAATTTTTACTTTGAAACGATGTGTCCTATATATCAAAGGTGTAGGATTATAGGGGATAAATACTGCGTAAAAAACAAAGTACATTCTATGTAAAAAAATTACACGGCGAAATAAAGGGCACATACCTACAATGCTTTTCGTAGACCCAAGATCTTTTAGGGGAGTTCTCAATCCGCCGGACGGTTCTCTTAAGGATTCTGGTTAAGAATACCTACATGGATTGATCTCTACAACAAAGCCTCTTGTCGATTCTTTAGAATGGATGGATTTCCGGAGTAATTTCTTGAAGAAATTTGGCACCTCCTAGGTCTTTAGAGAGATTCGGTCGAAACACCAAGGGAATAGAGAGGAGGGACTTCTTTTTGTCTCACTACAAAGGAAGAAAGTGATTAACCCTGAATTAATCCCAGACACTCCCTACTTATAAATGGAGGTGGGCGGAACTCACCTCACCCTTTATTATGTTTTGGCCAGACACATTGAGAAAGGGAGGCCCAATTTTGAGCTTCTCATGTCCGTTGGGATTTTAGACCTAGCCCAAAATCCCTAATGTGACATTACACAATTGACTTAGGTAACAATCTCATATTAATAGGCTCCTATTTACGGCGGCCCAATATCCAAATGCCAACATCTCCCACTCGCCGGAATGGGAGGGTGCCTGTTAATATGTTGTCGACCAACACATCAACATTTTTTCTTCGATCCAGCCTTGCTTCCGAATAGTTCATACGAGGTTTGTCGTGCGACCGGCATACACGATGGGCATCGTGCTACTCATCTGTTAGGAGTGTTGTAGCGCCCGCAGAACGATGATTCCCCATCTATAATCAACCTGTAAAAATAATATTGTGTCGCGTTGTATCCTTGGTCAACTGTCATTCTCCAATTGCCTACTTTCCACATAGGAACACTTCTCCAAGGCATCCGTACAAGTAATCACAACATTCAACTAATATCAGGCTGGTGGCCACCTAGTGAATACAAGAGTCGGAAAATTACATGTGTACTTGACAATAAAAATCGCTCATACCCTTAGTCAAACTCAACCAGGTTCCAAAGACGTGGCCACTGGACCTTTTGTTCAGCACTGCGTTCGTACACCGGGAAGCGAACATTGAGCTTGACCTTGTATATGAGTTCTGAGTCCGTAAGGATACTTCGGGCGCTTCTTCATAAAGCATCCGGGATCAGTCACACGCTCAAGGTGAAGAAGTTTGTGCCCATTTGAATCTCGTGGATTCTACCTAGCACAACCGAGTCGATAGCATAACCTGAACTTATTGTTGTCAGGACTGGGAAATGTCATATGCTATCACAGACTTGTCCTCTGGCCTAGAATGTGGTTGTTGACAAACAAAGTTTGTCACGCCGATACACAAAACTTAGATCATGTCGTGTTACACCGAAACCAAATGATCGTTTTCCTTAACCAGGTTTATCTTTCGAAATCACAATGGTTCTTAGTTGGTCTTGATATGGTAGAGGTCCCCCTCTCCGTTAAGACGACCAAGCCTGTGTGACGAGGCTTGGCGACATTCAACATGTTTTAATTGGGAGGATTATCCCTCCTACGACTAGTTATAAACCGTAAAATCTGATGTAATTCAAACATTATGATGTCGTAAGATCATAAACTCAAATTGCAATTCCTTTTATTCAAATATTACTTTAAATCTTAAAATGTTATTATCACAATACAAGCCTCTTAAACCCTACGTACTCCAAGCATTTTGACGTGCTTTTCGAATACATCCTTGCGTAAAGGTTTGGTCAACGGGTCTGCCACCATACTCTCAGAGGACAAGTATTCTAATGTGATCAATTTATCTTCGACCATACTTTTAGCATAATTAAACTTTACATCAATGTGTTTCGTCGTACTATGGTACTTAGGATTCTTAACTACTGCAATCGCTGCTTGAGTGTCAGTGTATACCTTCACAGGCTACTCCCGCCCTTGACGTCAAGAATTGCAGTTAACAGTCTTTCAAGCCAAACAGCTTCATGTGCGTTCTTAGAGAGGGCTACGAATAAAGATTCCATCGTAAATTGCGCGACATGGGATTGCTTCTTGCTCTACGATGAAATGGCGGAATTAGCAATGAGAAATACTCCTCCCGAAGTGGACTTACGGTCCTTCGGATGGCCAGTGTGGTCGGCGTCACTGAACCTAGTCAATTCTAATTTTCTACGCTCATAGCAAAGTCCGTAGTCGGTAGTACCTTTTAGGTATCAAATAATTCATTTTACGGCCTTTAAATGTTGATAGCCAAGGTCTGGTTGGAATCGTGCTACTAAGCCCACAGCGTAACATATGTCTGGACGAGTGCGTTGCATGGCGCACATTAGACTACCAACCATACTAAGGTGCTCTGCACTTTTCATCTATTCATACTCCACCTGGTCTTTTGAGCCCTCACATTTTGACAACGCGCACCCAAACACAACCGGCGTATCCACAGGTTTGGCATCTTGTAGTCTGAACCTTCTCAACAGTTTGTTGATATAGGATTATTGAGAGAGGCATAGTTTACGAGCAGCCCGATCCCTAGTAATCTTAATGCCAAGTCCATGTCCTTTATCTCGAATACAGATGCTAGCCAGGACTTTGATTCATTCATGTAACTCACATCATTCGTGGCAAGTAGTATGTCATCCACATATAATGTTAAGATAACGCACTTCGACTCAGAGGTCTTAGTGTACACGCATGGATCCTCATGAAGATTCACGAATCCGTTTCCAATGATTTACTTATGAAGCCTACGATACCATTGCTGAGACGATTGTTTAAGACCATAGAACGGTCTTTGGTGCTTACAAACTTTACGTTCCTTTCTAGAGATTATGAAACCCTCTGGTTGCTCCTTGCGGCCAGGGCAAGAATGGCCCGGACTGTGGTGTAACGCACAATCAGTGAGTAAGTATCATAAAAGTCTACTCCTTGAAGTTGGGTATATCGTTTCGCAATGAGTCGAGCTTTGTACCACTTGACATTTCCACCAGCGGTGAATTTCAATTTCAGAACCCATTTTGCTCCTATGGCTCTACGGTTAGCAGGTAAATCAACTAAAGACCATATTGAATTAGCTTTCATAGAGGCGATATATTCCTCCATTGCATTCCTCCATTCTTTCGCTTGAGATCCTTCCAAAGCTTGTTTAACCGTTACCGGTTCATCAATCGAAGTCAGAGTGAATAACTCACCCTTTTCGATGGGATAATTCTTGGGAGAAGTTCGATGCCTTTGACTACGGCTAGGAACATCAATCCCATCTTGAACTTGAACAACGCTCCAACTAAGAATAATGCTCTTGATTGGAATAACACTCCCACTGGGAACAAGAGCGTTACTTTAACCTTCACCAACAACTTTTCTTGGACAGCCTCTTGGTCTCGGGATTCTACCTCCGAGATGAATTCCATGGTTACTAGGACCAGGAACCAAGTTGGTAGTGCCAATCTCATTGTCACCAGTAGGTAGTTTAGGAATTATAGGATTTTCATCCAATATTTCAGCAACATGATTATCAGGTTCGACTTGATTCGCACCTGCAACAACAATGATCTATGTGGTTGGATTGACTCCTCCCCACTAGATTTATTATGAAAATGTCTTCATTCTCATTTACCATGTCATTCACTTGCGTTACTGCCTCAAATCTCCCACTCGAATTAAGTGGGACCTAATCATCATCATCATCATCATCATCATCATCCTGCTCTAGTTCAATCAAGACTTCGTTTGTTTTGATGTTACCAAGAGTAGGAAAATCGTCCTCATGGAATGTAACGTCTCTGGACTCATGTTCGACCACGCCACCATTATCCTGAGGTGCCACGAACACGTATCCCTTAGAGTTCTCAGAGTATCTTATACAAATACTTTTCAATCCTTTAGGTCCCAACCTTCCAAAATGGCTGTCGGCTTGATGCGTGTTTGCTACGCAATCCCAAGGTCGCAGCCTGGTAAGATCCATATCTTTACCAGTCCATAACTCATATGGTTTCGTGTCTGTTGGATCACGGTGGAACTCCAGTACGGATCTTGACGGCAATCCTATCTCATTTGCTCAACGCAATCCTGCAAGAGGGGATAGACCGGGCGGTGACCCAGAATCCCTCTCCGATGCTTAAATGAGTCTCTCGTATGACTGGCAAGCAATAATCTCAAAGGGTATGTAATTCAACGTAAGTGATCTGAGGTGACCTCCTGCCCTTTTATAGGCAAAGAGGTGCCTCAGGTACCTGGCGAACCGTTGGGGGTGGTTAGCCCGTATCCCGCTTATCTCGTACACGATCTCGCGTATCTTAGCCATGCCCCGCGTATTTCGGACACGATCCGTGTATCTTAACCACGTTCCGTATATCTCGGCCACGCCCCGCATATCTTGGCTTTATACTCTGGTAACGAGTCCCGACTCCCGTCGGGGACTCCAGAGTTGTCTCGTTGTGTCACCGCTCGGGGCCCCTCGTCATCGTGACAGGGCCAATCATTCTCAGGGATTCATCATCGGGGCCTTCTTAAAGGCTTCTTATCGGGAGCTCCTAGCTCCACTGTCGGGACCGACTCTTGTCGGGACCCTACTTCGTCGGGACTCCCTTCATCGGGACCCTTCTCCTAGGTCATCGTGACCTTTACTCTGGGCCTGGTGGGCCTGTTTGCCGTTTCCTCGCCGTTAAAGGGCCTGACGGCTATAATCGGACCCATCATTTGCCCCCAAGACATGAGGGACTTTTAGTTCGTCGTGTCTTCCAACTCCCGATTTTTTTTTTTAATACTAGAGTCGGGGATCTACTCCTTGGTTCAGTTATTTAAAGTTATCAGTCTTCTCCTCCACGTTTCCTCAGGGTTTTATGGATAACTGCTATATCCCAAGGGTCTCTTCGGTTTTCTAGTGCATTAAATGCAGCAGATGATGGAGTGACGTTTTCGACCCACGTACCTGATTTTTCGCGCCTGTCCTTTTCTGAAAAGTGCTTTTCAGGCCGTTTCATCATTACGCCCGTTGTCCTTCTGCACGTTTCATCTCGACGGTCCAGATCAAGACCTTTCGAATTTGACGACTCGGATCGAAGTGTCCTTTCAACTGTCTTCTTCGACTATAAAACCCTAGCCACAGTCACAATTCAACTTTTACCGTCTTCGAATTCTCAAAAGCTCTCTGCGATTCCTCTGCAATTCCCAGCTCTGTGCTTTCGAAGATCCTTGGAATCTTCTCCGACCACCTTTCCGGCGACACTTCGTTCATCTCTTTCAACCTCTACTTCACCATGTCTGGTAAGGAAACACTCTCCGTTGCTTGTTCGTTTTTTCCTTTTTAATTTCTTCCAGAATCCCACTGTATTTTCTTGCCCTGGTTGCTTTTCAGACAGCGGTTCCAGCTCCGAGGGGAGAAAACCTTTTAAATTTGACTATGCTCCGAATGAAATTTCCACCACTGCTTACGATGCAGCTCTCCGAGAGGGTTGCATCACCATCACCTGGGAACCTCGCTTCCCGTATGATCGACATCGTCCCTCGAGTGACCCTGAGGTTACTCGTCCCCAGAAAGGGGAGGTATTTGTCTCTACGGGACAAATATCAGCGGGGATCAGGTTCCCCTTCTGCGGTAACCTGGTCGAGCTGTGCCAACATTACCAAACACATCCTACTACCTTCTCTCCTCATGCCATCCGCATTTGGAACGCATTTCAAGTCCTCTGTCTCCGACAGAAGTGGGTCTACAGCCTCCAGCTTTTCCGGACTTTTTACGGGCTGAAATGCAACGAGGCGGGGGTTTGCGCCTTCTACCCTCGGATGCCCAAATGGAGTAAGCAGCAGCTTGCCCGGCACGGTTGGACCAGTGACACCTGGAAGGTGGTCAAGGGTCGGGGACTCTTGATTGATACGGGGTCTGACAACAGTAGCTGGAAGAGGAGCTACTTCTTCATCCAACATTCTTCTATCCCTTGGCCTCGGTGGGAGGTGGCAGCAGACCCTCCGCCTGCTTTCCACTCCTATGCTGATGAGGACTTCGAGACCCTTCAATTGATCCAGCTTTATCGTTGGGGGGAGTCCTACACTCCCCTCAATGCTAACTCTCTGGTGGAGCGGGACCTGGTGCATACTGGGGTCCGACTCCTCAGTATTGTCTCTGGGGGGCAGCTCTTCGACGGCCCTTCTAGCATGGTCCCTTGGGTAAAATTTCTAACTTTTTCTTCGTTTATTGTTTGCAGCCAAGAAGGTGTCTGTGCTGACCGATTTCTTCCTTAAGCAGGGGGAGACCGATGCTGTCCGCCCTCGCGGAAGAGGAAGTCTGCCAAGAAGGCTGCTGCTGCCAGGTCGGGGTCTCCTTCAACGGAGCAACCCAAGCGACCGCGGGTGGATCTGGACCAACTCTTCGAGGTCCAGAATGCTGAAGAAGGTAAACAACTCCGACTCGCTATTAAATCATATAAAAGGATGGTTCCGTCGGACTTGATTTCCTCGACCAAGGAGGGCCGAATTGCTGATGTCAAGAAGATCCTTCGAGGTGAAACTCCCCGGGTCTTGAAGGCAGGCTACTATCACTTCCGCGGGAAGGATCAATACGTCTCCCGACGTATCATTTGGTGTAAGAATCCCGATGAACTTCCTGACTACCTATCTGAATCCTCCAGGTGCAGGTCGCTCGGGAGCTTCCTCGGGTGCTGCAGCTTCTACAGATGCACCGCCTTCAGCGGGGGTGCCTCCCTCAGCTGGAGAGAAGGCACCATCTGGTGAACAGTTTTGCCAGGTGGAGACCCTGGACTCCTCCGAGGAGACCGGCGGGGTTGATCCCCCTCAGCAGCGTCGGAAGGCGGGGCAATCCCCCTTGAAACCAACCCCTCAGGGGCCGCTTCCCTCGTCTTCTCCACAGCAGCGGGAGCTCTCTCCCATCCATGACTTTTCTCCCTCTCCTGTCCGGGCTGAGACGGAGATGTGCCCTTCTCTTCCCCGTCCCATCTCTCCCATGGCTCTCGACAGGGACTTCTATAGGCCCTTCAACCCTTCGCAGGCCGATGCCCCCTGGGCTCCGATCCAGACGCTTCAGGGAGTCCCGCTCACACAAGGGGAACAGGACCAAGAGCTGGCCCTGCATCTTCTGGCGGGTTCCATCCTGCCTTCTATGCGACATCCGATTCACCTCAATCGGACGCATATGGAGCGGGACGTCAGGGATATGGCTGTGCGCCGCATCGAGGTGAAACTTCACTTTTTCCTTATTGATCAATAAATCGAGTCTTTTGTCCTTCTAACACTTTTTCCTTTTGACTGCAGGAGCTCGGGGATTACAACCGCCTCATCGGGTATGTCATTGCCTATGATGAGGCCCGGGAGCGGGACCGAGGAGTTCGCGAGCAGCTTCAGGCGGATCTCAAGGCCTCCCAGTCTTCGCGGGGGAAGCTGGCCAAGGAGCTGGCTGTCCTCAATGAGAAGATTCGGGGCCTTCAGCAGCAGATCGCGGACTTCGAGGGGCTCTTGAGGCAGGAGCGACAGGAACGGGGGCAGTCGTGGATCGGCTGACCCAGGAGAAGAAGGCCGCCGAGGACCAGCTGGTCCTCGAAAAGAAGGCTCTGGAGGAGCTGATCGCGGGGTTCCCGGCACGGCTGGCCGAATCGGAGGCCAAGGGTCGGGAGGACTATCGGAAGTCGGAGGGCTTCCAAGCTGACGCCTTGAAGTTCTTCAGCGCGGAGGTGGAGAACACTCTCTTCAACGCCGTTGAGGAGCTCCACCTGGAGTACGGGGACGCCATCAATTTTGACAAGTCTCCTTCCCTCGCTCCCTTTGCGAAGAAGTACTTCGCTCTTTCCGAGGAGAGTGATGGGGGGAGTACTCCGGTAGTTGTCGAGGATGCCTCTGAGCTTCCAAGTGCAGACGCCCCGATAGCCAATCCTCCCGAGGCCAATCCTGCGGACCCCTCTGCTGCTGCTGACAAGGACCAAGCTTGAATGCTTTTATCTTTTTAAAGTCCTTGTATCCTCTTCTTTTGCGTTGTTGTCGGGCCTTCGAGCCCTTTATCAATATTAGACTCTTTTAGTTCTGATCTTTTGTTGCACTTCTCCGAGTGACTTTCTTCGATTCTTATACGTCCTTCCCGACGAGTTAATAACTTGCACCCCTTAGGGCGACTTAACATCGAGTGCATCACTTAAGACGACTTAGTTCTTAGCTGCCGAAACCTCGACACTTTAAGAAAATTTCGTACGTCCCTTCCGATGATTTAATAATTTGCACCACTTAAGGCGACTTAACATCGAGTGCATCACTTAAGACGACTTTTCGGATACTTAGAATAAACCTAAGTATTTGTGCACCACTTAAGGCGGCTTTATCGGGTGCATCACTTAAGACGACTTTTGGATACTTAGAATAAACCTAAGTATTTGTGCACCACTTAAGGCGACTTTTCTCGTGCACCACTGAAGGCGACTTTCATCGTGCACCACTGAAGGCGACTTTTCTCGTGCACCACTGAAGGCGACTTTCGGATACATAGAATAAACCTAAGTATTTGTGCACCACTTAAGGCGGCTTTCATCGTGCACCACTGAAGGCGACTTTTCTCGTGCACCACTGAAGGCGACTTTCGGATACTTAGAATAAACCTAAGTATTTGTGCACCACTTAAGGCGGCTTTCATCGTGCACCAATGAAGGCGACTTTTCTCGTGCACCACTGAAGGCGACTTTCATCGTGCACCACTGAAGGCGACTTTTCTCGTGCACCACTGAAGGCGACTTTCATCGTGCACCACTGAAGGCGACTTTTCTCGTGCACCACTGAAGGCGACTTTCATCGTGCACCACTGAAGGCGACTTTTCTCATGCACCACTGAAGGCGACTTTCATCGTGCACCACTGAAGGCGACTTTTCTACTTAGCATAACTCTAAGGACAAATCTTATTTGGAAGCGACCTCTTTATTAATTGGCATAAGGTAAGCTTACATCGAATTAAACGATAAACAGCATACACCCCTTAAGGCGATTTTACATCGGGCACCACTTAAGGCGACTTTCTCGGGCACCACTTAAGGCGACTTTCTTCAAGCATGGTGTTTCTTCAAGTGTTCGCCACTGAAAGAATGCTTTAACGGTCTGCCATCGAGGTCTTCCAACTTGTATGCGTTCGGAGCTGGCATTCCCACGACCTTATAAGGTCCTTCCCATTTTGGTGACATCTTGTTGATTCGATCCAAAAGGGTGAACTCGTTGCGACGCCAAACCAGCTCCCCGACGAAGAACTGTCGGGACTTCACTCGCCGGTTATAGTACCTGGCCGTCGCTAAGCGCATTCGTGCCTGGACTTCATCGGCTTCCCGCCTTTTCTCTTCGAGTAGGTCCAAGTCCAGGCGTCTCACTTCCTCGTTCGTCAGGGGCTCATAATATCTCGTCCGATGGGATGCCACAGCTACCTCCACAGGAGCGACAGCTTCCGTGCCATAAACAAGGCCAAACGGAGTCTCTCCTGTTGATCGTTTGGATGTCGTTCTAACAGCCCAAAGTACGTTTTCAAGTTCATTCAGCCATTTGCCCTTCAAGGCATAGACCCTTTTCTTCAGGCCATCCATCACGATTTTGTTGGATGATTCCACCTGGCCATTAGTCTGAGCATGGCGTACGGAGGCGGTCCGATGTTCAACGTTCAGTTCTTCCAGATACTCCCTCACCTGAGAGCCGTTAAATGGTGGGCCATTGTCACTGATCACCACCTTAGGAACCCCGTATCTGGACACGATGTGGGTTTGGAGGAACTTGACGATCTGGTTCCCCGTTGTTCTGGCCAATGCCTTCGCCTCTATCCATTTCGAAAAATAATCGATAGCTACAAGTAAATACTTACATTGTCCTTGTGCTTGTGGAAGAGGTCCCACCAAGTCGATGCCCCACTGCGCGAAGGGCCAAGCGCTCTTGACGGATATCAAGTTAGCAGCCGGAGCCACAATACTCGGGGCGTACCTCTGGCACGCGTCGCATGATCGGACCAGCGCCGTTGCTTCTTTGTTCATCGTGGGCCAATAGTAGCCTAAGTTTTACACCTTCCTCAGAATGGATCGGGCTCCTTCGTGACAAGCCGCGATCCCCTCATGCATTTCCTTCAGGATTCGATTGGTGTCGGGCTCTGCTACACACTTCAGGTACGGAGTCGAGAACCAGCCCTTCTTGTACAGCTGATTGTCCAGCATCACATAATTAGACGCGATCCGACATATCCTGTCTGCTGCTACCTTATCCTCGGGGACTGCCCCCGTAGTCAGATACGTGACTATCGGGGTCATCCAAGTGGGCTCCTCCTCCAATTTCGCTTCAACGGTGCACACCTGCGTGGGGTCGATGTTTGACAAGATCACCTTCTCCAGGAAGTGCACCTTCCGATTTTCTTCTAAGGGTGCCCCCAGGGCAAATTTGCTCAAGGCGTCTGCCTCTACGTTTTCCTCCCTCGGAATAGCCTCGATATCGAAGCTTTTGAAGCTCTCTCTTAGGGTTTGTACCTCTCGCAGATACTTCTTCATTATCGGGCTCCTTGCTTCGTATCGCCCCTGAACCTGGTTCACGATTAACGCCGCATCGCACTTCACTCTTAAGTGATCGATTCCAGTGCCTTTAGCGATTTTCAGGCCCGTGATAAGAGCTTCATACTCCGCTTCGTTATTTGTGGCCTTGAATGTTAAAGCCAAGGCATATCGGAGCGGTTCACCTTCACCCGGTGGTATCAACAAGAAACCCGCTCCTGATCCGTCTGAACTTGCGGAGCCATCCGTGTACATCTCCCAGATATTTTCCTTGTTTGGCTGTTCTGATTGCTCTGCCTTCTCTGGTTGTTCTTCTGTCGGGACCCCCATGGTTGCCCCCTCTACAGGGCCCGTTTCTTCTAGATCGGGGGCTGTAGATTCTGCTATAAAGTCCGCCAATGCCTGGCCCTTGATTGCCGTTCTTGGAGCAAAGTGTATTCGAAACTCACTGAGCTCTACTGCCCATTTCACCAATCTCCCCGATGCATCGGGTCGGTTCAAAAAATGCTTCAAAGGCTGGTTCGTTAGCACAGTGATCTCGTGTGCGTGGAAATATGGCCTTAGCTTCCGAGCAGTAATTATCAACGCAAAGAGGTACTTCTCAACGGCGGGATAGTTCAATTCAGATTTGGCAAATGCCTTGCTTACATAATAGACGGGGACTTGATTACCCTCGACAACCTTCACTAACACAGAGCTAATAGCAAATTCGGAAACAGCCAAATAAAGGAAGAGCGGCTCGCCTGGAACCGGTTTCGCCAGCGGCGGGAGTGTGCGAAGATGCTGCTTGAGTGCTTGGAACGCCTCTTCACATTTGGCGGTCCATTCGAATTTTTTGTTGGCCCTCAAGACTTCAAAAAACGGCATTGATCGGTCGCTGGCTTTGGACAAGAAGCGGTTCATTGCAGCTAGTCGGCCATTCAGTACTTGCACCTCCCGATGGTTTATCGGAGACTGCATCTCCTCGATTGCCCTCAGCTTCTCAGGGTTCACTTCAATTCCTCTTTGGCTCACCATGAAGCCCAAAAACTTCCCTGAGTGGACTCCGAAGGCGCATTTCGTCGGGTTCAGGCGAACTTGATGAAGCCTCATTCGCTCAAACGCCATGGTAAGGTTGTGCACGTGATTCTCGGATTGTCGGGACTTCACCAGCATGTCATCCACGTAAGCTTCCATGGTTTCTCCCAGCATATCCCCAAACAGCTTGTTCACCATCCGCTGGTAGGTTGCCCCGGCATTGATTAACCCGAAAGGCATGACATCATAGTGATAGATGTCGCTGTCTGCATAAAACGCAGTGTGGGGGGCGTCTTTCTTGGCCATCTTGATCTGGTTGTAGCCTGAATACGCATCCATGAAGCTCAGCAGCTCATGTCCCGACGTGGCATCTACCAGCTGGTCAATCCTCGGGAGTGGATAGCAATCCTTTGGACAAGCCTTGTTCAAGTCGCGGAAGTCCACGCACATTCGCCACTTTCCGTTAGTCTTCTTCACCAGCACTGGGTTAGCGACCCAAGTCTGGAATCGGAGCTCCTTGATGAAACCAGCATCGAGCAACCTGCCCACCTCCTGCTGGATCGCGATCTTCTTATCCATGCCCATCGGACGCCTCTTCTGCGTGATAGGCCTGATCGCGGGGTCTATTTTCAGCTCGTGTACGATCACGTCGGGGCTGATTCCTGGCATATCGCTGGGGGACCAGGCAAACAGCTCCTTGAACTCTTTCAGCAATTCCACCAGTTTTTGGGCTGTCTCCTCAGTTAGAGCGGACCCGATCTTCACCTTCCTCTGGGGTCCGTCGATCTCGACTTCCTTCAGATCCTCTACTGGGGCGGGGCGCCCAAACTCTTCTCTGGGATCTGTGTCTGTCTGGAGGACAGTCATGGCCTCTCGCCTCCTCCTTCTGGTGGCATTAACATAGCATTTTCGGGAAGCCACCTGGTCGCCCTTGACCTCTCCGACCCCGTGGTCAGTCGGGAACTTCATCTTCTGGTGCACAGTCGAGGCAACCGCCATCAGGGGATTGATGGTGGTTCTCCCGATAATCGCGTTGTAGGTCCCCACAGAATCAACCACGACAAATTCCACGTTCCTCCTTTCTGATTTCCACCCGCTACCAAACTCCACTGGTAAGGTGATCACTCCCAGCGGGTAGGAAGTTGAGCCAGAGAACCCGACCATCGGGAAGTTTGCTTCCTTCAGATCCTTCTTCGTCTTCCCCATGGCCTCCAGCGCGTCCATGAACAGAATGTCGGAGGAGCTCCCTCCGTCGATTAGGATTCTCTTCATCTCGAACCCATCTACGTCCAGGGTTACCACCAGGGCATCGTCGTGCGGAGTCTCTACGCCTATGAGGTCCTCCGATGAGAAGGAGATCACCATCTCTTCCTTCAGGGTCCAGGATCGGGACCTCTTACCCAGCACCACCGCCGTAGGGATTCTAGAGGCATAGACCTCTCGAGCAGATGAGGTATCTCCTCCAGCAGCAAATCCTCCATGAATCACGTTGATGACTCGTCTTTCTTTGCGAACACCAGATGACTCTGGGTCAGTTCTCTTCTTCTTCGGAGACCGATCGCGGGATCGGGAACGGGACCGCTACCGAGACCGAGAGCGGGACCTACAGCGTTTGTCCCCGACAAACTCCTTGAGCTTTCCCTTTTGGATTAGCTTCTCAATCTCCTTTTTCAGCTCCCGACAGTGATTGGTGTCGTGGCCATTTGCGCGGTGGAATCGGCAATAGCGATCTGTGCGGGACCCGAGGAATTCTCCATCTTTCTTCGGGGGGTATCTGGAGATACCTTGTCGTTCCATGACTGTCAGCACTTCCGCCATGGAGCAATTGAGAGGAATGTCGAGATCTTCCCGCTTGTCCTTTCTTGAAGAACGTCTGTCGTCCCTCCGATCCGGACGACCTCGATTCTTGCTGCTGTCGGGTTTACCCTTTGACTTACGATCGTCGAAATGTTTACTCGGCTGCTTCCCTTTATTTGACTTTGGGGGCTCCAGTTCTCCCGCGGCTATCTTAGACTCCTGGACGTCAATCTGTCGCTTCACCCTCTTCTGCAAAGCCTCCATATTCCACACAGCCTTCTCAGCCACGCTGTGCATCAAGTCGGAGCCATAAGGGGCTGTCAGGTTCCGAATAAAGGTGCGGATGGTCTCGCCCTCCGAGATTTCCTCGTCTATCTCTGCTACACTGGCTGTGTACCGCTGGTAATAGTGTGCCAGCGACTCGTCGGGCCTCTGCACCACCTGGGTCAGAGACCTCATGCTCTTCAACAATCGCCTGCGGCCCTGATATTGTCGAATGAAGCAGTCGTGCATGTCCGCCCAACAGGTAATGCAGCCTGGGGGAAGGCTGAAGAACCAGGTCAGGGCTCTTTCTCCGAGTGTGTTTGGGAACAGCGTACACACTATATCTTCATTCGGGGCTCTACCCAGACATGCCATAAGATGCTTCTGAACATGACGGACTGGATCTCCTTCGCCATCATATTCCTTAATCTCGGGGATACCCAGCCCAGGCGGGGCGAGGGTGTCTATTAGTCGGGGAACGAAGGGATGAGTGGATCGATCCCTCAGTTCCGACACCAGCGGCTTCTGTTCTCCCATACAGATGTTCACGATCTTTACCACCTGGTCGGGAGTAATGGGACCATTCAGGGGAATGGTCCTGTTCTGTACTGGTCCTGGCCCATCAACCACGAACTTTTCCGGCTGACCAGTTGCCCCACCTCTGTCCTGGCCTCGGGGCGGGGCTTCCTGCGCATTCTGACCCTCTGTTGGTAGGGTTGCTTCCTCCAGAGGGGGCATCTCCTCCTGCCTCCTCGCAGCCTCCCTTCGGTCCAAAAGAGCCTCGACAGCCGCTAAAAACATGGGCATGGCTTCGGCCACGGCCCTCGTCAAATCTGCAGCTGGGGGAGCCTCCTGCCCCCTGTTATCCTGGTGTTGAGGGGCAACGTCTTCGGGATGCGATCCATTGTGTCCTCCTGTCTGGGAGAGCTCAGCCGGGGGATGGTTCTGGTTTTCCCCTTGTTCTGGTACCGAATTCAGGTTCGTTGCAGTGGGGTGACGGGAACCACCAGATTGTCCTCTCTTGTTCTTGCCAGCCGCCATCGATCGAGTAGAAGGCATATCAGCTTTTTGTTTGATTCCCACAGACGGCGCCAATGTTGGATCACGGTGGAACTCCGGTACGGATCTTGACGGCAATCCTAGCTCCTTTGCTCCACGCAATCCTGCAAGAGGGGATAGACCGGGCGGTGACCCAGAATCCCTCTCCGATGCTTAAATGAGTCTCTCGTATGACTGGCAAGCAATAATCTCAAAGGGTATGTAATTCAACGTAAGTGATCTGAGGTGACCTCCTGCCCTTTTATAGGCAAAGAGGTGCCTCAGGTACCTGGCGAACCATTGGGGGTGGTTAGCCCGTATCCCGCTTATCTCGTACACGATCTCGCGTATCTTAGCCATGCCCCGCGTATTTCGGCCACGATCCGTGTATCTCAACCACGTTCCGTATATCTCGGCCACGCCCCGCATATCTTGGCTTTATACTCTGGTAACGAGTCCCGACTCCCGTCGGGGACTCCAGAGTTGTCTCGTTGTGTCACCGCTCGGGGCCCCTCGTCATCGTGACAGGGCCAATCATTCTCAGGGATTCATCATCGGGGCCTTCTTAAAGGCTTCTTATCGGGAGCTCCTAGCTCCACTGTCGGGACCGACTCTTGTCGGGACCCTACTTCGTCGGGACTCCCTTCATCGGGACCCTTCTCTTAGGTCATCGTGACCTTTACTCTGGGCCTGGTGGGCCTGTTTGCCGTTTCCTCGCCGTTAAAGGGCCTGACGGCTATAATCGGACCCATCAGTGTCCACCGGCTTTGTAGGAACAAGGTTTACTACATGCATGACAGTCAACAATGCGTCACCCCAGAAGAAGATCGGCAGTTGAACTTGTGACATCATGGTTCTTACCATGTCTAGGAGTGTACGATTATGTCGCTCCACCACTCTATTTTGTTGTGGCGTATTAGGAATTGTAGTTTTTCGTACAATCCCTCTTTCTTTGCATAACTTATTGAACTCATTTCAGAGGTATCTCCACCTCTATCAGTGTGTATGGTTTTCACCTTTTGCTCATGTTGATTCTCTACGAGGTTAAGAAAGCTATTAAAGCAATCGATAACCACGGATTTACGAGAGATCAAATGAGTAAACCCGAAATGGGTAAAGTCATCAATGAAAGTCACGAAGTAACGTTTATTACCTCTAGCGGTGACGTTCATGGGTCCACATACGTCGGAATGAATTAAATGTAATGGGTACTCGGCTCGTAGCGATTCACCGAATGGCTTGCGGGTAGACTTTCCGGCTAGACAGTCCTCACAAGTGGTTTTCACCACTTAGTTGCCCTGGGCAAAAACCCTCTTCGAGCTAGAGATTGTACCTTGTCATAGCTTATATTTCCTAACCTTGCGTGTCATCCGGCCGCATCAGTTTCTGCTTTCCTGGATGATATTGAAAACATTCTATTCGAATTTTCATTTCCATTCAAATCCATAACAATGAGGCCTTGAGAGGAAAATGCATGCCCTTATAATACATTGCCTTTATTTATCTGGACAAGGGAGTTCTCAAATGATAAAGCAAATCCATTATTGATAAGAGAGGTAACAGAAACAACATCCCATCGAATTCTAGGAGCAAAAATGACATTTTCAAGAAGTAAGGTCCTGCCATTGCGTAAAGAGAGTTTGCAGTTCCCGATTCCTTCGACTTAAACTTGAGAGTTTTCGTCTATGTATATCCTTTTTTAATCCTTCGGCATACGTCTGAACATGGAAAATAATCCTTTATCATTGGTTATGTGGCCGTCGAACCTAAATCAAGGATTCAAGAAGAATTTGAATCAGTTAACATGACAGATGTGGAAACTAAAGCTTCCTTAACATATCCAATGTTGCATACCTTGGTAGCATACGATTTGCTGGATCGAGGTCTTTCACCGATACGGCGAGGGATAGAATCCCAGCAAACTCTCTCCGATTTTAACTGTAGATTTCCTTGTTTAGACTTTGTCGACATTTTACTGTCGACAACCTGCTTTTTTTTACCCTTGTTCCTACATTTCCTCTTTTGCCCAGCAGGTTATCCTGAAATGTTGATTTCTCTCATTACCGATGCCAACTGAGCCTTCTCCATCTCGATTAATTTTAGGACTAATGCAGGTTCCAACATTGAACCACTGACAGTCAGTAGGTTCCTGGTTGCTCTCCAAGACTTCGGGAGGATATCGATTATGGCTTGAATTTTGTCCCGTTCAGCCATCTGACTTTCTTCTTCAAGTGGTTTGATCATGCTGAGGAGTTGATATACTTTTTCAAGCATACTGATGTCGTTGCTCTTTAGAAATTCATCCAAAGATGGTATAAGTGGGTGCAGTATAACTACAATGCCGTTTTCGTATTTCAGGAACAATGCATCCCAGATATCCTTTGTGAACGGAATAACCTTATACTCTTCCTAAAAGTCCGGAGACATTTCAGACAGCAAAATCTCCTTAGCACTCTTGTCATCCTGCTCCCACTTTAAATGGGTGTATGCTAGCCATTTGGTCAGGCCAGCATACGGACAGCTCATCATGTTTCAAATGTTGTTTACAAGACCCTTATCATCCAACAGGTCATTGATGTGTTTGCACCACGAGTCGTAGTTCGTCTCATTCAAAAGCTCATTAGCACGTGATGAATCCATCTATGCGGTTATTCGATACTAACATGTTGATAATAATGCATAATCAGGGAGACAATAACATTTTGGATAATGAATTACATACATCAGATATCTATGAGATAGAAGGCAACAAGTAATGATTCCACATACATCTAACCAAACCAACCGCCAGTAAACCGATGGAAAGGGGTCGTGAAAGAGTTCACATTAACGACGTCTTATTTCTAGTAGACCAGTATTTTAAAACGGTTTAATCTCTTTCACTAAAACAAGGAGTTTTCACATACACCTGATATTGGCTTTCCCAAGGCCTTTTTTAAAACGTTTCGAGTATTTCATCCATGCATACATAATTCTACCACATCCAGTAAACAAACCGCTCATCATGCATACGCGTCATGCGTATAATGTTCCGAGGAACTCATGCTAGCATATGTAATTCTACTACTTAAGTAAATTATCACATGCGACTACATCCTCAACATTCATGCATATGCATTGTTGGGATATGATTCGAGATAACCTAAGATAGGTCAGGACTGTCTGAGTCGGGATCTCTAAAAGATAAGACGACAACTACTCAAGACCCAAATGATTGACACCGATACAAAGAGATGTCGACAATTAAGACAAAACGCCTGAAGAATGGCGACGACCCTAATCGAAGACTCTCCCCCTTTAGGTATGAATCGAGTCGACGACTCGGTGCTATCAAGAAAAACCCTTTCCTCTAAGAAAGAGGTACCACCTGGCAACCTTCTTGCCGCCTTAAAGAAATCCCTTCCTACTAAGGAAGAAACACCAGCTGGCAACCTGCTTGCCGCCTCTTGATTTAAGGAAACCCCTCCCTCTAGGTAAAGCTTAGGTAGCAACCTACTTATCACCTAGTTAGAAGAACCTTCGACATTAATAAATGATGAGGTGGAATCCGACTTGTCACCTAATAACACTCTAAAGTCCCTCTCAACCAATCAGAGAAAGGCGACCACCCCACTAGACAGCCAATCAGAGCTTAGCTACCGCCACTTAAAGTCGGTACATTCTCTCCCTATAAATAGAAGAGCCCTTTCATTATTTTACATACTCTATCACACACTTCTTAAAGTATTCTCTCATATTCCATTACTGACTAAGCTTTGGAGTGGAATCGGGGGCAAATCCCCACCCCCTTTTCAGGTTCTCGCCCATCCAATACTCAAAAGGAAACTAAGAACCCGACGAAGACGATAAATATACCTATAAGAGTCAGACGAAGGCGAGACCTCGAAGTCTACTGCTAGGAGCTCCAGGCCACGTCATTTTGATCCCACCATTTGGCGTCGTCTGTTGGAAGGCGATCAAAAAGTTATGGCACCACCAAGGAGTAACTCGAAAAGTTATCACATTAGAATACTTGTCCTGTGAGAGTATAGTGGCACGCCCATTGACCAAACCTTTACGCATGGAAGTTTTCGAAAAGCAAGTCAAAGTGCTTAGACTATGTAGGGTTTAAGAGTCTTGTATTGTGTCGATAAAATTTTTTTTTAGCTTTTTAAATAAAATATTTGCAAATGAGTTTATGATTTTTACGACGTCATGATGGCTGAATTACATTAGATTTACGGACTATAAACTAGTCGTTGGAGTGTAAAACCTCCCAATAAAATATGTCGAATGTGGGCCTTGCCTTGTTACACAGGCTCGGTCGTCTTGACGGAGGGGGAACCTCTACCTTGTCAAAACCGGCTAAGAACCACGGTGTTTCGAAAGATAAACTGGTTTAAGCAAAACAATCATTTGGTTTCGGGGTAACACGACATGATCATAGTTTTGTGTATCGCTGTGATGAACTCTGTTCATCGGAAACCGCGACAGCATATGACATTTCCCACTCCGGACAATATGTAAGTTTAGGTTATGCTATCGACGCGCACTTCATACTGCGCGTGCCATGTTCGACCACGGGGTCAGGCTCGGTTGCTAGATGGAATCTTCTAAGGTTCTGATGGGCGCAAACTTCTTCACCTTGAGCGTGTGACTGATCCCGGGTGCTTTCTGAAGGAGCACCCGAAGTATCCTTACCACTCATAACTCTTCTCTAAGGTTGAGCTCAATGTTCGCCTCCAGGCGTACGAATACAATGCCCGAACAAAAAAGCTCAGTGACCACATACTCGAAACCGGTTGAGTTTAACCGAGGATATGAGCTATGGGGATGGTCATGTACTCATGTAATTTTTCGACTCTTGTATTCACTAGGTGGCCAATAACCGAATATTAGTTGAAGGTTGTGAATACTTGTACGGATGCCTTGGAGAAGTGTTCCTATGTGGAAACTAGGCAATAGAAGAATAACAGTTGACCAGGAATACAACGCGACACAGAGAAGTAATAGGTTGGGAATCAACGTTCCGCGGACACTACAACACTCTTAACCGATGAGTAGCACGATGTCTGTTGTGTCTTTCGGTCACAGGCAAACCTCGTATGAAAAATTCGAAAGCTGGACTGGATCAAAGAACAAATGTTGATGTGATGGTCGACAACATATTATTAACAGGCACCCTCCCATTCCGGCAAGTGGGAGCTGTTGGCATTTGGTGAATGGGTCGCCGTAATAGGAGCCCTTTAATATAAGCCCAACACCTAAGTTATTGGGTAATGTCATATTAAGGATTTTGGGTCTTGCCTAAAATCCCAATTGATATGAGAGGCCCAAAATTGGCCCTCCCCTATAACATATAGGCCGGCCGAATATGGTGTTAGGGATGAGTTGGGTTTTTCGCACCTCCTCTATAAATATAGAGTGTCGGGGATTTGCTTAGGGTCAATCACTTTCTCCATTTTAGTTGAGACTAAAGAAATCCATCTCCCTCATGCCACATAATTTTCGGTCGAACCCCAATACATAAGGAGGTGCCAAATTGTTTCGAGCAAACAACCCAGAGATCCATCCCGCTGAAAATTGAAAGAGTCTTTATTGTAGAGACCATTCCGTGTATGTGATTCCTTAACAAGAATCCTTACAGGAGCCGTTCGGAAAACCGCGAACTCCCTTAAAGATCTTTGGTCTACGGAAAGCAAGAAACTGGTATGTGTCCCAATTCCGCTGCATAATTAGTTTACCTGACATGTACACGTGTTTTGTTCCGTAGTATATATACATATTTCCAACACGGTTAACAATTAGGTCAAATACAAATCTTGTCAAAACAAGAAATACGGTATCACTTATAACTTGTTTTTATTTCCTTTTGAATAAATGTTGCAGTTTAGAAAAAAAAAAAAAAAAAAAAAAAAAACTCATGACTTTTTATATTCATTCTGATATGAATATCAATTCTCATTTAAGTATATTCAAATTTGGCATTACAACTTAACGTGATCAAATTACATTTGTAATAAATGTGATAATTTGATAACTGTTACGGAAGTAGAGGGGTAATAGAAGAGGGAACTTGAGGATGTCTTATTATCACACATAAGGAGCCCTTAGATAGGGATTACATATACTTGTGGAGGAAGTAAATTTAATACTAGGAAAGTCTAAACAAGGAAGATGATATATACACGTAATATTGAACATCCACTAAATATATTCATAACACTCCCCCATGGATGTTCATAAGGGAATTGTGCCTCGTTAAAACCTTACTAGAAAAAACCCATTGGGATAAAAATCTAGTGAAGGAAAAAGAGTACACAATTATGGATCCCTTTTTGTAAGCTGCCTCGTTAAAAACCTTACCAGGAAAACCCGATGGGATAAAACCTTGGTTAAGGGAAAAAGAGTGCAGCGGTGTAGATTCTCCCCCTGATGTTGACATCGCGTAATTTCATTAATTCGACGCAATCCAATCATGTTCGCCAATATTCCAGATGTCGCAGTCGATAAAGCCTCCTTAAAAAGATCCGCTAGATAGTCATATGAACAAATTCGTTGGATGAAGAATAACTTGAGGCGAATGTGTTTTGTATGTCCCCTTTGATATAACAATCTTCAACTCGAGCTATATAACTTGCATTATCTTCATATATATATACAATATAATGCTACATTTAAAAATTGTGCACTTCCATGTTATAATTACATTTGTGTAGCAAATTAATTTAGGTCTTGATTCATCATGATATTAAACTCATGGAATTCTTACAATCATTAAGGTACTCAATAAACGTGTTTATCTATGCAAAATAGCTTCAAGACATTTTTTTTTATATGACAAGATTATTTTCAATCTCTTAAGTACTCGATCTTCAGGCCGAGCCAAACCTTTGTCCTTTCAATATATTTTGTCTGAATTTAACATCATCAATAAATTGATTGTATTTACAAACTCTTCACGAGTTTCAATATCTTTAAATTCTCCCCCTCACGCGATGCCCCTTTCGGCTATAGCATGAACAATTCAACTTATCAAAATATCAGTTTTCTTAATTCGCATAATATCATCTGATATATCTTAGCTCAAATGAGCTATACATTGTGGAGAATATAACATAATTTTCCTGTATTATTTTAAATGGTACAATATCTTTATTATCCAACATTCTTGGAAAAAAATTTCATGCTAGCATTTTCAATCCTTCTAGGATTTTCACTTTAATTTTGCTATCGGCTATAAATAATTCACATGTGGGACGCATTCAAAACTTTTTATGTACTGCCAACGCCAACGTAATAATATATTTGAAGATGATTTTTCCACTAAATGATCCATATAATAAATGTCAGGATTTTGCATATAACATTTGTACCACAGGTTGTGCGTATATATCTTACGACACAATTTATTTATGCGGGAAATAATTTGTATCCACTGGCTTCCACCTTATGCATTTTTCATGTTAATACTTGCGTCTTTTCAAACTTTGGCCAATCATAATACTTGTTTAACATATTGAGCTCAAGATCCTCGACTCCTCGTCTTGTTTTATGATTTCACTCATGAATAATATTCAAAATTGTTGTCGACAACTTTATATTTGACGGTTCCATCACTTCCCGTTAATGACATAACTCATTGAGATCTCTTTATTGTAATTACTTTCAGGTACCTGAATCACTTATGGGGTTTCATATTTAGTTATGTCTTTACTTATTTTGGGAAACCACCTCCTTAATAAGACCATATTTATCTTGCTCCATTCTTTTATTAAAAAAATTATTTGGAACCAATATCGCACGCTTCAGACGAGAGTTATTTTTCATTATAACCTGTCCAATCAGGACATTTCAAAATTGGAGCAATTGCAGCTGTTACTTGACTTATGACTTTCTGGGTCTCATAAAGTCACTTATTGGCAGTATTTGAAAATGCTTTTCTCTTTGAACTTCAGGTTCATATTCTCATTGTGCGAGGATCTAAATGAGATAACAATTTTTTTATTCAGTCAATCTCTTTTCTGCCAGCTGCTTCTTTTCTCCCCCTAATGTTGGGAAAAGTTGTTCAACAATGACAATCAACACTCTTGTTTTGAATATATATATCAGTCATTGTTCTCAAATAATTGATTTATAGACAAAATATTTTTCCCAACATTCCAGACCCATGTTTGTGCGTTGCGGTGGAGTAATTCAAACATATATCGCACACCATAATATGAATATATGGAAAATTTGTCTCTTCACCGAAAATTGGTTGTAAATGGGAGAACTGTGATTTAACATTGGCTTGATGTGCAATTATATTGCTGCTTTCATAATAGCATGCATTTGTACTCAATTTGCTCTAATCGGTAACAGTTTAGCTATGTAATTGGAGGATCTTTGTAACTTTCATGCTAAACTGCAAATCTAGACATGTAGTTGTCTGAATCTTGTAGTAAATATCAACTTTCAATATCATCATCATTCTTTATTACATAATCTGGAAATTTTGCTATTGCAAATCCGTGATAATTAATGCCCATGCGACCATATTGTAGATGCATCTTTCAAAATAATATATCGGTCCACATGGTAGGTGAACGAGCCCATATTCACCTTTTATTATTTCCATAAATAATGGAATTTAATCCCGAACTTAGTTGATGATGATCACATAATGAATTTTTCTTTGAGAGCAATTATCATAATGATTTATGGAGAATCTTCAGGTTCTTCCAAATAATGTACTGCGCATCTTAAGTGATCCGGAATTGTCTGTAACCGGTCACGCCAAATATCATATTATATGGGTAAAACTTCGGGTTTACCTCTATATGAATCAGTAAACTTCTGGTTTACCGAATATATAATCAATCATGTCAATATTGGCGGTAAACTTAATAACAGTATATGTAAATAAAGTGCAAGAAGTGTAAATATAAATATAAAAATTAAGGGAACTATAAATTCATAATTATTGATCTTCAAGATAGTAATATCGGATCTTCAGGATCCGTCATTTATAAAGAATGCATTTTTCTTAATCGTAATATCCCATATTTAATAATAATATATGCAATGACTTTTTTTTTTTTATTTGAGGCTAATCTTTGCCTAGTGTCATCGCCCTTCATATGAATAAATTTCTCACTTCATCATATAATTAAATTTTTGTTAGCGTCATCGCGCTTCTCAAAATTATCATTCTTCCAAATCAATTGGATTTTGCATTCTTTATTTGTAAGATGCATCATCTTTCTTTATCGATATCATGACGATGCTAACAATTTTATCTATTTCTAAATCAAAATCAACTGTTTCTATGACCATGATGATTATAACATATTTGTATTTATACTCTTAAAAGGTCATTATAAATTATATCACTCACTTCAGGGAGTGGATGCTTTCATTGCTATAATCATAATCTACAACACTCGCTTCAGGAAGTGGAGTATATCCTCGTTATAATCATAACTTATGACGCTTACTTCAGGGAGCGTAATATTTGCCTCTACACTCGCTTCAGAGAGTGGAGCAATATCAATACATATAACTTTGTGTATGAAATAATTTTTCACATTTATGTGTATTCAATATATAAATACTACCAAAATAAAAAAAAAATTACCGACGTGATATCGTGTATTAACATCCTTTATTTTCGACATAAGTTATTTATTCAGCAATTTATTTGTAAAAAAAAATTATCATATAAGATATTTAACCAATTCATATAAACAACATAACCAGAACTTGTTACTAGCTAGCAGTTGTACATAAACTATAACTATAGAAAATAAGACTTTTCATAGTCAGTAAAGAAAACAGAGATTTATCACTGAAAATCATAGTTTGTCATTACAGATTAGAATAATTATCCCCTAAGCAATTTCATAGTAGCTTTCAATTATTATTATCATATAAATATATATAGGTCATCGTTTAGGCAACAACTATTCAAATTTAACCTCGATTATATTGACAAACTAGTCTAAGCGATTTCCATAACGAATCATCTATGAACTGATTTTACTTTTTCAACGATTCATATCAAGATGTGAATAACAGTGTAACTGTAACTAAACTTAACCAAATCCGAGTTAATTTTCTTTGCTAACTTGTGGAGTCGGAATCATACCTCGATCAATTATGTGTGTCATCTGTCATGTACTGTAAGATTGAATACGACTTGCTTCGTCGGAGTTTTGTTTAAGTAGTCTGTTGTGTCAACACATCGATCTCGAATCCTTTCTTAACTCGTACATATTCAACTAAACATTAAATTCCTGACACACAAAAATTATAATAATTAGAATATGAATTATTAAATAGTCAAAATACGTAAGTAAATAAAGAAGTAATAATCTCCATTTCAATGCAACACAATCAGATCGATTCAAACTCCAATGAATCGTTGGTGGTTCTGATAAATCGGTTGATGGATTCTCAAAAGATAGTTTGTGCCACTATCCCACTTCCACCGTTGTTGTTCGAGCTTTTGTCGTGAGAAAATTATATCATGGTGGCTGTCTCTATACTTTCGTATAATATTACGATAAGGGTTGGAAAAAAAAATTGAGCAATTCGTGCTGATAACGTGTTACGGAAATAGAGAGGTAATAGAAGAGGGAACTTGAGGATGTCTTATTATCACACATAAGGAGCCCTTATATAGGGATTACATATACTTGTGGAGGAAGTAAATTTAATACTAGGAAAGTCTAAACAAGGAAGATGATATATACACGTAATATTGAACATCCACTAAATATATTCAAAACAATAACATAAATTAGGTGAATTTTTAAATAGTTGAAAAAAATAATATTATGCCATTGGTATATTTAAATTACATAACCGACCAATATATAGAATTTTACAAAGTCACTTATAATTGAAAAAATATACTATTATGATTATTTATGTTCAAAACATAATAAAAATATTGACACTCTATACATTTTAATTTTTTATTATATGGCACTCAGAGAATTCGTCAACAATCATCAATTCTTAAATGGTCCAACTTAAAGTATAGAATTCTCAACTATGTTAATATGTTTCTTTTATCTATTTTCTGCTTTAATCTAATAATGCAACAAAATTGATATGCGACTAATTAAATGGACATAAACACTTAACTTCAAAAACCAATAGATGAATATATGACAAACAATAATATATATCTTAGATGAATGTATAAAAAAAATCCAATATTTGGGTAACTATTTGAAATTCATATCAAAGATACATGAAAAAAAATAAGGAAATGATTAAAATATATATATGGGATTAAGTACCTTTTCATACCACTTCTTTGCACAGAATCCACTTTTGGTACCACTTCTATTTTTTTTTGTATACTTTTGGTACCAATGTTTTCAACTTTGTATCCTTTTGGTACCACCGTTAACTTTCCGTCCAAATTGGCCGTTAAGTGGCATGTGCCATGCACGTGACCGCCCTAAACTTTTGAATTTGTTTCAATGAGTCCATCTAATGCATCCCTAACTTTTAATTTGTTCAATTTAGCCCTAAAATTTCCAAATCGAACCCTTGACCCAAATTGACCTAGCCGGACCTAGCCTAGGGCTAGGTCCGACCATAGGTCGGGTTCGCCTGGGTCAGGCGAACCTGGGTTGGGTTCGCCGGACCCAGGCGACCCCGGCCCAGGGTCGGACCTAGCCCTAGGCTAGGTCCGGCTGGGTCAATTGGACCTAGCCCCAATTGAACCCAATTGGGGCTAGGTCCCAATTGGCCTAGCTGGACCTAGCCTAGGGCTAGGTCCGACCCTGGGCCAGGGTCGCCTGACCCAGGCGAACCCGACCTAGGGTCGGACCTAGCCCTAGGCTAGGTCCGGCTAGGTCAATTTGGGTCAAGGGTTCGATTTGGAAATTTTAGGGCTAAATTGAACAAATTAAAAGTTAGGGATGCATTTAGACTAAATTGAAACAAATTCAAAAGTTTAGGGCGGTCACGTGCATGGCACATGCCACTTAACGGCCAATTTGGACGGAAAGTTAATGGTGGTACCAAAAGGATACAAAGTTGAAAACATTGGTACCAAAAGTATACAAAAAAATAGAAGTGGTACCGAAAGTGGATTCTGTGCAAAGAAGTGGTATGAAAAGGTACTTAATCCCTATATATATACCTCGACTTTTTATTTGGAGTAAACGCAATCCATTGTTTAGAAATAGTGTCAACAACACATTTACTCTTTAGTCTTAACAGCTACTGTAAAGAAGACAAGGAAATGTTTGGAATTAGAAATGAGAAGAAGGGGAAGTTTTGAGAGGAGGAGAAGAAGAAGAAGAAGAAGAAGAAGAAGAAGAAGAAGAAGAAGAAGGAGGAAGAAGAAGAAGAAGGAGGAAGAAGAAGAAGAAGAAGGAGGAAGAAGAAGAAGAAGAAGAAGAAGGAGAAGGAGAAGGAGAAGGAGAAGGAGAAGGAGAAGGAGAAGGAGAAGGAGAAGGAGAAGGAGAAGGAGAAGGAGAAGGAGAAGGAGAAGGAGAAGGAGAAGGAGAAGGAGAAGGAGAAGGAGAAGGAGAAGGAGAAGGAGAAGGAGAAGGAGAAATAACATATCGCATAATAGTGTTGTTGCTGCTAACTGTATTTGAAAAAAACTACTGGAAACTCAAAAACTTGAATTATATATAAATACACACAAATAAGTTTATATAGACTATGCATTAAACTAAGTTATAGAAAATAACTTGCATTTGGCAGATTTGGAGTTGGATCATCAGGAGGACAGTTGAAAGAGCATATTGCAGCATTTTTTTCTGAATTCTTCTTCTCAATCTGTAAAATCATGTTCGCCACCAAACTCTTCTTCTTCATTAGGCTTTCTCAAATCAAAAAGTGGTTATGGATCAGACAAAACACAAAGAACAAAAATGGAGCCGAGATCTGACCAGGTTTAAATAATTGTTACTTTTTCCACACATTGTAACTAATGGAGAGTACCGCTGCATTAATTGATTGCATATGAATTACCTCTATCCAGCAAGATAGATTGGGTCCCCCGGACCCCCCTATGTTATATCAATATTTTTTACTTCTAGAAGTTACGGGACATATCTTTCGATGAATGGGTAAAGCTATATTCTAATATCTACCTAAATCCAAACCAAAACCCATAAGTTTGAGTAGAAAAAAAAAAAACTCTTGATAATCATTTACAACGTCATACCCCTATTTTGGTTCTTTGAAGAGTATTGGCAACAATAACATTATGTTTCACTTTATAAGTATAGATAGAATATGTAATTTCAAGCTAGATAGGTAGATTAATAAGGAGAGAATACGGTGCATTGTTGGGGTTTGAGAGAAATATATGATTACTGATCCGACTGAACTGACCAACGAAAGAAGAGTCCATCGCAAAACTTAGCTACGGCTCTCTCAATTTCATCAAAATAAGGAACTGTCAGTCAAGTGATGATAGTTTCTACAATGTATATTTTATTTCTATGAAATAATGTAGAGAAGGGGTTTTTATTCTACATACCAGCATATTCATATCCTTCTCCCTTAAATGAGGAAACAACGGATTTAGTAAATGAGTCAAATGTAGGATATTGGGGATTAATAATATGGAAACAAAACACTAGATACGTGCATGGTAACTAATACGTAGCGGAAAAAGGTGCACATACCTATCATGTTTCCTGTAGTCCATGACCTTTGAGGGGAGTTCTCGATCCGCCGGACGGTTCCTCGTAGAGGTTCCTGTTAGATAAACCCTACGCGGATTATGCCTCATAGCAAAGCCTCTGTCGATTCTCCACAGGATGGATCTACTCGGAGTAAATTACTCGTCGCAATTTGGCACCTTCTTGGTGTGTATTTCGGTCGGACTTGCTCTCTAAAAGGGATGAGGGTTTTCTCTTAATCTCACAATTTGGGAGAGATTGATTAGCACTAGAAAACACCACATTATGTCCCTATTTATAAGAATGGAGGTGGGATTAAAAATCCCACCTCCTTACTCTAAGTCTGCGCCGGCCATGTATGTGGGGGAGGCCCAATTTTGGGCCTCCCATGTTAATTGAGATTTTACGCCTGGCACAAAATCCCTAATATGACCATCCTAATTTATTAGGAACATGGACTTAATTAATGGGCTCCCAATTACGGCGGCCCATAGTCCAAATGCTAACAGCACCCACTCGCCGGAATGGGAGGGTGCCTATTAATATGTTGTTGTCCAACACATGAGCATCTGGTCTTCGATCCAATCCCTGCTTCGAATAGTTCATACGAGGTTTGCTGTACGACCGACGGACACGACGGGCATCGTGCTACTCATCTGTTAGGAGTGTTGTAGCGCCCGCGGAACGTTGATTCCCCATGTATAATCAACCTGTTAAAATCAAAAGGGCCGCGATGTATCCTAGGTCAACTGTAATTATCCAATTTCCCATTTTTCACATAGGAACACTTCCTCAGGGAATCCGTACAAGTATTCACAACCTTTCAACTAATGTCAGGTTTGTGGCCACCTAGTGAATACAAGAGTCGGAGAATTTCAGGTGTACTTGACCATCCCCGTCGCTCATACCCTTAGTAAAACCCAACATGTTTCCAAAGACGTGGTCACTAGGCCTTTTTGTACTGCGTTCGTACGCTGGGAAGCGAACATTGAGCCGGACCTTAGTTATGAGTTTTGGTTCCGTAAGGATACTTTGGATGCTCCTTCATATAGCATCCGGGATCAGTCACACGCTCTAGGTGAAGAAGTTTGTGCCCATCCGAATCTCGTGGATTTTATCTAGCACAACCGAGCATAACCCCGTGGTCGAACATGGCACGCGTAGTATGAAGCACGCGTCGATAGCATAACCTGAGTTTAGTCAGGGTGTGGGAAATGTCATATGCTATCGCAGACTTGTCATCCGGCCCAGAATGTGACTTTATCACGAACGTAGTTCGTAACGACGATTGGCAAAACGTAGATCACTTCGTGTTACTCTGAAAACCATTTGATCGTTTTGCTTAACTAGATTTGCCACCATGGTTCTTACTTAGCCAGTCTTGACTAGATGGAGAATCCTCTTCTCCGTCAAGACGACCGAGCTTGTGTGACGATGCTTGGCCCACATTCGACATTATTTTACTTTGGAGGTTGTCCCTCCTACGACTAGTTTATAGACCGTAAAAATCCGATGAAGTTTCAATCATTATGACGTCGTAACAATCATAAACTCAAATTGAAATTCTTTAAAGTTTAAAAAGTTTTCATCACGATACAGTCTACTTAATCTCTACGCAGTCCCATCATTTTAACATGCTTTTCGAAAACATTCCTGCGCAATGGTTTAGTCAATGGATCCGCCATCATACTTTCAGTAGACAAGTATTCTAATGTGATAACTTTGTCTTCAACCATATTCTTAGCACAATTATATTTTATATCAATGTGTTTCATCCTGCTATGGTACTTAGGGTTCTTAACCGCTGCAATTGCTGCTTGACTGTTAAAGTATACCTTTACAGGTTAACTTCCGTCCCTGACCCCAAGCAATGCAGTTAAGAGCCTATTAAGCCATATTCCTTCTTGTGTGTTCTTAGAGAAGGAAACGAATTCATATTCCATCGTTGACAGCGCGACACGGGTTTGCTTCTTGCTCATCCATGAAATGGTGGCATTAGCAAGGAGGAATACTCCCCCCTGAGGTGGACTTACGATCATCCGGATCGCCACCATGGTCGGCGTCACTGAATCCTAACAATTCTAGTTTCCCACCCTCAAAGCACATAGCGTAGTCGGCACTACCTTTCAGGTATCAAATTATTCGTTTAACAGCCTTTAGATGTTGAGTGCCTGGATCTGATTGGAATCGTGCTACTAGGCCCACAGCGTAACAGATGTCTGGACGAGTGTATTGCATGGCATACATTAAGCTGCCAACCATACTTAAGTATTCTGCACTATTCATTGTTAACTCTCATCTAGGTTCTTCGGGCCATCACGCTTCGAAAGCGCGCACCCGAACACAACCGGCGTGTCCACGGGCTTGACATCCTGTAGTCTAAACCTTTTTAACAATTTATTGATATAGAATTCTTGAGACAGACATAGCTTACGAGCAGCCCGATTCCTAGATACCTTAATGCCTAGGATGTACGTGACTTCTCCTATGTCTTTCATCTCAAATACAGATGCTAGCCAGGTCTTTAATTCATTCATGTAACTCACGTCATTCGCGGCAATTAATATCTCATCAACATACAATGTCAATATGACGTATTTAGACTCTGAAGTCTTCGTGTACACGCATGGATCCTCGTGAAGATTCACGAATCCATTTCCAACGATTTCCTCGTGGAATCTGCGGTACCATTGCCGGGAAGATCGTTTAAGACCGTAAATAGATCTTTAGAGTTTACAAACTTTACGTTCGTTGCCAGGAGTAATGAAACCCTCCAGCTGCTTCATATAGATCTGTTCCTCCAGGTTACCGTGGAGGAATGCAGTCTTAACATCCATTTGGTGAAGCTCCAAATCGAGGCTTGCAACCAGAACTAAAATAGCTCGCACTGTGGTGTAACGCACAGTGGGTGAGTACGTCTCATCAAAGACCACTCCGTGAAGTTGGTTATATACTTTCGCAACGAGTCGAGCTTTGTATCACACGACAGCTCCATAGGCAGTGAGTTTTAGTTTCAGAACCCACTTGGCACCTATTGCGCTGCGGTCAGCAGGCAAATCAACTAAAGACCAAACCGAATTAGCGTTCAAAGAGGCAATCTCATCCTCCATTGCTTTCCTCCATTCTTTCGCTTGAGGTACATCCATAAATTGTTTAATCGTTACCGGTTCATTAACCGAAGTGAGGGTGAACAATTCACCTCTCTTAATGGGATACTTCTTAAGAGAAGTTCGCGCCTTAGACTACGTCTACGCTCGATTATCCCATCTTGAGTTTGAACTACGCCCCCACTAGGAATAATGCTCGTTATCGGTGCAATACTTCCACTGGGAACAAGAACGTTACTTGAACTTTCACCAATAACTTTTCTTGGACAACCTCTCGGTCTCGGAATTCCGTCTCCAAGATTAATTCCACGGTGTTGACGATTGGGAACCGAATTGGTCGTTCCACTCCTACTAGGTATAGTAGGAAGTTGAGGTAAAATTGGATTTTCATCCAAGGGTTTAGTAACTTGTTTATCATTTCCGACTTGATTCGCACCTGCAGCAACAGTGATCTGTTTGGTTGGATTGACTCCTCCTACTGGATTTATTATGAAAATGTCTCCATCTTCATTTACCATATCGTTCACTTGTGTTGTTGCCTCAAATCTCCAACTCGAAGAGAGTGGGACCTGGTTATCATTATCTTCCAGTTCAAGCAAGACTTCATTCGTTGATATTTATAAAGCAATGGAATTTCAACCTCAAGTATTGTAACGTCGCATGTTCGACCACGTCACCATGTTTCAAAGTTATTGCACATGTGTATGCATAGAGATACTTTTCAGTATTCTAGTCAGTACTATGTGTGTATGATTTGCAACACGAATGTCGCAATTACAGTAAGATCCTCTCATTACCAATAGCTCACATGGTATCGTGTAACCTATTTTATCATTAACTAGGTTCACCACATAATTTGCAGTTGACCATAACTCATCTTAGAAAGGGATGTTATGAGTCAATCTTACGATATCATGGTACTGACCTTATTTATGAAGTGTGTTTTGTTTTAATACTCCACCGATACTTTGTAGTGATAGGCATATAATGGGAGACGTCATTTATCAGACGTTCCTTTTCATTGCTCACTCACATCCCAAGGTTTTATCCACCGGGGATCGTGCATTAGGTTTTCACCTTATGCTCGTTTTGATTCTCTACGAGAACTTTGTATGAGTGATAACCCTCGAAGGGGTATTAGAGCAAATGAAAGTTTACTTTAAGCATTATATCAAGAACATACTTCATATTGAATTTTGTACTTCGAATTGAGAACATACTTCTCCGTCTTTCGAGGATCACTTGCTCTACGTGCGTGCATCACCAGGTATGACCCATGGTAAAATCGATTGTTCTTTGAATCGATGTGTTCCGTCTCTCGAGGAACACTCACGCTACGCGCGTGTATCACCAGGTATAAACCTTGGTGAAATCGTTTCGATTTCGAAAATTCAGTTTTAATCGGTTTCGTACATGTTCATCATTACAATTATAATTTTATAATGGAGTACTAATAAATAAGGATTTTAAATCGGTTCTTATTCTACACAATCGATGGGTTTAATTATGTTCGGTCGACCCGATACGAATGATGTTGTATGTTGATCATTTCGTTTTATTCGACCATTTGTCCTGGCTGAAATTTTGGTTCCCAACCCGCAGGTTTGGAATTTTGTTTCAGATCGTTCCCTTTAACCGGGCCGATATGTTGATAAGTGAATTGTACATCGAATCGAGTAACAATTACTTTATTCAATAATTCCGAATCTCAAATAACCAAAATTATCAATTCAAATTAACGATGAAAATGAAACGAAAATGATGAGGTTCTTGATCTGAGGGTCGAGTATCTGATCTATGCTCATCGCACAGATTGTCGAGAACCTTGAGTCATGTCGAACATTACATCTGAACAAATTCACGAGTGAATCACATTAGATGGTATGTGTCTGAATAAAGCCATTTTACAACTTTATATACATGACAAACGAGGCACACTTTATCGACGATGTTTCACCCACCGGATATTCATTTGTGACCCCCAGGGTCTTGTTTTCTCCACGGCATGCGGACATAAAGGTTGAATCCCTCGATGTCTTATGGTGATTTGTGAAGTTAGTTTCCCTTTCGCCCTGGTCACTGCACTTGAAAAGACTCATGGCAAGTGAGCCTCGTGAATTTCAGACAGCCATTAAAAGGGGACACATCTTCTTCTCCATGTTGACCTTTATTCAAAGATCTCGAGTGGCTTTTATACCAGCATCCATGGAGAGGAGACTATCATTCACAACCAAAAAATTTCTGGATTTAGTGGACTTGCTTCCATTGAAGCAGTTGCAGAGGGGATGTAAACACCTAATTTTGGTCCGCGCGTAGCACGTTCAAAATGTCACGCGTCAAAAAAATGAAGTATTTAAATATGGAAGGTCGCGAAGTTTCTAAAGATAGGACTGGCTTAAAATAGGATAGTGTATATGCATTATTTATTGTAAAATATTTAGAAAATATATTATGTGTATTTATGGTGAAATACATAAATATATATGTATATTTTCGGAATATTAAATGCATATTTTTTCAGATTTTATTTTCCTAGTTTAGGGGTCCTAGTTTAGCTATAAATATGGTCCTTTTACATGTAAAAAAGATACCACAGAAATAATATTACATCAGATTTGGGAACCCGTGCTATTTCGTCTTCTAGTGAAAAGTTTTTTTTTCTTTTGGTTCAGACCTCTCGTCTTCCTCTGTGGCCGGAGGTCACCGGCGCCGCCTACCACCGGCCTCCGCCGGCAGCAGCTATCCCGCCGTGACCAGCAGCCACCACCGGCGTCACTCCCGCCAGCCGGAGACCTGGCCCGAACCAATCCGACCACCGGCGACCCGCAGCACTCCGCCCCATCGACTCCACCCTAGTCCCCGGCTCAGACGTAATCCCCAGCAGAGTCGCCATCCCCGGCTGAGCCACCACCGCGTCGCCACCCTCTGCTTTCCGATGTCCATGCCTTGCCTTGGTGTCCGCCCTCGTCATCCACGGTCAGCCCTGCTCCGACCAAGACCTTCTGCTGCCGGCGCCGGTGGTCTTCCCAGGCAGCCCCGCTGCTGCAGGTGAGTTTTTTCTTTTTTTTTTTTTATTATTATTTTATTTTTTTAATTTTATTGTTATTTCATTTAATTATGCATTATTATATTTTGTTGTATTATTATTATTACTATATTATTTTTAATTAGATGTTTACATGTAATTAGATAAATTTGATTAGGTAGAGTGTTTAATTAATCAAGTTGTATGTATGATTAAATATGTAATATGTTATTTATATTGTTTAAGCATGTTTGATAATTTTTTGTGTTTTAGATTTCGTTTTAATTAGGAGTTATAGATTTCAATTCGTTTGTAGGCTTAGATTAATATTTGATAATATTTTGCACATGATAGAAATTTAATTAAATCTTGGCATCGTTAGATTAATTTGTGACATGTGTTTAAATAGTGAAATTGGCAAATTTGTGAATTGAGTACCGAAAGGGCGTGATTAATTCCATGAGTTTTAATTTGTAATAGAACCACCGAACTCGAATTTCTGATCGTAGACCGATTTTATATCTAGGTGTTTAATTCGTTATTCGCTTTGGTAATTTAGGAATCTAGTTAGCCTTAATTAACTAGTGACGACTCTATTCAAAATTGCACGTTTTCAAGACGTAATCGCCTTAGGTCGGATTTTTAGGGTCTGACAATTTGGCGACTCTGCAGGGGAGTTTAGAGGGTTCGGGCTCATTATATTCGCTTATTGCCATGTTTTTTGAGTTTTTATATTTTATTGTCTTCACCATTCTAACTTTGTTTTTTTGTGTGACAGGTACATTTTTTTAGAGTTACAGTTAACATTTTTCTTTTTGTGGCATTATTTGAACTCGCACACACCACTTTAGTGTAATACCCAAAATGCCTAAAACCCATGGAACCTAGGAACCCCGGAGAGTTAGTAAGGGTACGACCGCGCGGCGGAGCCGCCGAAACGACTCAGAACAACTCCACTCGCTTGTGAAGGTCTTATGATCCCTATGATGGGGTGAGGAAACCACCTTGTCGGGAACCTATCAGTGGAACCTACCTTGTAGAGCGAAGCCACACATTTTTTACCCCCTAACATGTTGTGTTTTATACGTGTTTTTTATTGTTGTAAAAAAGAGTTGTCAGGAAAACTGTAAGTTTTTTTTTTAACTGTGTAATTTTTATTCTTACGCATTCATCTTCTTGCATTTTTTTAAAAAAACAAAAAAAAAACTTTTTTTCAGCTAAGTGATCTGACATTTAGAAATTTTCTTCCGAACATGCATTTTGTATGCATTGTTTTTTTTTAAAAAAAAACCTCTTACCTGAATTTTTTTTTTCAAACATGCGTTTCATAAGCATTATTTTTTTTCTTAAAAAAACTCTTCAGGTAAGGTTGTGATTTTGGTTAGCGCGTCGCGCATGCAAAAAAACATTTTAGAAAAAATTGTGAATCCTCTTTAGCTATTAGAGCTTCTAATTTCGAACGTGCATTCCACATGCATCATTTCAAAAAAACTTTTTACCTGAATTGTTTTATTTTTAAATAATGCATCCAATATGCATTAATTAAAACAACTTGTTAGATAAATCGTAAGCTCTCCTAGTTTTAGGGATCATTGTTTAAAAAAACCTTTTACCTGATTTTTTTAATCTTAAGATGTGCATCTCATATGCACAATTTTCGAAAAAACCTTTCAGATAAGTTGTAATTTTTCTTAGTTGTAGAACTTTTATTTTTTAAGTCTACATATTATATTTATTTTTGTGCATCTCATATGCATTTTTTTTTTAAAAAAAACTTTTCACTTGTTTTTTTTTCAATTTTGAGCAACTAGGATGCATTGATTTTTTTCCTCATAAAAAAAAAACAAAAAACAAAAAAATTCAGGTAACTTGTAAGTTTTCTCAACTGTACAACTTTCACCTCATGTACATCTCATAGGCATTGTTTTAGGAAAAACAATTCTTTTTTGATAGATTGTAAATCTTCTCTTAGTTGTTGAGCTTCTAATTCCAAACATGCATTGCATTTGCATTTGTTTTTATAAAAAAAATTTACCTGGATTTTTCATTTTGTACATACATTCCATATGTGTCATTCAGGTAAACCGGTTGTAAGTTGTAAGTTTCTTATCAGTAAGACTTTAACTTTTCGAGCATGCATGAGCATTTAAAAAAACTCAAAGTGTCATTCATTTTTTATCCGAGGTGTATTATACTTTTTCGACAAGATCTTCATTTCAACATTCGCATGAGCTAGCGTTTTGAAAAAGATATTTGATTCTGATTTTGATTTTTTGAAAAAACAGTTTAAATATTTAGTTGAGTGTGACTATTCGGGCTTAAATAAAGGACGAGAAAATCTTTTTAAAAAAACTTCATTTTGAACATCTATCGTGCGTTCGAGCTAGATAGTGCACTCAGCGAACTCATTAAACTCCAAGCTAGTGCAAAACACCTTAAATCATAAATTTTGATTCTTTCTGAAATGTAATCGAAATTATGAAATGAATGACATTAGAAGTTTTCTGAAAAATCATGCATGACTCATTTGATTCTTTATACTAACTTTCGTGTTTGGTCTTTTCAGGTACCCTTGGTTAGGCATCCGGTACATATAAGTTCTGTCAACCAAATGAGGCAGCCAAAAAAAACATGCAGTCATCCAGTTGCACGAAGCACAAATTGCGCACTCGGAATATCCAACGCTCAGGTACGATGAATTGTACTTAATTTTTCCTTGAGATTTGAGTGTCCCTACTCTTTTTGCAGATCAGACGACCAATTCGACCGAGGTCGCAACCACGTGAAACGTGACTGCTCCAAAGAACTTACATTTCAAAATTCCACATTCCATGTGTGGAATTCATACGCGTCCCCGAACCAAGTTGTACATCTATTTTACAGTGAGGTCTAAACCGGTCGGTGGTAACCAAGGGGCATCTCCTATTGATATCGGTCATGTCCGGAGATGGGAAAATATCAAGAGATCATCGAGAGTCTCGTGAAGATTCAATGTGCTTATCAATGAACATTTTGGATGTCAGGCAAAGAAAACATTATTGTTGGTGCCTTCCATCAGAGGTCCAGGGGCATTTACTTTCCGACAGGTGTTCATATACAAGTTGTTATTTCTAGATGGAGCAGGAAAATCAGGACATGCAACAGATCCATTCACATATGGAGCAAATTTCCATTAAAGATGTCAGGCACCCAGGTAAGAGAAGTCGTGATCAATTTTCTCCCCGAAATTTGATTTTTTTCCTTACTCATTGTGCAGCTCGGATAATCATCCAAATAAAAGCCTCTGAAGAGCACGTCTCGTGCACGGCCCTTTACTCGCTAACCATTCTTGTGTCAGTTGCCGAATTTATCTCGCGCAATATTTGTGCCAATGCGGACTACTCCACGTCATCCATGCGTGTTCATTGGCCAGGCCATTCATCCTGCATGCGACGAGCCTAACCCAGTAGGTGCTAGCCATGGGGCATCCCCAGACGAGATTGAGCAATAACTTGGGCACTTGAGAAGCGAGATTAGAAATCGCTGTCTACGTCATCCATTGGTTGTACGGTCCATCCAGGGCGTCGACACGATCAACATATTTTGACTCAATCAACTGAGTCCTTCTCTAGAAGATGTTTTGAATTAGAAATTTCAGATTTGCCACTAGGGGCATGTACATAATTGTTGTTGATTATTTTCGTTAAATTTTCGTTTAAAAAAAAAAAGCAAAAAAAAAAGCAAGCAAAAAAAGGGCAAAAAAAAAAATTTAGGGTCACAGCCGCCCTTTAATTGGCTACCGATAAAAATAAAGAGAGTGCTCATGCATATTTTGTGAGAGCAGTGAATAAAAGGGTCACAGTTGTCCCTAAATCAACTACAGATAAAAAGGGTCACAATCGTCCCTAAAACGACTACAAAGAAAGGGCCACAACCACCCTTAAAATGGCTACACAAAAAGAGTGATCTCGCGAACCCGGTGAGGGCGGGAAAATAAAAGAAAGGGTCACAGTCGTCCCTCTAAACGGCCACAGTCAAAAGAGCGATCCCGGAACATTGATGACGGATATTAAGTGAAAGGGCCCCAACCACCCTCAAAATGGTTACATACAACGAGTGTTTCCCGAACCAGAGACGAGGAATAAAGGGCGACAGCCACCCACCAAATGGCTACAATCAAAAGAGCTCCCGCAACATTGAAGATGGTGAGAAAAGGGTCATAGCCACCCTCCAAACGGCTACAAATACTCCTGCGTCGAGGCGAGAATAAAGAACGGGCCACAGTCAACCCGAAATTGGCTACTAAAAAAGAGTTTCCGCAACAGAAAATGAGGAAAACAAAGATACGACCTTAGCCACCCTTTAAACGGCTACCAAATAAAGAGTGCTTCCGCTAGGTTGAAAACCCGAAAGGGCGGCTTAGGCAAAATCAGGAAATGAGAGGCATGGTTGCAAGTTCAGGAATTGCAATCATGGCAAAAGGAGAGAAAATAAAAAGCTGAGGGGCACAGTCGGAAATCTCTCAATCGGCCGTGGCAAAAGGAAAGAAAAGAGAGATTCTCAAAAAAAAAAAAAAAAAAAAAAAGAGGAGAAGAAAAAAGAAAAAATAAAAAAGAGAAAGATCCCGCTAAGTTGTCGCACCATGCGCAATTTGGGCAAAAAATTGGGACAAACATTCGTGCGCCTGTGTATTATCTAACGATACAGCGTTTCCCAAGTCAACATCACGGCAAGCGGGACGGTTACAATCTGCTATCGCGAGTCACCATTCAAGGATAAGTAGGATAGTTACAGTCTGTTCCTACGAGTCAACTTCATGACAGGCGGGACGGTTACAGTCTGCTCTCGCGAGTCACCCTTCATTGATGAGTAGGACAGTTACAGTCTGTTCCTACAAGTCAATTTCACGGCAAACGGGACGGTTACAGTCTGTTCTCGCAAGTCACCACTCAAATGATGAGTAGGAGTGTTACAGTTTGTTCCTACAAGTCACAACCGACAATCAGGATCTGAAGTTTTCCAGCTTCCTGAGAGTCAACCCCGACAAACGAAGCCTTAGTATTCAGCCTTCGCAAGTCATGCCACTAGAGGCACTTCTCCAACGGACGCCACTAGAGGCTCTTCTCCGACATACGCCGCTAGAGGCATCGCCAAATTTCTGACGTAGAGGTCTTCACCAGAGGTTTTCCGGTATGGTCTGACGTAGAGGTCTTCCGTTACCACTCGCCACTAAAGGCATCACCAAAGGTTCTCCGGTACGGTCTGACGTAGAGGTCTTTCGCCACCAGAGATATCACCAGAGGTTTTCCGGTATGGTCTGACGTAGAGGTTTTTCCGTTACCACTCGCCACTAGAGGCGTCACCAGAGGTTGTTGGTACTGTTTGACGTAGAGGTCTTCTGTTACCAATCATCACCAAAGGTTTTACTTTATTGCACACCACTGGAGGCTTTTCCTTGTCGCTCGCCACTGGAGGCAAAGTCGATTGAGGTTTTACTTTACTGCACGCCACTGGAGGCTTTACTTTCTGCACTACCAATAGAGGCACCGCCAACAGGGGCACCGCCGACGGAGGTTCGCCGACGGAGGTTCTATTTTCTGCACTACCAATGGAGGCACCGCCAACAGGGGCACCGCCGACGGAGGTTCTACTTTCTACATCGCCAACAGGGGCACGCTAATAGAGGCACCGCCAACAGGGGCACCGCCGACAGAGGCTCTATTTTTTTTGCACTTTCCGAAATAAGCCAGGAGTTTCCTTAAAGATTCGAAGACTCGAAAGAAGATATACTTCCCAACCAAAATTAGTGTTTACTCGTCTTTGGACAAATCACCTCGAACTTGTTCTACGGGAATTCGCCCAAAGAGGGGCAAGCTGTAAACACCTAATTTTGGTCCGCGCGTAGCACGTTCAAAATGTCACGCGTCAAAAAAATGAAGTATTTAAATATGGAAGGTCGCGAAGTTTCTAAAGATAGGACTGACTTAAAATAGGATAGTGTATATGCATTATTTATTGTAAAATATTTAGAAAATATATTATGTGTATTTATGGTGAAATACATAAATATATATGTATATTTTCGGAATATTAAATGCATATTTTTTCAGATTTTATTTTCCTAGTTTAGGGGTCCTAGTTTAGCTATAAATATGGTCCTTTTACATGTAAAAAAGACACCACAGAAATAATATTACATCAGATTTCGGAACCCGTGCTATTTCGTCTTCTAGTGAATTTTTTTTTTTTTTTTGGTTCAGACCTCTCGTCTTCCTCTGTGGCCGGAGGTCACCGGCGCCGCCAACCACCGACCTCCGCCGGCAGCAGATATCCCGCCGTGACCAGCAGCCACCACCGGCGTCACTCCCGCCAGCCGGAGACCTGGCCCGAACCAATCCGACCACCGGCGACCCGCAACACTCCGCCCCATCGACTCCACCCTAGTCCCCGGCTCAGACGTAATCCCCAGCAGAGTCGCCATCCCCGGCTGAGCCACCACCGCGTCGCCACCCTCTGCTTTCCGATGTCCATGCCTTGCCTTGGTGTCCGGCCTCGCCATCCACGGTCAGCCCTGCTCCGACCAAGACCTTCTGCTGCCGGCGCCGGTGGTCTTCCCAGGCAGCCCCGCTGCTGCAGGTGAGTTTTTTTTTTTTATAATTATTATTTTATTTTATTTTATTTTTTTTAATTTTATTGTTATTTCATTTAATTATGCATTATTATATTTTGTTGTATTATTATTATTACTATATTATTTTTAATTAGATGTTTACATGTAATTAGATAAATTTGATTAGGTAGAGTGTTTAATTAATCAAGTTGTATGTATGATTAAATATGTAATATGTTATTTATGTTGTTTAAGCATGTTTGATAATTTTTGGTGTTTTAGATTTCGTTTTAATTAGGAGTTATAGATTTCAATTCGTTTGTAGGCTTAGATTAATATTTGATAATATTTTGCTCATGATAGAAATTTAATTAAATCTTCGCATCGTTAGAATAATTTGTGACATGTGTTTAAATAGTGAAATTGGCAAATTTGTGAATTGAGTACCGAAAGGACGTGATTAATTCCATGAGTTTTAATTCGTAATAGAACCCCCGAACTCGAATTTCTGATCGTAGACCGATTTTATATCTAGGTGTTTAATTCTTTATTCGCTTAGGTAATTTAGGATTCTAGTTAGCCTTAATTAACTAGTGGCGACTCTATTCAAGACTTAATCGCCTTAGGTCGGATTTTTAGGGTCTGACAGGGGACACTAAAAGTTGTAACGTTGTATGGTCGCAATTGAAGTTTCTCTCAATCTCTTTGACCAAGGTCGAATATATATCACCATAACTGATTTCAGATCATCAAAGAACTTATTCCCGTTATTTGGAAACGGACAACCACATTCATCTGTTATCATCAAAGTCATACGGACTACCAAATTCATATGTATTTGTCCTCTCCGCTTGCAGAATCGCAGCAGAGAGGATTTTACCACATGCTCCATACTTATAAACCATCAAGATTGCGAGGAATAACAAATCACACTCATTTAGCCAACTCAAGCCGGCACATTGATAATTATGCTAAACTAGGGAGACAATGACATTTTGAAAAAGAATTATGTTCATCAGATATCTATGAGATAGAAGAGAACTAATAATGATTCCTCATACATCTAACCCAACGGGCCGATAGTAAACCGAGGGAAGGGGGGTCGTGAAAGAGTTCACATTACCGTCGTCTTCTTTCTAATAGATTAGTATTTTAAAACGGTTTAATCGCTATAACCGGAACGGGAAGGTTTTTAAAACACCCGATCTTAGCTTTCCCAAGGCCCTTTTTGAAAATGTTTCTAGGAACTCAAGTTTGCACATATAATTCTACTACACAAGTAAATTATCACGCGCATACATCATCCAAGAAACCATACATACATCATGCATATGCGTCATGCGTCTAATGTTCCGAGAAACTCATGCTCAGCATATATATTTCTACCGCTTAAGTAAATTACCACATGCTAATCCATCTCCTACATTCATGCATACGCATCATGCGTGATTACACCATAAAAACATGCATACTTGGTGACTGATTACGTTTTTAAAACATTTTGGGATGACTTGCAATTCATGCTATAAACCATTCATGTGTACTTCTAGACATGTACCCTAGGCAATTGCAACCATCACAGCATGTCTATCCTAATGCGCAACTCATTAATTGAAAACCAGGGCTCTGCCCACAATATGCATAATTCAGCTAGCTTGACATAGTCAAAACAACAGTTCTAATCATGTGATAATATCAATTAAATAGCAATTGCAATTCGGCCCACTAAATGACTCAGTCCCAAAATCATGCATCTCCGAGATCCATCCCCATAATCGAAACTAGGCATCAAGTTTAATTAAAACGTGAATAATTTAAACACGTGAGCACTGTGTAGGTAATTTAAAGTTCGAAAAACATTTAGATTTAAAAATTTTTGACCATCCTAAATTAATTCGATTCGTATTAATTTCGGTTCGGTTCAGACCGGTTCGGACCGGTCCGGTTCGGTAAATATGGTTCGACCGGTTCGGTTTAAAATAGGATTCGGTTCGTCACTCAAACCGGGTCGGTTCGACACATATTAGTTGCCCCAGTCTGACCCGACCCGAAGGGATCAGACCAATTGAGAAACCCGGCGTTTGACCCGCTCCGGTTTTACCCGTGTGACCCAAACCCGGTTTGTTCCGGTAAGACCGGTTCGGTTCACATGGTATTCCGAGTTGGTTGTCCCGACCCGGATGTGCTAAAATTGGACCGGTCCATAACCCATAGGGTTCGGTCCGAATTATTACTTGTGGGCCAAGAAGGGTTTTGAAGTCCACTAAAAACTTAACTTGGCCTCCAAGTTACAATTAATAATTAGATATTGTTTAATTTTCTGCACACATATATATATATATATTTCGGCACACATTATATATATTGTCTAGATTCTATATTTACAAATATATAATCAATCAACAATATATATACATATATATAATCGGCAACACAATGTTTATATATATATATATTAGAAAATATATTATTGTCAATATTAGGGATATATTTTTCATCAATAATATATATTTTCTCAATCTTTAGGCAACTATATTATCAATATTGTCTAGTTCTCTAATATTACTAGAAATATATTGATAGTAAATATATACACAATTATCTTTTGAATGAATATTGTCCTAATTTTGACAACAACAAAATTCGGCCGAATTATACTTCAAATATTTTTAAAATTTTGGTACACTATAGGGTTACTTGTGGACTAAGAAATAAAAAATTTCACCTTGAACACCTATAGGTGGTTCGGCCGAAACATGCAAAATTAGGGTTTGTGATCAATTTCAAGATCAAATCTTGTCGTGATCAAGAATCCAAAGTTCAAATTTGATAAAAGTTTTGTTTTTCTTGAAGATCATAAACATCAAATTTTACTTTGAACATCATGAAAAACCATGGTCAGTCCGATTTTACCAAGAAAAATCGAAAATTTAAAACTTTAAAATCTTTAAAGTTTCGGCCCAAGTTAAAGAAAAAATAAGAACGTTGATTTTATCAAAAACACGAACTCCCTAACACAGGCTCTGATTCCACTGTAGGATATTGGGGATTAATACTACGGAAACAAAGCCCTAGATACGTGCATGGTAACTAATACGCAGCGGAAGAAGGTGCACATACCTATAATGTTTCCTGTAGCCCAGGACCTTTGAGGGGAGTTCTCGATCCGCCAGATGGTTCCTCGTAGAGTTTCCTATTAGAGAAGCCCTACGCGGATTATTCCTCACTGCAAAGCCTCTGCGGATTCTCCATGGGATGGATCTACTCGGAGTAAATTGCTCGTCGTAATTTGGCACCTCCTTGGTGTGTATTTCGACCGGACTTTCTCTCTAAAAGGGAGAAGGGTTTTCTCTTAATCTCACAACTTGGGAGCACTAGAAAACACCACATTATGTCCCTATTTATAAGAGTGGAGGTGGGATTAAAAATCCCACCTTCTTACTCTAGGTCGGCGCCGGCCATGTATGTGGGGGAGGCCCAATTTTGGTCCTCACATGTCAATTGGGATTTTAGGCTAGCCCTAAATCCCTAATATGAGCCATCCTAATTTCTTAGAAACATGGACTTAATTAATGGGCTCTCAATTACGGCGGCCCATAGTCCAAATGCTAACATCAATATTATTGAAGACCTCTTCAACAAACTCTTTTGCAGGATGATTATGTGGTTAGTTAACATGAAGAAGATTCATGATATATCATCACCAATGAATCTATTATATTAATAAAGTAAGGTGAGAGAAACTAACATGTGAACTGTGTGTGTGCCACGTCAGCACCTATCTCACGCGCCCATGGAAAGCACGCGTGCCCCTTTGATGCTTTTCACGCGCAATATTGTGGAGACTTCCTTCTCTACTTCTCGTCTTCAGTTACAGAAGACAAGGTTTCAACAAGCATCAAAAGGGCGTGCGTGCTTTACATGGGCGCGTGAGATAGTGTGCTGCGTGGCACACTCACAATTCACCTTCTAGTCTCTATCGCCTTGCTTTATTAATATAATAGATTAGCGGTAGTTGAAAAGTAACCGATGAATAACTTCATAAATTTATAATTATATAACACTTGAAACGGTTCAAAAACAATTCACCCGTTTCTAAACTTCAATTTTTTTAGAAACCAACTATTTATGAATTCACTTGGGTCATTTCGAATATTAATTCATGTGTGAATCTATTTCATTTCTAATTATTTTTAAAACGAGTTCAAAATAAGGTAAATTTCATTTCGAAATTAGTTTCATAATGTATTTCAAGTTGGTTTCGAAAAAAAAAAGTTTGCTTTCGACTGGTTTTAACACTGTTTCTGTTATGAAATGGTCTAAGTTGATTTCTATGGATTAATGCCTTTGGTCATTTCTCTTTTAGTGACATGTGATCTGAATCCGTACTAAGGACCCTCACTAGGAAGACAATTCAATATGTAGTATATTTGCTCCATATGTAAATAACTTTCAGTCATACTAAGTTAATTCGTAAGGAATAAAATGCAATACTTTTTCATTCTCATAACTACGTTGACGTTTGAATCCGAAATTTATAATTATGAAATAAAAATCTGAAGCGCTATGTTATATATATATAAATATTATTAGTATGATAATTATAAAATATATTATGCAATCAGATCACACAACTAATTAAGTTAACAAGCACGATGTCATATCATGCTAGCAACTTCGAATGACACTGCTCCAATATTTTCCTGCCTAGGTATAATTAGTTCGGTCCAAAGTCTGATTATGTCTTATAAAAAATGAATATCTCAAAGTCTTACATTAAAGGTTGTTAAGATCGAGATCCTAATTAGAATCGTTTCAGAGTGGAATCAGATTGTTCGTAAGTTCAAATCGCGTATCATAAAATTCTACAAAAATTATAAATTAACATATGATATATGCATAATTTTTTGCGATATGTTTTACTATGTAAATCAAAAAATATAAATTACTTTTTTTCAAGAAAATAAATAACAACTACGAAAAATCATTTAATACATGTACTGATTATCAAAATCATCTATGATATAAAAATTAAATAGTTTTATCAAATAAAAAAAATCAAATAAAAAATATATTAAATTGTATAATACTTTTTTCAATCTTAATCGTAAAATATTTAAAATACCGCTATTTATATTATTTGTTGAAGTATAAAAATATAGTAAATTATAGTAGTATATGAATAATTATAATATACTACTCAACTTGGAGACCTCTGGCGACGTGAGGAACTATATTTGAAGCAACGTTCTCGAGTCAAGTGGTTGAATTACGGGGATCGCAATTCAAAATTCTTCCACATGACGACCATTGACCGACGAAGACAGAATAAGATTCTCTTCCTCAGGAATAACAACGGCAACCAAATTACGGGAGAAGCTGAAATTGGTGGTGAATTGGGAAATTTCTTTCGAGGTTTGTTCACATCCAATGGGAAAAGGGATTGGCATTCACTATTGGATGTCGTTTCTAGATCAGTCTCTAACGAGATAAATGCAAACATAACGAAGGAGGTAACTATGGAAGAGGTCAAAACTGCAGTGTTTCAGTTGGGTGGCTCAAAGGCGCCAGGGCCGAATGGTTTCCCGGGATTTCTTTTTCAACGGTATTGGGACGTAGTGAGCAAAGATGTCTTCACCATGGTTAAGGCGTTCCTACACAGGTACTTTTTCCCCAGCCCTAGGATGCACGGAAATTGCACTTATACCAAAAGTGCAAAATCCGAGCTTACCCAGTCATTTTAGACCGATTAGTCTATGCAATTTTTCTTATAAAATCATCTCCAAAGTTTTGGTTAATCGTCTAAAGCCTTATCTTTCGGATATGATCACCCATTTCCAAAGCGCGTTTGTCTCAGATCGGTTGATACAGGATAACTCATTGTGGCACATGAAGCATACCATTATCTAAGAAATCGGGGACGATCGAAAAGAGGATTGCGCAATAAAGGTGGATATGCAAAAGGCGTACGATCGAGTTGAATGAGACTTCTTAATGGTCGTGCTGAACAAGATGGGTTTAACGAACGATGGGTACGGTGGATACATGCTTGTGTCTCTACGGTGACTTATCGGATCTTAATAAATGGGAAGAGGACTATGCCATTTAAGCCCACCGGAGGAATTCGACAAGGTGACCCCTTGTACCCATATTTGTTCATTTTATTAGCTGATGTTCTTTCTCAGAGGATACTGATGGCAGTTGAAGATGGAATCTTAGAGGGAATAAAGCTGAAACGTGAGTGCCCGAAACTACACCACCTATTCTTTGTTGACGACTCGGTGTTCTTCATTAAGGCTACAAACCCTAATGCACAGCGACTGAAAAAAATATTGACCGATACTGCCAAGCATCAGGCCAAAATGTAAACTTGGATAAATCTAATGTGTACTTTGGGTCAAATGTTTGGGAAGAGACAAGAAGAACAGTGGAAGGCACACCAGAATCAAAGCAACACTGAACCCGGGAAAGTACTTGGGATTGCCTACGATTTGGGGAAGGTAAAAAAAAGAAGCACTTGGGTATTTGAAGGAGAGAATCAAAGCAAAAATAACTTGATGGTAATCTCTTCTCTTAACCAATGCGGGGAGGGAAGCCCTAATAAAATTGGTGGTGACGACGATGCCGACATATATGATGAGTATCTTTCTCTTGCCAAAGACTTGGTGCTCAGAAATTAATGCGCTTATAGCTCGGTTTTGGTGGGGACAACGTGGAGGCGAAAGGAAAATTCACTGGCAAAGTTGGGAAATCTTAACTAAATCGAAGATATGTGGGGGACTGGGTTTCAAGGAATTGCCAGTTTTCAACATAGCCCTCCTTACCAAGATGGCGTGGCGGCTACTCCGAAAGCCAAGTGATTATTGGGCTCAAGTGATCAAAGGCCTGTACTTCCCGAGAGGTGATCTACTCGGTGCAAAAAAAGGAGCTAGAGCATCCTGGGCTTTGACGAGTTTATTGGCCGGCCGAGACGTTTTGATGGAAAATGGGCTGTGGAGAGTAGGATGTTAGATTACGGGGAGTAATCACTACGGATATTATAAACAAGGTACATACTAGTAATATCAATTACGCAGCGGAAATTTCACACATACCTTTAAGGTGATCCGTATACCCAATATCTTCTTGATAGGGAGTTCACGATCCTCGGTCGGGACCCGTAGAGGTTCTTGTTAGAGAAGCCCTACGTGGTGCAGCTCCACAGCAAAACCTCTGATCGATTCTTGGCACAGGGAAAGATCTCTGGAGAGTTTGCTCGAAAGCAATTTGGCACACCTTCGGTGAGGTAAGAGTTCGGCCGAACTTAGTGTGGTGTGGGAGGAGGGTTTTTCTCTCTAAAACTCTATTGTGAGGGAATTATGATTAACCCTAAAATATTCTCTAACACCTCTTATTTATAGGAGGAGTAAAGTGGACAAAAGTCCACTTTACCCTTACACTAAGTTTCGGCCGGCCATTAGTATAGGGACGCACAATTTTGGGCCTCTCATGTCAATTGGGATTTGGGTGTAGCCCAATTACCCTAATGTGACATTTACCCATGTTCATTAGGTAAACTATACATATTATGGGCTACCAATTACGGCGCCCATCACCATATGCTTACAGCTCCCACTCGTCAGAATGGGAGGGTGCCTGTTAATGTATTGTTGTCCAAATCCGCATCAACATTTCTCCCCTTTGATCTGCTCCGTGCTTCCGAATAGTTCATACGAGGTTTGCCCTGCGACCGGCGGATACGACGGGCATTGTGCTACTCATTTGTTAGGAGTGTTGTAGCGCCCGCGAAACGTTGATTCTCTTTTATCCAATCAACCTGTTATAAACAACATTTATATATATTGTACCGCGTTGTATCCTAAGTCAACTGATAATTCTCCATTTGCCTAGTTTCCACATAGGAACACTTCTCCAAGGCATTCGTACAAGTATTCACAACCTTCAACTAATATCCGGCTGGTGGCCACCTAGTGAATACAAGAATCGGTGAATTACATGTGAACTTGACCATCCCCATCGCTCATACCCTTAGTCAAACCTAACCGGTTTCCAAAGACGTGGTCACTGGGCCTTTTTGTTCAGCACTACACTCGTACGTCGGGAAGCGAGCATTGAGCCTGACCTTAGGTACGAGTTCTGAGTCCATGGGGATACTTCGGATGCCTCTTCATAAGGCTCCCGAGATCAATCACACGCTCGAGGTGAAGAAGTTTGTGCCCGCCAGAATCACGAGGATTCCTTCCTAGCACAAACGAGCAGTGACCCCGTGGTCGAACATGGCACGTGTAATATGAAGCACGCGTTTATAGCATACTCGAACCTTTTGGGTCAACGGGAATGGAACATGTCAATCATGCTATCACATATTTTCATCCGGCCCAGAATGTGGATTTATGAAGAACGAAGTTCATCATGGCGATCGCAGAACGAGAATCACGTCGAGTTACTTCGACTATAGACAATCTTTCTGCTCAATAGCCAGCCTTGCATAGTGGAGGCCTCCCTCCATCACAAGACGACCGTACCTGTGTGACTAGTTAAGGCCCACATTCGACATAGTTTTGGGAGAGGATTGCGTCCTCCTACGAGTCAGTTTATAAACCGAAAATTTGATGTAATCAAAACATTATGATGTCAATTGATCATAAACTCATTTGCAATTCTTTCTCTTACAAAATGTAACTTTCTAATATCAAAACATTATCACAGGTACATGTCATTTCTAAACCCTACGCAATCCAAGCAGTTTTACATGCTTTTTGAATAACTCCCTGCGTAGTGGCTTAGTTAATGGGTCCGCAATCTTATTATCTGTGGACAAGTATTCCATAGTGATTATATTGTCTTCTACCATCGATTTAGCATCGAAATATTTCACATCAATGTGTTTGGTCCTACTACGGTACTTCGGATTCTTAACTGCCGCAATAGCTGCCTGACTTTCGGAGAACACCTTTACAGGTTTACTTCCGACGTCACCACCAAGCAACGCAGTAAGAAGCCTTTTCAGCCAGACTGCTTCCTGTGCATTCTTAGAGAGAGCAACAAATTTTGATTCCACTGTTGACTGTGCGACACGGGTTTGCTTCTTGCTCGTCCATGAAATGGCGGCATTAGCAAGGAGGAATACTCCTCCTGTGGTGGACTTACGATCATCCGGATCGCCACCATGGTCAGCGTCACTGTAACCGGTCAATTCTAACTTCTCGCCCTCATAGCACAGAGCATAGTCGGCAGTACCTTTCAGATAACGAATTTTTTGTTTTATAGCCTTTAAATGTTGATAGCCAGGATCTGATTGCAAACGTGCTACTAGGCCCACGACGTAACAGATATCCGGACGGATGCATTGCATGGCGTACATCAAACTACCAACCATGCTTAAATACTATGCACCCTTCATCTGTTCGCGCTCCACCAGTTTCTTGGGGCCGTCACGTTTAGACAGTGCGCACTTAAATATCACCGGCGTATCCATGGGTTTGGCATCCTGTAATCTGAACCATTTCAACAATTTGTTGATATAGGCTTCCTGAGATAGACACAATTTCCGGGTAGCCCGATCTCTAGCAATTTTAATGCCCAAGATATATGTGGCCTCTCCCATGTCTTTCATCTCAAATACATATGCTAACCAGGACTTTGACTTGTTCCTGAAACTCACGTCGTTTGCAGCAATGAGTATGTCGTCCACGTATAAGGTTAAGATGACATACTTAGACCCGGAGGTCTTATGTACACGCATGGATCCTCGTGAAGATTCACAAATCCGTTTCCTACGATTTCCTCATTGAATCTGCGGTACCATTGCCGAGACGACTGTTTAAGACCGTATATAGACCTTTGGAGTCTACAAACTTTACGTTTGTTACTAGGAGTAATGAAACCCTTCGGTTGTTCCATGTAGATCTCTTCCTCCAGGTTTCCGTGGAGGAATGCGGTGTTAACATCCATTTGGTGCAGCTCGAGATTGAGACATGCGACCAAGGCCAGAATGGCCCGTACAGTGGTGTAACGCACAGTTGGTGAGTATGTTTCGTCAAAGTCCACTCCGTGAAGTTGGGTATATCCATTCGTAACAAGTAGAGCTTTGTATCGCTCGACCTTCCCATCAGCGGTGAGTTTCAATTTGAGAACCCACTTGGCTCCTATGGCCTTGCGTCCATCAGGTAAATCAACTAAAGACCATACCGAATTGGCTTCATTGACGAGATCTCCTCCTCCATTCCATTCCTCAATTCCTTTGTCTGAGGTCCTTCCAACGCTTCTTGAACCGTTACAGATTCGTCAACAGATGTTAGAGTGAAGATTTCTCCTCTTTCGATGGGATACTTCTTAGGAGAAGTTTTATGCCTTTGACTACGTCTAGGCTGGTTATTCCCATCTTGACTTTGAACATTACTCCCACTCGGAACAATGCTTCTGACTGGAGCATCACTCTCATTGGGAACAAGTGCAGTGCTCGAACCTTTTCCAACAACCTTCCTTGGTCGACCTCATGGTCTCGGGATCCTATCTCCGAGATTAATTCCTTGATCACTAGGACCTGGAACCAAGTTGGTCGGTACACTCCCACTTGAAACAATTGGTAGTATCGGTGGTTGTGGTATTGGTCTGGCAACATGATTATTAGGATCAACTTGATTCGTCTCTGCAGAAACAGTGAGTGCGGTAGGGTTTATTCCTCCCACTGGATTTATAATGAAAATGTTCCCATTCTCATTGACCATGTCATTCATTTGAGTTGCTGGTTCAAATCTCCCACTCGAAGTAAGTGGGACCTGATCATCAATGTTATCCTGCTCTAGTTCAATCAATACCTCATCTGTTTTAATTTCTCCAAGCGTTGGAAATTCGTCCTCAAGAAAAGTCACGTCTCTGGATTCATGTTCGACCACGCCACCGTTTTCATGAGCTGACACAAATACGTAACCCTTAGAGTTCTCCAAATATCTAATAAAGATACTATTTAGTCATCTGGGTCCCAACTTGCCGAAACGGCTTTCAGTCGTATGTGTATAGGCAGCGCAACCCCAAGTTCGCAATCTTGTGAGATTTAATTCTCTACCATGCCATAGCTCATAGGGAATTGTGTGTACCGCTTTGGTTGGGATAAGGTTTACTATATGAGTGGCAGTCAATAACGCATCACTCCAATAGGAGATAGGTAATTGTGCTTGCGACATCATGGTTCTGACCATGTCCAGGAGAGTTCGATTACGACGTTCAGCCCCACCATTCTGCTGTGGTGTGTTGGGGATTGTCGTTTGACGGGCTATCCCTCTTTCTTTGCACAACTTATCAAACTCATTAGAGAGATATTCTCCACCTCTATCAGTGCGTAAGGTTTTCACCTTCCCCTCTTGTTGATTCTCTACGAGGTTTAGAAAGTTTTTACAGCAATCTATTGCCTCGGATTTACGAGTAATCAAATGAGTAAACCCGTAACGGGTATAGTCGTCAACGAAAGTTACGAAGTATCGTTTCCCATTCCTAGCGGTTACGTTCAGTGGTCCATAGACGTCAGAGTTAATCAACTGCAATGGATATACAGCTCGTTGAGCTTCTCCAACTGGTTTGCGGGTGGATTTCCCAGCTAGACAATCATGGCAAGTGAGTTTAGTCACATTGCTGGTACTAGGAAAAAGCTCTCTTCGGGCTAATGAATGGACCCTATCATAGCTTATGTGTCCCAGACTCACATGCCACCCGGCTGCATCAGTCTCTGCTTCCCTGGAGTACAATGCATACATTCGATTCGTATCTATGCTACCATTCAGATCCATGATAAAGAGACCAAAAGAGGAATAGGCATGCCCAAAGAAGAGATTGCATTTATTAATACGAACAAAGTTCTTCTCAAATGATAAAATGTAATTATTATTCATAAGAGCGGAAACAGAAACAACATTTCTACTGATTCTAGGAACAAACAGGACATTCTCAAGTAGCATGGTCCTTCCATTGTGCATAGACAATTTGCAGTTCCCTACTCCTATGATTTCAACTTGTGAGTTTTCGCCAATGTATATCCTCTTAGAATCCTTTGGCAATCGTCTAAACATGGCGAACAGTCCTTTGTCGTTGGCTATGTGGTCGGTCGCACCTGAGTCAAGAATCCAAGAAGGATTTGAGTCAGTTAACATGACACTTGTGGAAACAAGAGCTTCCATTTCATAACCAACGTCGCATACCTTTTCAGGATGCGGTTTTTTGGACCCTGTACCTTCGCCTATTCGGCGTGGACTGGAGTTCCCGCGAACTATCTCTGATTTTAGTCGGAGATTGCCAGGTTTAGGCTTTGTCGACGTTTTATTGTCGACAGTATGTTGTTTCTTTCCTTTGTTCATCCTCTTCCTCTTTCCTTGCCCAGCTCGTCCCGGTACTGCTTTCAGTCGAGCTTGTTTCATCTCGGTGAATTTCAGCACCGATGCAAGATCCAACACAGAACCACTGGCAGTCAGTAAAGCCTTGGCTGCTCTCCAAGACTTCGGGAGGGCCCCGATGATGGCCTGAATTTTATCCCATTCACCCACCTGACCTTCTTGCTCTAGTGGTTTCAAAACGCTAAGGAGATCATATACTTTTTCCAGTACACTTTTGTTGTAGTTGTTAAAGCTTTCTTCCAAAGCAGGTATGAGTGGGTGTAGGATTATTGCCATGCCGTTTCCATATTTCAGTAAGAGGGCATCCCAAATGTCCTTTGAAATCGGAACATTCTCATACTCATCATGGAATTTCTGAGAGATCTCAGACAGCAGAATCTCATTTGCTTTCTTGTCATCTTGCTCCACTCAAAATGGGCATATGCTAGGCCGTTGGTCAGACCAGATGCTGGGTAGCTCATGGATTTCTGAATGTGACCTGAAGGTCATTGTCCTCCAACAGTGCACTGACGCGCTTGCTCCACGAGTCATAGTTTGTATCATTCAAAAGCTCATCACCACAAGATGTTGACATCTATGTTGTAATTCGTTACTAAACGCGACGATAATCATGCATAATCAAGGAGACAATAAAATTTTGAGAAAGAATTGCATACATCAAATATCTATTAAGATAGAATCCGACAGATAGTGATTCCTCAGTCATCTAAACCATCCGACCACCAGTAAACCAATTGAAGATGGCTGTGAAAGAGTTCACACTATTGTCGTCTTCTATCCAATAGATCAGTATGTTAAAAACGTTTTAAATCGCAAATTACCGGAATGAGAATTTTAAAATAAGCATACCCGATCTTGGATTTCCCAAGGCCCTTTTTGTTTTGGAAAAATCATTCTGATGAATTCACTCATGCATACACAATTCTACAATCCATGCAAATTATCATATGCTAGTAACATTCATCATACATACCACATACATGCTTACGCGTCATGCGTCTAATGTTCCGAGGAACTCATGCTTGCATTTATAATTCTACTTTTAAGTAAATTATCAAACGCAGCTACATCCTTAACATTCTGGCATACGTCTCAAACATGTAACATCCACATCAATCATACATATTTGGTGACTGGTTTTCGGTTTTAAAATCATTTTAAACATTAGGGGCTGATTTGCAACTCATGCTTATATTCACGCAAGCTTCTAGACATGAATCCTAGGCATTTTCAATCATCACGGCATGTCTATTCTAGTGCACATAGCATATCTTTAACCAGGGCTCCGTCCAAAACATGTAATATCCAGCTAGCTTGACTCAGTCAAAACAGTTATAATCATGCATAAATATATATTGAATAATAAACTATTGCAATTCAGCCCACTAATTTAATCAGTTCCAAAAACATGTATCTCCGAGATCCATCCCTATAATCGAAACAAGGCATAAAGGTTAGTAACCCTATGAGCACTGTGTAGATTTTAAAACTTGACATCCCTATTTTAATTGACTTGAATTCGGTTTAGAAAACATTGTTCGGTTCAGTCAATTTCAGTCCGGTTCAGAAAATCCGGTTCGGTCCGGTCCGGAAAAAATCCGGTTCTGTCCGGTTTTAAATTTAAAACTGGTTCAGTCCGAACCGGTCCAAGAAAATAGGGTTCGGCTCGGTTCAACACTCAAAACTGGTTCGGTTAGATCCACTTAATTACCCCGGTCCAACCCGATCCGAATAGGTCGAACCAATTGAGAAAATCCGGTTCGGTTTTATTTCGTCTCGGTTTAACATATTGGACCTGCCCAAAATGTTTACTTGTGGCCCAAGTAGTTTTAAAGTCCAAATTTATTTAACTTGAACACCAAGTAACATTAATTATATAAAATAATTTCCAATATATATATATATATTTCGGCCCTATATATAAAACATATATATATTTATTGCTAAGATTCTATCTCTAAGATCAAATCAATCAAATATATATATATATATATATAAACACCTAATTTTGGACCACGCGCGACATGTGGCGTGCTAAATGAGGAAATGTCTAATTATGGCAAGCCGAGGGCACTCTAGCTTAGACCAGCAATTCCCAGTCCGTTTGCTGCTGCTGCTGTCTGTCTTCCAGTCTGTTTGTTCCTCCTCCGATGACCAATTCGCTACCATCTGCAACCACCGTTTGGCATCCGCACTCCAATTGGTTGCCTAGGCTTCGCCGGTGATTGAAGCTCCGAACTGCACTTCAATCGACCCAGGAACTATTTTCCGTTGTCGTGGCTCGCCACCCTCTGTTGAACCTCGCCGGAGTCACTGCCTGGAGCCATCGTCCGTTGCCGTTAACTGTTTAGCCCAGGTCACTACTGTCGTTCATCCTCTTCCATGTTGTTGTAAACACCTAATTTTGGTACGCACGACACGTATATAACACGTTAAAAATGTTGTGTAACGCGTTTAAAAAAGGAAGTATCTAGATAGGGAAGGTCACGGGGTTGCCAAAACTGGACTCAGTTTAAATCAGGATAGTATATGAGCATTAAAATATTCAGAAAATATATACTATATATTTATTCATATATATATATATATATATATATATATATATATATATATATATATATATATATATATATATATATATATTTCGGAATTAGAAGTGTATATTCTGTTGATTTACGTTTTCCTAATATTGAGATGTAGTATACCTATAAATAGGTCTATGTACTATTGTAAAAGAGACAGCAACAGATAATAAAAAACTATTCTACTCGATTTGCGTGCAGAGCAGTGTTCTCTATTCTCTCCCTCTGTGCAAATTTTTTTTTTTTTTTTTACGCCTTGTCCCCAGCAGTGCGCCGTTGACCGCCAGCTCCGCCATTGCTGCTCGGCTTTGCCCAGCCTTGCTCCGTCGTTCCTATCCCGACACCCCTGTAATCCTTCGCTGGAGCTCCGTACCTGTGCTCGTGGCCCCTTTCGCCGTTGGCCTTGGACCTCGCTGTTGTCGTTGCCGTGAACCAGACCTCTGCTCGGTCTGCCCCTGCTCCCGCCGTGAAGGAAGCTCGCCGGACCGCCTCTGCCAGTGTCGATTCGCCACCACCGGAGTTACCGTCGCTGCTGTCCCGTTATTCACCGTCGTCGCATCACCCTTCCCAAGTAGGTACCTTTGTCTTCTTTCTCACAGTAGTGGCTGTCCCTTTCTTTTTTCCTTTTTTGTTTACATTGTTAGGTTATATTAATTCATTATGTTAGATTCTTTTTTTTAGGTTTAATTATATTAGATTCTAGTTAGAATAGATCGTATGAATCAATTTAGTTTGGTCTAATTAAAATCTGATTTGCTCAAATTATGTTTAGATAAAAATGGGAATGTTATTTTGACGTGATCCGATAACATTTTTTTTAATTATCATGATTTTGAGTATGCTCAGCTTTACTTAGATTTTATCTCGATCAGGAGTTTTGAATGATTAGTAGGTTTATTGTAGGTTTAGACTTGTCGTTAATAAAGTTTTGCGCATAAATTCTGATTAGCTTTGATATCATTAGATTAATTCGACGTAATGCATGTTTAAGTTATAAAATCGGCAAATAGGTTAATTATGTACCAAAAGGGCGTGATTAAAATTTTTTTTTTTTATTCGTAACCGAACCACCGAACTCAAATCTATTAACGCAGACCAATTAATTTACTTAGGTGTTAATTCGTTATTTACCTAGGTAATTTAGGTTTTTAGTTAGCCTAATAATTAACTAGTGGCGACTCTTTCAAAATGCAACGTTTTCAAAACGTATTTCGCCGTAGATCGGATTTTTAGGGTCCGACAATTTGGCGACTCTGCTGGGGACAACTTAGAGGGTTCGGGCTTTGTATATTTTCTTATTTGTCATTTTTTAGTTTATTTGTGTATAACTCTGTTATACTAACTTTGGGTTTTTGTGTGATAGATGCGGAACTTTTTATTTTACTAACTTATGTCTCTTTGTTGAACTCGCACACACACCACTTTAGAATAATCCCCAAAACGCCTAAAACCCAGGGCGACTAGGAACCCCGGAGGTTTAGTACGGTACGAGCGGAGCGGCTGGGCCACCAGTACGGCTCGGAAAAACTCTACTTGCTTGTGAAGGTCCTATGATCCCTATGATGGGGTGAGGAAACCACCTTGTCGGGAACCTATCAGTGGAGCCTACCTTGTAGAACAAAGCAAAAACACACACCTGAAACTTCGATCCTACCGATATGCGCACTTGCGTGTGTTCTTATTCTAATTGTTCTCGACCCCTAGAATTTTTCATGTAAAGGACATGGGTCTCGATGTAATCTTTATTTTTTTGTACCATATGTAATTGTACAACGCGTATTATTGGAAATTTACGTTACAAGCATGCATCATATTTTCCTAAAAGTGTCATTCAAATCATCGTTTCAAAAATGCTTTACACACCATTTTCGGAAAGAATGAGAAAACTGCGAATCCTTCCATTTTTCAAGGCTGGCTTTGACCAGATTCGGAAAAGCATGATTGACGCAAAGCAAGACTATTGAAGAGATACCGCGTAGAGTGGAGTGCTGCAATCGTTCAAAATAGAAACGTCAGAGTTAAGTGCTCGTTCCAAATTCCGAACAAGTGGTAAAAAGTGAAGCTTATTGCATTACCTTCGCTCGGATTTTGGGGCAAGCACTCGACACGTTTTGACCAAGTTTTGCAGTTCTGCAAAGCGTCTTAGAAACATATTTTAGTTATAAAACATTTTTCAAAGGATGATGAGTTGAACGACACATTACTTTCAAAATGATCATGCATGATATCTTGTGTTCCATATTCTGAATATCCCATTTATCGCTACAGGTATTACTGGCCATTACGCGACAAACCACTAACATGGAGGACGCTCAGAAGATCCAGCAACAAGAGGAACGAATAGTCGAGATCAAGACGGCTAATGCTAAAATGCATCAGGATATGGCATCCATGTCAACAAACATGGAGCGCATCATGGAACTCCTCGGGGCTCGATCAACTTACAATACTCTAAAACAGGCCTTGCTGACAATGACCTCGAATCCAGAATCCTCCACAACACATGTGGCGAATACCGGACTTCCGATGCCAGCTGCAACCGTGCTTCCCGACGCCACGGTAGAACCTCCTCATGACCAACCCCCCGTTTTGGTCATTCCTGATCAATCTGCATCAAAGCCGCATGTCCTTCCGAAACTGACGGTAATGTATGGGCATGTTAACCAAGGAGGTGCAATTGGCACAAATGCAGCCACATCATCACCTGTCATTGAATCCGAACAGGATCGCCGCTTGAAGAGAATGGAGGAAAAGATGAAGGTTTTGTCCGGACTTGAGCAGTATGGAGGCATTGGTTACTCCGACCTATGCCTTTCCCCCGACATGTCAAGACAGGAGAAATTCAAAATCCCCGACTTTGATAAGTATGATGGCACCGGTAATCCCATTGTCCACTTGCGGATTCACCTCACAAAGATGGCCCCTTACCAGAAGTATGAGAAATTCTTAATCCAGACATTCCAGGAAAGCTTGAAGGGAGCGGCTTTGGTTTGGTTCGTCAACTTGAAAGTCGGTGACATTTCTAAGTGGGAAGAGATGGCTGAGGCTTTCGTTCACCAGTATAAGTTCAACTTGGATACAGTTCCGACCCGCATGGACCTCCAAAGCATGGAGATGGAAGGGGGGCAATCATTTAAAAGCTATATGCAGGCTTGGAGAGAGAAAACCGCTGGAGTCCGACCACCACTGGAAGACGCAGAAGCGGTGTCAATGTTCATCGGCACTCTAAAAGGGGCATATTACTCGCATTTGTTAGGGCATGTTTCAGCCAACTTCGCTGATTTGGTGAAATCAGGAGAAACGGTGGAGCATGGCATTCGAACTGGAAAACTTGAAGACCCCTCCAGGAGTCAACAAGAGGATATAACCAAAAAGGGAGGCTCCAAGAACTGGTCATCCAAAGACGCAACAGTAGGTGCAGTCTACCAGACGCAAGCTCCGCAAACCCCCGTTATGGGTGGACCTGAAAACCGGGCTGTGAACAAGATGCGGGAGTCTAAAAAGTTCTCACCCTTACCAGTATCGGCCGCCAAACTATATCAGAAAGCACTTGCTCAGGGTCTCATTGGTCCTGAGGTTTGGAAGACTACTTCAAGGATACCCAACAATGATCCAAACTCGAAGTGTGAGTTTCACATGGGGATAATTGGTCATTCGACCGAGGATTGCTCGCGTCTGAGGCACAAGATCCAGGATCTGATTGACCATAAGCTTTTGATTCTTAACGCAGATCCATCGGCTAGCGCCAACACCCCTTCGGCCTCATCTACATGATTTCTCTCGAAAAACCTCTTAGCGTTACATCCGTTTTTTTAGCAATGAATAAACTTTTTAGTTATGTACTCCTTGCGCGGCAAGATCATGAGCCCCCGCATAGGAAAGAGGGATATTGTCATGATCTAATCAATATAAATAAATCCCTATATTTGAGTTTGTTTAATTGGTTTCCTTTTTTTAGGAATGATGCAAGTCGATTGACAATTCAGTCTTTTCTTGAGTCGATGTTCCTAACAAAGCACTCAAAAAATAAAGTCATGGACTACCAAGCTCATCAAGGCGGCCGAGGAAGGTTTCAAATCACCTATACAGGCGCCTTCCCGAACCAAGCCGTACTTCTATTTTACGGTGACGTCTAAATGGCATATCCCGTTCAGATCAAGCACAACCGCCATATGAAGAAAAAGCGGAACATGCAACAGATCCATTCACATATAAAGATGTCGGGCACCCAGGTAAGAGAAGTCGTGATCAATTTTCTCCCCGAAATTGGAGTTTTTTCCTTATTCATTATGTAGCTCGGATAATCATCCAAATCAAATCTCGTGAAAATCATATCTCGTGCATGACCATTTGCGACGAGTCTAACCCAATAGTGCTAGCCATGGGGCATCCCCAGTTGAGATTAAGTAATAGTCGGGGCATTTGAGAAGCCGAGAAAAGAAATCATTGCCGATGTCATCCATTGTCATAGGGTTAATCCAGGGCGTAGACACGATCGGCATATTTTGACTCAATCAACTGAGTCATTCTCTAGAAAATGTTTTGAATTAGAAATTTCAGATTTGCCACTAGGGGCATGTACATAAGTGTTGTTGACTATTTTCGTTAAATTTTCGTTTTCAAAAAAAAAAAGCAAAAAAAATCATTTTCTTTAGGGTCACAGCTACCCTTTAATTGGCTACCGATAAAAATAAAGAGAGTGCTCTTGCATATTTTGTGAGAGCAGTGAAGAAATAAAAGGGTCACAGTTGTCCCTAAATCAACTACAAATAAAAAGGGCCTCAGTCGTCCCTAAAACGAATACAGTGAAAGGGCCACAGCCACCCTCCAAACGGCTACGAATAAAAGAGTGACCGCGAACCCCGTGAGGGCAGGATAATAAAAAGGGCCACAACCACCCTTAAAAAAATGGCTATACAAAAAGAGTGATCCCGCGAACCCGGTGAGGGCGGGAAAATAAAAGAAAGGGTCACAGTCGTCCCTCTAAACGGCTACAGTCAAAAGAGCGATCCCGAAACATTGATGGCGGATATTAAGTGAAAGGGCCACAACCACCCTCAAAATGGTTACGTACAAAGAGTGTTTCCCTGATCAGAGACGAGGAATGAAGGGCCACAGCCACCCTCCAAATGGCTACAATCAAAAGAGCTCCCGCAACATTGAAGACGGTGAGAAAAAGGTCACAGTCACCCTCTAAATGGCTACAAATACTCCCGCATCGAGGCGGAAAATAAAGTACAGGTCACAACCACCATTTAATCGGCTACCAAATAAAGAGTGTTTCCGCTAGGTTGAAAACCCGAAAGGGCGGCCTAGGCAAAATCAGGAAATGAGGGGCATGGTTGCAAATTCAGAAATTGCAATCATGACAAAAAGGAGAGAAAATAAAAAAACCAAGGGGCACGGTCGGAAATCTCTCAATCGGCCGTGGCAAAAGGAGAGAAAAAAGAGAAAAAGAAGAAGAAAAAGGAAAAAGAAAAAAAGAAAAAAGAAAAAGAAAAGATCCCGCTAGGTTGTCGCACCATGCACAATTTAGGCAAAAATTAGGGACAAACACTCCCGCGCAAGCGTATTTTCTACGAGTCAACTTCACGGCAAGCGGGACGGTTACAGTCTGCTCTCGCAGGTCGCATTCCAAGGATGAGCAGGACTGTTACAGTCTGTTCCTACGAGTCTCATGACAAACGGGACGGTTACAGTCTGCTCTCGCGAGTCACCATTCAAGGACGAGTAGGACTGTTACAGTCTGTTCCTACGAGTCAAATTCACGGCAAACGGGACGGTTACAGTCTGTTCTCGCAAGTCACCACTCAAATGATAAGTAGGACTGTTACAGTCTGTTCCAACAAGTCACAACAGACAATCAGGATCTAAAGTTTTCCAGCTTCCTGAGAGTCAACCCCGACAAACGAAACCTTAGTATTCAGCCTTCGCAAGTCACGCCACTAGAGGCACTTCTCCAACGGACGCCACTAGAGGCTCTTCTCCGACATACGCCGCTAGAGGCATCGCCAAAGGGTCTCCGGTACGGTCTGACGTAGATGTCTTCCGCCACAAGAGATATCACCAGAGGTTTTCCGGTACGATCTGACGTAGAGGTCTTTCGCCACCAGAGATATCATCAGAGGTTTTCCGGTACGGTCTGACGTAGAGGTTTTTCCGTTATCACTCGCCACTAGAGGCGTCACCAGAGGTTGTTGGTACTGTCTGGCGTAGAGGTCTTCTGTTACCAATCATCACCAAAGGCTTTACTTTCTGCACTACCAATGGAGGCACCGCCAACAGGGGCACCGCCGACGGAGGTTCTACTTTATGCACTACCAATGGAGGCACCTTCAACAGGGGCACCGCCGACGGAGGTTCTATTTTCTGCATTACCAATGGAGGCACAGCCAATAGGGGTACCGCCGACGGAGGTTCTATTTTCTCCACGACCAATGGAGGCACCTCCAACAGGGGCACCGCCAACGGAGGTTCTATTTTCCGCACGCTAATAAAGGCACCGCCGACAGAAGTTTAACTTTTTTGCATCATTAATAAAGCCAAAGGCCACCTTGGAGACTTGAAGACCCGGGAGAAGATATACTTCCTAGCCAAAATTAGTGTTTACTCGTCTTTGGACAAACCCCCTCGAATGCATTTTACGGGAGCCCGTCCAAAGAGGGGCAAACTGTAAACACCTAATTTTGGTACGCGCGACACGTATATAACACTTTAAAAATGTTATGTGTAACGCATTTAAAAAAGTAAGTATCTAGATAGGGAAGGTCACGGGGTTGCCAAAACTGGACTCAGTTCAAATCACGATAGTTTATGAGCATTAAAATATTCAGAAAATATATAATATATATTTTTTCATAAATATATATATATATATATATTTTTCGGAATTAGAAGTGTATATTCTGTTGATTTACGTTTTCCTAATATTGAGATGTAGTATACCTATAAATAGGTCTAGGTACTATTGTAAAAGGGACAGCAACAGATGATAAAAAACTATTCTACTCGATTTGCGTGCAGAGCAGTCTTCTCTATTCTCTCCCTCTGGGCAAATTTTTTTTTTTTTTTTTTACGCCTTGTCCCCAGCAGTGCGCCATTGACCGCCAGCTCCGCCATTGCTGCTCGGCTTTGCCCAGCCTTGCTCCGTCGTTCCTATCCCGACACCCCTGTAATCCTTCGCTGGAGCTCCGTACCTGTGCTCGTGGCCCCTTTCGTCGTTGGCCTTGGACCTCGCTGTTGTCGTTGCCGTGAACCAGACCTCTGCTCGGTCTGCCCCTGCTCCCGCCGTGAAGGAAGCTCGCCGGACCGCCTCTGCCAGTGTCGATTCGCCACCACCGGAGTTACCGTCGCTGCTGTCCCGTTATTCACCGTCGTCGCATCACCCTTCCCCGGCAGGTACCTTCGTCTTCTTTCTCACAGTAGTGGCTGTCCCTTTCTTTTTTCCTTTTTTGTTTACATTGTTAGGTTATATTAATTCATTATGTTAGATTCTTTTTTTTAGGTTTAATTATATTAGATTCTAGTTAGAATAGATCGTATGAATCAATTTAGTTTAGTCTAATTAAAATCTGATTTGCTCAAATTATGTTTAGATAAAAATTGGAATGTTATTTTGACGTGATCCGATAACATTTTTTTTTAATTATCATGATTTTGAGTATACTCAGCTTTACTTAGATTTTATCTCAATCAGGAGTTTTGAATGATTAGTAGGATTATTGTAGGTTTAGACTTGTCGTTAATAAAGTTTTGCGCATAAAATTCTGATTAGCTTTGATATCATTAGATTAATTCGACGTAATGCATGTTTAAGTTATAAAATCGGCAAATAGGTTAATTAAGTACCGAAAGGGCGTGATTAGAAAAAAAAAAATTTATTCGTAACAGAACCCCCAAACTCAAATCTTTTAACGCAGACTAATTAATTTACTTAGGTGTTAATTCGTTATTTACCTAGGTAATTTAGGTTTTTAGTTAGCCTAATAATTAACTAGTGGCGACTCTTTCAAAATGCAACGTTTTCAAAACGTATTTCGCCGTAGGTCGGATTTTTAGGGTCCGACAGTCGTGCTTCAGGTAAACTTGACCCATTTCTATATTATAATATTATATATATATATATATATATATAACATAGATTTAATTAGATCTTTTTTATATTATTGTATATAGCTAACGTAGACTTAGTAGTTAGAAAAGGTAAGCTTGGTTATGTAATATAGGCTTAATTAAAAAGTTAAAATATATTATGTTAATTTTTTGTGGTGGTAGCCTTTTTCGATTACTTCGATAATGAATTATAAGTTTTATTTGCCTAGGATTAGTTTATAATTAATAATTACTTAGTGAATAAATTTGAAATTGGCAATTTGTGAATTGAGTACCGAAAGGACGATATTTACCGTGTGTTTTAATTCGTAACAGAACCCCCGAACTCGAATTTCTGATCGTAGACCAATTTTATACCTAGGTGTTTAATTCATTAATCACTTAAGTAATTTAGGATTCTAGTTAGTCTTATAATTAACTAGTGGCGACTCTTTTAAAAATCCACGTTTTCAAAACGTAATTCATCTTAGGTCAGATTTTAGGGTCTGACAATTTGGTGACTCTGCTGGGGATGCAGAAAGTAGAGGGTTCGGGCTCAGTATGTTCACTTTTTGCCATGTTTGTGTTTTGTAGTTTTTTTAATTTTATTTTGACTTTACTGATCTAACTTGGTTGTTTTTATGTAATTTCAGGTGTGGATTTTTTTTTTTTTTTTTAATCTGACTCTTTGTCTTTGTTGTGTTATTTGAACTCGCACACACCACTCTAGTGTGATGTCCAAAACGCCTCAAACTCAAGGCGACTAGGAACCCCAGAGGTTTAGTACGGTACGACCGGAGCGGTAGTTCCGCCGGTACGACTTGGAAAAACTCACTCGCTCGTGTAGGTCCCGAGATCCCTTTTTAGAGGGAGGAAACCACTGTGTCGGGAACTTATCAGTGGAACCTACCTTGTAGAGCAAAGCCACACATTTTTTTACCCCCTAACTTGTCTTGTTTTATCAATATTTTTTTGTAAAGAGGTTTTCAGGTAAACTATAAGTTTTTCTAATGGTATAACTTTATTTCTTATGCATTCATCTCATTGCATTTTAAAAAATAAAAAAAAATTCAGCTAAGTAGTTATTATTTAGTTGTAGAAATTTTCTTTACAAACGTGCATTTCATATGCATTGTTTTTTTAAAAAACAATTACCTGAATTTTTTTTTATTCCAAACTTGCGTTTCATACGCATTATTTTTAAAAAAAAAATTATTCAGGTAAGTTGTAATTTTGGTTAGCGCGTCAAATATGCAAAAAAAAAAAAAAAAACATTTTAGGAAAAATTGTGCTTCCTCTTTAGCTATTAGAGCTAGTAATTTCGAACGTGTATTTCATATGCATTATTTAAAAAAAAATTTACCTGAATTGTTTTATTTTTAATAATGCATCCAGTATGCATTTATTTAAAAATAAACTTTTTAGAAAAATTGTAAGCTCTCTTAATTTTAGGGCTCTTTGTTTAAAAAACTTTTTACCTGATTTTTTTTAATCAAAAGACATGCATTTCATATGCATATTTTTTGAAAAAAAAAAAACATTCCGGTAAATTGTAATTTTTTTTAGTTGTTGAAATTTTATTTTTAAGTTTGCATCTTGTATTTATTTTTGTGCATCTCATATGCATTCTTTAAAAGGAAAAAAAAAATTTCACATGAATATTTATTTTTGAGTAACTAGGATGCATTGATTTTTTTTCTCCCTCTTTAAAAAAACAAAACAAAAATTTTTTAGGTAGCCTATAACTTTCATCTCATGTACATTGTTTTAGGAAAAATAAGTTTTTTTAGATAGATTGTAAATCTTCCCTTATTTGTTGAACTTTTGATTCCAAACATGCATTGCATTTGCATTTCTTTTATAAAAAAAACTTTACCTTGATTTTTTCATTTCGTACATACATTCCATATGTATCATTCAGGTAAATTGTACATTTTTAACAGTAGAATTTTAATTTTCGAGCATGCACGAGCATTTATAAAAAGAAATTCAAAGGTGTATTGCACTTTTGCGGCAAGATCATCATTTCAACATTCGCATAAGCAAGCGTTTAAAAAATGAGAGTTTTTATTTTAATCACTCGGTTGAGTGCGATTATTCAAGTTTAAACAAATGACGAGAAAATCTTTTTGAAAAAAAACTCTATTTTTGAGCATCTGCCCTGCGTTCGAGCCAGATAGTGCACTCAAAAAACTCAGTAAACTCCATGATGGTGCAAAACACCTTAGATCATAAATTTTGAATCCTTTTAAAAAAGGTAATCAAAATTATGAAATGAATGACATTAGAGTTTTCAAAAAAATCATGCATGATTTCTCATAATTCTCTACACTTATTTTTCATTCACTCTTTTCAGGTACCCTTGGTTAGGTATCTTGTACATATAAGTTATGCCGGCCAAATGGGGCAACAAAAAAGAACATGCGGCCATCGAGTTGCACGGAGAAAAAATTCCGCATTCGGGATATCCAACACTCGGGTATGATAAATTATACTTGATTTTTCCTTGAGATTTGAGTGTCCCTACTCTTTTTGCAGATCAGACGACTACTTCGACGAGGTCGCAACCACGTGAAATGTGACTGCTCCGAAGAACTTACATGTCAAAATTCCACCTACCATATGTGGTATTCATACGCGTCCCCGAACCAAGCTGTACATCATGTTTTACGGTGAGGTCTAAACCGGTCGGTGGTAACCAAGGGGCATCTCCTGTTGAGATCGGACATGTCCAGAGATGGGAAAATATCAAGAGATCATCGAGAGTCTCGTGAAGATTCAATGTGCTGATCAATGAATATTTGAGATGTCAAGCAAAGAAAACATTATTGTTGGTGCCTTCCATCAGAGGTCCAGGGGCATTTACTTTCCGGCAGGTGTTCATATACAAGTTGTGCTTTCTAGATGGAGCAGGAAAATCAGAACATGCAGCAGGTCCAGTCGCATAGCGAGCACATTTCCCACTAGAAAAAATCCAACACCCAGGTAAGAAAAGTTGTGATCACTTTTATCCTCGAAATTTGAGTTTTTCCTTAATCATTGTGCAGTTTGGATAATCATCCAAATCAAAGCCCCTGAAGAGCACATCTCGTGCGCGGCCCTTTCCTCGCCGCAAGCTGTCGACTTTATCCCAGATACCTCGAGCGATATTTATGCCCAAATTTACCATTTGCGGACTATTGTGTCAAACTCAACATCATCCATGTGTGTTCATCAACTAGACCATTCATCTAGCATGTGACGAGCCTAACCAGATTGGTGCTAGCCATGGGGCATCCCCAAACAAGATTGAGCAATAGCCGGGGCACTTGAGAAGCCGAGATTAGAAATCACTGTCTACATCATCCATTGATCGTAGGGTCCATCCATGCGTCGACACAACCGACTTTTTTTGACACAATCAGCTGAGTCCTACTCAAGAAGATGTTTTGAATTAAAATTTTCCAATTTGCCACTAGGAGCATGTACATAATTGTTGTTGATTATTTTCAGTAACTTTTCTTTGAAAAAAGCAAAAAAAGCAACAAAAAAAAGCAAAAGGAGAGAAAAAAATAAATAAATTCTCACTAGGTTGAAAACCTGTAAAGGCGACCTAGGCAAAATTTAGGGAGAGGGGCATGATTGAAAACACGCAGGGGCAGTCATGACAAAAGGAGAGCAGAAAAAAAAAAAAAAAAAAAAAAAAAAAAAAAAAAAAAAAACTCATTTTTCTTTAGGGTCACAACCGCCCTTTAATTGGCTACCGAGAAAAATAAAGAGAGCGTTCATGCAAAATTTGTGAAAGCATTGAAGAAATAAAAGTGTCACAGTTGTCCCTAAATCAACTACAAATAAAAAGGGTCTCAGTCGTCCCTAAAACGACTACACAGAATGGGCCACAACAACCCTTCAAATGGCTACAAATTAGAGTACTCCTGCAACATCAAAAGCGGTAAATAAGTGAAAGGGTCATAGCCACCTTCCAAACATCTACAAATAAAAGAGTGACCCCGCGAACCCTGTGAGGGCGGGAAAATAAAAGAAAGGGTCACAGTCGTCCCTCTAAACGGCTACAATCAAAAGAACTGCCGCAACATTGAAGACGGTGAGAAAATGTCACAGCCACCCTTCAAACGGCTACAAATACTCCCACATCGAGGCGGAAAATAAAGTACGGGTCACAGCCACCGTTTAATTGGCTACCGAAAAAGATTGATTCCGCTAGGTTGAAAACCCGAAAGGGCGGCCTATGCAAAATCAGGATATGAGAGGCATGGTTGCAAATTCAGAAATTTCAATCATGGCAAAAGGAGAGAAAAAAATTGAGGGGCACGGTCGGAAATCTCTCAATCAACCGTGGCAAAATGAGAGAATAAGGGAGAAATTCTTAAAAAAAAAAAAAAAAAAAAAAAAGATCCTGCTAAGTTGTCGCACCCTGCGCAATTTAGGCAAAAATTAGGGACAAACATTCATGCGACTCAACGTCTTCCAAGTCAACTTCACGGAAAGCGGGATGGTTACAGTCTGCTCTCGCAAGTTAACACTCAAATATGAGTAGGACTGTTACAGTCTGTTCCTACAAGTCATAACCGACAATCGGGATCTGTAGTTTTCCAGCTTTTCGAGAGTCACAACCGATGATCAGGATCTGTAGTTTTCCAGCTTTCTGAGAGTCACCCCCGACAAACGAAGCCTTAGTATTCAGCCTTCGCAAGTTACGCCATTAGAGGCACTTCTCCAACGGACGCTGTTGGATCACGGTGGAACTCCGGTACGGACTTTGACGGCGATCCTAGCTCCTTCGCTCCACGCAATCCTGCAAGAGGGGATAGACCGGGCGGTGACCCAGAATCCCTCTCCGATGCTTAAATGAGTATCTCGTACGGACTGGCAAGCAGTAATCTCAAGTAATGTAATTCAACGTAAGTGATCTGAGGTGACCTCTTGCCCTTTTATAGGCGAAGAGGTACCTCAGTTACCTGGTGAACCGTTGGGGGTGGTTAGCCCTTATCCCGCGTATCTCGGGTGTGATCCCGCCTATCTAGGCCATGATCTCACTTATCTCGGCCACGCCCCGCGTATCTCGGCCACGCTCCGTGTATCTTAACCACGTTCCGCGTATCTTGGCCACGCCCCGCGTATCTCGGCCTTATCCTCTGATAACGAGTCCCGACTAACATCGGGGACTCCAGAGTTATCTCGTTGTGTCACTGCTTGGGGCCCCTCGTCGTCGTAACAGGGCCTATTGTTCTCAGGGATTCATCATCGGGGCCTACTCCGAGGCACTTCGTCGGGAGCATTCAGCTTGCTGGTCAGGTCCGACTCTGTCGGGACCTCTCATCCTCGGGTTCCCTTCGTCGGGATCCTTTATTCTGGGCCATCTTGGCCTTCGTTTAGGGCCCACCGGGCCTATTTGCCGTTTCCTCACCGTTAAAGGGCCTAACGGCTGTACTCGAACCCATCATTTGCCCCCAAGACATGAGGGACTTTTAGTGCGTCGTGTCTTTCAACTCCCGACCTCCCGATATTGGAATCGGGGATCTTTCCCTTGGCACAGTCACTCAATACTAGTCTTCTCCTTCACGTTTCCTCGATGCTTTGTGGATAACTGCCAAATTATGAGGGGACTTTTCGATTCCCCAGTTCATTAAATGCAGCAGCTAGTGAAGCGACGCCTTCTGCACTCGTGCCTGATTTTTCGCGCCTGTTTTTTTTCTGAAAAGTGCTTTTCAGGTCGTTTCATCATTACGCCCGTTACCCTTCTGCACGTTCCCTCTCAACGGTTCAGATTAAAACTCTTCAACTTCGACGACTCGGATCGAAGTGTCCCTTCAACTGTCCTTTTCGCCTATAAAACCCTAGCCATGGGTACAGTTTCACTTTTACCGTTTCCGAATTCTCAAAAGCTCTCTGCAACTTCTCTGCGAATTCAAGCCCTGCGATTCCGAAGATCTCAGAGTTTCTCCAGTCATCTTTCCGGCAACGCCAAGTTCATTCCTTCAACCTCCAATCGCCATGTCTGGTAAGGGTCTCTTCTCTATTGTTCGTTCATGTCTTCCTTGTTTACAGCTTTCCGAAAATCCCACTGTGCCTTCCTTGCCATTGCTACTTTTCAGACAGCGGATCCAGCTCTGAGGGGAGAAAGCCCTTCAACTTTGATTATGCCCTGAATGAAATCTCCAACACTGCTTATGATGCAGCTCTCCGAGAGGGGTGCATCACTTCTACTTGGGAACCTCGTTTCCGTATCCCTGGCCTCGCCCCTCGAGTAACCTTGAGGTTACTCGTCCCCGAAAAGGGGAGGTATTTGTCTCTACGGGGCAAGTATCAGCGGGGATCAGATTCCCCTTCTGTGGTAATCTGGTCGAGATGTGCCAGCATTACAAAACTCATCCGACCACCTTCTCTCCGCACGCCATTCGCCTGTGGAATGCTTTCCAGGTCCTCTGCTTCCGACAGCGGTGGGTATACAGCCTCAAACTCTTCAGAACCTTTTATGGGATGAAGTGTAACGAGGCGGGGGATTGCACCTTCTACCCCCGAATGCCGAAGTGGAACAAGGCACAATTGGGACGGTGTAACTGGACCAATGACACCTGGAAGGTGGTCAAGGGTCGGGGACTCCTGGTTGATACGGGGTCCGACAAAAGTGGCCGGAAAAGGAGCTACTTCTTCATTCAACACTCTTCGATCCCATGGCCCCGATGGGAGGTGGAAGCAGATTCTCCGCCTGCCTTCCACACCTATACCGACGAAGATTTCCAAACTCTTCAACTCATCCAGCTCTACCGATGGGGGGAGTCCTACACTCCCCTCGACGCAAATTCCCTCGTGGAGCGGGACCTAGTGAACGCCGGGATCCGACTCCTCGATATAATCTCTGGGGGGCAGCTTTTCGACGGCCCTTCCAATGTGGTTCCTTGGGTAAACTTCTAACTCTTTTTTCGTTTACTGTTTGCAGCCAAGAGGGTATCTGTGCTGACCGATCTGTTCCTTAAGCAGGGGGAGACTGATGTCGTCCGCCCCTCGCGGAAGAGGAAGTCCGCCAAGAAGGCTGCTGCTCCGTCGGGGTCTCCTTCTGCGGAGCAACCTAAGCGGAAGCGCGTGGAGCTGGACCAACTCTTCGACGTCCAGAATGCTGAAGAAGGTAAAAAACTCCGACTCGCTATTAAATTGTATAGGAGGATGGTCCCGAAGGATTTGATTCCTTCATCCAAGGAGGCCCGTATTGCTGACGTCAGACGAATCCTTCGAAGCGAAACTCCTCGTGTCCTGAAGGCGGGCTACTACCACTACCACGGGAAGGATCAATATGTCTCCCGACGTATTGTTTGGTGTAAGAATCCTGATGAACTCCCTGATTACATTTCTGAAGCCTCTCGTCCTCTAGGTGCAGGTCGCTCAGGGGCTCCATCGGGTGCTGAAGCTTCCGCGGGTGCACCGTCTTCAACAGGGGCGCCTCCCTCGACTGGGGAGAAGACCCCGACCGGCGAACAGTTTCGTCGGGTGGAAAGCTTGGACTCCTCCGAGGAGACTGATGAGGGTGGCTCCCTTCGTCGTCGTCGGAGGACGGGGCAGTCCCCCTTGAAACCAACCTCTCAGGGGCTGCCCCCTTAGTCTTCTCCACAGCCGCGACAGCCGTCGCCCATCCACAACTTCACTCCTTCCCCCGCCCGGGTCGAGCCGGAGGCGTGCCCCTCCACGATTCGTGCTCCTCCTCCTGTCCCTCTCGATGGGAGTTTCTATAGGGCCTTCGATCCTGCACAAGTGAATGCTCCCTGGACTCCAATCCAAACACTGCAAGGAGTCCAGCTCCGACAAGGGGACCAGCATGAGGACCTGGCTTTGCATCTGCTGGCGGGCTCGATCCTTCCCACCATGCGGTACCCGATTTCCCTGAATCGGACGGCTATGCATCGGGATGTCCGGGAGATGTCCCTGCGTCGGATAGAGGTAAAACTTCGCTTCTCCCTCTTTGTTGGTAAATCTGGTTGTTTGTCCGTTAACATTTTCTTTCTCTTATTGTAGGAGCTCGGGGACTTCAACCGTCTTTTTGGGTATCTCATCGCCTATGATGAGTCCCGGGAGCGGGACCGGGCGGTCATCGACAAGCTTAAGGAGGACTTTGCGGCCTCCAAGTCTTCGTGGGGGAAACTTGCCAAGGAGCAGGCCCTCCTCGACCAAAAGGTTCAGGACCTCCAGAAGCAGGTCGGGGACTTCGAGGGACTCCTGAGGCGGGAGCGACAGGAGCGGCAGGCTGCTGAGGACAAGCTGGTCCTCGAGAAGAAGGCTCTGGAGGAGCAAGTCATGGGGGTTCCTGCGCAGCTGGTCAAGGCGGAGGCCAAGGGCCGGGAGGATTATCGGAGGTCTGAGGACTTCCAGGCTGATGCTATGAAGTTCTTTGGCGCGGAGGTGGAGAACACTCTCTTCAATGCGGTTGAGGAGCTCCACCTGGAGTATGGCGACGCCATCAATTTTGACAAGTCTCCTTCTCTCGCCCCCTTCGCGAAGAAATACTTTGCTCTTTCTGAGGAGAGTGATGGGGGGAGTACTCCCGCAATTGCCGAAGACGCAGCAGATGCCCCGATAGTCGATCCTCCTGAGGCCAACCCTGTGGAGCCTTCTGCCACCGACTCCGTGGACCCAGCTCCCGCCGATGTTGCCGACAAGGACCAAGCCTAACCGTTTATCTTTAGAGTCCTTGTATTTTCTTCGCTTTTGTCATCGTCGGGCCTTTGAGCCCTTATCAATTATCAGACTTTCTCAGTTCCGATTTTTTTTTCGATGCACTTCTCCAAGTGGTTTTACTATACTTGCTTAGGTCGATACTTCGACACTTAAAACATTCGCGTACATCACTCAAGACGATCTACTAATTTGCACCACTTAAGGCGACTTACCATCATGCACCACTTAAGGCGACTTTTCGTCATGCACCATTTAAGGCGGCTTTAATTCCGTGCATCACTTAAGATGACTTTTCAATACTTAGAATAAATCTAAGAATATGCATCACTTAAGATGACTTAATTCCATGCATCACTTAAGACGACTTTCCAATACTTAGAATAAATCTAAGAACCGTGCACCACTTAAGGCGACTTAATCTCGTGCACCACTTAAGGCGACTTAATCTCGTGCACCACTTAAGGCGACTTAATCTCGTGCACCACTTAAGGCGACTTAATCTCGTGCACCACTTAAGGCGACTTTACATCGTGCACCACTCAAGGCGACTTAATCTCGTGCACCACTTAAGGCGACTTTACATAGTGCACCACTCAAGGCGACTTTGATACTTAGTATAAATCTAAGAATAACTCTGATTGGAAGCAACCTCTCTATTTATTGATGGCATAAAAATTTGCTTACATCGAATTAAACGATAAACAGCATACACCACTTAAGGCGATTTTACATCGGGCACCACTTAAGGAGACTTTATCGAGCACCACTTAAGGCGACTTTCATCGGGCACCACTTAAGGCGACTTTAATCAAGCATGGTGTTTCTTAAAGTGTTCGCCACTAAAAGAATGCTTTAACGTTCTGCCATCGAGGTCTTCCAACTTGTACGCATTTGGAGCTGGCATCCCCACGAACTTATAAGGTCCTTCCCATTTTGGTGACATCTTGTTGATTCGATCCAAAAGGGTAAACTCGTTGCGACGCCAAACCAGCTCCCCGACGAAGAACTGTCGGGACTTTACTCGCCGATTGTAGTACCTGGCCGTCGCCAAACGCATTCGAGCTTGGACTTCATCAGCTTCCCGCCTCTTCTCTTCGAGTAAGTCCAAGTCCAGACGTCTCATCTCATCATTTGTCAGAGGCTCATAATATCTCATCCGATGGGACGCCACAGCTACCTCCACGGGGGCGACAGCCTCCGTGCCATAAACGAGGCCAAACGGAGTCTCCCCCGTTGATCGTTTGGGTGTCGTTCTAACAGCCCAAAGCACGTTTTCCAGTTCGTTCAGCCATTTGCCCTTCAAGGCATAGACCCTCTTCTTTAGGCCATCCATCACGATTTTGTTGGCTGATTCCACCTGGCCGTTAGTTTGAGCATGGCGTACGGAAGCTGTCCGATGCTCGACGTTCAACTCCTCCAGATACTCCCTCACCTGAGAGCCGTTAAATGGTGGACCATTGTCGCTAATCACCACCTTAGGAATCCCGTATCTAGACACAATATGGGTCTGGAGGAACTTGACGATCTGGTTCCCCGTCGTTCTGGCCAATGCCTTTGCCTCTATCCATTTCGAAAAATAATCGATAGCTACAAGTAAATACTTACATTGACCTTGTGCTTGTGGAAGAGGTCCCACCAAGTCGATGCCCCATTGCGCGAAGGGCCAAGCGCCCTTGATGTATGTCAGATTAGCGGCCGGAGCCACGATACTCGGGGCGTACCTCTGGCACGCGTCACAGGATCGGACCATCGTCGTCGCTTCCTTGCTCATCGTAGGCCAATAATAGCTCAAATTCAGCACTTTCCTCATAATGGATCGGGCTCCTTCATGACAAGCCGCGACCCCTTCATGCACCTCCTTCAGGATTTGATTGGTGTCGGGCTTTGCCACACACTTCAAGTACGGAGTCGAGAACCAGCCCTTCTTATACAGCTGATCGTCTAGCATCACGTAATTAGCTGCGATCCGACGTATCCTGTCAGCTACTATCTTATCATCGGGGACTGCCCCCGTAGTCAGGTATGCGACTATCGGGGTCATCCAAGTGGGCTCCTCCTCCGGTTTTGCCTCAATGGTACACACCTGTGTCGGGTCGGTGGTCGATAAGATCACCTTCTCCAAGAAGTGCACCTTCCGATTTTCTTCCAAGGGTGCCCCCAGGGCAAATTTGCTCAAGGCGTCTGCCTCTACGTTTTCCTCCCTCGGGATTGCCTCGATGTCGAAGCTTTTAAAGCTCTCCTTCAGGGCTTGTACCTCGTGCAGGTGCTTCTTCATTATTGGACTCCTCGCTTCGTATTGCCCTTGAACCTGGTTCACGATTAAGGCTGCGTCACACTTTACTCTCAAGTGATCGACTCCAGTGCCTTTAGCAATTTTCAGGCCCGTGATAAGAGCCTCATACTCCGCTTCGTTGTTTGTGGCCTTGAATGTTAAAGCCAGGGCATATCGGAGTGGCTCACCTCCACCTGGTGGTATTAACAAAAAGCCTGCTCCTGATCTGTCTGAACTCGAAGAGCCATCCGTGTACATCTCCCAGGTATTTTCCTCATTTGGTTGTTCTGATTGCTCTGCCTTCTCTGGTTGTTCTTCTGTCGGGACTTCTATGGTTGCCCCCTCTACAGGGCCCGCTTCTTCTAGATCGGGGATTGTAGATTCTGCTATGAAATCCGCCAACACCTGACCCTTGATGGCCGTTCTTGGAGCAAAGTGTATGTGAAACTCACTAAGCTCTACTGCCCATTTCACTAATCTTCCCGAAGCATCCGGTCGGTTCAAAAAATGCTTCAAAGGCTGGTTCGTCAGCACAGTGATCTCGTGTGCGTGGAAATAAGGCCTTAGCTTCCGAGTAGTAATAATCAGCGCAAAGAGGTACTTCTCAACGACAGGATAATTCAATTCAGACTTGGCAAACGCCTTGCTTACATAATAGACGGGGACTTGATTACCCTCGACAATTTTTACTAACACAGAGCTAATGGCAAATTCAGAAACAGCCAAATAAAGATAGAGCGGCTCGCCTGGAACCGGTTTTGCCAACGGCGGGAGGGTGCGAAGGTGCTGCTTGAGTGCTTGGAATGCCTCTTCACATTTGGCGGTCCACTCAAATTTCTTGTTGGCCCTCAGGACTTCGAAAAATGGCATTGATCGGTCGCTGGCTTTGGACAGGAAACGATTCATTGCAGCCAGTCGGCCATTCAGCACTTGTACTTCCCGATGGTTTATCGGAGACTGCATCTCCTCAATCGCTCTCAGCTTCTCGGGATTTACCTCAATTCCTCTCTGGCTCACCATAAAGCCCAAAAACTTCCCTGAGTGGACTCCGAAGGCGCATTTCGTCGGGTTTAAACGGACCTGATGAAGCCTCATCCGCTCAAACGCCAGGGTTAGGTTGTGCACATGATCCTCAGCTTGTCGGGACTTCACCAGCATATCATTCACGTAAGCTTCCATGGTTTCCACCAACATATCTCCGAACAGCTTATTCACCATCCGCTGATAGGTTGCCCCGACATTAATTAACCCGAAAGGCATGACATCGTAGTGATAGATGTCACTGTCTGCATAGAATGCTGTGTGAGGAGCATCCTCCTTGGCCATCTTGATCTGGTTGTAGCCCGAGTACGCATCCATGAAGCTCAACAGCTCATGTCCCGACGTGGCATCCACCAACTGGTCGATTCTCGGGAGTGGGTAGCAGTCCTTCGGGCAAGCCTTATTCAGGTCGCGGAAATCCACACACATCCGCCATTTCCCATTAGTCTTCTTCACTAGTACCGGATTAGCGACCCAAGTCTGGAATCGGAGTTCTTTAATAAACCCAGCATCGAGCAACCTGCCCACCTCCTGCTGGGTCGCAATCTTCTTGTCTGTGCCCATCGGACGCCTTTTCTGCGTGATAGGTTTGATTGCGGGGTCTATCTTCAGCTCGTGTACGATCACATCGGGGCTGATTCCTGGCATATCGCTTGGGGACCAGGCAAACAGCTCCTTGAACTCCTTCAGCAATTCAATCAATTTTTGGGCTGTCTCCTCAGTCAGAGCAGACCCGATTTTCACCTTCCTCTGGGGTCCGTCGATCTCAACTTCTTTTAGATCTTCTACGGGGGCGGGACGCCCAAACTCCTCTCTAGGATCTGTATCTGTCTGGAGGACAGTCATGGCCTCTCGCCTCCTCCTCCGAGTGGCATTAACATAGCATTTTCGGGAAGCTACCTGGTCGCCTTTGACTTCTCCGACTCCATGGTCGGTTGGGAACTTCATCTTCTGGTGCACTGTCGAGGCAACTGCCATCAGGGGGTTGATGGTGGTTCTCCCGATAATCGCGTTGTACGTCCCCGCAGAATCGACTACTACGAACTCCACGTTTCTCCTTTCTGATTTCCACCCACTACCAAACTCCACTGGTAAGGTGATTACTCCCAGCGGATAGGAGGTAGAGCCAGAGAACCCGACCATCGGGAAATTTGCCTCCTTCAGATCTTTCTTCGTTTTTCCCATAGCCTCCAGCGCATCCATAAATAGAATATCGGAGGAGCTCCCTCCGTCGATCAGAATTCGCTTCATCTCGTACCCGTCTACATCCAAGGTTACAACCAAGGCATCATCGTGCGGAGTCTCCACGCCTATGAGATCTTTCGACGAAAAGGAGATCACCATCTCTTCTTTCAGGGTCCAGGATCGGGACCTCTTACCCAGCACCACCGCCGTAGGAATTCTAGAGGCATAAACCTCTCGAGAGGATGAAGTATCACCTCCAGCAACAAACCCTCCGTGAATCACATTGATAGTGCCCCGTCTCTCCTTACGAGCACCGGATGACTCTGGGTCGGTTCTCTTCTTCTTCGGGGACCGATCGCGGGACCGAGAACGGGACCGCGACCGGGACCGAGAGCGGGATCGACATCGCTTGTCCCCGACGAACTCCTTGAGCTTTCCCTTCTGGATTAGCTTTTCGATCTCCTTCTTCAGCTCTCGACAATGATTGGTGTCGTGGCCATTCGCGCGATGGAATCGATAGTAGCGGTCAGTGCGGGATCCCAAAAACTCTCCTTCCTTCTTCGGGGGGTACCTAGAGATACCTTGTCGTTCCATGACCGTTAGTACCTCCGCCATGGAGCAGTTGAGAGGAATGTCGAGATCTTCCCGCTTGTCCTTCCTTAAAGAACGCCTATCATCCCTCCGACCAGAGCGTCCTCGATCCCGACTGCCCTCGGGTTTGCCCTTTGGCTTACGATCGTCGACAGGTTTAACCGACTGCTTCCCTTTATTCGATTTCGGAGGCTCCAGCTCTCCAGCGGCTATCTTCGACTCCTGGACATCGATTTGCCGTTTCACCCTTTTCTGTAGTGCCTCCATATTCCACACGGCTTTCTCAGCCACGCTATACATTAGGTCGGAACCATAGGGGGCCGTTAGGTTCCGAATGAATGTACGGATGGTTTCACCTTCCGAGATTTCCTCATCAATCTCCGCCACACTGGAAGTATATCGCTGGTAATAATGTGCCAGCGATTCGTCGGGCCTCTGTACTACCTGGGTCAGGGACCTCACACTTTTCAGCAAACGTCTACGACCCTGGTACTGCTGAATGAACCGGTCGTGCATATCTTCCCAGCAAGTAATACAGCCTGGGGGCAGACTAAAGAACCAGGTCAGGGCTCTTTCCCCGAGTGTGTTCGGGAACAGCGTGCACACTATGTCTTCATTCGGGGCTCTTCCCAGACACGCCATGAGGTGCTTCTGGACATGACGAACCGGATCTCCTTCGCCATCGTATTCCTTTATCGTGGGGATACCCAGCCCTGGTGGGGCTAGGGTGTCTATGAGTCGAGGAACGAAGGGATGAGTAGATCGATCCCTCAGCTCCGACACCAGCGGCTTCTGTTCTCCCATGCAGATGTTCACGATCTTTACCACCTAATCGGGAGTGATGGGACCATTCAGGGGAATGGTCCTGTGCTGTACTGGTCCTGGCCCATCAACCACGAACCTCTCTGGCTGAGCGGGCACCCTACTCCTGTCCTGGCCTCGGGGCGGAGCCTCCTGTACGTTCCGAACCTCTGCTGGTAGGGGCGCCTCTTCTAACGGGGGCATCTCCTCCTGCCTCTTCGCAGCCTCTCTCCGATCCAAGAGAGCCTCCACAGCTGCCAAAAACATGGGCATGGCTTCTGCCACAGCTTTTGTCAGGTCCGTAGCTGGGGGAGCCTCCTGCTCTCTATTGCCCTGGTGCTGAGCGGCAATCTCTTCGGGACCTTCATTATGCCCCCCTGTCTGGGAGAGCTCAGCAGCGGGATGATTCTGGTTTTCCTCCTGTTCCGGTAGTGAATTCAGAGTTGTTGCAGCGGGGTGACGAGAGCCACCAGATTGTCCTTGCCTTCTTTGCTTGCCAGCCGCCATTGAACGAGTAGAAGGCATATCAGCTTTTTGTTACGTTCCCACAGACGGCGCCAATGTTGTATCACGGTGGAACTCCGGTACGGACTTTGACGGCGATCCTAGCTCCTTCGCTCCACGCAATCCTGCAAGAGGGGACTTTGACGGTGACCCAGAATCCCTCTCCGATGCTTAAATGAGTATCTCGTACGGACTGGCAAGCAGTAATCTCAAGTAATGTAATTCAACGTAAGTGATCTGAGGTGACCTCTTGCCCTTTTATAGGCGAAGAGGTACCTCAGTTACCTGGTGAACCGTTGGGGGTGGTTAGCCCGTATCCCGCGTATCTCGGGTGTGATCCCGCCTAAATAGGCCATGATCTCACTTATCTCGGCCACGCCCCGCGTATCTTAACCACGTTCCGCGTATCTTGGCCACGCCCCGCCTATCTCGGCCTTATCCTCTGATAACGAGTCTCGACTAACATCGGGGACTCTAGAGTTATCTCGTTGTGTCACCGCTCGGGGCCCCTCGTCGTCGTGACAGGGCCTATTGTTCTCAGGGATTCATCATCGGGGCCTACTCCGAGGCACTTCGTCGGGAGCATTCAGCTTGCTGGTCAGGTCCGACTCTGTCGGGACCTCTCATCCTCGGGTTCCCTTCGTCGGGATCCTTTATTCTGGGCCATCTTGGCCTTCGTTTAGGGCCCACCGGGCCTATTTGCCGTTTCCTCACCGTTAAAGGGCCTAACGGCTGTACTCGAACCCATCAGACGCCACTAGAGGCTCTTCTCCGACAGACACCACTAGAGGCTCTTATCTGATACACGCCACTGGAGGCTTTTCCCTTATCGCTCGCCACTGGAGGCATCATCGATTAAGGTTTTACTTTATTGCACGCCACTAGAGGCTTTTTCTTGTCGCTCGCCACTGGAGGCATCATCGATCAAGATTTTACTTTACTGAACGCCACTGGAGGCTTTACTTTTCCGCACGCCACTGGAGGCTTTACTTTCTGCAATGCCAACGGAGGCACTGCCAACAGGGGCACCGCCGACCGAGGCTTTACTTTTCTGCACGCCACTGGAGGTTTTACTTTCTGCACCGCCAACGGAGGCACCGCCAACAGGGCCACCGCCGACCGATGTTTTACTTTTCCGCACGCCACTGGAGGCTTTACTTTTCCGCACTACCAATGGAGGCACTGCAAACAGGGGCACCGCCGACGAAGGTTCTACTTTCTACATCGCCAACAGGGGCACGCTAATGGAGGCACCGCCAACAGGGGCACCGCCAACAGGGGCACCGCCGACAGACGCTCTACTTTTTCTCATCATCTCTAATAAGTCAGGAGCTCCCTTGAAGACTCGAATACTCAAAAGAAAGACAGACTTCTCATCCAAAATTCGGTGTTTCCTTGTCTTTGGACAAATTCCCTCGAACATGTTCTACGGAAATCTGCCCAAAGAGGGGCAAACTGTAAACACCTAATTTTGGACCACGTGCGACATGCGTGACATGTGGCGTGCTAAATGAGGAAATATCTAATTATGGCAAGTCGAGAAGCTTCCAAAGATGCTCAAGGCAATATTATGATAGTTATTTGTAAATATTTGTTGAATATTTAGAATTAAATTTCTGAATATTTAACATTTATTAGAAAATAAATCAACAATAATTATTGCTTAGTTTATACTAGGCCTTTGTATTATAAATAGCTAGTTTCTTTACCTTGTAAAAAAGGGCATAAGGGAGAGTACTGAATAAAATATTATTAATTTCAATTTGTTGTGTACTGTGTTTGATGTTGAGCACTCTGTCTTCGTCGTAGCAACATTAGTCTTCTTCGCATATCCCAATTCCACATCGATTATCACCGACTCCTCCACATCGTCCAATCATAAGTCCCAACCTCGCCTTCAACCAGTATCGGCTCTGATGGGTCCGATTATAGCCGTCAGGCCCTTTAACGGCGAGGAAACGGCAAACAGGCCCACCAGGCCCAGAGTAAAGGTCACGATGACCTAGGAGAAGGGTCCCGATGAAGGGAGTCCCGACGAAGCAGGGTCCTGACAGAGTCGGTCCCGACAGTGGAGCTAAAAGCTCCCGACGAGAAGCCTTTAAGTAGGCCCCGATGATGAATCCCTGAGAATGATTGGCCCTGTCACGATGACGAGGGGCCCCGAGCGGTGACACAACGAGATAACTCTGGAGTCCCCGACGGGAGTCGGGACTCGTTACCAGAGGATAAAGCCAAGATATGCGGGGCGTGGCCAAGATATACGGAACGTGGTTAAGATACACGGATCGTGGCCGAGATACGCGGGGCATGGCTAAGATACGCGAGATCGTGTACGAGATAAGCGGGATACGGGCTAACCACCCCTAACGGTTCGCCAGGTACCTGAGACACCTCTTTGCCTATAAAAGGGCAGGAGGTCACCTCAGATCAGGACGTTAAGTTCAATATACTTTTGATATATGTTGCTTGCCAGTCAGACGAGATACTCATTTAAGCATCGGAGAGGGATTCTGGGTCACCGCCCGGTCTATCCCCTCTTGCAGGATTGCGTGGAGCAAAGGAGCCAGGATTGCCGTCAAGATCCGTGCCGGAGTTCCACCGTGATCCAACATTGGCGCCGTCTGTGGGAAACTAACAAAAAGCTGATATGCCTTCTACTCGCTCGATGGTGGCTGGCAAGAACAGAAGGGGACAATCTGGTGGTTCCCGTCACCCTGCTGCAACAAACCTGAATTCAGTACCGGAACAAGGGGAAAATCAAAATCATCCCCCAGCTGAACTCTCCCAGACAGGGGGGCACAATGGATCGCATCCCGATGAAGTTGCCCCTCGACACCAGGATAACAGGGGGCAGGAGGCCCCCTTGACTGCAGATTTGACAAGGGCCGTGGCGGAGGCCATGCCCATGTTCCTAGCGGCTGTAGAGGCTCTCTTAGACCGAAGGGAGACTACAAGGAGGCAGGAGGAGATGCCTCCGCTGGAAGAAGCAACCCTACCAACAGAGGGTCGGAACGTACAGGAAGCCCCACCCCAGGGCCAGGAAGGAGGTAAGATGACCGGTCAGCCGGAGAGATTCGTGGTTGATGGGCCAGGACCAGTTCAGCACAGGACCATTCCCCTGAATGGCCCCATCACTCCCGACCAAGTGGTAAAGATCGTGACCATCTGTATGGGAGAACAGAAGCCGCTGGTGTCGGAGCTAAGGGATCGATCCACTCATCCCTTCGTTCCCCGCCTAATAGACACCCTCGCCCCGCCAGGGCTGGGTATCCCCGGAACTGACCCATGGAGGATTCATGGACGAATCATCAATGTGATTCATGGAGGATTTGCTGCTGGAGGTGATACCTCATCCGCTCGAGAGGTTTACGCCTCTAGAATCCCCACGACGGGGGTGCTGGGTAAGAGGTCCCGATCCTGGACCTTGAAAGAAGAGATGGTAATCTCCTTCTCGTCCGAAGACCTCATAGGAGTAGAGACTCCACATGACGACGCCCTGGTAGTAACTCTGGATGTAGGCGGATTCGAGATGAAGAGAATTCTGATTGATGGAGGAAGCTCCTCCGACATTCTATTCATGGACGCACTGGAGGCCATGGGAAAGACGAAGAAAGATCTGAAGGAGGCAAACTTCCCGATGGTTGGGTTCTCTGGCTCAACTTCCTACCCGCTGGGAGTGATCACCTTACCAGTGGAGTTTGGTAGCGGGTGCAAATCAGAAAGGAGGAACGTGGAATTTGTCGTGGTTGATTCTGCGGGGACCTACAACGCGATTATCGGGAGAACCACCATCAATCCCCTGATGGCGGTCGCCTCAACTGTGCACCAGAAGATGAAGTTCCCGACTGACCACGGGGTCGGAGAGGTCAAAGGCGACCAGGTGGCTTCCCGAAAATGCTATGTTAATGCTACCCGAAGGAGGAGGCGAGAAGCCATGACTGTCCTCCAGACAAACACAGATCCTAGAGAAGAGTTTGGGCGCCCCGCCCCAGTAGAGGATCTGAAGGAAGTCGAGATCGACGGACCTCAGAGGAAGGTGAAGATCGGGTCCGCTCTAACTGAGGAAACAGCCCAAAAATTGGTGGAATTGCTGAAAGAGTTCAAGGAGCTGTTTGCCTGGTCCCCCAGCGATATGCCAGGAATCAGCCCCGACGTGATCGTGCACGAGCTGAAGATAGACCCCGCGATCAAACCTATCACACAGAAAAGGCGTCCGATGGGCACGGACAAGAAGATCGCGATCCAGCAGGAGGTTGGCAGGTTGCTCGATGCTGGTTTCATTAAGGAGCTCCGATTCCAGACTTGGGTCGCCAACCCAGTGCTGGTGAAGAAGACTAACGGGAAGTGGCGAATGTGCGTGAACTTCCGCGACTTGAATAAGGCTTGTCCAAAGGATTGCTATCCACTCCCGAGGATCAACCAGCTGGTGGATGCCACATCGGGACATGAGCTGTTGAGTTTCATGGAAGCGTATTCAGGCTACAACCAGATCAAGATGGCCAAGGAAGACGCCCCCCACACAGCATTCTATGCAGACAGCGACATCTATCACTATGATGTCATGCCCTTCGGGTTGATCAATGCCGGAGCAACCTACCAGCGGATGGTGAATAAACTGTTTGGAGATATGCTGGGAGAAACCATGGAAGCTTACGTGGATGACATGCTGGTGAAGTCCCGACAAGCCGAGGATCACGTGCATAACCTTACCATGGCGTTTGAGCGGATGAGGCTCCATCAAGTTCGCTTAAACCCGACGAAATGCGCCTTCGGAGTCCACTCAGGGAATTTTTAGGGCTTCATGGTAAGCCAAAGAGGAATTGAAGTGAACCCTGAGAAGCTGAGGGCAATCGAGGAGATGCAATCCCCGATAAACCATCGGGAGGTGCAAGTACTGAATGGCCGACTAGCTGCAATGAATCGCTTCCTGTCCAAAGCCAGCGATCGATCAATGCCATTTTTTGAAGTCCTGAGGGCCAACAAGAAGTTTGAGTGGACCGCCAAGTGTGAAGAAGCGTTCCAAGCACTCAAGCAGCACCTTCGCACCCTCCCGCCGTTGGCTAAACCGGTTCCAGGCGAGCCGCTCTATCTTTACTTGGCTGTTTCTGAATTCGCCATTAGCTCTGTGTTAGTGAAGGTTGTCGAAGGTAATCAAGTCCCCGTCTATTATGTAAGCAAGGCATTTGCCAAGTCTGAATTGAACTACCCCACCATTGAGAAGTACCTCTTTGATACGAGATCACGGTGCTAACGAACCAGCCTTTAAAGCATTTTTTGAACCGACCAGATGCGTCAGGGAGATTGGTGAAATGGGCAGTAGAGCTCAGTGAGTTTTGAATACACTTTGCCCCAAGAACGGCAATCAAGGGCCAGGCATTAGCAGATTTCATAGCAGAGTCTACAGCCCCCGATCTAGAAGAAGCGGGCCCTGTAGATGGGGCAACCATAGAGGTCCCGACAGAAGAGCAACCAGAGAGGGTAGAGCAATCAGAACAGCCAAATAAGGAAAACACCTGGGAGATGTACACGGATGGCTCCGCAAGTTCAGACGGGTCAGGAGCGGGCTTCTTGTTGATACCACCGGGTGAAGGTGAACCGCTCCGATATGCCTTGGCTTTAACGTTCAAGGCCACAAACAATGAAGCGGAGTATGAAGCTCTTATCACGGGCCTAAAAATTGCTAAAGGCACTGGAATCGATCACTTAAGAGTGAAGTGCGACGCGGCGTTAATCGTGAACCAAGTTCAAGGGCAATACGAAGCAAGGAGCCCGATAATGAAGAAGTATCTGCGAGAGGTACAAACCCTGAGAGAGAGCTTCAAAAGCTTCGACATCGAGGCTATTCTGAGGGAGGAGAACGTAGAGGCAGACGCCTTGAGCAAATTTGCCCTGGGAGCACCCTTAGAAGAAAGTCGGAAGGTGCACTTCCTGGAGAAGGTGATCTTATCAAACATCGACCCCACGCAGGTGTGCACCGTTGAAGCAAAATCGGAGGAGGAGCCCACTTGGATGACCCCGATAGTCGCGTATCTGACTACGGGGGCAGTCCCCGAGGATAAGGTAGCAGCAGACAGGATATGTCGGATCGTGTCTAATTATGTGATGCTGGAAAATCAGCTGTACAAGAAGGGCTGGTTCTCGACCCCGTACCTGAAGTGTGTAGCAGAACCCGACACCAACCGAATCCTGAAGGAAATGCATGAGGGGATCGCGGCTTGTCACGAAGGGGCCCGATCCATTTTGAGGAAGGTGTTGAACTTAGGCTACTATTGGCCCACGATGAACAAAGAAGCAACGGCGTTGGTCCGATCATGCGACGCGTGCCAGAGGTACGCCCCGAGTATCGTGGCTCCGGCTGCTAACCTGACATCCATCAAGAGCGCTTGGCCCTTCGCGCAGTGGGGCATCGACTTGGTGGGACCTCTTCCACAAGCACAAGGACAATCTAAGTATTTACTTGTAGGTATCGATTATTTTTCGAAATGGATAGAGGCGAAGGCATTGACCAGAACGACGGGGAACCAGATCGTCAAGTTCCTCCAAACCCACATCGTGTCCAGATACGGGATTCCTAAGGTGGTGATCAGCGACAATGGCCCACCGTTTAACGGCTCTCAGGTGAGGGAGTATCTGGAAGAACTGAACGTTGAGCATCGGACCGCCTCCGTACGCCATGCTCAGACTAATGGCCAGGTGGAGTCAGCCAACAAAATCGTGATGGATGGCCTGAAGAAGAGGGTCTATGCCTTGAAGGGCAAATGGCTGAACGAACTGGAAAATGTACTTTGGGCTGTTAGAACGACACCCAAACGATCAACAGGGGAGACTCCGTTTGGCCTCGTATATGGCACGGAAGCTGTCGCCCCTGTGGAGGTAGCTGTGACGTCCCATCGGATGAGATATTATGAGCCCCTAACGAACGATGAAGTGAGACGTCTGGACTTGGACCTACTCGAAGAGAAAAGGCGGGAAGCCGATGAAGTCCAAGCTCGAATGCGCTTAGCGACGGCCAGATACTACAATCGGCGAGTGAAGTCCCGACAATTCTTTGTTGGGGAGCTGGTTTGGCGTCGCAACGAGTTCACCCTTTTGGATCGAATCAACAAGATGTCACCAAGATGGGAAGGACCTTATAAGGTCGTGGGGATGCCAGCTCCGAACGCATACAAGTTGGAAGACCTCGATGGCAGAACATTAAAGCATTCTTTCAGTGGCGAACACTTGAAGAAACACCATGCTTGAAGAAAGTCGCCTTAAGTGGTGCCCGATAAAGTCGCCTTAAGTGGTGCCCGAAAAAGTCGCCTTAAGTGGTGCCCGATGTAAAATCGCCTTAAGTGGTGTATGCTATTTTCGATTCGATGTAAACCTATTTTATGCCAATAAATAAAGAGGTTGCTTCCAAACAAGAGTTGTCCTTAGATTTATGTTAAGTATGAAAGTCGCCTTCAGTGGTGCACGATGAAAGTCGCCTTCAGTGGTGCACGACGAAAGTCGCCTTCAATGGTGCACGAAGAAAGTCGCCTTCAGTGGTGCACGACGAAAGTCGCCTTCAGTGGTGCACGATGAAAGTCGCCTTCAGTGGTGCACGATGAAAGTCGCCTTCAGTGGTGCACGATGAAAGTCGCCTTCAGTGGTGCACGATGAAAGTCGCCTTCAGTGGTGCACGACGAAAGTCGCCTTCAGTGGTGCACAAAGAAAGTCGCCTTCAGTGGTGCACGACGAAAGTCGCCTTCAGTGGTGCACGATGAAAGTCGCCTTCAGTGGTGCACGACGTAAGTCGCCTTCAGTGGTGCACGATGAAAGTCGCCTTCAGTGGTGCACGACGAAAGTCGCCTTCAGTGGTGCACGACGAAAGTCGCCTTCAGTGGTGCACGATGAAAGTCGCCTTCAGTGGTGCACAATTCTTAGATTTACTCTAAAGTCGCCTTAAGTGGTGCGTGATCTTTAGGTCTATCCTAAGTAACTATTAAAGTCGTCTTAAGTGATGCACTCGATGTTAAGTCACCTTAAGTGGTGCAAGTTATTAATCGTCGGGAAGGACGTACAAGAATGTCTTAAGTGTCGAGGTTTCGACCTAAGCGCGTATAGTAAAGTCACCCGGAGAAGTACAACGACCGGAGCTAAAGAAGCCTGATATTGATAAGGGCTCGAGGGCCCAACGAGGACAAAAGAGAAGAGGATACAAGGACTCTAAAAAGTAAACATTCAAACTTAGTCCTGGTCGGCAGCGTTGACAGCAGCTGGGTCCACGGAGTTAGTGGCAGAAGGCCCCACAGGATCAGCCGTTGGAGGATCGGCTATCGGGGTCACGGGATCGAGGAGTTTCCGATGAAGAAGTAGTTCCTCTTCACTCTGAACTTGTGGTATGCATTTCCGGCCTTGAGCATCGGCTTCTTTGGTGGAAATGACACATCCTTCCCGGAGAGCTGCATCATAAGCAGTGCTGGAAATTTCATTCAGAACATGGTCGAATTTGAAAGGCTTCCTTCCCTCGAAACCAGACCCCCTATCTGAAAGCAGCCGTTGAAAGGCACGTTAGGTTTCTCCGGGAAATAACAACCAAACTAAGCAAAGATGAAGACGAACAATAGAGAAGAAATCTTTACCCGACATGATAATGGGAGGTTGGAAGAATGAACCTGACATTGCCGAAAAGATGGCCGAAGAAACGCTAAGGACTCAAGAGGTGCAGAAAGCTTTCGAAAATTTATAAATGGTAAAGTGAAACTGTGCCCATGGTTAGGATTTTATAGACAAAGAGGACAGTCGAAGGGACGGTCCAATCTGAACCATCGAAATGGAAGCATTCTGATCCGGACCGTTGAGATGAAACGTGCGGAACTGCAGCAGACGCAATGATGAAATATCCTGAAAAGCACTTTTCAGAGAAAGCAGACACAGAGAGTCAGGCACGGGTACTGATGACGTCACTCCATTATCTGCTGCATTTAATGCACTAGAAAACCGAAGAGACCCTTGGGATATAGCAGTTATCCATAAAACCCTGAGGAAACGTAGAGGAGAAAACTGATAACTTTAAGTAACTGAACCAAGGAGTAGATCCCCGACTCTAGTATTGGAAAAATCGGGAGTTGGAAGACACGACGAACTAAAAGTCCCTCATGTCTTGGGGGCAAATGATGGGTCCGATTATAGCCGTCAGGCCCTTTAACGGCGAGGAAACGGCAAACAGGCCCACCAGGCCCAGAGTAAAGGTCACGATGACCTAGGAGAAGGGTCCCGATGAAGGGAGTCCCGACGAAGCAGGGTCCCGACAGAGTCGGTCCCGACAGTGGAGCTAAAAGCTCCCGACGAGAAGCCTTTAAGTAGGCCCCGATGATGAATCCCTGAGAATGATTGGCCCTGTCACGATGACGAGGGGCCCCGAGCGGTGACACAACGAGATAACTCTGGAGTCCCCGACGGGAGTCGGGACTCGTTACCAGAGGATAAAGCCAAGATATGCGGGGCGTGGCCAAGATATACGGAACGTGGTTAAGATACACGGATCGTGGCCGAGATACGCGGGGCATGGCTAAGATACGCGAGATCGTGTACGAGATAAGCGGGATACGGGCTAACCACCCCTAACGGTTCGCCAGGTACCTGAGACACCTCTTTGCCTATAAAATGGCAGGAGGTCACCTCAGATCAGGACGTTAAGTTCAATATACTTTTGATATCTGTTGCTTGCCAGTCAGACGAGATACTCATTTAAGCATCGGAGAGGGATTCTGGGTCACCGCCCGGTCTATCCCCTCTTGCAGGATTGCGTGGAGCAAAGGAGCCAGGATTGACGTCAAGATCCGTGCCGGAGTTCCACCGTGATCCAACAGGCTCTATCCTTCCCTTGCCTTCATCACTCCCGTCGACGACCGCAAACTCCACATCGAGTTCCGATCCGACCAAGACCGTGTCGTTTCATTATCCGGCTGTCTCATCCTTCTCCGATAACAGCAGTTATTTAGCCACCGGGACAATCTCCAACAATGTCTAAAAGCAAGATTAACCGCCCGTCGCGTCGAGACGTTTAGATTAGCCCGGTTCCGGCACCTGGCTCCTGCTCTGTCGTTGTCATCACAACCGTCTCCTTTCGTACCTGATCTACCTTCGTCGTCCATCTCTCTCCAGACGCTACTCTTGATAATCATCGTCCAACAGCTGCCTTCCAAGTAGTTCGTCACTCGGGTTTTATTAAGTTCATACCTGCTCCGATTCGACGATCCCAACACTGACTCGTTCAAGATCATGGATATGAACAATGTGTAGTGAAAACCCATTTCACTCTTGTCTGCAAGGGGGATTGGTTATATTATTATTATTTAACTTGTTTTAGTTTAATTGGGTTTTCATATTCAATATAATTATTTTGTCGTTCTTGCAGTGTTATATAGTTGAATGTGAAGAGTCCCACAATGCACATCTGCATTCTAAACATGATGTTGGTTGATTTACAATAGATTGTTTAGGGTTGATATTGCAATGACATAGTACCATCTCCCGAGACCATTGTCTGTTCCCGAGTTAGCCGTCCGCTACACTACGACTTCATCTCCAATTGAGTTCGAGGGCACTCTAGCTTAGACCAGCAATGCCCAGTCTGTTTGCTGCTGCTCCTGTTTGTCTTCCGGTCTGTTTGTTCCTCCTCTGATGACCAATTCGCTACCATCTGCAACCACCGTTCGGCATCTGCACTCCAATTGGTTGCCTAGGCTTCGCCGGTGATTGAAGCTCCGAACTGCACTTCAATCGACCCAGGAGCTATTGTCCGTTGTCGTGGCTCGCCACTCTCTGTTGAACCTCGCCGGAGTCACTGCCTGGAGCCATCGTCCGTTGCCGTTAATTGTTTAGTCTAGGTCACTGTTGTCGTTCATCCTCTTCCATGCTGTTGTCGTGCTTCAGGTAAACTTGACCCATTTATATATTATAATATTACATATATATATATATATAACATAGATTTAAATTAGATCTTTTTATATTATTGTATATAGCTAACGTAGACTTAGTAGTTAGAAAAGGTAAGCTTGGCTATGTAATATAGGCTTAATTAAAAAGTTAAAATATATTATGTTAATTTTTTATGGTGGTAGCCTTTTTCGGTTACTTCGATAATGAATTATAAGTTTTATTTGCCTAGGATTAGTTTATAATTGATAATTACTTAGTAAATAAATTTGAAATTGGCAATTTTTGAATTGAGTACCGAAAGGACGATATTGTTACCGTGTGTTTTAATTCGTAACAAAACCTCCGAACTCGAATTTCTGATCGTAGACCGATTTTATACCTAGGTGTTTAATTCGTTAATCACTTAAGTAATTTAGGATTTTAGCCTTATAATCAACTAGTGGCGTGTGTGTGTGTGTGTGTGTAAAATCGGCACAATATATGTTATATATATTTTATTTATTGTCAATATCTTTAATAGGGAAACAAATAACTGACAATATATTTTCTCAATCTTTTAGATAACTAAATCTATCAATAATATTTTTAACCCTATTTAAATATTTAGATATATTGATAGTGATATATATTTATATATATTATTGTGAATCTATCTTAATGTTCCTAATTATAGATATATTGTTACCTTAATTAAAAATTAAAATAGGGTAAACAATATAATTAAAAAAATTCTGGTCGAAATTTATCCATTGGTAATTAAGAAATTTAAAATTTTACCTTGTAATTTTAATCAAGGTTCGGCACAAACATAAAATTAGGAACAAGTGATCAAATTTTAATAAGATCTACAATCCAAAGTTTGATTTTTGATAAATATCACATTTTTCTTGAAGATCATGAACATCAATTTAACCAAGAACATGAAAATTTCGGACCTATCATATAAATCCTAAAATTCGAAACTTTTAAAATTTTATTTTAAAAATTTCGGTCCAAAATTTTAATTTTCAAGAACATCAATTTATCAAAATCATGAACGGGGAGAAATCACTACGGATACTATAAACAAGGTACATGCTAGTAATATCAATTACGCAGCGGAAGTGTCACACATACCTTTAAGATGATCCGTAGACCCAAGATCTTCTCGATAGGGAGTTCACGATCCTCTGGTCGGAACCCGTAGTGGTTCTTGTTAGAGAAGCCCTACGTGGTGCAGCTCCACAGCAAAGTCTCTGATCGATTCTTGGCACAGGGACAGATCTCTGGAGAGTTTGATCGAAAGGAATTTGGCACACCTTAGGTGAGGCAAGAGTTCGACCGAACTTAGTGTGGTGTGGGAGGAGGGTTTTTCTCTCTAAAACTCTCTTGTGAGGGAATTATGATTAACCCTAAAATATTCCCTAACACCTCTTATTTATAGGAGGAGTAAAGTGGACTTACTTTATCCTTACACCAAGTTTCGGCCGGCCATTAGTATAGGGAGGTTCAATTTTGGGCCTCTCATGTTGGGATTTGGGTCTAGCTCAATTACCCTAATGTGACATTTACCCAAGTTCATTAGGTAAACTATACATATTATGGGCTACCAATTACGGCGTCCATCACCATATGCTTACATAGGAGATGGGCGAAGCATCAAAGTTTTCAACACGCATTGGGTGCCGGGAATCCCTATCTTCACCTTAGAAGCTCCAGACGACTTATGATAAGCCAACTAAAGCAGCCTATTTCTTCAATAATGACGGAGGAGCCCCAATGATGGAACCTGCAACCTCTCATACAACATCTAACAGTTTAACAAAGAGTAGCCATTTCTCGAGTCCCGCTGCCAGCCTCGCCATGTCCCGACAAGCTTATTTGGCCTTATACGAAAAGCGATGACTTGAGCATAAGCTCTGTGTATCGACAACTAAAATGCCAAGGTGAGAATGCAGAATTTCTTGTGTCGCAAGTGCAAAATGGCCCTGATGCCCTGAAATGGAAAGATATATGGGCGATGAATACGATTCCAAATGTGACAATATTCCTCTGGAAAGTAAACGCTAATTCAATCGCAGTGAGAGCCAACCTATGCCGACGAGGAATAAATTTTGAAGCTCGCTGCCCGTTTTGCCATGAAGAGGAGACCATGGTGCACATGCTTTTTCAATGCCCGTGGACCATCCCGGTTTGGTTCGCAACGTTGAACTTTCGAGCGGGAGAAATTGGGGCTGCTAGCGTCGCTGATTGGTTTTCCAAGCTTAGGGTGATACATGGACTGAACAAGGAGGAGAAGACCAAGCGATGGGCCCTAATCGGAATGGTTAGTTGGTCGGTGTGGAAGGAGAGATGTCGGGCACTTTTCTCGCAAGAAAATCCTTGTCCGCGACTAACAATAGAAGCTGCAGTTCGTGATAACAGAGAATTCTGGTGTTCGTATAGGTCACAGAGAAGTTCACATTGACAACAATGACCTATGAGGGAGGATGTCATCTAGACTCCACCACAATTGGACGTCATTAAAATCAACTGTGACGCTTCGTGGGAAAGGAGCACGGGAGCCGGCGGAATTGGAGGAATATCCCGAGACGGCAGTGGAAATGTTGTTGGAGGATTCAACTGTGCTCACAGGTCAGATGGATGTCTTCAACTAGAAGTGGAAGCGGTGCATAGAGGAGTGGAGCTAGCAAGATCTAATGGTTGGCAAAACGTCATAATTGAGTCGGATTCTAGTGTCACCATTCAGAGTCTAATCGGGGCCAAGAGTAAGGATTGGAGAATAGCAGTACAAGTTGACAACATAATAAGGTCTGCCTCTCATATTAATGTTATAAGTTGGTCATTAGTTCCGCGTTTTGCAAATGCTTGTGCAGATTGGGTTGCATGTCAATCTAGAAAGAGGTCGTGTCCTTTGAATTTGGTGTTTTAACCCCCGCCCTCTCTATTATCGTTGATTGTAAAGGATCGCGATTTAATCCCACATTGAGTATTTCGTATTGAATCAATAAATAGTGTTTTAGCGGCAAAAAAAAAAACAAAAAAAAACAAAGAATATAAATATAGAAGAAACTTTAATGTAATGAGATGGACAACTTGCTCTTATGAAATTTTAAAATAGCCTTCAAATTAATTATTTATAAAGTTGAGAAAATTCAATATTTATATCCTAAATTTATGGGTTAAGAACCTATGAAAGGTCTGAACTATCACCTATGTTATCGGGAGAGGTCTGAAATTTAAAAAGTTAATAACAGAGGTCTGAAATTTCTGTTTTGTTGATAACAGCGGTCTCAGTTAGTTTTTTCCGTTAAAACTAACGGAAATTGGTCACATGCCAAGCATGTGACCGGAAATAAAATAAATTTCCAAAAATGCCCTTCTATCAAGTGTGCCCCTCACATGCTTGGAGTGAAAAGACCAAAATGCCCTTGAAGCCACCACGGTACTCCGGCGACCACCAATCGTACTCCGGCGACCACCACCGTACCCCGGCGACCACCACCGTACTCCGGCGACCACCACCAAGGCTCCGATTGGGCCAAAATCGGAGCCACCGGCCCCGATTTGGCTCCAATCGGAGCCATCGGCCCCGATTGGACTCCGATCGGAGCCAAAAAGCTCCGATCGGAGCTTTTTGGCTCCGATCGGAGCTTTTTGGCCCCGATCGGAGCTTTTTGGCCCCGATGGTGGCCGGAGTCGGGTCGCCGGAGCCGAGGTGGTGGTCGTCGGAGTCGAGGTGGTGGTCGCCGGAGTCGGGTGGTGGTGGCCGGAGTCGGGTGGCGGTGGCCGGAGTTGGGTAGTTTTAATTTGACTTTAGGGGTAAAATTGTCATTTCACATTTCATTAAATAAGATATTAAATAAAACAAAATATTAAAGGGGCAAAAATGTCATTTCACACAATTCTGTTAAATTTAACCCTAAAAATGGACGGAAAACCTCAAATCAACAAAATTGAAATTTCAGACCTCTGTTATTAACTTTTTAAATTTCAGACCTCTCCCGTTAACATGAGTGATAGTTCAGACCTTTCATAGGTTCTTAACCCTAAATTTATAGATAATATGTTAATTTGCTTAATCCGGAATTAATTATCAACTTAACCTTACTATTTATGATTTTATATTAACTTGAATTGTATAATTGTTTACTTAATTGAGGTCGTACAATCATAAGATCCTTAGCTAGGATAGTAATTTTTTTTTAAGATCCTACAAAAAAAAATCCATATCATTTTACTTCACTAAAATCGTAATTTTTAAATATCCAAATCGGGATCGCATCAACCTTACTTATATTTATGGCGTGCGTCATTAATAGCGCTAATCAACACTCTGTATTAAAAAAACAAAATTCAAACTATATGATTATTTTTTACCACACGCAAACTATATGATTCACGTGTTCCTTTTTTTAAACAATTCACACGTTCCAACATAACATATGTAGGGTGTTTTTCAAGGAATTTAAAGACGAATAATAATTTATATTTATATAACAGCATGTGTGTAGATATAGTTTGTATATCGATATAAAATGTCTGTCTATATAATTGATTTTAAACTGGTTTGCTCAGGCATGAATATAATCATTATATTTCTTTAAAGGGCTAAAGAGCCTTTTGATAGTATATTTTGATTAAAGTTAGTATTTAGTGTAATATATTTTTTTTAGATTTTTGATAGTATATGTTTGTATTTTATAAACTTTTGATACGTCTGTTAATCAATAGTTAAGTTTGACTGTTAAATAGTTTTATTTTGTTTAATTTAGTTCTCCAATTATATATCTAACTTTTAATGTTTTTACAATTTAGTCCCTAAAAAACACAATTTGCCCTAGAGTTTAATTGACCCAAACATGGTGCGATACATGGCTGGTTCGAACTACGACTGAGATCAATTGGACCTAGGGTCTGTTGGATCACGGTGGAACTCCGGTACGGATCTTGACGGCAATCCTAGCTCCTTTGCTCCACGCAATCCTGCAAGAGGGGATAGACCGGGCGGTGACCCAGAATCCCTCTCCGATGCTTAAATGAGTACTTCGTCTGACTGGCAAGTAACAGATATCAAAGTGTATTCAACTCAACATAAGTGATCTGAGGTGACCTCCTGCCCTTTTATAGGCAAAGAGATGCCTCAGGTACCTGGCGAACCGTTAGGGGTGGTTAGCCCGTATCCCGCATATCTCGTACGTGATCTCGCGTATCTTAGCCATGCCCCGCGTATCTCGGCCACGATCCGTGTATCTTAACCACGTTCCGCATATCTCGGCCACGCCCCGCATATCTTGGCTTTATCCTCTGATAACGAGTCCCGACTCCCGTCGGGGACTCCAGAGTTATCTCGTTGTGTCACCGCTCGGGGCCCCTCGTCATCGTGACAGGGCCAATCATTCTCAGGGATTCATCATCGGGGCCTACTTAAAGGCTTCTCATCGGGAGCTTCCAGCTCTATTGTCGGGACCGACTCTGTCGGGACCTTGCTTCGTCGGGACTCCCTTCATCGGGACCCTTCTCCTAGGTCATCCTGACCTTTACTCTGGGCCTGGTGGGCCTGTTTGCCGTTTCCTCGCCGTTAAAGGGCCTGACGGCTATTAGTCGGACCCATCATTTGCCCCCAAGACATGAGGGACTTTTAGTTCGTCGTGTCTTCCAACTCCCGATTTTCCAATACTAGAGTCGGGGATCTGTTCCTTAAGCAGGGGGAGACCGATGCTGTCCGCCCCTCGCGGAAGAGGAAGTCTGCTAAGAAGGCTGCTGCCAGGTCGGGGTCTCCTTCAGCGGAGCAGCCCAAGCGGCCACGGGTGGATCTGGACCAACTCTTCGAGGTCCAGAATGCTGAAGAAGGTAAACAACTCCGACTTGCTATTAAATCGTATAAAAGGATGGTCCCGTCGGACTTGATTTCCTCGACCAAGAAAGGCCGCATTGCCGATGTCAAAAGGATCCTTCGAGGCGAAACTCCCCGAGTCTTGAAGGCAGGCTACTATCATTACCGCGGGAAGGATCAATACGTCTCCCGACGTATCATTTGGTGTAAGAATCCCGATGAACTTCCTGACTACTTATCTGAAGCTCTTCATCCTCCAGGTGCAGGTCGCTCGGGAGCTTCCTCGGGTGCTGCAGCTTCCACAGATGCACCGCCTTCAGCGGGGGTGCCTTCCTCAGCTGGAGAGAAGGCACCATCTGGTGAACAGTTTCGCCAGGTGGAGACTCTGGACTCCTCCGAGGAGACCGGCGGGGTTGACCCCCCTCAGCAGCGTCGGAAGGCGGGGCAATCCCCCTTGAAACCAACCCCTCAGGGGCCGCCTCCCTCGTCTTCTCCGCAGCAGCGGGAGCTCTCACCTATCCACGACTTCTCTCCCTCCCCTGTCCGGGCCGAGACGGAGATGTGCCCTTCTCTTCCTCGTCCTATCTCTCCCCTTGCTCTTGATGGGGACTTCTACAGGCCCTTCAACTCTTCACAGGCCGATGCCCCCTGGGCTCCTATCCAGACGCTCCAGGGAGTCCCGCTCACACAAGGGGAACAGGACCAAGAACTGGCCCTGCATCTGCTGGCAGGTTCCATCCTGCCTTCTATGCGACATCCGATTCACCTTAATCGGACGCATATGCAGCGGGATGTCAGGGGTATGGCTGTGCGCCGCATCGAGGTGAGACTTCGCTTCTTTCTTGTTGATCGATAAATCGGGTCTTTTTTCCTTCTAACACTTTTTCCCTTTTGATTGCAGGAGCTCGGGGATTACAACCGCCTCATCGGGTATGTCATTGCCTATGATGAGGCCCGGGAGCGGGACCGAGGAGTCCGCGAGCAGCTTCAGGCGGATCTCAAGGCCTCCCAGTCTTCACGGGGGAAGCTTGCCAAAGAGCTGGCTGTCCTCAATGAGAAGATTCGGGGCCTTCAGCAGCAGATCGCGGACTTCGAGGGGCTCTTGAGGCAAGAGCGGCAAGAGCGGGGGGCAGTCGTGGACCGGCTGACCCAGGAGAAGAAGGCCGCCGAGGACCAGCTGGTCCTCGAGAAGAAGGCTTTGGAGGAGCTGATCGCGGGATTCCCGGCACAGCTGGCCGAAGCGGAGGCCAAGGGTCGGGAGGAATATCGGAGGTCGGAGGGCTTCCAAGCTGATGCCATGAAGTTCTTTGGCGCGGAGGTGGAGAACACTCTCTTCAACGCCGTTGAGGAGCTCCACCTGGAGTACGGGGACGCCATCAACTTCGACAAGTCTCCTTCCCTCGCTCCTTTTGCGAAGAAATATTTTGCTCTTTCCGAGGAGAGTGATGGGGGGAGTACCCCCGTAATTGTCGAAGAAGCCTCTGAGCTTCCAAGTGCGGACGCCCCGATAGCCAATCCTCCCGAAGTCAATCCTGTGGACCCCTCTGCTACCAATGCTGCTGACAAGGACCAAGCTTGAATGCTTTTATCTTTCAGAGTCCTTGTATTTTCTTCTCTTGTGTCGTCGTCGGGCCTTCGAGCCCTTTATCAATATTAGACTCCTTTAATTCCGATCTCTTGTTGTCTTTCGTCTTTCCCGACTATTTAACAACCCGCACCACTTAAGGCGACTTAGCATCGAGTGCATCACTTAAGACGATTTAGTTCTTAGCAGTCGAAACTTCGATACTTACGAATTTCTCATACGTCCTTCCCGACGATTTAATAACTTGCACCACTTAAGGCGACTTAATATCGAGTGCATCACTTAAGACGACTTTAATCGTTACTTAGGATAAACCTAAAGATCGCGCACCACTTAAGGCGACTTAATATTGTGCACCACTGAAGGCGACTTTCATCGTGCACCACTGAAGGCGACTTTCGGATACTTAGAATAAATCTAAGTATTGTGCACCACTTAAGGCGGCTTTATCGGGCACCACTAAAGGCGACTTTCATCGTGCACCACTGAAGGCGACTTTCATCGTGCACCACTGAAGGCGACTTTCGGATACTTAGAATAAATCTAAGTATTGTGCACCACTTAAGGCGGCTTTATCGGGCACCACTAAAGGCGACTTTCATCGTGCACCACTGAAGGCGACTTTCATCGTGCACCACTGAAGGCGACTTTCGGATACTTAGAATAAATCTAAGTATTGTGCACCACTTAAGGCGGCTTTATCGGGCACCACTAAAGGCGACTTTCATCGTGCACCACTGAAGGCGACTTTCATCATGCATAAATCTAAGGACAACTCTTATTTGGAAGCAACCTCTTTATTTATTGATGGCACAGGAATTGGCTTACATCGAATTAAATGATAAACAACATACACCACTTAAGGCGATTTTACATCGGGCACCACCTAAGGCGACTTTATCGGGCACCACTTAAGGCGACTTTATCGGGCACCACTTAAGGCGACTTTCTCGGGCACCACTTAAGGCGACTTTCTTCAAGCATGGTGTTTCTTCAAGTGTTCGCCACTGAAAGTATGCTTTAACGTTCTGCCATCGAGGTCTTCCAACTTGTATGCGTTCGGAGCTGGCATTCCCACGACCTTATAAGGTCCTTCCCATTTTGGTGACATCTTGTTGATTCGATCCAAAAGGGTGAACTCGTTGCGACGCCAAACCAGCTCCCCGACGAAGAACTGTCGGGACTTCACTCGCCGATTATAGAACCTGGCCGTCGCTAAGCGCATTCGTGCTTGGACTTCATCGGCTTCCCGCCTTTTCTCTTCGAGTAGGTCCAAGTCCAGGCGTCTCATTTCATCATTCGTCAGGGGCTCATAATATCTCGTCCGATGGGATGCCACAGCTACCTCCACAGGAGCGACAGCTTCCGTGCCATAAACAAGGCCAAACGGAGTCTCCCCTGTTGATCGTTTGGGTGTCGTTCTAACAGCCCAAAGTACGTTTTCCAGTTCGTTCAGCCATTTGCCCTTCAAGGCATAGACCCTCTTCTTCAGGCCATCCATCACGATTTTGTTGGCTGACTCCACCTGGCCATTAGTCTGAGCATGGCGTACGGAGGCGGTCCGATGCTCAACGTTCAGTTCTTCCAGATACTCCCTCACCTGAGAGCCGTTAAACGGTGGGCCATTGTCGCTGATCACCACCTTAGGAATCCCGTATCTGGACACGATGTGGGTTTGGAGGAACTTGACGATCTGGTTCCCCGTTGTTCTGGCCAATGCCTTCGCCTCTATCAATTTCGAAAAATAATCGATAGCTACAAGTAAATACTTACATTGTCCCTGTGCTTGTGGAAGAGGTCCCACCAAGTCGATGCCCCACTGCGCGAAGGGCCAAGCGCTCTTGATGGATGTCAGGTTAGCAGTCGGAGCCACGATATTTGGGGCGTACCTCTGGCACGCGTCGCATGATCGGACCAACGTCGTTGCTTCTTTGTTCATCGTGGGCCAATAGTAGCCTAATTTCAACACCTTCCTCAAAATGGATCGGGCCCCTTCGTGACAAGCCGCGATCCCCTCATGCATTTCCTTCAGGATTCGGTTGGTGTCGGGTTCTGCTACACACTTCAGGTACGGAGTCGAGAACCAGCCCTTCTTGTACAGCTGATTGTCCAGCATCACATAATTAGACGCGATCCGACATATCCTGTCTGCTGCTACCTTATCCTCGAGGACTGCCCCCGTAGTCAGATACGCGACTATCGGGGTCAACCAAGTGGGCTCCTCGTCCGATTTTGCTTCAACGGTGCACACCTGCGTGGGGTCGATGTTTGACAAGATCACCTTCTCTAGGAAGTGCACCTTCCGATTTTCTTCTAAGGGTGCCCCCAGGGCAAATTTGCTCAAGGCGTCTGCCTCTACGTTCTCCTCCCTTGGAATAGCCTCGATATCGAAGCTTTTGAAGCTCTCTTTCAGGGCTTGTACCTCTCGCAGATCCTTTTTCATTATCGGACTCCTTGCTTTGTATCGCCCTTGAACCTGGTTCACGATTAACGCCGCGTCGCACTTCACTCTCAAGTGATCGATTCCAGTGCCTTTAGCGATTTTTAGGCCCGTGATAAGAGCTTCATACTCCGCTTCGTTGTTTGTGGCCTTGAATGTTAAAGCCAAGGCGTATCGGAGCGGTTCACCTTCACCCGGTGGTATCAACAAGAAGCCCGCTCCTGATCCGTCTGAACTCGCGGAGCCGTCCGTGTACATCTCCCAAGTATTTTCTTTGTTTGGCTGTTCTGATTGTTCTGCCCTCTCTGGTTGTTCTTCTGTCAGGACCTCCATGGTTGCCCCCTCTACAGGGCCCGTTTCTTCTAGATCGGGGGCTGTAGATTCTGCTATAAAGTCCGCCAATGCCTGGCCCTTGATTGCCGTTCTTGGAGCAAAGTGTATTCGAAACTCACTGAGCTCTACTGCCCATTTCACCAATCTCCCCGACGCATCCGGTCGGTTCAGAAAATGCTTCAAAGGCTGGTTCGTTAGCACAGTGATCTCGTGTGCGTGGAAATATGGCCTTAGCTTCCGAGCAGTAATTATCAACGCAAAGAGGTACTTCTCAACGGCGGGATAGTTCAATTCAGATTTGGCAAATGCCTTGCTTACATAATAGACGGGGACTTGATTACCCTCGACAACCTTTACTAACACAGAGCTAATGGAAAATTCAGAAACAACCAAATAAAGGAAGAGCGGCTCGCCTGGAACCGGTTTTGCTAGCATCGGGAGTGTGCGAAGGTGCTGCTTTAGTGCTTGGAACGCCTCTTCACATTTGGCGGTCCATTCGAATTTTTTTTTGGCCCTCAAGACTTCAAAAAACGGCATTGATCGGTCGCTGGCTTTGGACAAGAAGCGATTCATTGCGGCTAGTCGGCCATTCAGTACTTGCACCTCCCGATGGTTTATCGGAGACTGCATCTCCTCAGGGTTCACTTCAATTCCTCTTTGGCTCACCATGAAGCCCAAAAACTTCCCTGAGTGGACTCCGAAGGCGCATTTCGTCGGGTTCAAGCGGACTTGATGGAGCCTCATCCGCTCAAACGCCATGGTGAGGTTGTGCACGTGATCCTCAGCTTGTCGGGACTTCACCAGCATATCATCCACGTAGGCTTCCATGGTTTCTCCCAACATATCTCCAAACAGCTTATTCACCATCCGCTGGTAGGTTGCCCCGGCATTGATCAACCCGAAAGGCATGACATCATAGTGATAGATGTCGCTGTCTGCATAGAACGCAGTGTGGGGGGCGTCTTCCTTAGCCATCTTGATCTGGTTGTAGCCTGAATACGCATCCATGAAACTCAGCAGCTCATGTCCCGATGTGGCATCCACCAGCTGGTCAATCCTCGGGAGTGGATAACAATCCTTTGGACAAGCTCTGTTCAAGTCGCGGAAGTCCACGCACATTCGCCATTTCCCGTTAGTCTTCTTCACCAGCACTGGGTTGGCGACCCAAGTCTGGAATCGGAGCTCCTTAATGAAACCAGCATCGAGCAACCTGCCCACCTCCTGCTGGATCGCGATCTTCTTATCCGTGCCCATCGGACGCCTTTTCTGTGTGATAGGCTTGATCGCGGGGTCTATCTTCAGCTCGTGCACGATCACATCGGGGCTGATTCCTGGCATATCGCTGGGGGACCAGGAAAACAGCTCCTTGAACTCCTTCAGCAGCTCCACCAATTTTTGGGCTGTCTCTTCAGTTAGAGCGGACCCGATTTTCACCTTTCTCTGGGGTCCGTCGATCTCGACTTCTTTCAGATCTTCTACGGGGGCGGGACGCCCAAATTCTTCTCTAGGATCTGTGTCTGTCTGGAGGACAGTCATAGCCTCTCGCCTTCTCCTCCGAGTGGCATTGACATAGCATTTTCGGGAAGCCACCTGGTCGCCCTTGACTTCCCCGACTCCGTGGTCGGTCGGGAACTTCATCTTCTGGTGCACAGTCGAAGCAACTGCCATCAGGGGATTGATGGTGGTTCTCCCGATAATTGCGTTGTAGGTCCCCGCAGAATCAACCACGACAAATTCCACGTTCCTCCTTTCTGACTTCCACCCGCTACCAAACTCCACTGGTAAGGTGATTACTCCTAGCGGGTAGGAAGTTGAGCCAGAGAACCCGACCATCGGGAAGTTTGCCTCCTTCAGATCTTTCTTCGTCTTCCCCATGGCTTCCAGCGCGTCCATGAATAGAATGTCGGAGGAGCTCCCTCCGTCGATTAGGATTCTCTTCATCTCAAACCCATCTACATCCAGGGTTACCACCAGGGCATCGTCGTGCGGAGTCTCCACGCCTATGAGGTCTTCAGATGAGAAGGAGATTACCATCTCTTCTTTCAAGGTCCAAGATCGGGACCTTTTACCCAGCACCACCGCCGTAGGGATTCTAGAGGCGTAAACCTCTCGGGCGGATGAGGTATCACCTCCAGCAGCAAATCCTCCATGAATCACATTGATGACTCGTCTCTCTTTGCGAGCACCGGATGACTCTGGATCGGTTCTCTTCTTCTTCGGGGACCGATCGCGGGATCGGGAACGGGACCGCGATCGGGACCGAGAGCGGGACCTGCATCGTTTGTCTCCAACGAACTCCTTGAGTTTTCCCTTCTGGATTAGCTTTTCAATTTCCTTTTTCAGCTCCCGACAGTGATTGGTGTCGTGGCCATTTGCGCGGTGAAACCGACAATAGCGATCTGTGCGGGACCCCAAGAATTCTCCATCTTTCTTCGGGGGGTACCTGGAGATACCTTGTCGTTCCATGACTGTCAGCACTTCCGCCATGGAGCAGTTGAGAGGAATGTCAAAATCTTCCCTCTTGTCTTTTCTTGAAGAACGTCTGTCGTCCTTCCGATCCGGACGTCCTCAATTCTTACCACTGTCGGGTTTACCTTTTGACTTCCGATCGTCGAAGGGTTTACTCGACTGTTTCCCTTTGTTCGACTTTGGGGGCTCCAGCTCTCCTGCGGCTATTTTTGATTCCTGGACATCGATCTGCCGCTTCACCCTCTTCTGTAAAGCCTCCATATTCCACACAGCCTTCTCAGCCACGCTGTGCATCAAGTCGGAGCCATAGGGGGCTGTCAGGTTCCGAATAAAGGTGCGGATGGTCTCGCCCTCCGAGATTTCCTCGTCTATCTCCGCTACGCTGGCTGTGTACCGCTGGTAATAGTGTGCCAGCGACTCGTCGGGCCTCTGCACCACCTGGGTTAGAGACCTCACGCTCTTCAACAATCGTCTGCGGCCCTGATATTGTCGAATGAAACGGTCGTGCATGTCCGCCCAACAGGTAATGCAGCCTGGGGGCAGGCTAAAGAACCAGGTCAGGGCTCTTTCTCCGAGTGTGTTTGGGAACAGTGTACACACTATATCTTCATTCGGGGCTCTACCTAGACACGCCATAAGATGCTTCTGGACATGACGGACTGGATCTCCTTCGCCATCATATTCCTTAATCTCGGGGATACCCAGCCCAGGCAGGGCGAGGGTGTCTATTAGTCGGGGAACGAAGGGATGAGTGGATCGATCCCTCAGCTCCGACACTAGCGGCTTCTGTTCTCCCATACAGATGTTCACGATCTTTACCACCTGGTCGGGAGTGATGGGACCATTCAGGGGAATGGTCCTGTGTTGTACTGGTCCTGGCCCGTCAACCACGAACCTCTCCGACTGACTAGTTGCCCTGCCTCTGTCTTGGCCTTGGGGCGGGGCTTCCTGCACGTTCCGACCCTCTGTTGGTAGGGTTGCTTCCTCTAGCGTGGGCATCTCCTTCTGCCTCCTCGCAGCCTCTCTTCGGTCCAAGAGAGCCTCTACAGCCGCCAGAAACATGGGCATGGCCTCTGCCACGGCCCTTGTCAAATCTGCAGCCGGGGGAGCCTCCTGCCCCCTGTTATCCTGGTGTTGAGGGGCAACATCTTCGGGATGCGATCCATTGTGCCCCCCTGTCTGGGAGAGCTCAGCCGGGGGATGGTTCTGGTTTTCTCCTTGTTCTGGTACTGAATTCAGGTTCGTTGCAGCGGGGTGACGGGAACCACCGGATTGTCCCCTTCTGTTCTTGCCAGCCGCCATCGATCGAGTAGAAGGCATATCAGCTTTTTGTTTGTTTCCCACAGACGGCGCCAATGTTGGATCACGGTGGAACTCCGGTACGGATCTTGACGGCAATCCTAGCTCCTTTGCTCCACGCAATCCTGCAAGAGGGGATAGACCGGGCGGTGACCCAGAATCCCTCTCCGATGCTTAAATGAGTACTTCGTCTGACTGGCAAGTAACAGATATCAAAGTGTATTCAACTCAACATAAGTGATCTGAGGTGACCTCCTGCCCTTTTATAGGCAAAGAGATGCCTCAGGTACCTGGCGAACCGTTAGGGGTGGTTAGCCCGTATCCCGCATATCTCGTACGTGATCTCGCGTATCTTAGCCATGCCCCGCGTATCTCGGCCACGATCCGTGTATCTTAACCACGTTCCGCATATCTCGGCCACGCCCCGCATATCTTGGCTTTATCCTCTGATAACGAGTCCCGACTCCCGTTGGGGACTCCAGAGTTATCTCGTTGTGTCACCGCTCGGGGCCCCTCGTCATCGTGACAGGGCCAATCATTCTCAGGGATTCATCATCGGGGCCTACTTAAAGGCTTCTCATCGGGAGCTTCCAGCTCTATTGTCGGGACCGACTCTGTCGGGACCTTGCTTCGTCGGGACTCCCTTCATCGGGACCCTTCTCCTAGGTCATCCTGACCTTTACTCTGGGCCTGGTGGGCCTGTTTGCCGTTTCCTCGCCGTTAAAGGGCCTGACGGCTATTAGTCGGACCCATCATTTGCCCCCAAGACATGAGGGACTTTTAGTTCGTCGTGTCTTCCAACTCCCGATTTTCCAATACTAGAGTCGGGGATCTGTTCCTTAAGCAGGGGGAGACCGATGCTGTCCGCCCCTCGCGGAAGAGGAAGTCTGCTAAGAAGGCTGCTGCCAGGTCGGGGTCTCCTTCAGCGGAGCAGCCCAAGCGGCCACGGGTGGATCTGGACCAACTCTTCGAGGTCCAGAATGCTGAAGAAGGTAAACAACTCCGACTTGCTATTAAATCGTATAAAAGGATGGTCCCGTCGGACTTGATTTCCTCGACCAAGAAAGGCCGCATTGCCGATGTCAAAAGGATCCTTCGAGGCGAAACTCCCCGAGTCTTGAAGGCAGGCTACTATCATTACCGCGGGAAGGATCAATACGTCTCCCGACGTATCATTTGGTGTAAGAATCCCGATGAACTTCCTGACTAATTATCTGAAGCTCTTCATCCTCCAGGTGCAGGTCGCTCGGGAGCTTCCTCGGGTGCTGCAGCTTCCACAGATGCACCGCCTTCAGCGGGGGTGCCTTCCTCAGCTGGAGAGAAGGCACCATCTGGTGAACAGTTTCGCCAGGTGGAGACTCTGGACTCCTCCGAGGAGACCGGCGGGGTTGACCCCCCTCAGCAACGTCGGAAGGCGGGGCAATCCCCCTTGAAACCAACCCCTCAGGGGCCGCCTCCCTCGTCTTCTCCGCAGCAGCGGGAGCTCTCACCTATCCACGACTTCTCTCCCTCCCCTGTCCGGGCCGAGACGGAGATGTGCCCTTCTCTTCCTCGTCCTATCTCTCCCCTTGCTCTTGATGGGGACTTCTACAGGCCCTTCAACTCTTCACAGGCCGATGCCCCCTGGGCTCCTATCCAGACGCTCCAGGGAGTCCCGCTCACACAAGGGGAACAGGACCAAGAACTGGCCCTGCATCTGCTGGCAGGTTCCATCCTGCCTTCTATGCGACATCCGATTCACCTTAATCGGACGCATATGCAGCGGGATGTCAGGGGTATGGCTGTGCGCCGCATCGAGGTGAGACTTCGCTTCTTTCTTGTTGATCGATAAATCGGGTCTTTTGTCCTTCTAACACTTTTTCCCTTTTGATTGCAGGAGCTCGGGGATTACAACCGCCTCATCGGGTATGTCATTGCCTATGATGAGGCCCGGGAGCGGGACCGAGGAGTCCGCGAGCAGCTTCAGGCGGATCTCAAGGCCTCCCAGTCTTCACGGGGGAAGCTTGCCAAAGAGCTGGCTGTCCTCAATGAGAAGATTCGGGGCCTTCAGCAGCAGATCGCGGACTTCGAGGGGCTCTTGAGGCAAGAGCGGCAAGAGCGGGGGGCAGTCGTGGACCGGCTGACCCAGGAGAAGAAGGCCGCCGAGGACCAGCTGGTCCTCGAGAAGAAGGCTTTGGAGGAGCTGATCGCGGGATTCCCGGCACAGCTGGCCGAAGCGGAGGCCAAGGGTCGGGAGGAATATCGGAGGTCGGAGGGCTTCCAAGCTGATGCCATGAAGTTCTTTGGCGCGGAGGTGGAGAACACTCTCTTCAACGCCGTTGAGGAGCTCCACCTGGAGTACGGGGACGCCATCAACTTCGACAAGTCTCCTTCCCTCGCTCCTTTTGCGAAGAAATATTTTGCTCTTTCCGAGGAGAGTGATGGGGGGAGTACCCCCGTAATTGTCGAAGACGCCTCTGAGCTTCCAAGTTCGGACGCCCCGATAGCCAATCCTCCCGAAGTCAATCCTGTGGACCCCTCTGCTACCAATGCTGCTGACAAGGACCAAGCTTGAATGCTTTTATCTTTCAGAGTCCTTGTATTTTCTTCTCTTGTGTCGTCGTCGGGCCTTCGAGCCCTTTATCAATATTAGACTCCTTTAATTCCGATCTCTTGTTGTCTTTCCCGACTATTTAACAACCCGCACCACTTAAGGCGACTTAGCATCGAGTGCATCACTTAAGACGATTTAGTTCTTAGCAGTCGAAACTTCGATACTTACGAATTTCTCATACGTCCTTCCCGACGATTTAATAACTTGCACCACTTAAGGCGACTTAATATCGAGTGCATCACTTAAGACGACTTTAATCGTTACTTAGGATAAACCTAAAGATCGCGCACCACTTAAGGCGACTTAATATTGTGCACCACTGAAGGCGACTTTCATCGTGCACCACTGAAGGCGACTTTCGGATACTTAGAATAAATCTAAGTATTGTGCACCACTTAAGGCGGCTTTATCGGGCACCACTAAAGGCGACTTTCATCGTGCACCACTGAAGGCGACTTTCATCGTGCACCACTGAAGGCGACTTTCGGATACTTAGAATAAATCTAAGTATTGTGCACCACTTAAGGCGGCTTTATCGGGCACCACTAAAGGCGACTTTCATCGTGCACCACTGAAGGCGACTTTCATCGTGCACCACTGAAGGCGACTTTCGGATACTTAGAATAAATCTAAGTATTGTGCACCACTTAAGGCGGCTTTATCGGGCACCACTAAAGGCGACTTTCATCGTGCACCACTGAAGGCGACTTTCATCATGCATAAATCTAAGGACAACTCTTATTTGGAAGCAACCTCTTTATTTATTGATGGCACAGGAATTGGCTTACATCGAATTAAATGATAAACAACATACACCACTTAAGGCGATTTTACATCGGGCACCACCTAAGGCGACTTTATCGGGCACCACTTAAGGCGACTTTATCGGGCACCACTTAAGGCGACTTTCTCGGGCACCACTTAAGGCGACTTTCTTCAAGCATGGTGTTTCTTCAAGTGTTCGCCACTGAAAGTATGCTTTAACGTTCTGCCATCGAGGTCTTCCAACTTGTATGCGTTCGGAGCTGGCATTCCCACGACCTTATAAGGTCCTTCCCATTTTGGTGACATCTTGTTGATTCGATCCAAAAGGGTGAACTCGTTGCGACGCCAAACCAGCTCCCCGACGAAGAACTGTCGGGACTTCACTCGCCGATTATAGAACCTGGCCGTCGCTAAGCGCATTCGTGCTTGGACTTCATCGGCTTCCCGCCTTTTCTCTTCGAGTAGGTCCAAGTCCAGGCGTCTCATTTCATCATTCGTCAGGGGCTCATAATATCTCGTCCGATGGGATGCCACAGCTACCTCCACAGGAGCGACAGCTTCCGTGCCATAAACAAGGCCAAACGGAGTCTCCCCTGTTGATCGTTTGGGTGTCGTTCTAACAGCCCAAAGTACGTTTTCCAGTTCGTTCAGCCATTTGCCCTTCAAGGCATAGACCCTCTTCTTCAGGCCATCCATCACGATTTTGTTGGCTGACTCCACCTGGCCATTAGTCTGAGCATGGCGTACGGAGGCGGTCCGATGCTCAACGTTCAGTTCTTCCAGATACTCCCTCACCTGAGAGCCGTTAAACGGTGGGCCATTGTCGCTGATCACCACCTTAGGAATCCCGTATCTGGACACGATGTGGGTTTGGAGGAACTTGACGATCTGGTTCCCCGTTGTTCTGGCCAATGCCTTCGCCTCTATCAATTTCGAAAAATAATCGATAGCTACAAGTAAATACTTACATTGTCCCTGTGCTTGTGGAAGAGGTCCCACCAAGTCGATGCCCCACTGCGCGAAGGGCCAAGCGCTCTTGATGGATGTCAGGTTAGCAGTCGGAGCCACGATATTTGGGGCGTACCTCTGGCACGCGTCGCATGATCGGACCAACGTCGTTGCTTCTTTGTTCATCGTGGGCCAATAGTAGCCTAATTTCAACACCTTCCTCAAAATGGATCGGGCCCCTTCGTGACAAGCCGCGATCCCCTCATGCATTTCCTTCAGGATTCGGTTGGTGTCGGGTTCTGCTACACACTTCAGGTACGGAGTCGAGAACCAGCCCTTCTTGTACAGCTGATTGTCCAGCATCACATAATTAGACGCGATCCGACATATCCTGTCTGCTGCTACCTTATCCTCGAGGACTGCCCCCGTAGTCAGATACGCGACTATCGGGGTCAACCAAGTGGGCTCCTCGTCCGATTTTGCTTCAACGGTGCACACCTGCGTGGGGTCGATGTTTGACAAGATCACCTTCTCCAGGAAGTGCACCTTCCGATTTTCTTCTAAGGGTGCCCCCAGGGCAAATTTGCTCAAGGCGTCTGCCTCTACGTTCTCCTCCCTTGGAATAGCCTCGATATCGAAGCTTTTGAAGCTCTCTTTCAGGGCTTGTACCTCTCGCAGATCCTTTTTCATTATCGGACTCCTTGCTTTGTATCGCCCTTGAACCTGGTTCACGATTAACGTCGCGTCGCACTTCACTCTCAAGTGATCGATTCCAGTGCCTTTAGCGATTTTTAGGCCCGTGATAAGAGCTTCATACTCCGCTACGTTGTTTGTGGCCTTGAATGTTAAAGCCAAGGCGTATCGGAGCGGTTCACCTTCACCCGGTGGTATCAACAAGAAGCCCGCTCCTGATCCGTCTGAACTCGCGGAGCCGTCCGTGTACATCTCCCAAGTATTTTCTTTGTTTGGCTGTTCTGATTGTTCTGCCCTCTCTGGTTGTTCTTCTGTCGGGACCTCCATGGTTGCCCCCTCTACAGGGCCCGTTTCTTCTAGATCGGGGGCTGTAGATTCTGCTATAAAGTCCGCCAATGCCTGGCCCTTGATTGCCGTTCTTGGAGCAAAGTGTATTCGAAACTCACTGAGCTCTACTGCCCATTTCACCAATCTCCCCGACGCATCCGGTCGGTTCAGAAAATGCTTCAAAGGCTGGTTCGTTAGCACAGTGATCTCGTGTGCGTGGAAATATGGCCTTAGCTTCCGAGCAGTAATTATCAACGCAAAGAGGTACTTCTCAACGGCGGGATAGTTCAATTCAGATTTGGCAAATGCCTTGCTTACATAATAGACGGGGACTTGATTACCCTCGACAACCTTTACTAACACAGAGCTAATGGAAAATTCAGAAACAACCAAATAAAGGAAGAGCGGCTCGCCTGGAACCGGTTTTGCTAGCATCGGGAGTGTGCGAAGGTGCTGCTTTAGTGCTTGGAACGCCTCTTCACATTTGGCGGTCCATTCGAATTTTTTGTTGGCCCTCAAGACTTCAAAAAACGGCATTGATCGGTCGCTGGCTTTGGACAAGAAGCGATTCATTGCGGCTAGTCGGCCATTCAGTACTTGCACCTCCCGATGGTTTATCGGAGACTGCATCTCCTCAGGGTTCACTTCAATTCCTCTTTGGCTCACCATGAAGCCCAAAAACTTCCCTGAGTGGACTCCGAAGGCGCATTTCGTCGGGTTCAAGCGGACTTGATGGAGCCTCATCCGCTCAAACGCCATGGTGAGGTTGTGCACGTGATCCTCAGCTTGTCGGGACTTCACCAGCATATCATCTACGTAGGCTTCCATGGTTTCTCCCAACATATCTCCAAACAGCTTATTCACCATCCGCTGGTAGGTTGCCCCGGCATTGATCAACCCGAAAGGCATGACATCATAGTGATAGATGTCGCTGTCTGCATAGAACGCAGTGTGGGGGGCGTCTTCCTTAGCCATCTTGATCTGGTTGTAGCCTGAATACGCATCCATGAAACTCAGCAGCTCATGTCCCGATGTGGCATCCACCAGCTGGTCAATCCTCGGGAGTGGATAACAATCCTTTGGACAAGCTCTGTTCAAGTCGCGGAAGTCCACGCACATTCGCCATTTCCCGTTAGTCTTCTTCACCAGCACTGGGTTGGCGACCCAAGTCTGGAATCGGAGCTCCTTAATGAAACCAGCATCGAGCAACCTGCCCACCTCCTGCTGGATCGCGATCTTCTTATCCGTGCCCATCGGACGCCTTTTCTGTGTGATAGGCTTGATCGCGGGGTCTATCTTCAGCTCGTGCACGATCACATCGGGGCTGATTCCTGGCATATCGCTGGGGGACCAGGCAAACAGCTCCTTGAACTCCTTCAGCAGCTCCACCAATTTTTGGGCTGTCTCTTCAGTTAGAGCGGACCCGATTTTCACCTTTCTCTGGGGTCCGTCGATCTCGACTTCTTTCAGATCTTCTACGGGGGCGGGACGCCCAAATTCTTCTCTAGGATCTGTGTCTGTCTGGAGGACAGTCATAGCCTCTCGCCTTCTCCTCCGGGTGGCATTGACATAGCATTTTCGGGAAGCCACCTGGTCGCCCTTGACTTCCCCGACTCCGTGGTCGGTCGGGAACTTCATCTTCCGGTGCACAGTCGAGGCAACTGCCATCAGGGGATTGATGGTGGTTCTCCCGATAATTGCGTTGTAGGTCCCCGCAGAATCAACCACGACAAATTCCACGTTCCTCCTTTCTGACTTCCACCCGCTACCAAACTCCACTGGTAAGGTGATTACTCCTAGCGGGTAGGAAGTTGAGCCAGAGAACCCGACCATCGGGAAGTTTGCCTCCTTCAGATCTTTCTTCGTCTTCCCCATGGCTTCCAGCGCGTCCATGAATAGAATGTCGGAGGAGCTCCCTCCGTCGATTAGGATTCTCTTCATCTCAAACCCATCTACATCCAGGGTTACCACCAGGGCATCGTCGTGCGGAGTCTCCACGCCTATGAGGTCTTCAGATGAGAAGGAGATTACCATCTCTTCTTTCAAGGTCCAAGATCGGGACCTTTTACCCAGCACCACCGCCGTAGGGATTCTAGAGGCGTAAACCTCTCGGGCGGATGAGGTATCACCTCCAGCAGCAAATCCTCCATGAATCACATTGATGACTCGTCTCTCTTTGCGAGCACCGGATGACTCTGGATCGGTTCTCTTCTTCTTCGGGGACCGATCGCGGGATCGGGAACGGGACCGCGATCGGGACCGAGAGCGGGACCTGCATCGTTTGTCTCCAACGAACTCCTTGAGTTTTCCCTTCTGGATTAGCTTTTCAATTTCCTTTTTCAGCTCCCGACAGTGATTGGTGTCGTGGCCATTTGCGCGGTGAAACCGACAATAGCGATCTGTGCGGGACCCCAAGAATTCTCCATCTTTCTTCGGGGGGGTACCTGGAGATACCTTGTCGTTCCATGACTGTCAGCACTTCCGCCATGGAGCAGTTGAGAGGAATGTCAAAATCTTCCCTCTTGTCTTTTCTTGAAGAACGTCTGTCGTCCTTCCGATCCGGACGTCCTCAATTCTTACCACTGTCGGGTTTACCTTTTGACTTCCGATCGTCGAAGGGTTTACTCGACTGTTTCCCTTTGTTCGACTTTGGGGGCTCCAGCTCTCCTGCGGCTATTTTTGATTCCTGGACATCGATCTGCCGCTTCACCCTCTTCTGTAAAGCCTCCATATTCCACACAGCCTTCTCAGCCACGCTGTGCATCAAGTCGGAGCCATAGGGGGCTGTCAGGTTCCGAATAAAGGTGCGGATGGTCTCGCCCTCCGAGATTTCCTCGTCTATCTCCGCTACGCTGGCTGTGTACCGCTGGTAATAGTGTGCCAGCGACTCGTCGGGCCTCTGCACCACCTGGGTTAGAGACCTCACGCTCTTCAACAATCGTCTGCGGCCCTGATATTGTCGAATGAAACGGTCGTGCATGTCCGCCCAACAGGTAATGCAGCCTGGGGGCAGGCTAAAGAACCAGGTCAGGGCTCTTTCTCCGAGTGTGTTTGGGAACAGTGTACACACTATATCTTCATTCGGGGCTCTACCTAGACACGCCATAAGATGCTTCTGGACATGACGGACTGGATCTCCTTCGCCATCATATTCCTTAATCTCGGGGATACCCAGCCCAGGCAGGGCGAGGGTGTCTATTAGTCGGGGAACGAAGGGATGAGTGGATCGATCCCTCAGCTCCGACACTAGCGGCTTCTGTTCTCCCATACAGATGTTCACGATCTTTACCACCTGGTCGGGAGTGATGGGACCATTCAGGGGAATGGTCCTGTGTTGTACTGGTCCTGGCCCGTCAACCACGAACCTCTCCGACTGACTAGTTGCCCTGCCTCTGTCTTGGCCTTGGGGCGGGGCTTCCTGCACGTTCCGACCCTCTGTTGGTAGGGTTGCTTCCTCTAGCGTGGGCATCTCCTTCTGCCTCCTCGCAGCCTCTCTTCGGTCCAAGAGAGCCTCTACAGCCGCCAGAAACATGGGCATGGCCTCTGCCACGGCCCTTGTCAAATCTGCAGCCGGGGGAGCCTCCTGCCCCCTGTTATCCTGGTGTTGAGGGGCAACATCTTCGGGATGCGATCCATTGTGCCCCCCTGTCTGGGAGAGCTCAGCCGGGGGATGGTTCTGGTTTTCTCCTTGTTCTGGTACTGAATTCAGGTTCGTTGCAGCGGGGTGACGGGAACCACCGGATTGTCCCCTTCTGTTCTTGCCAGCCGCCATCGATCGAGTAGAAGGCATATCAGCTTTTTGTTTGTTTCCCACAGACGGCGCCAATGTTGGATCACGGTGGAACTCCGGTACGGATCTTGACGGCAATCCTAGCTCCTTTGCTCCACGCAATCCTGCAAGAGGGGATAGACCGGGCGGTGACCCAGAATCCCTCTCCGATGCTTAAATGAGTACTTCGTCTGACTGGCAAGTAACAGATATCAAAGTGTATTCAACTCAACATAAGTGATCTGAGGTGACCTCCTGCCCTTTTATAGGCAAAGAGATGCCTCAGGTACCTGGCGAACCGTTAGGGGTGGTTAGCCCGTATCCCGCATATCTCGTACGTGATCTCGCGTATCTTAGCCATGCCCCGCGTATCTCGGCCACGATCCGTGTATCTTAACCACGTTCCGCATATCTCGGCCACGCCCCGCATATCTTGGCTTTATCCTCTGATAACGAGTCCCGACTCCCGTCGGGGACTCCAGAGTTATCTCGTTGTGTCACCGCTCGGGGCCCCTCGTCATCGTGACAGGGCCAATCATTCTCAGGGATTCATCATCGGGGCCTACTTAAAGGCTTCTCATCGGGAGCTTCCAGCTCTATTGTCGGGACCGACTCTGTCGGGACCTTGCTTCGTCGGGACTCCCTTCATCGGGACCCTTCTCCTAGGTCATCCTGACCTTTACTCTGGGCCTGGTGGGCCTGTTTGCCGTTTCCTCGCCGTTAAAGGGCCTGACGGCTATTAGTCGGACCCATCATTTCTACGAAGAAAGATAGGAAGGTGGTGCGATACATGGCTGGTTCGAACTACGACTGAGATCAATTGGACCTAGGGTCCAATTAAGTTTTTTAGGGACTAAATTGTAAAAATCAAAAGTTAGGTATATAAATTGGGCGGATTAAGTTGAACAAAATTAAATTATTTAACGATGAAACTTAAGCATTAACTACTGGATACATCAAAAGTCTACAAAATGCGAACTTATGACACTCTAGAAAAAATATTGACAACAAAAGCCAAAAACTATTTAACACTTTGTTTAAATTATTTGATCCTTTTAAGGAATATGCTAATGCATTATATTCAACGTTTCTGAAGGAATTTAAAGGCAAGTTGCTTCATTATTAATTTGCCACATAATAGCAAGTTATTAATGAACATGTTAATATATAACAGCTGCCTAATCATTGGCTAGTCTCCATCTTAATTATTCTCTGTGTCTCTCTCTCCTTATTCTCTATCTAAGACAGAGAGACGATGAATTCCAACTCCAAGAAGAAGAAGAAATCGTCAGGTGGTGGTGGAATGTTGAGATCTGTTAGGTCGGTGTTCATGCATGCTGACTGGACCGACAAGTGGCTAATGATGTTGGGTTTCATCGGAGCCGTCATGGATGGCTGCTCAACCCCTGTAGTGTTGTTTATCAGCAGTCGCCTCATGAACAACATCGGTACTTCCGGTTCCACCGACATGACCGTCTTTCTCAACAACGTTAATAAGGTAGGTATAATATATATGGGTTTTATGCGTTTTACCTATTTTTGATATCATACGTTTATCAATTATATACTTTTGGTCCGATTATTAGTTGACCGTTAAATAGTCACGTGACTTACACATGCTTAGCCCCAAATTTTGATTTAGTTCATTTTGGTCCTCAAATTTTTTGTCACAACTTTTTATTTTTGCAATTTAACGTTAAACATTTTCAACCGCACCCCAGGACTAAATTGACATAGACATGGACCGACCAATGGCTAGTTAGGACCATGGCTAGGGTCGCCGGACCCGGACGACCCTAACCATTGTCCGACCTAGCCATGGGTCGGAACATGGCTATGTCAATTTAGCAATTGGGTTCAATTAACCCAATTGGACCCTAACGCTAAATTGACATAGCCATGGTCCGACCCATGGCTAGGTCAGACCATGGTAAGGGTAGCCCGGGTCCGGCGACTCTAGTCATGGTTCGACCTAGCCATGGGTCAGACCATGGTTAGGTCAATTTAGCAATTGGGTTTAGTTGACCAAATTGGACCCTAATGTTAAATTGACCTAGTCATGGTCCTACCCATGGCTAGGTCGAACCACGGTTAGGGTCGACCGGGTCCGGTGACCTTAGCCATGGTCCGACCTAGCCATGGGTTGGACCATGGCTAGGTCAATTTAGTCATAAGGTGCGGTTGGAAATCTTTAAGGGCCAAATTGTAAAAACAAAAAGTTAGGACAAAAAATTTGAGAACTAAACCGAACAAAATAAAAATTTGGGGCTAGGAAAGTGCAAGTCACGTGACTATTTAACGGTTAACTGACGGTCATACCAAAAGTATACAATTGGCAAACGTATGGTACAAAAAATAAGCAAAATCAAACACGTGGTATCAAAAGTCAAAAGTAAGTAAACATAGGGTAACTAAAGACGTATAAACCCTATATTTGAATAATATATTAACGAGCGATATATATATTGATAAAGTTATGGTAAGGTAATTTCGACTAGATCTAAAACGTTATAATGTTCTGTAAAAATATGATAGGTCCATTTTTAATTAGTTTAAGATTTTAATTAAGTTGTTTTTTAAATTTCTTTTTATCATGTGGTGAATCGAATCAGATTATTCACAACAACAACAAAAAGGAATCGAATCAGATCCACATTGAAAAAAGAGATGATATACAAGGTATAAATATAATGAGTCATAATGAAATTTTATATATTATATTATAATAGCTATTTTAAATGTTTGATGATGATTTTTTTTTTTTTTTAAATGCATCATTATATTCCAGAGTAAGAGCATACACAATAGTATTATATATTTATATTTGTCATTGAACATTTATATACACTTTAGAGTGTTAATAGTGGTTTTGCATTTTTGTATTGTTTAAAGTTGAACATTTATGTACTATATTTCATTAGTTTACTTAATTACATTTATTAACTATATTTTATTATTAAACTTTCCAACATTTCACAATAAACTATTATCATTAACTATGAAAATTGATTACTTTATCTGCAACACACGTTAGTTGCTGACAATATCTATTAGTGACGACATGCAGTTATTGCTAAAATACTATATATGAGATGAAAATAGTGCTAACTTCGACACTAAAAGGATTCTTTACCAACACTACTCTTCTACAACTGAAAACATCTATTAGTAGCGGAAAAAATTGTTGCTAAAACATTTTGTCAATAATGGAAACAACAGCGGCGAGGAAGTAGTAGTAGTCGTTTGTCGATAGTAATACTTTTAGCTACCTTTAGCAACATGTTTGCCGACTATGGCGCTGCTAAAGTTTTAGCAGAAACATTTAGTAGCAATTTTTTGCCGCTCCTGTGTGGGTGTGTTTTCTTAAAGTGTTTGGGATTATAAATTGGTTTATGTAATGATGTGGCAACATAGTGCATTTCTTAAATTTAAGAATATGTTATGTAAAAACATATAAGTCCAACTTTCAAGGACTGTTATGTTAAACCATTAAAACATGTTTTTATTCACTTTACATTAAGAAAACATATTAGACCCACGTTTGAATAATAATAACATTGTGGATGTTCTAAGCCTCTAACTATCTATGTTGTAATGTAATAGAACACAGTGGTTATAGTGTACGTCGCATGTGGGCTCTTCTTCTGCGCCTTTCTCGGTGAGCAACCAGCCCAGCCACGCTATTAACTAAATAAATATACCCACTAATTATTGAATCATTTAAGGTAACTAATTAATTTTGTTATTATTATAGAGGGTTATTGCTGGACAAGAACTGCTGAGAGGCAAGCTGCACGGATGAGAGTGCGGTACCTAAAAGCCGTGTTAAGGCAAGACGTGAGTTACTTTGACATGCACGTGACTAGTACTTCCCAAGTTATTACAAGCGTATCAAGTGACAGTATTACCATTCAGGATGTCCTTGCTGAAAAGGTTCATTCCAATTCCAACCATCTCCTTCTTTTATTATTATTAATTAATTAATATTATATTTTACGTTACATTTTCCGTAATAGCAGTTTTTACCTTACAAATTTCAAATTGTTAACTCTATTCAGCTTTCAGTTTATTCTAAACGCAAAAATGTTAATGCACTTCATGTGAAATTTAACTTAATTTCTTTAAATTTTAGCTAGCAGATTATTCATACTTGAAAAGTTCGGTTAGCTAGTGTGTTATTTGAAAAATAATCAGTATTGAAGATCTCATGTGGTATCTAGCTACATGCACGTTTTCATCTAGAGTTTATTTAAAATGGATAGTGCTAGCAAAATTGTAGATTTGTATTACTTTGACTAGTAAATCATACACAATGTTGTGAGCAATGCGTACTAAATAAATAATGTATGCATATTGGCGGAGCAGATTCCAAATTTTGTGGTGAACACGTCGCTATATATCGGGAATTACGTTGCGGCTTTCGCAATGCTATGGAGACTGGCACTAGTCGGATTTCCATTCGCGGCGCTTCTAATAATCCCAGGGTTAGTGTACGGGAGAACACTGCTCGGAATAGCCCGAAAGATATCAGAGGAGTACAGCAAGGCAGGGAATGTAGCGGAGCAAGCCATCTCATCCATCCGAACCGTTTATGCATTTGCTGGTGAGACCAACACCATCTCCAACTTCTCGACGGCTCTTCAAGGGTCTGTTAAGTTAGGTTTGAAGCAAGGTTTGGCCAAAGGGTTGGCCATTGGGAGCAATGGGATCACCTTCGCCATATGGGCATTCTTGGCGTATTATGGAAGTCGTTTGGTCATGTATCATGGAGCTACAGGCGGGTCGGTTTATGCGGTCGGGACCGCAATCACTTTTGGTGGCTTGTAAGTCCTCATCTTCAACCTTATTTTTATTCACATGCCTTACTCTTTATACTCCAGATCGTGCATCACAGTCACCGTTGTGATCTTAACAAGTGTACTTGGTGTAATTAATTTTGTGATTTTCTTTTACAAAAACATATTATTAAAATCTTAACGCTGAGACACGATATGGAGTAGAAATAGAGGTGCAGGTGTTCTAAATTCGCCAAAAAAACTCAATTACTGTTTCACTCTGTTTTTGCTTATAGTATTGTTGTTTTAATTATTTATGTTATGGTTTCATCAGGGCATTTGGTTCGGCTTTATCCAACCTCAAGTACTTTGCAGAAGCATGTTCTGCTGGAGAAAGGATACGAGACGTGATCAAAAGAGTTCCAACGATCGATCCCTTAAACGAAGAAGGCGACATCCTCACTAATCTATGTGGGAAAGTCGAGTTCAAACACGTTGAGTTCGCCTACCCATCACGCCCTGAAAACATAATATTCAAGGACTTTAGCATAACTGTTCCCGCTGGAAAGACTATTGCGTTGGTCGGGGGAAGTGGGTCGGGAAAATCAACGGTGGTTTCGCTGTTGCAAAGGTTCTATGACCCACTAGGTGGAGAGATCCTTCTTGACGGGACCCCAATTAATAAGGTGCAAATCAAGTGGTTGAGGTCGCAAATGGGGTTGGTTAGCCAAGAGCCGACGTTGTTTGCCACGACTATTAAAGAAAACATACTCTTCGGAAAAGAGGATGCGTCTATGGAAGAGGTGGTTCAAGCTGCAAAGGCTTCTAATGCTCATAACTTCATCACTCAATTGCCTCAAGGCTATGAAACTCAGGTTGATTGTTACACTTTATTTTCTAATACTAGTTTGTTAACCGTCAACATCAGAAAGAACAAGGTGATTTGGACTTTTTACAAGTGAAGATAACGGATTCAGTCATGCTAAATTAGTATATTAAGGACATATGCTAGGACTTGAGGTAAGCTAGAATGGTATTGTAACCGAAAATGGACCTTGATTGGGCTTACAAAGCGTAAATTTCCGATATCCCTACTTTGGCCTCATTATTATCTGAATCCACCAGGAATTTCTCATTTTAGTAATTCAGATTTGGGGCGTAACATGTTTCTGAACAATAAGAATTTTTTTTTCAATTTTAACTTTCTTTCATTCCTAATTTGACCTAACTAACATGTAGGTCGGGGAGCGAGGCGTACAGATGTCAGGAGGGCAGAAGCAAAGAATCGCAATTGCACGTGCCATAATCAAATCGCCGCGAATACTCTTGCTTGACGAGGCAACAAGTGCTTTAGACTCGGAATCGGAAAGAGTCGTCCAAGAAGCACTTGACCGAGCCTCTTTTGGCCGCACCACTCTCGTGATCGCTCACCGCTTGTCCACCATAAAGAATGCAGATTTGATCGCTGTAGTACAGAGTGGCCAAGTAGTAGAGTCAGGATCTCACGACGAACTCATCCAAATCGATGATGGCCATTACGCATCATTTCTTAGCCTCCAAGAAATGGATAATGAAAGAAACCTTAGCAGGAGAGAGGTAACCAGCTCATCCATACTGAATGTGGACTCAAACAATGGTAGCAGTCGCCGATTTTCTAAAGAGAGTCGGTCTAGCTCGACTCGATCGGTTGGAGGGGCCGAAGAAATAGGAACAGAGCAGAAGTTTCCAGTACCGTCTTTTAGAAGATTGATGGCCTTGAATGTGCCAGAGTGGAAGCAAGCAATGTTAGGTTGTTTGAGTGCGATATTGTACGGCGCGGTGCAGCCGTTATACGCATTAACTTCGGGATCGATGGTTTCGGTGTATTTCCTATCGGATCATGCAGAAATCAAGCACAAGATACGGATTTACGCGTTATGCTTTGTCGGGTTAGCAGTGTTTTCCTTCTTAATCAATATCTGTCAGCATTACAACTTTGCATACATGGGTGAGTTCTTGACCAAGAGGATTCGCGAGAGGATGTTCTCCAAGATTCTCACATTTGAAGTCGGGTGGTTCGATCAGGATGAAAACTCAAGCGGCGCCATTTGCTCTCGTCTTTCCAAAGATGCCAATGTGGTAAGTACCATTACAAGGAATGAATGAATGAACGAATGAATGAAGTTAATAAACAACACAATCCTTCAAAATGAAGTTATGCAAATATGGTGCAATACGTTTGCAGTTTGTAGACATCTGGTGTAAATATATGGTGTAATAGACTACAAACCACAAACATATTGCACCAAAGTCTAAAAAATGTTACATTAAAAGTCAATTTGGGTCAAATAAGCTGTATCAAAAGACGCGGCCTAATAAGTATTTTCATGTTTGGCAGGTGAGATCTTTAGTAGGTGACCGCACAAGTCTACTTGTACAAACCTTCTCAGCTGTAACAGTTGCCGTAACAATGGGACTGGTCATCGCATGGAGGCTTGCGGTTGTGATGATAGCATTGCAGCCACTTATAATAGTGTGCTTCTACGCTCGCAGAGTTCTCCTCAAAAACTTGTCAACAAAAGCCATCAAATCTCAACAAGACAGCAGCAAGATCGCAGCCGAGGCTGTCACCAACCACCGAACCATCACCGCTTTCTCTTCCCAAGATCGAATCCTCAAAATGCTCCAACAAGCCCAAGAGGGTCCCATGAAAGAGAGCATCAAGCATTCATGGTACGCTGGGTTAGGGTTAGGTGCTGCCCAGTTTCTCACAAAGGCCAGTTGGTGCTTCAACTTCTGGTACGGTGCCCAGCTCATCTCACAAGCCCACATCACCCCAACTTCTCTCTTTCAAACCTTCATGATCTTGATAAGCACCGGCGTCGTCATCGCTGAAGCCGGAAGCATGACCACAGACATCGCTCGTGGTGCCGACACCGTCGCTTCGGTTTTTGCCATACTTGATCGGAAAACAAGGATTGAACCCGATGACGCGGAGAGTCACCGACCGAGCCATTTACTCGGTTACGTGGAATTTTCTCAAGTCGACTTCGCGTACCCCGCTAGACCCGATACCATCATCTTAAAAGACTTCTCTTTCAGAGTCGAGACAGGGGAGTCGACTGCATTGGTGGGACAAAGTGGGTCAGGTAAGTCGACCCTCATAGGTTTAATCGAGAGGTTCTATGACCCGTTAAGAGGTACTGTTAAAATTGATGGACGCGATATACGGACGTATCACCTTAGGTCTTTAAGGAAGTACATTGCACTAGTCAGTCAGGAACCGACTTTATTTGCCGGGACCATAAGGGAGAACATAGTGTACGGTGCACCCGGTTCTGTTACGGAAATCGAGATCATCGAGGCGGCAAAGGCAGCAAATGCACATCAATTTATAGTGGGGCTCAAGGACGGGTACGATACTTGGTGCGGTGATAGAGGAGTGCAACTATCTGGAGGGCAGAAGCAGCGAGTTGCGATAGCAAGAGCGATACTTAAGAACCCAAGATTGCTGTTATTGGATGAGGCGACTAGCGCTCTCGATAGCCAATCAGAGAAGGTGGTGCAGGACGCACTGGAGCGTTTAATGCAAGGAAGAAGTAGCGTTGTGGTTGCGCATAGGTTGAGTACAATATACAACTGCAATACCATTGCTGTGTTGGAGAAAGGCAAAGTTGTGGAAAAGGGAAGTCATAGTTCACTGATGGCTAAGGGACCCAATGGTGCCTATTATTCTCTTGTCAACCTTCAAAGCGCAACTGATCCCATGTCTGGACTTGAGTAAATCGCCTTCGTATAGGCTCTGCTTATTAGTTTAGTTGATACAGAACATTGTAGATGTACTACACAATGTACTTTCAATTGAAATTTAATCCTTTCTATTTTGGGTGTGTCAGGTGTGTCATATAGGAAAAGTTTGTAAAAAAAGTAACATGTCTGCTATTTGTTGTAAAAATACAACATGTTTTAGGGCTTATATTTTAGATGCAATACCTTTAAAAACTGTTATTTTAGATAAAATGTTAAATTATCCGTTAAAGTTGGTGTTAAATAATAATCACGTGCCTTTCAATAAAAAAAAATTATTATATCTATATTACCTTTGATGTATATCACATGCCTTTGAGGGTTTCCTCTCAGAGTTTTCCCCGTTTTCACCATCGCAGGAACCCTGGGCAGTCTTTTTCCCCCGTTTCCGCCATTAAAGTTGCGAATTATTTCCCCCCTCACAACTGATTCACCTTATGTCGTGTTACAGTCTGTTTCCTTTGTATTTCCAAGGTTTGCAATCATGAACTTAGGCTTCCAAGGAAAACCTCACCATGCTCGCTTGCCACCTGGCATCGTCTCCCTTGGCCACCGCCTGGCTTGGCCAATAGGGCTTGGATCAGAGCTTTCACCTGCAAGCAACTCCGGGGTTTCTCTGCTCTCTTGGATGACGCGGGGGCTACTTCTCCTCGAGACACGTTGCGTGGCGCCTATTTCCCGCCAACCTTTTTCCTTCCTTGGCACGAGTACTCTTATCTCTTCTTCTTCTCAGCTTTTCACCTTCCATCCTTTCTCCCACACTGATTTCCTTTCAGTACGTGAGGAAAGCGACGTCTCTTAACCAAATATTCTCCTTTGTCCGTTTCTTTTTTCTGGCGTTTTCGATGAGAACTGTCGTTGATTACTCTAAGGTGCTTGTTGGCCGGATGTTCTCACTCCGGCGAGAGAGGGAATCTTCAATCAAAAACCTTGTTGAAGAGCAATGGAGGACTTCCTCAGTGGCTGCTTTTGAACGGAGGGAGGACAACCTTTGGACGTTTATGTTCGCCACCATCAAGGATTTGAACGTGGTGTGATGGGTCCGACTAATAGCCGTCAGGCCCTTTAACGGCGAGGAAACGGCAAACAGGCCCACCAGGCCCAGAGTAAAGGTCAAGATGACCTAGGAGAAGGGTCCCGATGAAGGGAGTCCCGACGAAGCAAGGTCCCGACAGAGTCGGTCCCGACAATAGAGCTGGAAGCTGCCGATGAGAAGCCTTTAAGTAGGCCCCGATGATGAATCCCTGAGAATGATTGGCCCTGTCACGATGACGAGGGGCCCCGAGCGGTGACACAACGAGATAACTCTGGAGTCCCCGACAGGAGTCGGGACTCGTTATCAGAGGATAAAGCCAAGATATGCGGGGCGTGGCCGAGATATGCGGAACGTGGTTAAGATACACGGATCGTGGCAGAGATACGCGGGGCATGGCTAAGATACGCGAGATCACGTACGAGATATGCGGGATACGGGCTAACCACCCCTAACGGTTTGCCAGGTACCTGAGGCATCTCTTTGCCTATAAAAGGGCAGGACGTCACCTCAGATCACTTATGTTGAGTTGAATACACTTTGATATCTGTTACTTGCCAGTCAGACGAAGTACTCATTTAAGCATCGGAGAGGGATTCTGGGTCACCGCCCGGTCTATCCCCTCTTGCAAGATTGCGTGGAGCAAAGGAGCTAGGATTGCCGTCAAGATCCGTACCGGAGTTCCACCGTGATCCAACATTGGCGCCGTCTGTGGGAAACAAACAAAAAGCTGATATGCCTTCTACTCGATCGATGGCGGCTGGCAAGAACAGAAGGGGACAATCCGGTGGTTCCCGTCACCCCCCTGCAACGAACCTGAATTCAGTACCAGAACAAGGAGAAAACCAGAACCATCCCCCGGCTGAGCTCTCCCAGACAGGGGGGCACAATGGATCGCATTCCGAAGATGTTGCCCCTCAACACCAGGATAACAGGGGGCAGGAGGCTCCCCCGGCTGCAGATTTGACAAGGGCCATGGCAGAGGCCATGCCCATGTTTCTGGCGGCTGTAGAGGCTCTCTTGAACCGAAGAGAGGCTGCGAGGAGGCAGGAGGAGATGCCCCCGCTGGAGGAAGCAACCCTACCAACAGAGGGTCGGAACGTGCAGGAAGCCCCGCCCCAAGGCCAAGACAGAGGCAGGGCAACTAGTCAGCCGGAGAGGTTCGTGGTTGACGGGCCAGGACCAGTACAACACAGGACCATTCCCCTGAATGGTCCCATCACTCCCGACCAGGTGGTAAAGATCGTGAACATCTGTATGGGAGAACAGAAGCCGCTGGTGTCGGAGCTGAGGGATCGATCCACTCATCCCTTCGTTCCCCGACTAATAGACACCCTCGCCCCGCCTGGGCTGGGTATCCCCGAGATTAAGGACTATGATGGCGAAGGAGATCCAGTCCGTCATGTCCAGAAGCATCTTATGGCGTGTCTAGGTAGAGCCCCGAATGAAGATATAGTGTGTACACTGTTCCCAAACACACTCGGAGAAAGAGCCCTGACCTGGTTCTTTAGCCTGCCCCCAGGCTGCATTACCTGTTGGGCGGACATGCACGACCGTTTTATTCGACAATATCAGGGCCGCAGACGATTGTTGAAGAGCGTGAGGTCTCTAACCCAGGTGGTGCAGAGGCCCGACGAGTCGCTGGCACACTATTACCAGCGGTACACAGCCAGCGTAGCGGAGATAGACGAGGAAATCTCGGAGGACGAGACCATCCGCACCTTTATTCGGAACCTGACAGCCCCCTATGGCTCCGACTTGATGCACAGCGTGCTGAGAAGGCTGTGTGGAATATGGAGGCTTTACAGAAGAGGGTGAAGCGGCAGATCGATGTCCAGGAATTAAAAATAGCCGTGGGAGAGCTGGAGCCCCCAAAGTCGAACAAAGGGAAACAGTCGAGTAAACCCCCTGGAGCCCCGTAGGGACGACAGACGTTCTTCAAGAAAAGACAAGCGGGAAGATTTTGACATTCCTCTCAACTACTCCATGGCGGAAGTGCTGACAGTCATGGAACGACAAGGTATCTCCAGGTACCCCCCGAAGAAATATGGAGAATTCTTGGGGTCCCGCACAGATCGCTATTGTCGGTTTCACCGCGCAAATGGCCACGACACCAATCACTGTCGGGAGCTGAAGAAGGAAATTGAAAAGCTAATCCAGAAGGGAAAACTCAAGGAGTTCGTTGGAGACAAACGATGCAGGTCCCGCTCTCGGTCCCGATCGCGGTCCCGTTCCCGATCCCGCGATCGGTCCCCGAAGAAGAAGAGAACCGATCCAGAGTCATCCGGTGCTCGCAAAGAGAGACGAGTCATCAATGTGATTCATGGAGGATTTGCTGCTGGAGGTGATACCTCATCCGCCTGAGAGGTTTACGCCTCTAGAATCCCTACGGCGGTGGTGCTGGGTAAAAGGTCCCGATCTTGGACCTTGAAAGAAGAGATGGTAATCTCCTTCTCATCTGAAGACCTCATAGGCGTGGAGACTCCGCACGACGATGCCCTGGTGGTAACCCTGGATGTAGATGGGTTTGAGATGAAGAGAATCCTAATCGACGGAGGGAGCTCCTCCGACATTCTATTCATGGACGCGCTGGAAGCCATGGGGAAGACGAAGAAAGATCTGAAGGAGGCAAACTTCCCGATGGTCGGGTTCTCTAGCTCAACTTCCTACCCGCTAGGAGTAATCACCTTACCAGTGGAGTTTGGTAGCGGGTGGAAGTCAGAAAGGAGGAACGTGGAATTTGTCGTGGTTGATTCTGCGGGGACCTACAACGCAATTATCGGGAGAACCACCATCAATCCCCTGATGGCAGTTGCCTCGACTGTGCACCAGAAGATGAAGTTCCCGACCGACCACGGAGTCGGGGAAGTCAAGGGCGACCAGGTGGCTTCCCGTAAATGCTATGTCAATGCCACCCGGAGGAGAAGGCGAGAGGCTATGACTGTCCTCCAGACAGACACAGATCCTAGAGAAGAATTTGGGCGTCCCGCCCCCGTAGAAGATCTGAAAGAAGTCGTGATCGACGGACCCCAGAGAAAGGTGAAAATCGGGTCCGCTCTAACTGAAGAGACAGCCCAAAAACTGGTGGAGCTGCTGAAGGAGTTCAAGGAGCTGTTTTCCTGGTCCCCCAGCGATATGCCAGGAATCAGCCCCGATGTGATCGTGCACGAGCTGAAGATAGACCCCGCGATCAAGCCTATCACACAGAAAAGGCGTCCGATGGGCACGGATAAGAAGATCGCGATCCAGCAGGAGGTGGGCAGGTTGCTCGATGCTGGTTTCATTAAGGAGCTCCGATTCCAGACTTGGGTCGCCAACCCAGTGCTGGTGAAGAAGACTAACGGGAAATGGCGAATGTGCGTGGACTTCCGCGACTTGAACAAAGCTTGTCCAAAGGATTGTTATCCACTCCCGAGGATTGACCAGCTGGTGGATGCCACATCGGGACATGAGCTGCTGAGTTTCATGGATGCGTATTCAGGCTACAACCAGATCAAGATGGCTAAGGAAGACGCCCCCCACACTGCGTTCTATGCAGACAGCGACATCTATCACTATGATGTCATGCCTTTCGGGTTGATCAATGCCGGGGCAACCTACCAGCGGATGGTGAATAAGCTGTTTGGAGATATGTTGGGAGAAACCATGGAAGCCTACGTGGATGATATGCTGGTGAAGTCCCGACAAGCTAAGGATCACGTGCACAACCTCACCATGGCGTTTGAGCGGATGAGGCTCCATCAAGTCCGCTTGAACCCGACGAAATGCGCCTTCGGAGTCCACTCAGGGAAGTTTTTGGGCTTCATGGTGAGCCAAAGAGGAATTGAAGTGAACCCTGAGAAGCTGAGGGAAATCGAGGAGATGCAGTCTCCGATAAACCATCGGGAGGTGCAAGTACTGAATGGCCGACTAGCCGCAATGAATCGCTTCTTGTCCAAAGCCAGCGACCGATCAATGCCGTTTTTTGAAGTCTTGAGGGCCAACAAAAAATTCGAATGGACCGCCAAATGTGAAGAGGCGTTCCAAGCACTAAAGCAGCACCTTCGCACACTCCCGCCGCTAGCAAAACCGGTTCCAGGCGAGCCGCTCTTCCTTTATTTGGCTGTTTCTTAATTTGCCATTAGCTCTGTGTTAGTAAAGGTTGTCGAGGGTAATCAAGTCCCCGTCTATTATGTAAGCAAGGCATTTGCCAAATCTGAATTGAACTATCCCGCCGTTGAGAAGTACCTCTTTGCGTTGATAATTACTGCTCGGAAGCTAAGGCCATATTTCCACGCACACGAGATCACTGTGCTAACGAACCAGCCTTTGAAGCATTTTCTGAACCGACCGGATGCGTCGGGGAGATTGGTGAAATGGGCAGTAGAGCTCAGTGAGTTTCGAATACACTTTGCTCCAAGAACGGCAATCAAGGGCCAGGCATTGGCGGACTTTATAGCAGAATCTACAGCCCCCGATCTAGAAGAAACGGGCCCTGTAGAGGGGGCAACCATGGAGGTCCCGACAGAAGAACAACCAGAGAGGGCAGAACAATCAGAACAGCCAAACAAAGAAAATACTTGGGAGATGTACACGGACGGCTCCGCGAGTTCAGACGGATCAGGAGCGGGCTTCTTGTTGATACCACCGGGTGAAGGTGAACCGCTCCGATACGCCTTGGCTTTAACATTCAAGGCCACAAACAACGAAGCGGAGTATGAAGCTCTTATCACGGGCCTAAAAATCGCTAAAGGCACTGGAATCGATCACCTGAGAGTGAAGTGCGACGCGGCGTTAATCGTGAACCAGGTTCAAGGGCGATACGAAGCAAGGAGTCCGATAATGAAAAAGTATCTGCGAGAGGTACAAGCCCTGAAAGAGAGCTTCAAAAGCTTCGATATCGAGGCTATTCCAAGGGAGGAGAACGTAGAGGCAGACGCCTTGAGCAAATTTGCCCTGGGGGCACCCTTAGAAGAAAATCGGAAGGTGCACTTCCTGGAGAAGGTGATCTTTTCAAACATCGACCCCACGCAGGTGTGCACCGTTGAAGCAAAATCGGACGAGGAACCCACTTGGATGACCCCGATAGTCGCGTATCTGACTACGGGGGCAGTCCTCGAGGATAAGGTAGCAGCAGACAGGATATGTCGGATCGCGTCTAATTATGTGATGCTGGACAATCAGCTGTACAAGAAGGGCTGGTTCTCGACTCCGTACCTGAAGTGTGTAGCAGAACCCGACACCAACCGAATCCTGAAGGAAATGCATGAAGGGATCGCGGCTTGTCACGAAGGGGCCCGATCCATTTTGAGGAAGGTGTTGAACTTAGGCTACTATCCACGATGAACAAAGAAGCAACGGCGTTGGTCCGATCATGCGACGCGTGCCAGAGGTACGCCCCAAATATCGTGGCTCCGACTGCTAACCTGACATCCATCAAGAGCGCTTGGCCCTTCGCGCAGTGGGGCATCGACTTGGTGGGACCTCTTCCACAAGCACAAGGACAATGTAAGTATTTACTTGTAGCTATCGATTATTTTTCGAAATGGATAGAGGCGAAGGCATTGGCCAGAACAACGGGGAACCAGATCGTCAAGTTCCTCCAAACCCACATCGTGTCCAGATACGGGATTCCTAAGGTGGTGATCAGCGACAATGGCCCACCGTTTAACGGCTCTCAGGTGAGGGAGTATCTGGAAGAACTGAACGTTGAGCATCGGACCGCCTCCGTACGCCATGCTCAGACTAATGGCCAGGTGGAGTCAGCCAACAAAATCGTGATGGATGGCCTGAAGAAGATGGTCTATGCCTTGAAGGGCAAATGGCTGAACGAACTGGAAAACGTACTTTGGGCTGTTAGAACGACACCCAAACGATCAACAGGGGAGACTCCATTTGGCCTTGTTTATGGCACGGAAGCTGTCGCTCCTGTGGAGGTAGCTGTGGCATCCCATCGGACGAGATATTATGAGCCCCTGACGAATGATGAAATGAGACGCCTGGACTTGGACCTACTCGAAGAGAAAAGGCGGGAAGCCGATGAAGTCCAAGCACGAATGCGCTTAGCGACGGCCAGGTACTATAATCGGCGAGTGAAGTCCCGACAGTTCTTCGTCGGGGAGCTGGTTTGGCGTCGCAACGAGTTCACCCTTTTGGATCAAATCAACAAGATTTCACCAAAATGGGAAGGACCTTATAAGGTCGTGGGAATGCCAGCTCCGAACGCATACAAGTTGGAAGACCTCGATGGCAGAACGTTAAAGCATTCTTTCAGTGGCGAACACTTGAAGAAACACCATGCTTGAAGAAAGTCGCCTTAAGTGGTGCCCGAGAAAGTCGCCTTAAGTGGTGCCCGATAAATTCGCCTTAAGTGGTGCCCGATAAAGTCGCCTTAGGTGGTGCCCGATGTAAAATCGCCTTAAGTGGTGTATGCTGTTTATCATTTAATTCGATGTAAGCCAATTCCTGTGCCATCAATAAATAAAGAGGTTGCTTCCAAATAAGAGTTGTCCTTAGATTTATGCATGATGAAAGTCGCCTTCAGTGGTGCACGATGAAAGTCGCCTTTAGTGGTGCCCGATAAAGCCGCCTTAAGTGGTGCACAATACTTAGATTTATTCTAAGTATCCGAAAGTCGCCTTCAGTGGTGCACGATGAAAGTCGCCTTCAGTGGTGCACGATGAAATTCGCCTTTAGTGGTGCCCGATAAAGCCGCCTTAAGTGGTGCACAATACTTAGATTTATTCTAAGTATCCGAAAGTCGCCTTCAGTGGTGCACGATGAAAGTCGCCTTCAGTGGTGCACAATATTAAGTCGCCTTAAGTGGTGCGCGATCTTTAGGTTTATCCTAAGTAACGATTAAAGTCGTCTTAAGTGATGCACTCGATATTAAGTCGCCTTAAGTGGTGCAAGTTATTAAATCGTCGGGAAGGACGTATGAGAAATTCGTAAGTATCGAAGTTTCGACTGCTAAGAACTAAGTCGTCTTAAGTGATGCACTCGATGCTAAGTCGCCTTAAGTGGTGCGGGTTGTTAAATAGTCGGGAAAGACGAAAGACAACAAGAGATCGGAATTAAAGGAGTCTAATATTGATAAAGGGCTCGAAGGCCCGACGACGACACAAGAGAAGAAAATACAAGGACTCTGAAAGATAAAAGCATTCAAGCTTGGTCCTTGTCAGCAGCATTGGTAGCAGAGGGGTCCACAGGATTGACTTCGGGAGGATTGGCTATCGGGGCGTCCGCACTTGGAAGCTCAGAGGCATCTTCGACAATTACGGGGGTACTCCCCCCATCACTCTCCTCGGAAAGAGCAAAATATTTCTTCGCAAAAGGAGCGAGGGAAGGAGACTTGTCGAAGTTGATGGCGTCCCCGTACTCCAGGTGGAGCTCCTCAACGGCGTTGAAGAGAGTGTTCTCCACCTCCGCGCCAAAGAACTTCATGGCATCAGCTTGGAAGCCCTCCGACCTCCGATAGTCCTCCCGACCCTTGGCCTCCGCTTCGGCCAGCTGTGCCGGGAATCCCGCGATCAGCTCCTCCAAAGCCTTCTTCTCGAGGACCAGCTAGTCCTCGGCGGCCTTCTTCTCCTGGGTCAGCCGGTCCACGACTGCCCCCCGCTCTTGCCGCTCTTGCCTCAAGAGCCCCTCGAAGTCCGCGATCTGCTGCTGAAGGCCCCGAATCTTCTCATTGAGGACAGCCAGCTCTTTGGCAAGCTTCCCCCGTGAAGACTGGGAGGCCTTGAGATCCGCCTGAAGCTGCTCGCGGACTCCTCGGTCCCGCTCCCGGGCCTCATCATAGGCAATGACATACCCGATGAGGCGGTTGTAATCCCCGAGCTCCTGCAATCAAAAGGGAAAAAGTGTTAGAAGGACAAAAGACCCGATTTATCGATCAACAAGAAAGAAGCGAAGTCTCACCTCGATGCGGCGCACAGCCATACCCCTGACATCCCGCTGCATATGCGTCCGATTAAGGTGAATCGGATGTCGCATAGAAGGCAGGATGGAACCCGCCAGCAGATGCAGGGCCAGTTCTTGGTCCTGTTCCCCTTGTGTGAGCGGGACTCCCTGGAGCGTCTGGATAGGAGCCCAGGGGGCATCGGCCTGTGAAGAGTTGAAGGGCCTGTAGAAGTCCCCATCAAGAGCGAGGGGAGAGATAGGACGAGGAAGAGAAGGGCACATCTCCGTCTCGGCCCGGACAGGGGAGGGAGAGAAGTCATGGATAGGTGAGAGCTCCCGCTGCTGCGGAGAAGACGAGGGAGGCGGCCCCTGAGGGGTTGGTTTCAAGGGGGATTGCCCCGCCTTCCGACGCTGCTGAGGGGGGTCAACCCCGCCGGTCTCCTCGGAGGAGTCCAGAGTCTCCACCTGGCGAAACTGTTCACCAGATGGTGCCTTCTCTCCAGCTGAGGAAGGCACCCCCGCTGAAGGCGGTGCATCTGTGGAAGCTGCAGCACCCGAGGAAGCTCCCGAGCGACCTGCACCTGGAGGATGAAGAGCTTCAGATAGGTAGTCAGGAAGTTCATCGGGATTCTTACACCAAATGATACGTCGGGAGACGTATTGATCCTTCCCGCGGTAATGATAGTAGCCTGCCTTCAAGACTCGGGGAGTTTCGCCTCGAATGATCCTTTTGACATCAGCAATGCGGCCTTTCTTGGTCGAGGAAATCAAGTCCGACGGGACCATCCTTTTATACGATTTAATAGCAAGTCGGAGTTGTTTACCTTCTTCAGCATTCTGGACCTCGAAGAGTTGGTCCAGATCCACCCGTGGCCGCTTGGGCTGCTCCGCTGAAGGAGACCCCGACCTGGCAGCAGCCTTCTTAGCAGACTTCCTCTTCCGCGAGGGGCGGACAGCATCGGTCTCCCCCTGCTTAAGGAATAGATCGGTCAGCACAGATACCTTCTTGGCTGCAAACAATAAACGAAGAAAAGTTAGAAATTTACCCAAGGGACCACGCTAGAAGGGCCGTCGAAGAGCTGCCCCCCAGAGACAATACTGAGGAGTCGGACCCCGGCGTGCACCAGGTCCCGCTCCACCAGAGAGTTAGCATTGAGAGGAGTGTAAGACTCCCCCCAACGATAAAGCTGGATCAATTGGAGAGTCTCGAAATCCTCATCAGCATAAGAGTGGAAAGCAGGCGGATGGTCTGCTGCCACCTCCCACCGAGGCCAAGGGATAGAAGAATGTTGGATGAAGAAGTAGCTCTTCTTCCAGCTACTGTTGTCGGACCCTGTATTGATCAAGAGTCCCCGACCCTTGACCACCTTCCAGGTGTCACTGGTCCAACCGTGCCGGGCAAGCTGCTGCTTACTCCACTTGGGCATCCGAGGATAGAAGGCGCAAACCCCCGCCTCGTTGCATTTTAGCCCATAGAAGGTCCTGAAGAGTTGGAGGCTGTAGACCCACTTCTGTCGGAGACAGAGGACTTGAAAGGCGTTCCAGATGCGGATGGCATGAGGAGAGAAGGTAGTAGGGTGTGTTTGGTAGTGATGGCACAGCTCGACCAGGCTACCACAAAAGGGGAACCTGATCCCCGCTGATATTTGTCCCGTAGAGACAAATACCTCCCCTTTCCGGGGACGAGTAACCTCAGGGTCACACGAGGGACGATTCCGAGGATACGGGAAACGAGGTTCCCAGGTGATGGTGATGCAACCCTCTCGGAGAGCTGCATCATAAGCAGTAGTGGAAATCTCATTTGGAGCATAGTCAAATTTAAAGGGTTTTCTCCCCTCGAAGCTGGAACCGCTGTCTGAAAAGCAACCAGGGCAAGAAAATACAGTGGGACTCTGGAAAAAATTAGAAAGAAAGAGACAAACAAACAACGAAGAGGATCTCCTTACCAGACATAATGAAGTAGAGGTTGAAGGAGATGAACGAGATGTCGCCGGAAAGATGATCGGAGAGACTCCAAAGATCTTCGAAAGCACAGAGCTTGGAATTGCAGAGGAATCGCAGAGAGCTTTTGAGAATTCGAAGACGGTAAAAGTTAAATTGTGACTGTGGCTAGGGTTTTATAGTCGAAGAAGACGGTTGAAAGGACACTTCGATCCGAGTCGTCGAAGTCGAAGAGTCTTAATCTGGACCGTTGAGATGAACCGTGCAGAAGGACAACGGGCGTAATGATGAAACGGCCTGAAAAGCACTTTTCAGAAAAGGACAGGCGCGAAAAATCAGGCACGTGGGTCGAAAACGTCACTCCATTATCTGCTGCATTTAATGCACTAGAAAACCGAAGAGACCTTTGGGATATAGCAGTTATCTACAAAACCCTGAGGAAACGTGGAGGAGAAGACTGATAAAGTAACTGAACCAAGGAACAGATCCCCGACTCTAGTATTGGAAAATCGGGAGTTGGAAGACACGACGAACTAAAAGTCCCTCATGTCTTGGGGGCAAATGATGGGTCCGACTAATAGCCGTCAGGCCCTTTAACGGCGAGGAAACGGCAAACAGGCCCACCAGGCCCAGAGTAAAGGTCAAGATGACCTAGGAGAAGGGTCCCGATGAAGGGAGTCCCGACGAAGCAAGGTCCCGACAGAGTCGGTCCCGACAATAGAGCTGGAAGCTGCCGATGAGAAGCCTTTAAGTAGGCCCCGATGATGAATCCCTGAGAATGATTGGCCCTGTCACGATGACGAGGGGCCCCGAGCGGTGACACAACGAGATAACTCTGGAGTCCCCGACGGGAGTCGGGACTCGTTATCAGAGGATAAAGCCAAGATATGCGGGGTGTGGCCGAGATATGCGGAACGTGGTTAAGATACACGAATCGTGGCCGAGATACGCGGGGCATGGCTAAGATACGCGAGATCACGTACGAGATATGCGGGATACGGGCTAACCACCCCTAACGGTTCGCCAGGTACCTGAGGCATCTCTTTGCCTATAAAAGGGCAGGAGGTCACCTCAGATCACTTATGTTGAGTTGAATACACTTTGATATCTGTTACTTGCCAGTCAGACGAAGTACTCATTTAAGCATCGGAGAGGGATTCTGGGTCACCGCCCGGTCTATCCCCTCTTGCAGGATTGCGTGGAGCAAAGGAGCTAGGATTGCCGTCAAGATCCGTACCGGAGTTCCACCGTGATCCAACATGGTGTACTTCAACAGCCCCTTCACCGTTGATGGGGGCTTCTTGGTGCTTTATCCTTGCCCGGACAACCATATACCTTACTCTATCTCCTTCTCCAAGGTTCCGATCTAGATGGAGGTGAGGAAGGTTCCGTCCTTCTTGGTTTCGAAGGAGGCGATCACTAATGCGTTGGCCGTGGTGGGGGAAGTTATTTTTGTGGAGGTCGACGAGACTAGGCCACTTTCAGTTGCCTTCCCTAGGGCTAGGGTTTTGGTGGACTTGGAACAGCCGGCGATTCCAGGTCTGTGGATGCTTCAGGGAGAAGAGGCTGCCTTCAAGGTGCTATTCACTTACCGTAACGGCATGCCGTGTAAGCGTTGTGGCCATCTTGGACATCACCAAGACTTTTTCAATCCTCCGGAGAGGGTTTCTCCCGTCAACTTGAGGAAATGCTGGACCGAATTGATGCACATCCAGGTGTTCGTGCCATCAGGGATAATCTAATTGCCATCTACTTGATCAAGAACAAAGGATCGGGTGTCTTGATACGGTGGATGCCTTGGTATGAGGATGAGATCTTTAATTGCCCGGGTGCTTCTAAGAGGCGGAGGCGTGAGGAGCTGCGCCAGGCTGAGATGGAGGTTACTCTTGATGCTGAATTACCTGCGTCTCCTCCCACAACGGAGAGTGACGAGATGGAGGCACCACTCTTGGCTACGTTTGTTGATGGTAATCGCATATCACCCGGCCTTCAACTTTTTTTCTCTAATGATTAGCCAGTTTTTGCAGACCCATTACCCGACATTGCGGAGTTTATTCAGGCGATTACTTTTTCGGCCTTAACTACAGAGGCGAGGCCTTCGTACGCGGTGCCACCACCTTATCCGGTGTCCCCGATGGACTTTATTCACCCCGGGCCATTTTACTCAACTGTCACTCACGTACCACCTTTTGCGGCGCCCATGCATAACAACTTTGGGTGGCAAGGACCCATGCATCCATATCAGTTTGGGCCTGGCCATGCATCTTATCATCCCTGGGTATGGACTCCGATTTATGATCCGAATTTTATGTGGTATTGGGACGCGGCTTCACATGCATACCTCCACCCTTATCAGAGCTTCGGGGTGTCACCATAAAATCTGCATGCTAGGGGTTCATCTTCCTCACAGCGTTATATGCCTCATACATTGGGTTATCCTCAGCCATCGGTTCCACCGGCACGTCCCAGCTCAACTCAGGGTTCTATTCAGTCCGCTGAAGTTACGGGGACCCTTGCTAGTACTTTGGAGGCGGTGGTTATGGGAGTTCCTGCTTCACGGACTACGGATATGGGTATGGTGCGTAGTGTGGTAGATTTGTGTGAAGGGGCGGTTATATCTCGTCCACGGAGGTCTGGCAAGGAGCCTATGGAGACAGATTGCACGCCTTTACGTCAGCTCTCTGGGGAAAAGTGACCACGAGTGACAATGGCTTTGGTCATTCGGGATGTGGAGGATACGGAGGAGAACCCCCGAAATGTGCGTGCTCGCAACCCTGATGGAATCCCTCACTCTACTCCGGTGGTATCTTGTTCGTATTGGTTTTCATGTTCTCTATGCAACTGTATTTTTCACTACTTCGTATGTGATGATATTGTTAGTTCGACCACGTTTGCGGGGGAACCTAGAGTTTCCCTGCGGCCCCAAAGTCTCTTAGTCTGAAATTGTCAAGGAGCGGGAAACTCCTTGACAATTCAGCATTTGCGGCACCTTGTTGATGTTCGCAAACCAGAGGTTGTATTTATATCGGAGGTTAAGAGTCAGTTAGGTCGGTTGAAGGCTACCCTGGGTTTTTTATGTCTGGATCATAACATTAGTGTGGATCCGGAGGAGACTCGGGGAGGACTCCTCCTTGCTTGGACTTCTACGGTTAGCTTAGACTTGATTTACAGTAACCAGCATGGTATTCATGATTCCTTAGGTTTTTGTCGATCCTCCTTGGGAGACTTCTTTCATTTATGCTCCCCATGGTTATGATGATAGACCTGGTTTCTGGGAGGACATAATTTCTTTTCACGAGGCTAGGCCCGACTCAATTCCTTGGTTAATTTTGGGAGATTTCAATTACTTATGGTCATTTAGTGACAAATTAGGTGGCAACCCTGTCTCCACAGCTCGTGTCCTTCGGGCCCATGCCTGGACTGATGAATTAGGACTTATTGATTTGGGTTTCCAAGGGCAACATTATACTTGGTCGAATCGTCGTTCAAGAGACGATGGTATTCGGGAACGTCTAGATAGGGGTTTTGGAACTGTGGAGTGGCTTATTCGATTTTCGGAACCCTCCTTATTTTACTTGGAGCAAGTTGCCTCTGATCACTGCCCTTTATTTATCCGTCTCACTGTTCCCTCTGCCTTAGCTCAATTCTGTCGTCCGTTTTGTTTTGAATCTATGTGGCTTCAACATCCTCAATTCAGGGAATTCTTAGTGACCTCTTGGCCCACATCCATTATCGGTTCTGGTCAGTTTATTTTGACTCGGAATCTCTCCGTTCTTTCCTCGGCCTTAGGTTCCTGGAACAATTGGTCTTTGTGGAGATCCGGTTGAATATTTTCAATGCTCTATCTGAATTACATGAGGCCCATATTGAGAATAGGGAGGAGGTCCACTTGCACTCCTTGGAACTTCGTGTTCAAGATCTGTATATGAAACAAGAAACTTTGTGGCGTCAGAAATCGAGACAATTATGGATTCGTGAAGGTGACCGGAATACTGAATTTTTCCATGCATATACTTTGTGTCGCCGTCATTTCAACAAACTTAGCCGATTGGTGAGGAGGAGTAGTTAACTGATCATTTTCTCATTATCCCTTATGTTCGGAATTATTTTTCATAATTGTTCACTTCCTCCATTGATGGTACCCTACATAGATTGCCGGATCTTAATGTGCTGGTTATCCCGGAACTTTCCCGGGGTTGTATAGCTCGGCCAGTTACACATTTGGAAATTCTTCGTGCTTCCAAACAACTGGGCCTGGATAAGGCACCGGGTCCTGACAGTTTCAATCCCCGGTTTTTTCAACAGTCTTGGGATGTCGTTGGTTCAGATGTTTACACGGCGATTGCAGATTTCTTTGCAACTGGCCATATGCTTAGGGAACTCAACAATACTTTCATGTTCCTTCTCCCCAAATATGATGCTCCTGAATAATTGAAGGATTGGAGACCCATAGGCCTTTGCAACTCCACATATAAGATCATAGCCAAGATTCTTTGTAATCGTCCCCATACCAGTCTGCTTTTGTAGCTGGTCGTCTCATCACTGATAATCTGTGGCTTTCCCAAGAACTAATTCACATGATCAAGCACCGCTGCCGCGGGAAAGTGGGTCTCATGGCTTTGAAGTTGGACATGAGTAAGGCCTATGATAAGGTTGAATGGAGCTACATCCGGCTTATTATGGAACGTATGTCTTTTCCCACGGTTTTCGTGAATTGGGTCATGCAGTGTATCTCTACTTCATCCTTGGCGGTCCTTCTCAATGGGTATCGGACTCCCCATTTCACCCCTTCTCGGGGAATTCGTCAAGGGGACCCCCTTTCGCCATACTTATTCATCCTAGTAGCTCAGATGCAATCTCAGGAGCTATCGAGGGCTCAAGTGGTCGGGGATATACAGGGTATTCGACTTGGTAGATTGACGGACAAAATCAGTCACTTATTCTTTGCCGATGACAACATTTTATTCATGGAAATTTCTGATAAAAGGTTGTAGTCCCTTACTTCAATTCTCCGGGACTATCAATTGGAATCTGGCCAGCTGATTAATTTTGATAAATCTAGTGTCTTGTTCAGCCCCAATGTCTCGGTTCAGTGTCGCAGTGGTATTTTGGAGTCTTTAGGGATGCGGGAAATGACCCAGGAGGAACAATACCTGGGCCTTTCTTTAGATTGGGTCAAGAGCAAGCGTACTATGGGTCAGTCAGTAATTCAACGCGTGACTAGGAGAGTCCGGGGGTGGATGACGTGTTTACTATCTCCGGCGGGTAAGGATGTTCTTATCCGTGCTACAGCGGCATCGATTCCTACATATCTTATGTCTTGTGTTCGGCTTTCCAAGACCACGACGGGAGAGTTAGATAGATTACAACGGCAATTTTGGTGGTCCTCACAGCCCGGTTCGAAAGGAACGTGCTGGATTGCGTGGGATAAAATCACAAAGTCTAAACTATTAGGGGGTTTGGGATTTCTTGATACTTCAGTTTTCAACTTGGCTCTCCTCCTTAAACAAGCATTTCATCTACTCTCGTCTCCCGAATCACTTTGGGTCGGTTGTATGAGACAACGGTATTTTCGTGATGGTTCGTTCTTCACCGCTCCGAGTAATGCGTCTCATTCCCTCCCTTGGAAAACCCTAATTCATGTGCGTCAGTTTCTGCTTGAGGGAGCGCGGTGGCGAATTGGGAATGGTCATAAGGTTAACTTATGGACGGATCCTTGGGTTCCTGATTTTTGGTTTACTTTCTGATTGGGTGCTCGTCACGTCAAACATCCACAATCTCAAGGTCTCCACTTTCATCATTGACGGTCGTTGGGTCTTGAAGACTCTATCTATTATTTTACCCCGTGTTCTTATGACGGCCATTTTTCAGCTGTATCTGCCCTTCTTCGACACACAGGACTGGTTTCTTTGGAATCACACAAAGAATGGTAGCTATTCCGTCAAATCAGGTTATCATCTTATAAACTCGCATCTCTTGGAAAGAGAGCTGGGAATGCCTTCGACAAGTTCTTCCAATCACAGAATTGCTAGTTCACCATTTTGGTCGAGATTGTGGTCTGCCACGCTCTTACCCAAGATCAAGATGTTCGTCTGGAAAGGGATTTCGGGGGGTTTACCTTTTAGAGGGAATCTCTGTCGTAGGCTTCCGTTCGTTGATGCAACTTGTCCTTTTGTGGTGATGCTATAGTAACGTTAGACCATGTTATGTGGAACTGTGCTTTTGCTCGTCGAGTTTGGTTTGTTTCTAGTTTAGGGGTTAATCCTCTTATGAGTCATATATCCTCGGCCCGGGGCTGGTTAGAAGAGTCCTTAGGTTCAGGATCATCCGGTCAAGACTGGTTTGTTTATAAGTGTTTAGTTATATGGGGTATCTGGCTTGAACGAAATAATGTGGTTTTTCGCGCTAGACTACCCGTTGCGTCGTCTTTAATGTTTTTCATTTCTTCTAATTGTAATGATAACCGGGTTGCTCGTGTTCCTGTTTCAGAGCCCTCGCGGGTCTACTGCGGAGTCCCGGAACTGATTCGTCGTTCGTCGATTCCCCCAATTGTTGGTTGGCTCTTGTGGATGGAGCGATTCGTGGGGGGAGATCAAAGGTTTATGGAGCTGCTGTTATTTTGAGCCCAGGTAATGAAGTTTTTGTTGTTTCCGTCTCGTCTGCACATGGGGATGATCCACTTTTTACTAAAGGCTTAGCCTGTCGAACTGGTCTACTTCTGGTACAACGGTCTAACCGGAATGTTCGCTTCTTGCTTTCTAATTCTTTGGTTGTGTTAGAAAGTGCTTTGACCGCTCCTTCGGATTGTCCGTCGTCTTTGTTTGGACTGAATTCAAATGTTCGTACTTTGTTAGATAGTTTACCTTTTTTTTGTCGCTTTGTAATGTTAGACGGTCTTTTGTCTCTCGTGCGCATGGTTTGGTTACTAGGGCGGCCAACATTGATGTGGTCGGAACTTGGTTTTATCCAAGTATCCCCGGTTGGCTCGCTCCGTACTTTTTTTTTTGGGTGTGTTGTTGTTTGATTAATATATATGCATCGTTTTCACAAAAAAAAAAAGGGTAAGTGTAGACGCAACACTCAACAGGCTCTCCATTCTGTATCTCATTCTTTCGTAATCCATTCTTCCTCTCCCACCTATAAAAAAAATCTAAGCTTTTCTTTTCCTCTCAAGTCGAACTTCATCTTAGACCGACCTGCAACCTTCGACTAGCGGTGATCTTCGTCTCCAGCTCAGTGGCTCATGCGTCGTCTTCAGCCTCTAGCGGCTCAGATGTCGTCTAAGGTAATCTTTTATCCCTAATTCTACATAACCTGATCTTAGTAACAAATTTTGATTTTTTTTTTCAATTTCGGAATTAGGAATTTAATTAGGTCATGTTCACTTAGTTTTTTTGTTGATTGACCATCGTTTATACATCTTGAACATGATATTTTATAGTAGCGAAAAATGGAAAGGACTTAGTTGTAAAAGAGCTAAAGATGTTTACGAATTCACTAAATGTTTCAACTGTTATGGCAAGAAATAAAAAGTACTCACATTCATTCTGTTTTTGGTCTATTTTGATTATAAAATCATGATGCTAACATGTATGCATGCATGTATGTGTATTTGATTCAAATTTTAACATTTTGCAGGTGTGAAGCTCGTATGTCCTGTTTGTTTTGGGACCGGATTTCCAAACATCAAGGGCTTGCTCGTGAATTACTTGAGGGTCAATTAGCGGACTGAACAAATAACTGAACTTGAAAATCACTTTAGTTTTAGCTTATCAATTCTGTTTGATAAGACTGTGATAAGAACATTTAGTTTGAACATGTATTTCAAATTACCTATGTATAGAAGATCAACACTTCCGAAGCGGGAAATTTATTATATTGCAATGTTAGTATCGATCAAGTGTAGGTTGTATTGCTATTGATTTTTTAAGGAAAAGAAAATTTGAAAACAAAAAAAATCAGAATTCTCATTCTCCAGAGTGTAATCTACAGCTGAAGCTGCAATCTGCAGAATAGCAATCTGCAAAATTGCAAATGAAATTCTGCAGATCTGCAGATACGCATTCTGCATTTTTGGCTCGGGGAAGAGATGTCAATTAGAAGAAGAATAGAAGTAGAAGAAGAAAAGTGCGGTGTATTGTGCAAAACTTAAAAGAATGATAGGGGTAAAACAGGTATTCTAGCTCCTATATTTTCTTCAACTCACATGTAATGCATGTGCAACTTAACTGTCAGTCTTAACCAAATGGACATAAATTATCTAAAACAACAAAAACGAAACATGTTGCTATCTCTTAAGAAACATGTTATATCTTTACAAGATAAGGCAAGCATGTTGCAGCTAAATAAATATTTAGCCTAAGCGATGGAAGCCGAAGAGGTTGTCTACTAAACAAAGACCCTTGCTTGCATAAGAAATATGATTTAAGTAAAATGACGTCAAGTTTGTTTTAACACCCGTGATAAAAACATTCTCTTATGATACAAGGAAAATTAAGTTGAAAAAACTCTACTTCATTTTAGACAAGTCGTGAATAAAATATAGCATCAACTATGACCAACCAGTATGTTCAAACATAGAGCTGAAATAAACTTCAGAAACTTTGGAGTTCTGCAGTTGCACGACATTAATTGAAATATCATTACCATCCTACTAAACTGGAAGAACATAACAAGACAGTGACAAGATCAGCTTAACGATTGGCTTTAGCAACCCTCTCAATTTCATCCTTTTTCTTGATGGCATAGCTGTACGTCAGTAACCACAATCAGTTAAAAACAATAACTCCAAAGAGTCATAAGAAAAGGAAACCATGTTATGTGGATTTATTGTATACCTGTTGGATGAACCCTTGGCAGCATTGATGAGCTCATCAGCAAGGCATTCAGCTATGGTCTTAATGTTCCTAAACGCAGCTTCACGAGCACCAGTTGTAAGAAGGTAAAGTGCCTGGTTCACACGTCGCAGAGGCGAAATATCCACGGCTTGACGCCTCACAACACCAGCAGACCCGATACGGGTAGCATCTTCACGTGGTCCACTAACATTGCATTTTGCAGATTAAATGCCAGTGCATAATCATAAATAAAGCAAGACCAATCAATTCCAAAAGAACTCTGGAAACACTCTGCATCATATTCAATGTCATTAACAGAGAAAGCATATATACCTGTTAATTACAGCATCAACAATGACTTGGATTGGGTTCAAGTCAGAAAGCAAGTGGATAATGTCCATTGCATGTCTGACAATCCTGACAGCCATGAGTTTCTTCCCGTTGTTTCTCCCATGCATCATGAGAGAGTTTGTGAGCCTCTCCACTATTGGGCACTGAGCTTTTCGGAACCTTTTCACTGAGTACCTCCCAGCTGTGTGAGGTACATATGTAGCATGCTTAGCTGACTGCACCCCAATGTAGTCACTCAAAGAGATGTCACTCACCTGCAGCATTCAATCATCTTATATAATCAGTGAAGAAAATATTTAACTGACCAGTCTTGCTTGATCTAATGCAAATTAAGCTTTACAGTGGAAAACAGTATATGGTGACACCAACTCCTACTAGAAAGTACAAAAAAAGGACATCTTACAGGAAATAATGACACAAAATGATTAGCAACATCATAAGTTTTAACTATTGACCTCTTACAGCAGAAAGACTACTGACATCATCTTGATATAGTTATAATAACTTAAGGCAATAGTCTAAACAAGTACAGACATACATGGAAACAATCCCAATGTCCATAATCTCATCGATATATTACACCAGAAAGATTAACAACAGCTGCTTGACATATTTATAAAGTTCTAATGTGAAACATGAAACATCAGAGGATTATCTAAATAAGGATACAACAAGATATATGGGCATCAAATGGGTGATAAACTTATAGCCTATAAATGATCTAAGAACAATAAAAAAAGTTTTAAGGATCATGAACCGCCAGAACATACAGAAGCTTCATATTATTTCACACTAATAACACTTTCTGTAGAGTCTAATATGTTGCATCAAACTCAGACAAAAGAACGCAAAGGTTCCACAGATGACAACAAATCTCTAGCATTTAGTTCCACAAAACGAGTCGGGAGATCCTAAAAAACCTACAACTAGACAACAAATCTAGCCAAAAGGAAGAACAAAGGTTACGTAATTGATATTGAAGAGAGTGCTAAAGGATATGTTTAACAACCTGAACATCCTCGAATGACCAGCGGTCGAAGAGCTTCACCCCAGCGTCTTGCTGCTGAACATCTAGCACAGCCGGTGCCAAATCAGCCGCCATATCTGCAAAAAGATACACAAGCAGGAGCTAACTATCGGCAGTAGAAGAATGACACATACACAAATGCAATCATAGAACGGAGCAAGAGATCTACTTGCAGTGAAGGACTTTGAAGCGGCTACAAGCGTTGCTTCTGACGATTGACGAGGAGGAGGAGATGGAAGGAAGCAAGAAAACCCTACTTGAGAAGTATGCAAATGGGGTGGGTGGGCTTTATGAGAGAGCTTGCCGTGGATCTAGTTGGGCCGAATTGTGAACGGGCTGAGACACATCTAATTCTGTTTATTTCAAAAATTAGATTTTGCGGCCCTTTAAAAAAATAAATCAGCTTTAAACTTTATTTATTTATTTATTACATGCATTACAAGCGCGACAATCATTTATAATCGACATATATATTGTTGCACATGGGCATTATACAGTTTTTTCATAATTTCAGTCAATGACCCTAAAAATTGAAAAAAAAAATGTAGCAAAATTATTTGAATTTGGAAAAATAAAATAGTACATTGTTATAAGAGATGCTAAACTAAGATAAAATAGAAGTTATAATAGAAAAATATTAATAATGTTAAACAAAAACTTAAAAGTGAAATTGATTCATGCAGCAAAAAGCATAGTGTTACAAACAAATTGGACAACGGTCAAATACCAAAGGGATTGTGCTGTCTTGGAAATGGAACATAACACCTAGGGATGGCAACGGGGCGGGTCGGGGGCGGGTTTTCGTAGCCCGGACCCGCCCCGCGGGTCAGCCTGGCTGACCCGGACCCGGGAAATTGTTCCTCCCGGCTCGGGGCGGGGCAGGTCACAAATCCCGCGGGTCGACCCGTCACAAATCCCGCGGGTCGACCCGCGGGGCCCCGACCGGCCCCCGTGTGAATATTTTTTTTTTAATTTATCAATATTAAATACAATTTTTTTTGACAAAATATTACATTGTATATAAATTCAAACCATAAATCTAACATCAATCAAATACAAACAACAAGCACATCAAATTCATCACAAAATACAAATTCAAATCCAAACACCAAATCCAAATTAACTAATCCTAATAATCTAAATATACATCTATTTATGATATAGTCATGTTATTTATATAGGTACTATATTAACCATAATTGTTTAGTAAATGTTACATTATATTAACATTAAATATATATATATATATATATATATTAGAAATTCGGGGCGGGTCAACGGGGCCCCGCGACCCTAGACCCGGACCCGCCCCGACCCGGGGCCGACCCGCCCCGTGACCCGCGGGTCGGCGGGTCAGCGGGTCAAAACCGGGTCAGGGCCCCGCGGGTCAGCGGTGCCCCGATACCCGTTGTCATCCCTAATAACACCCAATAGGTCACCAATACAAACACACCAAGGCGGTAAAAAAAACTTTTTTTTTATGCATATAATCGATCTTTCATTAATATAATAGACGTAAATGTTGGAAATATTGAGGGTAAATATGCAATTTACGAAGTCCGATGACCAAAATGCAATATACTAAATTCGGGTACTTACAAGTAATGATACTTATTCACATGCAAGATATCAACATCGAAATTATACGTAAAATCGACACAAAAACGAATACGTATTTTTTATACTAAAGCTCGTGCGGATCACGTTCTCCTTAAGGCAATTTCGCCCCTCCCCACCCTGACGTAGACCTCTGGATGAGATAATTGGCTGAGACGGATAACCATTAATAAGAAAACTCAAAGAAGTTGAAGAGATACATTCCATTATCCATGAAATAAAGATAGATGGAAAACCAAACTTGATCATAACAGCTTTAAGGAATGACCACTCTGTTAGATTACGGGGAGTAATCACTACGGATACTTAAACAAGGTACATGCTAGTAATTGAAATTACGTAGCGGAAGTTTCACACATACCTTTAAGGTGATCCGTAGACCCAAGATCTTCTCAGGAAAGAGTTCACGATCCTATGGTCGGGACCCGTAGACGTTCTTGTTAGAGAAGCCCTACGTGGTGCAAGCTCCACAGCAAAACCTCTGATCGATTCTTGGCACGGGGACAGATCTCTGATGAGTATGCTCGAAGGCAATTTGGTAGACCCTATGTGAAGGGTTATGGTTCGGCCGAACTAGCAGGGTGTGTGGTTGAGGGTTTTTCTCTCTAAAACACTCTTGTGAGGGAAATGTGATTAACCCTAAAAATCCCCTAACACCTCTTATTTATAGGAGGAGTAAAGTTGACAAAAGTTCACTTTACGCCACCTAGGGTTTCGGCCGGCCTATTTAGGGAGGCCCAATTTTGGGCCTCCCATGACAATTGGGATTTGGGTCTGGCCCAATTACCCTAATGTGACATTTAACCAAGTTCATTAGGTAAACTATACATATTATGGGCTACCAATTACGACGCCCATTATCATATGCCTACAGCTCCCACTCCGGAATGGGAGGGTGCCTGTTAATGTATTGTCGTCCAAATCTGCATCAACATTTCTATCCTTTGATATGTTATTTGCTTCCGAATAGTTCATACGAGGTTTGCCGTGCGACCGGCGGATACGACGGGCATCGTGCTACTCATCTGTTAGGAGTATTGTAGCGCCCGCAGAACGTTGATTCCCTTTTCTCCAATCAACCTGTTATAAACAACATTTATATTGTACCGCGCTGTATCCTAGGTCAACTGTTAATTCTCCTTTTGCATAGTTTCCACATAGGAACACTTCTCCAAGGCATCCGTACAAGTATTCATAACCTTCAACCTAGGGTTTCGGCCGGCCTATGTATTTGGGGAGGCCCAATTTTGGGCCTCCAATGACAATTGGGATTTGGGTCTGGCCCAACTACCCTAATGTGACATTTAACCTAGTTCATTAGGTAAACTATACATATTATGGGCTACCAATTACGGCGCCCATTACCATATTCTTACAGCTCCCACTCCGGAATGGGAGGGTGCCTGTTAATGTATTGTCGTCCAAATCTGCATCAACATTTCTATCCTTTGATACTCTCTTTTCTTCCAAATAGTTCATACGATGTTTGCCGTGCGACCGGCGGATACGACGGGCATCGTGCTACTCATCTGTTAGGAGTATTGTAGTGCCCGCGGAACGTTGATTCCCTTTTCTCCAATCAACCTGTTATAAACAATATTTATATTGTACCGCGTTGTATCCTAGGTCAACTGTTAATTCTCCTTTTGCCTAGTTTCCACATAGGAACACTTCTCCAAGGCATCCGTACAAGTATTCACAATCTTCAACTAATATCTGGTTGGCGGCCACCTAGTGAATACAAGAGTCGGTGAATTACAAGTGAACTTGACCATCCCCATCGCTCATATCCTTAGTCAGACCCAACCGGTTTCCAAAGACGTGGTCAATGGGCCTTTTTATTCAACACTACGCTCGTACGCCGGGAAGCGAGCATTGAGCTTGACCTTAGATATGTGTTCTATGTTCGTGTGGATACATTAGGTGCTTCTTCATAAGGCTCCTGGGATCAATCACACGATCAAGGTGAAGAAGTTTGCACTCGCCAGAATCACGAGGATTCCTTCCTAGCACAACCGAGATGTTACCCCGTGGTCGAACGTGGCACGCGCAGTATGAAGCACGCGTTGATAGCATACCTGAACTTTTTGGGTTTACAGGAAAGGGATATGTCAATCATGCTATCACAGATTCTCATCTGGCCCAGAATGTGGTTAAATGACGAACGAAGTTCATCACGGTGATATGCAAAACGAAGATCATGTCGAGTTTCTTCGAAACTAGATAATCGTCTTGCTTAATCAGGTTTATCCCCTGACTCTTAGCCAGTCTTGCTTGGTAGAGGCCTCCCTCTACTGCAAGACGTCTGTACCTGTGTGACTAAGTAAGGCCCACATTCGACATAGTTTGGCAGAGGATTGCGTCCTCTTACGACTTAGTTTATAGACCGTAAATCTGATGTAATCAAAACATTTTGACGTCGATTGATCATAAACTCGGTTGCAATTCTTTCGCTTACAAAATGTAACTTTCTAATATCAAAATGTTATCACAGATACATGCCACTACTAAAACCCTACGCAATCCAAGCAGTTTTACGTGCTTTTCGAATATGTCCATGCGTAGTGGTTTAGTTAATGGGTCCGCTACCATGTTATTCGGTGGACAAGTATTCCATAGTAATAATATTGTCTACCACCACAAATTTAGCATTAATTATTTCATATCAATGTGTTTGGTCCTACTATGGTACTTCAGATTCTTGACTGCCGCAATGGCTGCTTGACTGTCAGAGAAGACCTTCATAGGTTTATTCTTGACATCGCCACCAAGAAGCGCAGTTAGAATCCTTTTAAGCCAGACCGCTTTATGTGCATTCTTAGAGAGGGCTACGAATTTCGATTCCATCTTAGACAGTGCGACTCACATTTGCTTCTTGCTCGTCCATGAAATGGCGGCATTAGCAAAGATTGAATACTCATCATGTGGTGGACTTATGATCATTCATATCGCCACCACGGTCGGCGTCAATGCAATCGGTCAATTCTAACTTCCTGCCCTCATAGCACAGTTTGTGGTCGGTAGTACCTTTTCAGATAACGAGATATTCGTTTTATAGTCTTTAAATGTTGATGGCTAGGATCTGATAGGAAGCGTGCTACTAGGCTCATGGCGTAACAGTCAGCCGGACGGGTGCATTGCATGGTGTAGAACAAACTACCGACCATGCTAAAACATCATGCACCCTTTATCTATTTACGCTATGCCAGGTTCTTGGGGCCGTCACGTTTTGACAATGCGCACCCAAACAACACCGGCGTCTCCACGGGTTTTGGCACCCTGTAATCTGAATATTTTCAACAGAATGTTGATACAAGATTCTTGAGATAGACATAATCTCCGGGTAGCGCGATCTCTAGCAGTCTCAATGCCTAAGATATACGTGGTCTCTCCCATGTCTTTCATCTCAAATACAGACGCCAATCAGGACTTTGACTTATTCATAAAACTCATGTCGTTTATAGAAATAAGTATGTCGTCTGATGGGTTTCGATATAGCCGTTAGGCCCATTAACGGCGACTAAACGGCTAAGTAGGCCCACTGGGCCTCAAAAGAGGCTTAGAAGACCAATACGAGAGGACCCGACAAGGTCGGTCCCGATATATGAGTCGAACGCTCCCAATCATATGCCTTTAAGTAGGCCCCGATAATATGCCTTTAAGTAGGCCCCGATGATATGCCCCCGATATTAAATCCCTGAGAATGCTGGCCCTGTCCCGATGACGAGGGGCCCCGAGCGGTGACCAAAGGAGATAACTCTGGAGTCCCCGACTTCTGTCGGGACTTGCCACCAGAGCACGAGGCCGAGAAACACGCCCACTATCAACATAGTGGGGAAGTGGCTGGAAAAGACGGAACGTGGGCTACTGGCCGAGATAAACGGAACGTGGCAGTTATCCCAACAGGTAACTGAGGTAACCCCTCCCCTATATAAAGGAAGGAGTTACCTCAGGATTGATACGTTCATACACTTACATACTGATACTTGCTTGCATGCATCAAGATACTCATTTAAGCATCAGAGAGGGATTCTGGGTCACCGCCCGGTCTATCCCCTTCTTGCAGGATTACTTGGAGCGGAGGAGTTCGGACTTCCGTCAAGAACATACCGGAGTTCCAACCGTGATCAAACATTGGCGCCGTCTGTGGGAACCGTAACGAAAAGCAAAAATGGTTTCTACCCGATCGATGGCTTGCAAGCAAAAGAAGAGACAAGGACAATCCGGCAGTTCCCGTCATCCTGCTGGAACTCTGAATTCAGGGCCGCCGGAGCGCGCTGTTGATCGGAATGATCCTCCCCCTGCTGTTTCCCAAACAGGGGGGCATCATGATGATCGCGAAGATTCCATTCGAAACTCGTCGGAGAGCCGGGAAGAGATCCCGAGGAGGGACCAGGATGCACCTACAAAGCCGGACGTGGCAAAAGCTGTGATGGAAGCCATGCCAATATTCCTGGAGGCTATGGAGGCTCTCCTGGACCGAAGGGAGGCCGCCAAGAAGAAGGAGGAGGAGTTGCCTCCGCCTCCGCCGAGAGAGAATCGGGACGGGCAGGAGGCCCAACCCGAGCACCAGGACAAGGGCAAGGAGCCCGCTCAGCCGGAGCCGTTCGTGGTCGATGGGCCTGGATCGGTGCATCATAGTACCACCCCTCTCAATGGCCCTATCACCCTCGACTAAGTGGTGAAGATCGTGAACATCTGTATGGGGGACCAGAAGAAGATGATGTCGGAGCTGAGGGATCGATCCACTCATCCCTTTGTTCCCCGATTGGTGAACACCACTGCCCCGCCGGGGCTGGGTATCCCGACAATCAAGGAGTATGATGGCGAGATCCAGTTCGTCATGTCCAGAAGCATGTCATGGCTTGTCTAGTCAGAGCACCGAATGACGATATAGTGTGCGTTTTGTTCCCAGGCACACTTGGTGAGAGGGCCCTGACGTGGTTCTTCAGCCTTCCCCCAGGATGCATCTCTAGCTGGACCCAGATGCATGATCGCTTCATCCAGCAGTACCAGGGCCGTCGACGCCTCCTGAAAAGCGCGAGGTCCCTGGCTGAAGTGGTACAGAGGCCCGACGAGTCACTGGCGCATTACTATCAAAGGTACACTGCCAGCGTGGCCGAGATTGATGAGGAGATGTCGGAGGGAGAGACCATCCGCACCTTCATTCGGAACCTGACAGCACCATATGGTTCCGACCTGATGCACAGCGTGGCTGAGAAGGCTGTGTAGAACATGGAGGCGCTGCAGAAGAGGGTGAAGCAGCAAATCGACGTCCAGGAGTCGAAGATAGCAGCCGGAGACCTCGATCCTCCAAAATTGAACAAGGGGAAGCAGTCGTTCAAGCCCTCGGACGATCGCAGAGAAAAGATAAACCCGAGAATAGTCGGGGTCGAGGCCGCTCCGATCGGAGGGAAGACAAGCGTCCCTCGAAGTCGGACAAGCGGGGGGACCGTTACACTCCTCTCATTTGCTCCATGGATGCTGTGTTGGCGGTGATGGACCGACAGGGTATCACTAGGTACCCCCCGAAGAAGGATGGAGAGTTCATGGGAGCCCGCACTGATCGTTATTGTCGCTTTCATCGTGCCAGCGGTCACGACACTAACCATTGTTGGGAGTTGAATAAGGAGATTGAGAAGCTGATCCAGAAGGGAAAGCTCAAGGAATTTGTGGCTTGCCAACGGAGCCGATCTCGTTCCCGGTCCCGATCGCGGTCCTGTTCCCGATCCCACGATCGGTCCCCGAAGAAGGATAAGCCCGAGTCTTCCAATGCCCGCAGGGAGAAGCGGGGAACCATTAATGTGATTCATGGAGGACTTGCTGCAGGAGGAGATACCACGGCATCTCGGGAGGTCTACGCTTCTCGGATTCCTATCGCTGTGGTGCTGGGCAAGAGGGCCTGAAATTGGACTCCGAAAGAAGAAATGGTGATTCCCTTCTCAGCAGAGGACCTGATAGGTGTGGAGACCCCGCACGATGATGCTTTGGTCGTGACCCTGAATGTGGATGGGTACGAGATGAAGCGAATCTTGATAGATGGAGGGAGCTCCTCCGACATTTTGTTCATGGATGCGCTGCAGGCCATGGGGAAAACCAAGAAGGACTTGAAGCCCGCGGACTTCACGATGGTCGGATTTTCTGGGTCTACCTCTTACCCGGTGGGGATGATTACCTTATCGGTTGAATTCGGTAGCAGTTGGAAGTCAGAGAAGAGGAACGTGGAATTCGTGGTGGTCGAGTCCGCGGGGACTTACAATGCCATTATCGGGAGGACCACCATCAACCCGCTGGGGGCAATCGCCTCAACAATCCACCAGAAGATGAAGTTTCTGACCGACCACGGAGTCGGGGAAGTCATAGGCGATCAAGTGGCCTCCAGAAAGTGCTATGTCAATGCCACTCGAAGGAGGAATCAGGAGGCTATGACTGTCTTCCAGACTTATGCTGATCCCCGAGAGGAGTTTGGGCGTCCCGCCCCGATGGAGGATTTGAAGGAGGTCGAGATTGATGGACCTCAGAGAAAGGTAAAGATCGGGTCCGCTCTGACCGAGGAGACGGCCCGAGATCTGATCGATCTGTTGAAGGAATTCAAGGAGCTATTTGCCTGGTCCCCGAGTGACATGCCAGGAATCAGCCCCGATGTGATTACTCACGAGCTGAAGATTGATCCCGCGATCAAGCCGATTACACAGAGAATGCGCCCGATGGGTGCCGACAAGAAGATCGCGATCCAGTAAGAGGTGGGCAGGTTTCTCGATGCTAGATTCATTAAGTAGCTCCGATTCCAGACCTGGGTCACCAACCCAGTCCTGGTGAAGAAGAGCAATGGCAAGTGGCGGATGTGTGTCGATTTTCGCGACCTGAACAAAGCATGCCCGAAGGATTGCTATCCGCTCCCGAGGATCAACCAGCTGGTAGATGCTACATCGGGACAAGAGTTGCTGAGCTTTATGGATGCCTACTCTGGCTACAATCAGATCAAGATGTCCAAGGAGGATGCCCCCCACACCGCCTTTTATGCTGATAGCGACATCTATCATTATGATGTTATGCCCTTTGGATTGATTAATGCAGGCGCAACTTATCAGAGGATGGTGAACAAGCTGTTCGGGGATATGCTGGGGAAAAAAATGGAGACCTATGTGGACGACATGCTGGTGAAGTCCCGACAGGCCGAGGATCATGTTCATAACTTGGCCACGGCGTTCGAGCGGATGAGGCTTCATCAAGTTCGCTTGAATCCGACCAAGTGTGCCTTCGGAATGCACTCTGGGAAGTTTCTGGGCTTCATGGTGAGCCAGAGGAGAATTGAGGTGAACCTTGAGAAGCTGAAGGCAATCGAGGAGATGAAGTCCTCGACGAACCATCGGGAGGTGCAGGTGCTGAATGACCGATTGGCCGCGATGAATCGCTTCCTGTCCAAGGCAAGTGATCGATCCATGCCGTTCTTTGAAGTGCTGAGGGCCAACAAGAAATTTGAGTGGACTGCCAAGTGCGAAGAGGCGTTCCTGGCACTCAAGCAGCACCTTCGCACCCTCCCGCCATTGGCGAAGCCCATCCCAGGCGAGCCACTCTATCTGTATTTGGTTGTTTCTGAATTAGCTGTTAGCTCTGTCCTAGTGAAAATTGTCGAGGGTAGCCAAGTCCCCGTCTATTATGTAAGCAAGGCACTCGCCAAGTCTGAAATGAATTATCCCGCCGTTGAGAAGTATCTTTATGCGTTGATCGTTACTGCTCGGAAGCTGAGGCCTTACTTCCACGCGCATGAAATTACTGTTTTGACGAATCAGCCCTTGAAACATTTTTTGAACCGACCTGATGCGTCGAGGAGATTAGTGAAATGGGCAGTCGAGCTTAGTGAGTTCCGCATTCACTTTGCTCCGAGAACGGCTATTAAGGGCCAGGCGTTGGCGGATTTCATAGCAGAATCTACAGCCCCCGATCTAGAAGAAGCGGGCCCTGTAGAGGGGGCAACTATGGAAGTCCCGATAATAGAGCAGTCAGAACAGCCCGACGCCAAAAATACTTGGGAGATGTATACCGATGGCTCCTCAAATTCAGAAGGATCGGGAGTGTTGGATCACGGGCGAAGCTCCGTTACGTCCTTGACGGAAAGCTTGGACTCCTGGGCTCCGCGTAATCCTGAAAAAGGGGATGACCTGGGTGGTGACCCAGAATCCCTCTCCGATGCTTAAATGAGTATACAATCAATGGGGTGGCAGGCTGGCAGCAGTAATCTAAGTGCGTATTAGATAGCTTCGCGTTTTCTGAGGTAACTTCTTCCTTTATATAGGAGGGGAAGTTACTCAGTTACCTGTGGCCGTGATTGGCCGTTTTGCCTATGATTCCATGTATCTCGCCATGATTCCGTATATATCGTTAGGGATTCCGTAGATTTCGCCCCACGCTCCGCGTATCTTACCCATACTCCGCGTATCTCGGGCACGCCCTGCGTATCTCGGGGGACTTATCTATGTCTTTAACCGTCTCCCACTACTCTATCTAGTAGGCGGGTTTCTCGGTCTTTATCCTCTGATCACAAGTCTCGACTCCTGTCGGGGACTCCAGAGTTATCTCATTCTAGATCACCACCCAGGACCCCTTGTCTCACGAGACGGGTCCAGCCTCTGCGGGGCTTTTATCATCGGGTCCTTTACTAAGGCATGTCGGGGCCTACTCAGAGGCTTCTTGTCGGGAGCATTCAGCTCATACATCGGGACCGCTAAAGTCGGGACCCTTCATACTGGGCCTCTGGGCCTTCCAGGCTTTTCACGAGGCCCACTGGACCTACTCGCCGTCCATTGGTTGTTAACGGGGCAACGATTACATCGGAACCCATCATTTGCCCCCAAGACATGGGGGACTTTTAGTTCGTCGTGTCTTCCAGTTCTAGATCTTCTGACCTCGCTATCGGAGGCTTTTGTCTTCATACCTCCCGATACCGCCGTCGGAGGCTTTTATCTTTACATTTCTTGTTACCTCAGTCGAAGGCTTTTGCATTGCGCGTGGTTGTCATATGACAGAGTCTCTTACTCATGATTACCTTGGGCCCACTAGACTCCATGGGCAGTTGCCAAATCCGAGGAGACTCCTCGGTTATCGCAGCATTAAATGCTAGGGATTATGAAACGACACCCGAATCGGCGTGACTGTTGCTTTCTGAAAAAGCGTGTATTACGTCACCACGTCTCTTCCGTACCGTCTTCCCGATATCAACGACCACGATCGAATCGTTTCATCTTCAACGGTCAAGATGAAGTCCTTCCATTTGTCCTTTTGCTTATAAAAGCTAAGACCCTGGCATTATTCACTTCTTCTCCACCTTCTCAGTTTCTGCCGTTCTTGCATTTTCGAACTCGAAGCTTCTTTTCTCTGTTTCTTTTGCTTTTCAAGTGATCCAGGACTTCACAATGTCTGGTAAGATTTTCTTCTCTATTGTTTGCCTTCATCTTTTGTATCGGAACCCTTAGGCCTTCGAGCCTTTATATAAGCAGTTTCTTTTCATCTGTTTTGGCCCCGATACTCGTTTGCACTTATTTAAAGCGGCTTTAAATTCGTTACTCAGAACGTTCCGATGCACCATTTGAGATGATTTCGTACGTCCTTCCGACGGTTTACTCGGGACTTCACCACTTAAGGTTTCTCATCCAATCGGGACTTCATCACTTAAGATTTCTCGTCCAATCGGGACTTTACCACTTAAGGTTTCTCGCCCAATCGGGACTTTACCACTTAAGGTTTCTCATCCCTGCCATTCAAGGCCATTTTACACATCACTTAAGATGGTTTTTCACACCCCTTAGGGCTTTTACCGCGCCAAATCAGACGACTTTAATCGTACCCCTTAAGGGCTTTTATCGCGTCTTTATCGGACGGCTTTAATCGTACCCCTTAGGGCCTTTTCATACCCGTTAAGGCTTTTGGCCGCATCATATAGACGACTTACGCGGACCTGTTAAGGCTTTTTCGTACCCGTTAAGGCTTTTGGCCGCATCATATAGACGACTTATGCGGACCCATTAGGGCCTTTTCGTACCTAGGCTTTTGGTTGCATCATATAGACGACTTATACGTACCCCGTAGGGCTTTTGTCCGTACCTGTTAAGGCTTTTGGCCGCATCATATAGACGACTTACGCATACCCCGCAGGGCTTTTATCCATACCTCGTAAGGCTTTTTGTCGTGCCATAAAGGCGACTTACTCGTACCTCGGAAGGCTTTTGTCGCGTCCATCAGGACGTCTTACTAACAGTTAGAATAAATCTAAAAGCAATTTGATCGGAAGCAACTTCTTTTATTCATAAATAACTCAAAGTTTCGCTTACATCGGATTGATAGATAACTTGCGCCATTCGCGGCGGCTTAATATCAAACATGATACTTCTTCAAGTGTTCGCCACTGAAGGAATGCTTCAATGTCTTGCCATCAAGGTCCTCTAGCTTGTACGCATTGGACGCGGGCATCCCTACGATCTTGTAAGGTCCCTCCCATTTTGGCGATAACTTGTTGATCCGATCTTGATGAACGAACTCGTTCCTTCGCCAGACAAGTTCTCCCACGAAGAATTGTCGGGACTTGACACGCCGATTATAATATCGGGCTATTGCCAGACGCATCCAGGCCTGGACTTCAACTTTCTACCTTTTCTCTTCGAGCAAGTCTAAGTCTAGACGTCTCATTTCCTCGTTTGTCAAAGGCTCGTAATATTTCGCGCGATGGGACGCCACCCCTATCTCCACGGGGGCGACTGCCTCCGTGCCATAGACCAGGCCAAACGGAGTCTCCCCCGTCGATTGCTTGGGTGTTGTTCTAACAGCCCACAGCACGTTCTCGAGCTCATCCAGCCAATGGCCCTGTAAGGCGTAGACTCTTTTCTTCAAGCCATCCATCACGATCTTTTTGGCTAATTCTACCTGGCCATTGGTCTGGGCATGGCGGACTGAGGCGGTCCGATGCTCGATGTTCAATTCCTCCAGGTACTCCTTCAACTGAGCCCCATTGAACGGAGGGCCATTGTCGCTGATCAACACTCAGGGGACCCCATACCGGGATATGATCTGAGTTTGAAGGAACTTGAGGATCTGCTGTCCCGTCGTCTTGGCCAACGCCTTAGCTTCTATCCATTTCGAGAAGTAATCGATGGCCACGAGCAAATACTTGCACTGACCTTTCGCTTGGGGAAGAGGTCCCACCAAATCAATCCCCCATTGCGCGAAGGGCCAGGCACTCCTGATGGGCATCAAGTCCGCGGCGGGAGCCACGATATTTGGAGCATACCTCTGGCATGTATCGCAAGATTGGACCATTGCTGTCGCTTCCTTGTTCATCGAAGGCCAATAGTAGCCTAGGTTCAGTGCCTTCCTCACGATGGATCGGGCCCCTTCATGACAGGCCGCGACTCCCTCGTGTAGCTCTCTCAGGATCCGATTTATATCAGGCTCCGCCACGCATTTCAGGAAAGGCTTTACATGCCCCCTCTTGTATAACTGGTTGTCCACCATCACGTAATCGTTCGCAATTCGACGTAGCCTGACAGCTGCCACATCATCGTCGGGGAGCGCCCCCGTAGTCAGGTATGTGACCATCGGGGTCATCCAGGTGGGTTTCACTTCTTCCTCCGATCCTGCTTCCACAGCGCATACCTCCGATGGATCGATGGTTGAGATAATCACTTTCTCCAGGAAATGCACCTTCCGATTCTCCTCAGGGACCACTCCTAGAGCAAACTTGCTTAAGGCGTCTGCCTCCGCGTTTTCTTCCCTCGGGATTGCCTCGATATCGAAGATTTTGAAGCTTCCCTTCAAAGTTTGCACCTCGTGCAAGTACTTCCTCATTGTTGGGCTCTTGGCTTCATAGTTCCCTTGGACTTGATTCACGATCAAGCTGGCATCACACTTGACTTTCAAATGGTCGACTCCCGTACCCTTGGCAATCTTAAGGCCCGTGATGAGAGCCTCATACTCTGCTTCATTGTTGGTGGCCTTAAACGTCAAGGCCAAGGCATATCGCAGGGGCTCGCTTCCACCGGGCGGTATCAATACGAATCCTGCCCCCGAGCCTTCTACACTCGATGAACCATCAGTGTACATATCCCAGGTGTTCTCCTCATTTGGCTGTTCTGGCTGCTCTTATCGGGGCTTGTTCTGCTATCGGGACCTCCATGGTTGCCCCCTCTGCGGGACCCGTTACTTCCAGATCGGGTGCCGTAGACTCAGCTATAAAATCTGCCAATGCCTGGCCCTTAATAGTAGTTCGCGGAGCGAAATGTATACGGAACTCCGTAAGCTCGATGGCCCATTTCACCAATCTCCCCGACGCCTCCGGTCGGTTCAAAAAGTGCTTCAAGGGCTGATTTGTCAACACTGTAACCTCGTGTGCATGGAAGTAAGGTCGGAGCTTTCGAGCGGCCACAATTAACGCAAATAGATACTTCTCAATGGCGGGATAGTTCATTTCTGATTTGGCAAATTCCTTGCTTACATAATAGACAGGCACTTGGTTGCCCTTGACAATCTTAATCAAAACAGAACTGACAGCAACAACCAAATAGAGATAAAGCGGCTCGCCTGGAGCCGGCTTTGCCAACGGCGGAAGGGTACGGAGATGCTGCTTGAGTGCTTGGAATGCCTCCTCGCACTTGTCGGACCATTCGAACTTCTTGTGAGCTCGCAATACATCAAAAAACGGCATGGCTCGGTCACTCGCCTTGGATAGGAAGCGATTCATCGCGGCCAACCGGCCATTCAACACTTGAACCTCCCAATGATTCTTCGGGGACTGCATCTCTTCGATTGCTTGAAGCTTCTCGGGGTTTACCTCGATTCCTCTCTGGCTCACCATGAACCCTAGGAACTTCCCCGAGTTTACTCCGAAGGCGCACTTGTCTGGGTTCAACCGAACCTGATGAAACTTAATCCGCTCAAACGCTGCCGCCAAGTTTTGGACATGGTCTCCTGCCTGTCGGGACTTCACCAGCATGTCATCCACATATGCCTCCATGGTTTTCCCCAGCATGTCTCTGAACAACTTGTTCACCATCCGCTGGTAAGTTGCTCCGGCATTGATCAATCCGAAGGGCATCACGTCGTAGTGGTAGACGTCACTGTCGGCGTAGAAAGTCGTGTGGGGGGCATCTTCCTTCGCCATCTTGATCTGGTTGTATCCGGAGTAGGCATCCATGAAGCTCAGCAGCTCATGTCCCGGTGTGGCATCTACCAACTGGTCAATTCTTGGAAGCGGGTAGCAGTCCTTCGGGCAGGCCTTGTTCAAGTCGCGGAAATCGACACACATCCGCCACTTCCCGTTACTCTTTCGCACCAGGACTGGGTTAGCAACCCAAGTCTGGAATCGGAGCTCCTTGATGAATCCAGCGTCGAGCAGTCTGCCCACCTCTTGCTGGATCGCGATCCTCTTGTCCGCGCCCATCGGACGCCTTCTCTGCGCGATAGGTTTGATCGCGGGATCTATCTTCAGCTCGTGCACTATTACGTCGGGGCTGATTCCTGGCATATTGCTCGGGGACCAGGCGAACAGCTCCTTAAACTCCTTCAGAAGCTCGATCAACTCGCGGGCTCTCTCTTCCGACAGAGCGGATCCGATCTTCACCTTCCTCCGAGGTCCATCGATCTCAACTTCCTTCAGATCCTCCATTGGGGCGGGACGCCCAAACTCTTCTCGAGGATCGGCATCGGTCTGCAGGACCGCCATGGCCTCCCTCCTTCTCCTTCGGGTGGCGTTGACGTAACACTTTCGTGACGCCACCTGGTCGCCTTTAACCTCTTCGACACCATGGTCAGTCGGGAACTTCATCTTCTGGTGGACCGTCGAGGCGATCGCCATGAGAGGGTTGATGTTGGTCCTCCCGATAATGGCGTTATACGTTCCCGCTGATTCTACCACGGCGAAATCTACGTTCCGCCGTTCCATCTTCCAGCCACTACCAAACTCTACTGGTAAGGTAATCATCCCCACCGGATAGGAGATCGATCCGGAGAAACCCACCATCGGGAAGTTTACCTGCGTCAGGTCCTTCTTCGTCTTTCCCATGGCCTCCAAGGCATCCATGAAAAGAATGTCGGAGGAGCTCCCTCCATCTATCAGGATCCGCTTCATCTCGAATCCGTCTACGTCCAAGGTTACGACCAGGGCGTCGTCGTGGGGGCTCTCCACGCCTATCAAATCCTCCGCCGAGAAGGAAATCACCATTTCCTCCTTAAGAGTCCACGACCGGGACCTCTTGCCTAGCACCACGGCAGCGGAGATGCGAGAAGCATAATTCTCCCGAGAAGCAGTGGTGTCACCTCCCGCTGCCATTCCTCCATGAATGACGTTAATGGTTCCCCGTCTCTCCTTACGGGTACCGGAACCAGAGGGCTCCGACTCGACCTTCTTCTTCTTCGGGGATCGATCACGGGACTTTGAACGGGACCGCGACCAACTTTTGGAACGGGATCGGCACCTTCCCCTTCCGACGAACTCCTTAAGCGTTCCCTTCTGGATCAGCTTCTCTATCTCCTTCTTCAGCTCCCGACAGTTATCTGTGTCGTGACCATTAGCTCGATGGTACCGACAGTAACGATCAGGGCGACCTCCCAAGAATTCTCCTTCCTTCCTCGGGGGGTATCGGGCAAGACCCTGTCGATCCATCACAGCTAGCACGGAGGTCATCGAGCTGTTGATGGGGACACTACGACCTTCGCGGTTATCCTTCTTCGGAGGACGCCTGTCCTCCCTTCTTTCGGGGGGACCACGGTTCCTACTCCCCTCCGGCTTGTCGCTCCCTTTGCGATCATCCGACAGCTTGGACGATGGCTTTCCTCTTCCCGACTTCGGAGGATCAAGCTCTACGGCAGCAATCTTCGACTCCTGGACGTCGATTTTCTGTTTCACCCTCGCTTGCAGGGCCTCCATACTCCACACATCCTTCGCGGCTACACTGTGCATCAGGTCGGAACCATACGGAGCAGTAAGGTTCCGAAGGAAAGTTCGGATGGTCTCTCCCTCTGATATCTCTTCATCGATCTCCGCAGCACTCGCAGTGAACCGTTGGTAGTAGTATGCCAACGATTCATCGGGTCTCTGTATCACCTGGGTCAGGGACCTCACACTCTTCAGGAGACGCCTGCGGCCCTGATATTGCTTGATGAAGCGGTCATGCATGTCGTCCCAGCATGTAATGCTTCCCGGCGGTAGACTGAAGAACCATGTCATGGCCCTTTCTCCCAAGGTGATCGGGAACAGCGAACATATAAGATCGTCGTTCGAAGTCCTACCCATACAGGCCTGGACATGTCTCTGAACGTGGCGAACTGGATCCCCTTCACCATCATACTCCTTGATGGCCGGAATACCTAACCCGGGCGGGGCGACGGTATCTATCAGCCGCGGAACAAAAGGATGACTGGATCGATCCCTCAGCTCCGATGTCATCTACTTCTGGTCACCCATGCAGATGCTGACGATCTTCACCACCTGATCGGGGGTGATGGGGCCATTCAGGGGAATGGTCCTGTTTTGCATTGGTCCTGGGCCGTCGACCACGAACTTCTCTAAATGCGCGGGTTCCTTACCCCTGTTCCTGGGCGGAACTTCCTGAACCTCCTGTTCTTCTGGGACCACCCTCGGGGGGGGGGGGGGGTGGAGGTAACTCTTCTCGCGGAGGCAACTCCTCCGCCCTCCTGGCAGCCTCTCTCTTGTCCAGCAAGGCCTCCGTGGCAGCCAAGAACATGGGCATAGCATCCGCTACTGCCTTGGCTAACTCCGAGTTCGAAGACGACCCTTCTTCCCTTCGCGGGACTCCTTCTCCTCTACGCCCCACCGGGTTCGGGGGAGCCTCGTCCTCCTCCCTTCGCGGGATATCTTGCCTGTTCATCTCCGTGTCTCGGACTGAGACCTCATAACCATCACCATGCCCCCCTGTCTGGGAAAGAGCGGGGTTCTCACCTTGTTCAGCAACACGTTCCGGCAACGGGGAATTCACAGTTCCTGCGGGACGAGAACTGCCAGCCTGAACCTGCTTCTTCTTGCCACCACCGGCCATTGATCTGGTAGAAACTATCTTGACTTTTCGTAAGTTCCCACAGACGGCGCCAATGTTGGATCACGGGCGAAGCTCCGTTACGTCCTTGACGGAAAGCTTGGACTCCTGGGCTCCGCGTAATCCTGCAAAAGGGGATGACCTGGGTGGTGACCCAGAATCCCTCTCTGATGCTTAAATGAGTATACAATCAATGGGGTGGCAGCATTAATCTAAGTGCGTATTAGATAGCTTCGCGTTTTCTGAGGTAACTTCTTCCTTTATATAGGAGGGGAAGTTACTCAGTTACCTGTGGCCGTGATTGGCCGTTTTGCCTATGATTCCGTGTATCTCGCCATGATTCCGTATATATCGTTAGGGATTCCGTAGATTTCGCCCCACGCTCCGCGTATCTTACCCATACTCCGCGTATCTCGGGCACGCCCTGCGTATCTCGGGGGACTTATCTATGTCTTTAACCGTCTCCCACTACTCTATCTAGTAGGCGGGTTTCTCGGTCTTTATCCTCTGATCACAAGTCTCGACTCCTGTCGGGGACTCCAGAGTTATCTCATTCTAGATCACCACCCAGGACCCCTTGTCTCACGAGACGGGTCCAGCCTCTGCGGGGCTTTTATCATCGGGTCATTTACTAAGGCATGTCGGGGCCTACTCAGAGGCTTCTTGTCGGGAGCATTCAGCTCATACATCGGGACCGCTAAAGTCGGGACCCTTCATACTGGGCCTCTGGGCCTTCCAGGCTTTTCACGAGGCCCACTGGACCTACTCGCCGTCCATTGGCTGTTAACGGGGCTAACGATTACATCGGAACCCATCAGGGAGCAGGTTTCGTACTGATACCGCCAGGAGGAGGCGAGCCCCTCCGATATGCCTTGGCCTTGACATTTAGGGCCACCAACAATGAAGCTGAATATGAGGCTCTCATCACTGGCCTCAAGATTGCTAAAGGAATGGGAGTTGGTCACTTAAAGGTGAAGTGTGATGCTAGACTGATCGTGAACCAAGTCCAGGGACGATACGAAGCAAAGAGCCCGATGTTGAAAAAGTATCTTCGCGAGGTGCAAACCCTGAAGGAGATTTTCAAGAGCTTCGATATTGAGGCGATCCCGAGGGAGAATAATGTGGAAGCAGATGCCTTGAGCAAGTTCGCCTTGGGGGCACCCCTCTATGAAATTCGGAAGGTGCATTTCTTGGAGAAGGTGATCCTGTCAACCACCGATCAGTCGGAGGTATGTGCCATTGAGATCGGATCGGAGGAGCCCACTTGGATGAGCCCGATAGCCGCGTATCTGACCACGGGGGCAGTCCCCGATGACGAAGTAGCAGCCGGCAAAATACGACGAATAGCGCCCAATTATGTGATGGTGGAAAACCAACTGTACAAAAAGGGGTATTTAACTCCTTATCTGAAATGCGTGGCCGAGCCCGACACAGGTCGGATCCTTAGGGAGGTGCACGAAGGATATTTGGCTTGTCATGAAGGGGCCCGATCCATCGTGAGGAAAGTGCTGAACCTGGGCTATTACTGGCCCTCGATGAACAAGGAGGCAACGATGTTAGTCCGATCCTGTGACGCCTGCCAGAGGTATGCCCTGAATATCGTGGCTCCAGCTGCCGATCTGACGTCCATCAAGAGTGATTGGCCCTTCACGCAGTGGGGAATCGACTTGGTGGGACCCCTTTCAGTTGCAAAAGGTCAGTGCCGATATTTAATTGTGGCTATTGATTATTTTTCGAAATGGATAGAAGCCAAGGCATTGGCCAAGACAACGGGGAACCATATCCTCAAATTCCTCCAGACCCATATCATATCCCGATACGGGATCCCCAAGGTGGTGATCAGCGATAACGGCCCTCCGTTTCACGGGGCCCAGTGGAAGGAGTACCTGGAGGAACTGAAAATTGAGCATCGGACAGCCTCTGTCCATCATGCTCAAACCAATGGACAGGTGGAGTCAGCCAACAAGATCGTGATGGATGGCTTGAAGAAGAGGGTCCATGCCTTGAAGGGCAAATGGCTGGATGAGCTGGAAAATGTGCTTTGGGCTGTTAGAACAACACCCAAACGATCGACTAGGGAGACTCCGTTTGACCTTGTTTATGGCACAGAAGCAGTTGCTCCCGTCGAAATAGCTGTGGCATCCCATCGGACGAGGTATTATGAACCTCTGTCGAATGATGAAATGAGGCGTCTGGACTTGGACTTGGTCAAAGAGAAGAGGCGGAGTGCCGAGGAGGTCCAGGCTCGGATGCGCTTGGCAACGGCCCGATATTATAATCGACGAGTCAAGTCTCGACAGTTCTTTGTCGGGGAACTGGTCTGGCGTCGGAATGAATTTACCCTTTTGGATCGGATCAACAAGATGTCACCAAAATGGGAAGGGCCTTATAAGGTCGTGGGGATGCCAGCTCGAAATGCGTATAAGTTGGAAGACCTCAATGGCAACGTGTTGAAGCATTCTTTTAGTGGCGAACACTTGAAGAAATGTCATGCTTGATATTAAGTCGCCTTCAGTGGTGCAAGTTGTTTATTAAGTCGCCTTCAGTGGTGCAAGTTGTCTATTAAGTCGCCTTCAGTGGTGCAAATTGTTTGTTAAGTCGCCTTCAGTGGTGCAAGTTGTTTATCGAAGTCGCCTTCAGTGGTGCAAGTTGTTTATCGCTTCGATTCGATGTAAACAGATTTTGAGCCATCAATGAATAAAGAGGTTGCTTCCGATTAAATCGCCTTGAGTGGTGTAGTTAAATCGCCTTAAGTGGCGTGGTTAAATCGCCTTAAGTGGTGTGGATAAGTTGCCTTAAGTGGCACGATTAAACCGCCTTAAGTGGCGTGATTCGCCTTAAGTGGCATGGTTTCGCCTTAAGTGGCATGGTTTCGCTTTAAGTGGCATGGTTTTGCCTTAAGTGGCATGGTTTCGCCTTAAGTGGTTTCGCCTTAAATGGCATGGTTTCGCCTTAAGTGGCATGGTTTCGCCTTAAGTGGCATGGTTTTGCCTTAAATGGCGTGGTCTCGCCTTAAGTGGCACGATTAAATCGCCTTAAGTGGTGTGGGTAAAATGTCATAAGTGACGCGTCGAAATCACTCTTAAGTGGTATGATTGAATTGCCTTAAGTGGCGGAGTTAATTCACCTTAGGTGGTGCAGCGATAATCGGAACCAAAAGAGATTGATATTATAAAGATCTAAAAGGTTCACGACAAAAGAAGGAAATTACAAGGATTCGAAAATAAAGCGATTAAGCTTGATCCTTGGCAGCGTCGAGGGGAGCAGGGTCCACGAGGTCTGTGGCAGAAGGCTCCGTGGTCAGAGGATCGGATCCTGGAAGATTGGCCGCGGGAGGATCGGACCCTTGGAAGTCAGCCGGTGAAGAGTCGATTATCGGGGGATCGGTTGTCGGGAGGTCTGCAATTGGAGGCTCCACCGTGCCTTCAGCACCCGCAGCCCTCTCGGGGGTGTTGGCCCCGTCGCTCTCCTCAGAAAGGTTGAAATACCTCTCCGCGAAGGGGGCGAGATTCTGAGACTTGGTGAAGTCGATGGCACCACCATACTCCAGATGGAGCTCCTCGACAGCATTAAGCAGGGTGGTCTCCACCTCCGCCGTACAGAACTTCACTGCATCCACTTGGAAAGCCTCGGAGCCCCGATAATCTTCCCTTCCCCTGGCCTCAGCCTTAGCCATCTTGGTGGGAAACTCAGCGAGTTCCCGCTCCATCTGAATGGAAATTGGAAACCTAACGGTATCTCTAGACTCGAAAGTTGTGTTCAACGGTCAATACCTGCAAATGATAGGTAGAGGTAACCCCTTTGAACCTCTCCCTTGTGAGATCATGCCTTCTCTACTGACTGGTCGGTAGACGCGATGTCTTTGAACCGACTATCGTTGGTGTAAATGAAGACATAACCCACATAGATACCTTCCTAGTATAGTTTGGTTCACGCCCTGTGATCCCTAGGCCCTGGATCACTCGCATGGTTCTGCAAGCGTTTCTAAGAATTGTGCCCCCAACAATCCCTTTCGAAGCGACCCACTTCTCACTCGCATAGGTGATTCTATGTCTCAGGAGCATCATCACGACTCTGAGTTATCCTTACGAATCATTAAAATCTTTGCTTGTGAGTATCAACAACGGCAAAAGCTTAACCTAATCTTCATCACTGTTTGCATCATTGGAATGGGCTGGGGATTTGGCCCCCACAGTGACCACACTCACTCTTGTGATTAGGTTGTCCCATTGAACCAAGTTCTTGGGATCTCCAGTCATCATGGTTGGGTTTTTCTTCTCAAGAGAATTTCCTACACGGGCTTTAGCCCCATTCCTTTTAATACTTGGCCAAATAACTCTCTGTTTAACCCTTTGGTAAGCGGATCTGCAGTATTATCAACCGATCTCGTAAAGTCGATCGTGATAATTCCGGTAGAGAGTAATTGTCTAATAGAATTATGTCTTCGACATATGTGTCTTGACTTTCCATTATACATAAAATTGTGTGCTCTGCCGATCGCGGCTTTACAATCGCAGTGAATGTAGATTGCGAGTGTTAAGTCAGCTTCCACTTGGGTAGCTTCGGGCTTCTTTTTCACGAACGGGCTCGGGATATGTGTACAAGGATGGGTACGCCGCGATCCTTGAAACACAATCCTCGAACTAATCTTCAAGTTCTCGACCTCGAACTCTCGAACTTTGGATCCTGCACGAAGGGCAATAACCGGCGTGGGAGAGGTTGGGAAAGCTGGTTGGGCCCTCTCCGACGCTCAAGTCAGAATTTCTAGAGAGAGAAAGCCTTTTAGAGAGAAGTCAGAGCATCCAAAGTACAAAAAGAGGGAGTTGTCTAAAATGAGAGACCTAGGCCCCTATTTATAGGGAACCTAAGGATCATGCCCAGTTTCGAACGACTTGATGTCGGTATGAAGGAAAATGTATACCGTCATCAAGGTGGACTATGCGTGCACCGACTTCTCGCAATTGGCAAAATAATCGGGATGAGCGCGGAGAACGTCGGTAATTCCGACCTCCGGATTGTTTAGAAATCCGGGTCGGGTCCGGATTGCCGCGTATTCCGGACCGTTTTTGGACTTGGGTGTCCGCGGAAGATTGCGAGGCCCAAAATGTAAACACGAACCCGAATTGGACAAATATCTAACACTTGCCCCCGAGTCAAGTAGTGGTTTAAAACCCGTGCTTGACTCTTTTTAAGATAAGATATTCGTCCAATTTAGGTTCGGTACTGACCTCAGTGGTGGCCTGTTTGTCAATTCGAGTGTAGGGATCATAAATTTGACCAACTTTAATTTTCCGCCGTACGTACGTAATCTGTTTATAGGGTTAGCGTAGTGGACAATATATGTATAACAACATGCAATTATATTTGCAATATCGTGTAATGAGTGAAATAAAGATTTATACAACGTGATAATATCATGGTACATGATGTAAACATATAACGCGTTGTCCACATATAGATGATGATACAGCAAATGGATGACGTCATCATGCAATAAGCAAAATACTTAGAACAATATAAAATTGGAGAGCATGTACGTAATCATGAAGCATGATGTAAACGTGAGACATGATGTAAACATGAATTTCATACTTAGATTACAAAAATAATCATGTAATGATCATAAATAATAAACGTGCATGATAAATTCTATGTACGTAATATGTAATAATAATTACGTGTAGTGTGTCATGAAGCATTGTGTAGTATGTACGCAATATGAACATAGGAGAGATGCAAAGATGCTTGTAAAGGTTGCTAAGGACTTATATGAAAATACATGAAAGTTTAGTCCTTAGCACATGGTGTAGGCACTATTAGTAAAAATTAGGAGAGAGAATATTTATTCTCTTGAATCCTTTATAGATAAATCTCCAAGAAGCTCTCCATTCTTCATGAAGATGAAGCTTTTGAGATCATAGATTTGGAGTAGACACATCATTGTTGATATTAATTGGATTCCAGTGTGGCACGTGTCAATTCGGACTCGCTTCGTGTTGGTGAGTTCAATTTCGTACATGGTTGGACATTTCGTGATTTCTTTTGGCCTTGATTCAATCTTGAAATCACTATGTACCTAGTTATCTTTACCATGCATACAAGGTGTTTGATAAAATGCATTAGAATACTTAGCCCCAAATCGGCCAAAATTTTTCTAAGTGCTGAAAATTTTAGAAAAGTGCAAATGAATCGTTTACTTCCCTTATGCATAGTGTTCATTGCCGACATGTTGTTCCATGCCTTGGGCGTTGTTTTAGTATGCTCGATTTTGATGATCGGTAGTTGTACGTACGTGGTTGTCAATGGTTGTATGTTGGTAATGATAGCTTAGGCAATGTATGTTGAGCATCATGTATAGACTATCGGTCATTGTATGGAAACACTTAGAAAATATTCTCCCCTTGTTGACATCCATCCTTGTTGATATGTATGTACATACATGGAAATACTTAGAAAATATTCTTCACTTGTCGACATGCATCATTGTCGACATGTATGTACGTACATGGAAATACTTAGAAAATATTCTTCACTTGTCGACATGTATGTACGCACATGGAAATACTTAGAAAATATTCTTCACTTGTCGACATGCATCCTTGTCGACATGTATGTACGTACATGGAAATACTTAGAAAATATTCTTCACTTGTCGACATGCATCCTTGTCGACATGTATGTACGTACATGGAAACACTTAGGAAATATTATTCACTTGTCGATATGCATCCTTATCGACATGTATGTACGTACATGGAAACACTTAGAAAATATTCTTCACTTGTAAACATGCATCCTTGTCGACATGTATGTACGTACATGGAAATACTTAGAAAATATTCTTCACTTGTCAACATGTATGTACGTACATGGAAACACTTAGAAAATATTCTCCCCTTGTTGACATCCATCCTTGTTGACATGTATGTACATACATGGAAATACTTAGAAAATATTCTTCACTTGTCGACATGCATCCTTGTCGACATGTATGTACGTACATGGAAATACTTAGAAAATATTCTTCACTTGTCGACATGTATGTACGTACATGGAAACACTTAGGAAAAATTCTCCCCTTGTTGACATCCATCCTTGTTGACATGTATGTACATACATGGAAATACTTAGAAAATATTCTTCACTTGTCGACATGCATTCTTGTCGACATGTATGTACGTACATGGAAATACTTAGAAAATATTCTTCACTTGTCGACATGCATCCTTGTCGACATGTATGTACGTACATGGAAATACTTAGAAAATATTCTTCACTTGTCGACATGCATCCTTGTCGACATGTATGTACGTACATGCGTACATGGAAATACTTAGAAAATATTCTTCACTTGTCAACATGCATCCTTGTCGACATGTATGTACGTGCTTTTATGTGCGCACTTGCCCCCATACTTAGAATTTTTTTCTCTATCCCTGGCTATGTACGTTGTATCCAATGCTTGATGTAAAAACAGGTTGTATGTCAACACCTTGTTGTATGCTCCCTGTCATCCGAGCAAAATACTTAGAAAATATTTCGCCCTTGTAATCATGTATGCTGCGAGTATGAGCTTGATGTCGTCGTGTAAGGTTGATTTGTTGAAGAAGTTGCCCCCCTTGCATGATGCTTGTTACTTGTTGCGTGCAGACTAACGAGTCTCGTACATACATAGTTGTCTCACATGAAGCGTCCATTGCATAAATGTTTGCATATGTGTTGATGCATGTTTGCGTACTAATTGGATTGTTGGTTGCATTTTTCAGGATATCAAATCTTGCTATCTTCTTGTCGGAATTAATCTTCCCACGGCTGTTATCATGAGTAAGTCCACTATTTCCATTCTGCGAGTAACTCTGTGCTCGGATGTCGACATGGTTGAGCAGCTAAATAATACACCAAGTGTAGATGTTGATGTCCTTACTTGACTAATTGATGTCGGTGCACATATACGTCCTTCTGATGATTTGGTATGTTGATGATCTTTATGACTTGTATCGTGTTGTAATGTAGGTCAGATTGATGGAAAAAGCTCGTCTTTGCAGATAGCCGATGTATACAGTAATTCGCTTGTTGGAAGGAATGTCCGTACAAGTGCCCCCGCTACCCTGGAGTCTCCGGACCTGGTTGCGGTAAAGGACTTGCGAGTAAGGCATCTCCTTGTATCTTCTTTGAACTTGTTAATTTCCCAAGTTGTTGCTTTCATGTTGCTGAACGCGTGGTTGCGGTTCCTGGCTTTAGCATAATTCTCAAAAGATCCGACGCAGGGGCGCGTTCCTCGAGCGATTCTAAGTTCTTTATGCCGAGTACGACCGTGCTAACTCCTTCTTGCGATAAAGGGAATAGAGTTGAGGGTCGTGCCGTAGTGCCTTCTGCCCCCCGGTCGAGGGACAGGCTCAAGGAGGAGCGTTCCTCCCATTGAGGTAAGCGTTGTTTACTTCTTCGTACTTGAAACTTGATCTTGAAAACGGCTGATTTTGATGCACGCATTGCTGATTGTCGCGCTTATATTGAAGAGCTATGTCGTATTGAAGTTGAAGCGACCATTCTTGCCATGTCTTTTGTGCGGATGACGAATTGCATTTGATGTTGACATTATGAACTCTTTGCCATAAGTCCTTGGAGATGATGCTATCTCTTGGTTGGTGTCAGGTTGTATGTTTCCGGCATGTTGAACCCTTTGTGAATGGGTTGATGTTGTCTTGAGGTTTTCGTAAATCTTTGTTTATGCCTTTGCTTGCATGGTATTTCATCATTTGGACATGTTTTCAATAATAATAAACATGTGATAACTTGTTAGTAATATTTCATACCTTGCGTTATCTTCATTGTCCGTATGTATTGGACTTGCATGATAGGATTGAACTCCTTGTTGTGATAGATAGAACATAGGATGTTGCGACTTGCGCATTGCAGGGTGTTATGTACACTTGGTACTTGTAGCATTGCAGGTAGTAATATACTTGGCACTTGGCCTTTGACATGTAGCAGTGTCGTCTTGACGCATCAAGACTTAAGTTTATACCGTCTCTTAGTTCCACTCTAAGGCGACGTTGTTGCAAGATATTTCTTGCTTATTTTACTGTTTTTGCGTTAAATGCTAAAGAGCAAGATAATATTATACAATACTCAACTTGTAAGTGTTGGATCACGGTGGAACTCCGGTACGGACTTTGACGGCGATCCTAGCTCCTTTGCTCCACGCAATCCTGCAAGAGGGGATAGACCGGGCGGTGACCCAGAATCCCTCTCCGATGCTTAAATGAGTGTCTCGTACGGACTGGCAAGCAGTAATCTCAAGTAATATCATTCAACGTAAGTGATCTGAGGTGACCTCTTTCCCTTTTATAGGCGAAGAGATACCTCAGTTACCTGGTGAACCGTTGGGGGTGGTTAGCCCGTATCCCGCGTATCTCGGGTGTGATCCCGCCTATCTAGGCCATGATCTCGCTTATCTCGGCCACGCCCCGCGTATCTCGGCCACGCTCCGTGTATCTTAACCACGTTCCGCGTATCCCGGCCACGCCCCGCGTATCTTGGCCTTATCCTCTGATAACGAGTCCCGACTCCCGTCGGGGACTCCAGAGTTATCTCATTGTGTCACTGCTCGGGGCCCCTCATCATCGTGACAGGGCCTATTCTTCTCAGGGATTCGTCATCGGGGCCTACTCAGAGGCACTTCATCGGGAGCGTTCAGCTCACTTGTCAGGTCCGACTCCGTCGGGACCCCTCATCCTCGGGCTCTCTTCGTCGGGATCCTTTGTCTGGGCCATCTTGTCCTTTGTTTTGGGCCTACCAGGCCTATCAGACGTTTCCTCACCGTTAAAGAGCCTAACGGCTGTAGTCGAATCCATCATTTGCCCCCAAGACATGAGGGGCTTTTAGTTTCGTCGTGTCTTTCCAACTCCCGACCTCTCGACATTAGGATCGGGGATCCTTCCCTTGATATAGTCACTCAATACTAGTCTTCTCCTTCACTTTTCCTCGATGCTTTGGGGATAAATGCCAAATCCGAGGGGGCTTTTCGATTCCCCCATTCATTAAATGCAGCAGCTAGTGAAGCGACGTCTTCTGTACTCGTGCCTGATTTTTCGCGCCTGTTTCTTCTGAAAAGTGCTTTTCAGGCCGTTTCATCATTACGTCCGTTACCCTTCTGCACGTTCCATCTCAACGGTCCAGATTAAAACTCTTCAACTTCGACGACTCAGATCGAAGTGTCCCTTCAACTGTCCTCTTCACCTATAAAACCTTAGCCATGGGCACAGTTTAATTTTTACCGTTTCCGAATTCTCAAAAGCTCTCTGTAACTTCTCTGCGAATTCAAGCTCTGCAACTCCGAAGGTCTCAGAGTTTCTCCGGTCATCTTTCCGGCAACGCCAAGTTCATTCCTTCAATCTCCAATCGCCATGTCTGGTAAGGGTCTCTTTTCTATTGTTCGTTCATGTTTTCCTTGCTTATAGCTTTCCGAAAATCCCACTGTGCCTTCCTTGCCGTTGCTGCTTTTCAGACAGTGGATCCAGCTCTGAGGGGAGAAAGCCCTTCAACTTTGATTATGCTCTGAATGAGATCTCCAACACTGCTTATGATGCAGCTCTCCGAGAGGGGTGCATCACTTCTACTTGGGAACCTCGTTTCCCGTATCCCTGGCCTCGCCCCTCGGGTAGCCTTGAGGTTACTCGTCCCCGAAAAGGGGAGGTATTTGCCTCTACGGGGCAAATATCAGCGGGGATCAGATTCCCCTTCTGTGGCAATCTGGTCGAGATGTGCCAGCATTACAAAACGCATCCAACTACCTTTTCTCCCCATGCCATCCGCCTATGGAACGCCTTCCAGGTTCTCTGCTTCCGACAGAAGTGGGTTTACAACCTCCAGCTCTTCAGAACCTTCTACGGGATGAAGTGCAACGAGGCGGGGGTCTGTGCCTTCTACCCCCGGATGCCAAAGTGGAGCAAGGCACAACTTGGACGATGCAGCTAGACCAGTGACACCTGGAAGGTGGTCAAGGGTCGGGGACTCCTGGTGGATACGGGGTCCGATAACAGCAGCTGGAAAAGGAGCTACTTTTTTATTCAACATTCTTCAATCCCCTGGCCCCAAGGGAGGTGGAAGCAGATTCTCCGCCTGCGTTCCACACCTACACCGACGAAGATTTTCAAACTCTTCAACTCATCCAGCTCTACCGATGGGGGGAGTCCTACACTCCCCGCGACGCCAATTCTCTCGTGGAGCGGGACCTGGTGAACGCCGGGATCCGACTCCTCGATATAATCTCTGGGGGGCAGCTTTTCGACGGCCCCTCCAATGTGGTTCCTTGGGTAAACTTCTAACTCTTTTTCGTTTACTGTTTGCAGCCAAGAGGGTATCTGTGCTGACCGATCTGTTCCTTAAGCAGGGGGAGACTGATGCTGTCCGCCCTTCGCGGAAGAGGAAGTCCGCCAAGAAGGCTGCTGCTCCGTCGGGGTCTCCTTCTGCTGAGCAGCCTAAGCGGAAGCGTGTGGATCTGGACCAGCTCTTCGACGTCTAGAATGCTGAAGAAGGTAAAAAGCTCCGACTTGCTATTAAATCATATAAGAGGATGGTCCCGAAGGATTTGATTTCTTCAACCAAGGAGGCCCGTATCGCTGACGTCAGACGAATCCTTCGAGGCGAAACTCCTCGTGTCCTGAAGGCGGGCTACTACCACTACCGCGAGAAGGATCAATATGTCTCCCGACGTATTGTTTGGTGTAAGAATCCTGATGAACTTCCTGACTACACATCTGAAGCCTCTCGTCCTCTAGGTGCAGGTCGCTCAGGGGCTCCATCGGGTGTTGAAGCTTCTGCGGGTGCACCGTCTTCAACAGGGGCGCCTCCCTCAGCTGGGGAGAAGACCCCGACCGGCGAGCAGTTTCGTCGGGTGGAAAGCTTGGACTCCTCCGAGGAGACCGATGAGGGTGGCTCCCTCCGTCGTCGTCGGAGGACGGGGCAGTCTCCCTTGAAACCAACCTCTCAGGGGCTGCCCCCTTCATCTTCTCCGCAGCAGCGATAGCCGTCGCCCATCCACAATTTCACTCCTTCCCCTGTCCGGGTCGAGCCGGAGGCGTGCCCCTCTACGATCCGTTCTCCTCCTCATGTCCCTCTCGATGGGAGTTTCTACAGGGCCTTCGACCCCGCACAAGTGAATGCCCCCTGGACTCCAATCCAAACACTGCAAGGAGTCCTGCTCCGACAAGGGGACCAGCACCAGGACCTGGCTCTGCATCTGCTGGCAGGCTCAATCCTGCCCACCATGCGGTACCCGATTTCCCTGAATCGGACTGCTATGCATCGGGATGTCAGAGAGATGTCCATGCGTCGGATAGAGGTAAAACCTCGCTTCTCTCTTTTTATTGGTAAATCTGGTTGTTTGTCTATTAACACTTTTCTTTCTTCTATTGTAGGAGCTCGGGGACTTCAACCGTCTTTTCGGGTACCTCATCGCCTATGATGAGTCCCGGGAGCGGGACCGGGCGGCGATTGACAAGCTTAAGGAGGATCTTGCAGCCTCCAACTCTTCGCGGGGGAAACTCGCCAAAGAGCAAGCCGCCCTTGTCCAAAAGGTTCAGGACCTCCAAAAGCAGGTCGGGGACTTCGAGGGGCTCCTGAGGCAGGAGCGACAGGAGCGGCAGGAGCGGCAGGCTGCTGAGGACAAGCTGGTCCTCGAGAAGAAGGCTCTGGAGGAGCAAGTCGCGGGGTTTCCTGCGCAGCTGGTCGAGGCGGAGGCCAAGGGCCGGGAGGATTATCGGAGGTCTGAGGACTTCCAGGCCGATGCTATGAAGTTCTTTGGCGCGGAGGTGGAGAACAGTCTCTTCAATGCGGTTGAGGAGCTCCACCTGGAGTATGGCGACGCCATTAATTTTGACAAGTCTCCTTCCCTCGCCCCCTTCGCGAAGAAATACTTTGCTCTTTTTGAGGAGAGTGATGGGGGGAGTACTCCCGCAATTGCCGAAGACGCAGCAGATGCCCCGATAGTCGATCCTCCCGAGGCCAACCCTGTGGAACCTTCCGCTACCGACTCCGCGGACCCAGCTCCTGCCGATGTTGCCGACAAGGACCAAGTTTAACCGTTTATCTTTAGAGTCCTTGTATTTTCTTCTCTTTTGTCATCGTCGGGCCTTTGAGCCCTCATCAATTATCAGACTTTCTCAGTTCCGATTTTCTCGATGCACTTCTCCAAGTGGCTTTACTATACTTGCTTAGGTCGATACTTCGGCACTTAAGACATTTTCGTACGTCATTCCTGACGATTTACTAATTTGCGCCACTTAAGGCGACTTATCATCATGCACCACTTAAGGCGACTTAATCTCGTGCATCACTTAAGACGACTTTTCAAGACTTAGAATAAATCCAAAACACATGCATCACTTAAGACGACTTTTCATCATGCACCACTTAAGGCGACTTAATCTCGTGCATCCCTTAAGATGACTTAATCTTGCGCATCACTTAAGACGGCTTTTTCGTGCACCACTTAAGACGACTTTTCAATACTCAGAATAAATCTAAGAATCGTGCACCACTTAAGGCGACTTTTCTCGTGCACCACCCAAGGCGACTTTATAAAGCTTAGAGTAAATCTAAGAATAATTCTGATCGGAAGCAACCTCTTTATTCATTGATGGCACAAATTTGGCTTACATCGAATTAAACGATACACAACATACACCACTTAAGGCGATTTTACATCGGGCACCACTTAAGACGACTTTATCGGGCACCACTTAAGGCGACTTTCTTTGGGCACCACTTAAGGCGACTTTCTTCAAGCATGGTGTTTCTTCAAGTGTTCGCCACTAAAAGAATGCTTTAACGTTCTGCCATCGAGGTCTTCCAACTTGTACGCATTTGGAGCTGGCATCCCCACGACCTTATAAGGTCCTTCCCATTTTGGTGACATCTTGTTGATTCGATCCAAAAGGGTGAACTCGTTGCGAAGCCAAACCAGCTCCCCGACGAAGAACTGTCGGGACTTCACTCGCCGATTGTAGTACCTGGCCGTCGCCAAACGCATTCGAGCTTGGACTTCATCGGCTTCCCGCCTCTTCTCTTCGAGTAAGTCCAAGTCCAGACGTCTCATCTCATCATTCGTCAGAGGCTCGTAATATCTCATCTGATGGGACGCCACAGCTACCTCCACGGGGGCGACAGCCTCCGTGCCATAAACGAGGCCAAACGGAGTCTCCCCGGTTGATCGTTTGGGTGTCGTTCTAACAGCCCAAAGCACCCTTTCCAGTTCGTTCAGCCATTTGCCCTTCAAGGCATAGACCATCTTCTTTAGGCCATCCATCACGATTTTGTTGGCGGATTCCACCTGACCGTTAGTTTGAGCATGGCGTACAGAAGCTGTCCGATGCTCGATGTTCAACTCCTCCAGATACTCCCTCACCTGAGAGCCGTTAAACGGTGGACCATTTTCGCTGATCACCGCCTTAGGAATTCCGTATCTGGACACAATATGGGTCTAAAGGAACTTGACGATCTGGTTCCCCGTCGTTCTGGCCAACGCCTTTGCCTCTATCCATTTCGAAAAATAATCGATAGCTACAAGTAAATACTTACATTGACCTTGTGCTTGTGGAAGAGGTCCCACCAAGTCGATGCCCCATTGCGCGAAAGGCCAGGCGCTCTTGATGGATGTCAGATTAGCGGCCGGAGCCACGATACTCGGGGCGTACCTCTGGCACGCGTCACATGATCGGACCAACGTCGTTGCTTTCTTGCTCATCGTAGGCCAACAATAGCCCAAGTTCAGCACTTTCCTCATAATGGATCGGGCCCCTTCCTGACAAGCCGCGACCCCTTCATGCACCTCATTCAGGATTCGATTTGTGTCGGGCTCTGCCACACACTTCAAGTACGGAGTTGAGAACCAGCCCTTCTTGTATAGCTGATTATCCAGCATCACATAATTGGCCGCGATCCGACATATCCTGTCGGCTGCTACTTTTTCATCGGGGACTGTCCCCGTAGTCAAGTATGCGACTATCGGGGTCATCCAAGTGGGCTCCTCCTCCGGTTTTGCCTCAATGGCACACACCTGTGTTGGGTCGATGGTCGATAAGATCACCTTCTCCAAGAAGTGCACCTTCCGATTTTCTTCCAAGGGTGCCCCCAGGGCAAATTTGCTCAAGGCGTCTGCCTCTACGTTTTCCTCCCTCGGGATTGCCTCGATATCGAAGCTTTTAAAGCTCTCCTTCAGGGCTTGTACCTCGCGTAGGTATTTCTTCATTATTGGACTTCTCGCTTCGTATCGCCCTTGAACCTGGTTCACGATTAAAGCTGCGTCACACTTCACTCTCAAGTGATCGACTCCAGTGCCTTTAGCAATTTTCAGGCCCGTGATAAGAGCTTCATACTCCGCTTCGTTGTTTGTGGCCTTTAATGTTAAAGCCAAGGTGTATCGGAGCGGTTCACCTTCACCCGGTGGTATCAACAAAAAGCCCGCTCCTGATCCGTCCGAACTCGAGGAGCCATCCGTGTACATTTCCCAGGTATTTTCCTCGTTTGGCTGTTCTGATTGCTCTGCCCTCTCTGGTTGTTCTTCTGTCGGGACCTCCGTGGTTGCCCCCTCTACAGGGCTCGCTTCTTCTAGATCGGGGGCTGTAGATTCTGCTATAAAATCCGCCAATGCTTGGCCCTTAATGGCCGTTCTTGGAGCAAAGTGTATTCGAAAATCACTAAGCTCTACTGCCCACTTCACTAATCTTCCCAACGCATCCGGTCGGTTCAAAAAATGCTTCAAAGGCTGGTTCGTCAGCACAGTAATCTCGTGTGCGTGGAAATAAGGCCTTAGCTTCCGAGTAGTAATAATCAACGCAAAGAGGTACTTCTCAACGGCGGGATAATTTAATTCAGACTTGGCAAATGCCTTGCTTACATAATAGACGGGGACTTCACCAGAGCTAACACAGAGTTGGAAACTTGCCCTCGACAACCTTCACTAACACAGAGCTAATGGCAAATTCAGAAACAGCCAAATAAAGATAGAGCGGCTCGCCTGGAACCGGTTTAACCAGCGGCGGGAGGGTGCAAAGGTGCTGCTTGAGTGCCTGGAACGCTTCTTCACACTTGGCGGTCCACTCAAATTTCTTGTTGGCCCTCAGGACTTCAAAAAACGGCATTGATCGGTCGCTGGCTTTGGATAAGAAGCGATTCATTGCAGCAAGTCGGTCATTCAGCACTCGTACCTCCCGATGATTTATCGGAGACTGCATCTCCTCAATCGCCCTCAGCTTCTCGGGATTCACCTCAATTCCTCTCTGGCTCACCATAAAGCCCAAAAATTTCCCTGAGTGGACTCCGAAGGCGCATTTCGTCGGGTTTAAACGAACCTGATGAAGTCTCATCCGCTCAAACGCCAGGGTTAGGTTGTGCACATGATCATCAGCTTGTCGGGACTTCACCAGCATGTCATCCACGTAAGCTTCCATGGTCTCCCCAAGCATATCTCCGAACAGCTTGTTCACCATCCGCTGGTAGGTTGCCCCCGCATTGATCAACCCAAAAGGCATGACATCGTAGTGATAGATGTCACTGTCTGCATAGAATGCTGGGTGGGGAGCGTCTTCCTCGGCCATCTTGATCTGGTTATAGCCTGAGTATGCATCCATGAAACTCAACAGCTCATGTCCCGATGTGGCATCCACCAGCTGGTCGATTCTCAGGAGCGGATAACAGTCCTTCGGGCAAGCTTTATTCAGGTCGCGGAAATCCACGCACATTCGCCATTTCCCGTTAGTCTTCTTCACCAGCACTGGATTAGCAACCCAAGTCTGGAATCGGAGCTCTTTAATAAACCCTGCGTCGAGCAACCTGCCCACCTCCTGCTGGATCGCGATCTTCTTATCTGTGCCCATCGGGCGCCTTTTCTGCGTGATAGGTTTGATCGCGGGATCTATCTTCAGTTTGTGTACGATCACATCGGGACTGATTCCTGGCATATCGCTCGGGGACCAGGCAAACAGTTCCTTGAACTCCTTCAGCAATTCAATCAATTTTTGGGCTGTCTCCTCAGTCAGAGCAGACCCGATTTTCACCTTCCTCTGGGGTCCGTCGATCTCAACTTCTTTTAGATCTTCTACGGGGGCGGGGCGCCCAAATTCCTCTCTAGGATCTGTATCTGTCTGGAGGACAGTCATAGCCTCTCGCCTCCTTCTTCGGGTGGCGTTGACATAACATTTTCGGGAAGCTACCTGGTCACCCTTGACCTCTCCAACTCCGTGGTCGGTCGGGAACTTCATCTTCTGGTGCACTGTCGAGGCAACTGCCATCAGGGGGTTGATGGTGGTTCTCCCGATAATCGCGTTGTAAGTCCCCGCGGAGTCAACTACCACGAACTCCACATTCCTCCTTTCTGATTTCCACCCACTACCAAACTCCACTGGTAAGGTGAATACTCCTAGCGGATAGGAGGTAGAGCCGGAGAACCCGACCATCGGGAAGTTTGCCTCCTTAAAATCTTTCTTCGTTTTTCCCATGGCTTCCAGCGCATCCATGAAGAGAATATCGGAGGAGCTCCCTCCATCGATCAGAATTCGCTTCATCTCGTACCCGTCTACATCCAAGGTCACGACCAAGGCGTCATCGTGCGGAGTCTCCACGCCTATGAGGTCCTCCGATGAAAGGAAGATCACCATCTCTTCCTTCAGGGTCCAGGATCGGGACCTCTTACCCAGCACCACGGCCGTAGGAATTCTAGAGGCGTAAACCTCCCGAGAGGACGAGGTATCACCTCTAGCAGCAAATACTCCGTGAATCACATTGATGGTGCCTCGTCGTTCTTTGCGGGCACCGGACGGCTCCGGGTCGGACCTCTTCTTCTTTGGGGATCGATCGCGGGATCGAGAGCGGGATCGACACCGTTTATCCCCGACGAACTCCTTGAGTTTTCCTTTCTGGATCAGCTTTTCGATCTCCTTCTTCAGCTCCCGACAATGGTTGGTGTCGTGACCATTTGCGCGGTGAAACCGGCAGTAGCGATCCGTGCAGGATCCCAAGAATTCTCCATCCTTCTTTGGGGGTATCTGGAGATACCTTGTCGTTCCATGACCGTCAGTACCTCCGCCATGGAGCAGTTGAGAGGAATGTCGAGATCCTCCCGCTTGTCCTTTCTTGAAGAACGCCTATCGTCCCTCCGATCCGACCGGCCTCGATTCCGACTACTTTCGGGTTTACCCATTGACTTACGATCGTCGAAAGTTTGAACGACTGCTTCCCTTTGTTTGACTTTGGGGGCTCCAGCTCTCCTGCGGCTATCTTTGAATCCTGGACATCGATTTGTCGTTTCACCCTCTTCTGTAGTGCCTCCATATTCCACACAGCTTTTTCAGCTACACTGTGCATTAGGTCGGAACCGTAGGGGGCCGTTAGGTTCCGAATGAATGTACGGATGGTTTCGCCCTCCGAGATTTCTTCATCAATCTCTGCCACACTGGCTGTGTACCGCTGGTAATAGTGCGCCAGCGATTCGTCGGGCCTCTGTACAACCTGGGTCAGGGACCTTACACTCTTCAGCAAACGTCTTCGACCCTGGTACTGCTGAATGAACCGGTCGTGCATATCTGCCCAGCAAGTGATGCAGCCTGGGGGCAGACTAAAGAACCAGGTCAGGGCTCTTTCTCCAAGTGTGTTCGGGAACAGCGTACACACTATGTCTTCATTCGGGGCTCTTCCCAGACATGCCATGAGGTGCTTCTGGACATGACGAACTGGATCCCCTTCACCATCGTACTCCTTTATCGTGGGGATACCCAGCCCTGGCGGGGCTAGGGTGTCTTTGAGTCGGGGAACGAAGGGATGAGTAGATCGATCCCTCAGCTCCGATACCAGCGGCTTCTGCTCTCCCATGCAGATGTTCACGATCTTTACCACCTGATCGGGGGTGATGGGACCATTCAGGGGAATGGTCCTGTGCTGTACTGGTCCTGGCCCATCAACCACGAATCTCTCTGGCTGAATGGACACCCTACTCCTGTCCTGACCTCGGGGCGGAGCCTCCTGTAGATTCCGAACCCCTACTGGTGGGGGTGCTTCTTCTAAAGGGGGCATCTCCTCCTGCCTCCTCGCAGCCTCTCTCCGATCCAAGAGAGCCTCCATGGCTGCCAAAAACATAGGCATGGCTTCTGCCACAGCCCTTGTCAGGTCCGCAGCTGGGGGAGCCTCCTGCCCCCTATTGCCCTGGTGCTGAGCAGCAATGTCTTCGGGACCTTCATTATGCCCCCCTGTCTGGGAGAGCTCAGCCGGGGGATGGTTCTGGTTTTCCTCCTGTTCAGGTAGCGAATTCAGAGTTGTTGCAGCGGGGTGACGGGAACCACCAGATTGTCCTTGTCTTCTTTGCTTGCCAGCCGCCATCGATCGAGTAGAAGGCATATCAGCTTTTTGTTTGTTTCCCACAGATGGCGCCAATGTTGGATCACGGTGGAACTCCGGTACGGACTTTGACGGCGATCCTAGCTCCTTTGCTCCACGCAATCCTGCAAGAGGGGATAGACCGGGCGGTGACCCAGAATCCCTCTCCGATGCTTAAATGAGTGTCTCGTACGGACTGGCAAGCAGTAATCTCAAGTAATATCATTCAACGTAAGTGATCTGAGGTGACCTCTTGCCCTTTTATAGGCGAAGAGATACCTCAGTTACCTGGTGAACCGTTGGGGGTGGTTAGCCCGTATCCCGCGTATCTCGGGTGTGATCCCGCCTATCTAGGCCATGATCTCGCTTATCTCGGCCACGCCCCGCGTATCTCGGCCATGCTCCGTGTATCTTAACCACGTTCCGCGTATCCCGGCCACGCCCCGCGTATCTTGGCCTTATCCTCTGATAACGAGTCCCGACTCCCGTCAGGGACTCCAGAGTTATCTCATTGTGTCACCGCTCGGGGCCCCTCATCATCGTGACAGGGTCCATTCTTCTCAGGGATTCGTCATCGGGGCCTACTCAGAGGCACTTCATCGGGAGCGTTTAGCTCACTTGTCAGGTCCGACTCCGTCGGGACCTCTCATCCTCGGGCTCTCTTCGTTGGGATCCTTTGTCTGGGCCATCTTGGCCTTCGTTTTGGGCCTACCAGGCCTATCAGACGTTTCCTCACCGTTAAAGAGCCTAACGGCTGTAGTCGAATCCATCAGTAAGTTTGATGAGTTTTGTACAAGGTTTGCTTTAAAAAGCGTATAACATGAAGCTATCCTTTTTTAGGCCTAAGTCTTCATGGTGTATGAACCCTTAAGAGAGTATGCATACTTTTAGTGTGTGGGGTTGTCGTCTAACAAGAGGACTTCCGCCACGATGGGGTGATCAGTCCCACCTAAGTGCCGCATCCCGGTTTGTATGCAGGGAATGGCTATGAACATGAGGATTTGCTTCTAAGAGCATTTCGCAGCATGCCATTTTGTAGAAGTGAACATGGGGTTTTCCTTTACAAAGAGGATACCACAGCATGCTACTTTTGATAGTAAATCTTGGAGTTTATCCAAGATATTGCTTGTTGTTGACGCCTTTGGAATAGTCGTCACTTTGAGTAGAGAATTTTATAAGTCCCTTTTGGTAGATAACCCACAAGTTGTCATTGCCACATATAAGTTGACTGTGCACATAGCGCGATGGCTTTGTGTTGCCGACATCTTCTTGATATAGCCGTTGTTATGGATGGAGAAATAAACTCCCTGTTGGTGTAGATAATAGATATGTTGGCGTTGTATGCCATAAATCCCTCCTTGAACATAATGCTTAGCTTTTATTGTTGAAGTAGATATTATGTGCATAAGTTACTACTTGGCATAATTCCAATGTAGTAATCATAGTGTAGCATGTACCTACGAACAAAGTTGCTCTTTATCAGATAGTTGCAATGTTTACAAGTTTGCAAAAATATGGAGTTATGAAATTTTCTTTTTAGTAATGCATATAATAGATAAAGTAAAGGAATCTGATACGAGGATTCCTTGTTTGTGCAGGAAACTTCTCTAAGTGCGGACGCGATAGGTGCGGATCATGACAGGTGCGCATATGTTGGGAGCGGAGCTTTTCCAAGTATCACCCGCTATATGTGATTGTGAATATGTATGTATGAACAGCGACTATGCATTATTGTATGTGTCCTCTAGTTGATTTGCTTTGATGCATCCTTAGCATGATGTACATGCCTATATATGATCATTGCTTGGTGTTTCCTTCTTAGAAGAATGGTACCGCGTGTTCTTGCAATTATTCGTTTCTTCACTTCGGTGGAATGCCGAGCACTTGTCAGCTTGGTGCCCCCCAAGTCGCTTGGTAGTCGTACCGCTGTTTCCTGATGGTTTCTATTACTTCATCTTCTGACAGTGATGCGCCTACTCGGACCATCCTTTCTGGCTCATCTATCTTGATTTCTTGTAATGCTTCAACAAGAGCAGGACGTGCATGGTCTACCCTTGGGTTTTCATCAATGATGGGAATTCCGCTATTGTTTGTCTTGACATTATGTTGGAGTGCAACCTTGTAGCAGTCTTTTGACAACTGTTGATCTCCCTTTACTTCACCAACTCCTGCCTTTGTTAGAATCTTGATCTTTTGGTGTGATTTTGACGCTATCATACCCCACTTACAACCGGTTTACCTGAATGACACATATGGAATGTATGTACAAAATGAAAAATCCAGGTAGAATTTTTATAAAAACAAATGCAAATGCAATGCTCAACAACTAAGAGAAGATTTACAATCTATAAAAAAAAAAAGAATCGTTTTTCCTAAAAAAAATGCCTATTAGATGTACATGAGATGAAAGTTGTACAGTTAAGAAAATTTACCAGTTACCATGAATTTTTTGTTTTTTTTTATGAGGGAAAAAAAATCAATGCATCCTAGTTGCTCAAAATTTTAAAAAAAAAATAATCAAGTGAAAAGTTTTTTTTTTTTAAATGCATATGAGATGCACAAAAATAAATACAATATGCAAACTTAAAAATTAAAGTTCTACAACTAAAAAAAAAAATTACAATTTACCTGAAATGTTTTTTTTCGAAAAATAATGCATATGAGATGCACATCTTTTTTAAAAGAGATCAGGTAAAAGGTTTTTTAAACAAAGAGCCCTAAAACTAAGAGAGCTTACAATTTATCTAAAAAGTTTTTTTAAAATTAATGCATACTGGATGCATTATTTAAAATAAAACAATTCAGGTAAAAAGTTTTTGAAATGATGCACATGGAATGCACGTTCGAAATTAGAAGCTCTAATAGCTAAAAAGGAATCACAATTTTTTCTAAAATGTTTTTCTGCATGCGCGACACGCTAACCAAAATCACAACTTACCTGAAGAGTCTTTTTAAGAAAAAATCATGCGTATGAAACGCAAGTTTGAAATAAAAAATAAATCAGGTAAGAGGTTTTCTTTTTAAAAAAAAAAACAATGCCTACAAAATGCATGTTCGGAAAGAAAATTTCTAAAAGTCCGACCACTTAGCTGGAAAAAAAAAAGTTTTTTTTTTTTTAAATGCAAGAAGATGAATGCATGAGAATAAAAATTACATAGTTAAAAAAAACTTACAGTTTTCCAGACAACTATTTTTTACAACAACAAAAAAACACGGATAAAACACAATGTTAGGGGTAAAAAATGTGTGGCTTTGCTCTACAAGGTAGGTTCCACTGATAGGTTCCCGACAAGGTGGTTTCTTCACCCCATTATAGGGATCATAAGACCTTCACAAGCGAGTAGAGTTTTTCCGAGCCGTACCGGCGGCCCAGCCGCTCCGGTCGTACCGTACTAAACCTCCGGGGTTCCTAGTCGCCCTGGGTTTTAGGCGTTTTGGTGATTATACTAAAGTGGGTGTGTGTGCAAATTCAAACAATGCCACAAAAAAACGTTAGTTAATAACTCTAAAAATATGTACCTGTCACAAAAAAACAAAGTTAGAATGGTGAAGATAATAAAATACAAAAACTCAAAAAGCATGGCAATAAGCAAATATATTGAGCCCGAACCCTCTAATCGTCCCCAGCAGAGTCGCCAAATTGTCAGACCTAAAATCTGACCTACGGTGAACTACGTTTTGAAAACGTGGATTTTGAAAAGAGTCGCCACTAGTTAATTAAGGCTAACTAGAATCCTAAATTTACCTAAGGGAATAACGAATTAAACACCTAGGTATAAAATCGGTCTACGAACAGAAATTCAGGTTCGGGGGCTCAATTACAAAATAAAAACATGATTTAAATTCCGCCCTTTCGGTACTCTATCCGCTTGCTTGCCAATTTTATCGATTTTATATCTAACTCAGTCATATTTTATTTATATCAAATTGTTAATGCAAAATGATGTATCACTCAACTCAGACCTAATAAGTAACATGAAACTGTTAAGCCACCTTAATTTGTGTCAAGTTCACAGGTTATTATTTGGGCATCTAACTTCTCCGTTCAAACTCAGAGCATGCATTATTCTTCATGGTGAATTCAAAGTGTATGTATATGTGATATAAGAGAAACACACAGCATTATGAGGCCATTGAAAATTATTTTACCTCATCTGAGTACAAGTGATACAACCTTAACAAACGAAGGTTTTGAATGCAAATTGGAGGACGTCTATCTTTCCTCTCCGTACTGAGCTGTCCAAAATTCTTTTCCTTGGCTTGCAGCTCGTGAAGGACGTCTGGACGGTGATGGTCAGATTAGAGGATAACTATTTGACGACTGCAGCAGGATGGACATCGGTGGACGTGAAAATCCGGCAAGAAGCGGAGAAGATCGGCGAGGGGAGGAGGTGACTCGTCTGGCGACTTGTACCAGGATGATTTTTGAGCGTGGATTGGCTAGTGGAGGTCAGAGACTTGGAGTCGGAGCAGAACGGTCGGGTTTGATATCTGAGCAGAACGCGGTAATCAGAGCTCTATTAGGAAAGCAGGAGGTTGATGATCGGCATGAACGAATCGGCCGGTCTTGATCGGAATTAGTGAACAGCGACGGCTGCTAGAGGTGGTCGCGGACTCGGTGGAGATCGTGGCTGGACTAGTGTACCGCTGTTGGTTTTTGGATGGAACAGCCTAGATCGGAAAGAACCGGAGGAGCCGAGACGGACCGCCAACTAAAACGAATAACTCTACTTGCTTTGTTTCTTGTTGGCTGGAGATCGCAGCGAATCGACGTGGTCACCGGGGCTCCATGGACGGGCTATTCGTGATATTGATGTCAAAGAGAGAGAGAGATGGGTAATGGCGTAGTGCAATGTGAAGAAGATGAAGTCTGTATGATGCAAGGAGTGGCTACACAAAAACTAATATTTTATTATTCCATCCCTTTCTTTTCTTTTTTTTTTCTTCCATCAACTGACATGGCTAGCTATTTATAATAAATATTACCTAGTCTAATCTTAGCAACAAATATTGCTGATTTATTTTGATAATAAATGTTAAATATTCAGAAAATATACTATAAATATTCAACAAATATTTTCTACAATAAATACAAATAAATATCCTAATTTTGCAGGAGCCATTCTTGGAAGCTTCTCGACTTGCCATATTTTGAACACTTCCCCATTTAGCACGCCACATGTCATGCGTGTCGCGCGTGGTCCAAAATTAGGTGTTTACACTTGACAAGGGTAAGCTTGCTAGATGTTGGAGATAATTCTCTAACTTTTTTCTTGTGATGGGTTTGGCACAGGCGTTCGTATAACATAGAAGCGTATCCTGAATTCCTATCTTCCATAATGTTGATGACGTTGTCACTTGGGTAATGCCCCCGTCTTTTTTATTATTGCAACGCGATTTTTAGTCTTGTGCGTATAGAATGCTTGAGGCTCTGTTGCATGGAGGATGTTGTATGGCCCAAGTCGTTTGTTGCTCCTAGTGCGATAGTTTGTGTTGTTGACGCAATTAATATGTGCGTAGTTGTTACTTGGCGTTATTCCAAGGTAGTATGCATCAGTATCATGGGACTTGAGCATTGTCTTTGGAACGTACACTTCTTGCTCGTACGACTTCTCACTTTCAACATCAAAGTCTCCATGGATCATATGTACGTTTGCCATCTTTTCCGGATGGGATGCCATGTATTATGTGTTTTGGATTTTAAGGCCATGTTGTGCGGAAGGCACACTGCTTGTTGGCATGGAGGATGCAGCGACTATGTCTTTATGCACGTGCAAATGATCATGCTGACTTGTTGCTTGCTTCTGTTTGTTGGCTGGCATCCCGTATGAGAATTCTTCGTTGATCCCCGTCCTTCGCTCGAACTCGTGTGCTGATGCATTATTCTGAACTTCGGGATCGTGCTGTGCGGAAGGCACATTTTCGGTTGGCACGGATGAGGCGGTAGACTCTTCGTCTGGAATGTCGGCTTCGGCTTGCTTGCACCCGCCTTCTTCGTTTGTCTTCCTGTCATAGCTTGCAGTATGGCAAGGCTTTTTGTTCGAATCCTGCTGACGGCGCCAAATGTTAAGTCAGCTTCCACTTGGGTAGCTTCGGGCTTCTTTTTCACGAACGGGCTCGGGATATGTGTACAAGGACGGGTACGCCGCGATCTTTGAAACACAATCCTTGAACTAATCTTCAAGTTCTCGACCTCGAACTCTCGAACTTCGGATCCTACACGAGGGGCAATAACCAGCGTGCGAGAGGGGGGGAAAGCTGGTTGGGCCCTCTCCGACGCTCAAGTCAGAATTTCTAAAGAGAGAAAGCCTTTTAGAGAGAATTCAAAGCATCCAAAGTCCAAAATGAGGCAGTTGTCTAAAATGAGAGACCTAGGCCCCTATTTATAGGGAACCTAAGGATCATGCCCAGTTTCAAACGGCTTGATGTCGGTATGAAGGAAAATGTATACCGTCATCAAGGTGGACTATGCGTGCACCGACTTCTCGCAATTGGAAAAATAATCGGGATGAGCACGGAGAACGTCGGTAATTCGGACCTTCGGATTGTTTAGCAATCCGGGCCTTGGGCAATCCGGAAGTCCCTCGGTCCGGGTACTGTGCGTATTCCGGACCGTTTTTGGACATGGGTGTCCGCGGAAGAGTTCTTTTACGGGTTTTGGAGTATTTTGCGAGGCCCGAAATGTAAACACGAACCCGAATTGGACAGATATCTAACAGCGAGCACGGTTTTGGCCATCTCGGAACATCCTCGAGGAAATGGCGTAGCCATTCTGCCTCTTCGGCACATTTATCTAGTGCAATAAACTCAGACTCCATCGTGGATCTGGCTATGACTGTTTGCTTTGAGGATTTCCACGACACTGCAGCACCTCCTAAGGTGAATACATAACCACTCGTACTCAAAGAGTCTGTGTCTCTGGAATCGGATATCAAATTCGCATCACTATAGCCTTCTATCACGGAAGGATTTCTAGTATAGTGTAGACCATGATTACGAGTATATCTCAGATACCTAAGTAACCTGATTAACCCGTTCCAGTGATCAACACTAGGGTTACTCGTATATCGACTCAATACACTTACAATGTGAGCGATATCTGGTCTAGTGCATGACATTAAGTACATGACACTACCAATAATCCGAGCATACTCAATTTGGGAAATGGATTCCCCCTTATTCTTTGAAAAGTACTTACTCGTATCAACAGGGGTATGATGGGTTCGACTACAGCCGTCAGGCCCTTTAACGGCGAGGAAACGGCAAACAGGCCCACCAGGCCCAAAGTGAAGGTCAAGATGACTTAGGAGAAGGATCCCGACGAAGGGAGTCCCGACGAAGCAAGGTCCCGACAGAGTCGGTCCCGACGATTGAGCTAGAAGCTCCCGATGAAAAGCCTTTAAGTAGGCCCCGATGATGAATCCCTGAGAATGATTGGCCCTGTCACGATGACGAGGGGCCCCGAGCGGTGACACAACGAGACAACTCTGGAGTCCCCGACGGGAGTCGGGACTCGTTATCAGAGGATAAGGCCAAGATATGCGGGGCGTGGCCGAGATACGCGGAACGTGGTTAAGATACACGGAGCGTGGCCGAGATACGCGGGGCATGGCTAAGATACGCGAGATCACACCCGAGATATGCGGGATACGGGCTAACCACCCCTAACGGTTCGCCAGGTACCTGAGGCATCTCTTTGCCTATAAAAGGGCAGGAGATCACCTCAGAAAGACTTACGTTAAGTTCAATACACTTTGAGATCACTGCTTGCCAGTCATACGAGAATACTCATTTAAGCATCGGAGAGGGATTCTGGGTCACCGCCCGGTCTATCCCCTCTTGCAGGATTGCGTGGAGCAAAGGAGCTAGGATTGCCGTTCAAAGTCCGTACCGGAGTTCCACCGTGATCCAACATTGGCGCCGTCTGTGGGAAACAAACAAAAAGCTGATATGCCTTCTACTCGATCAATGGCGGCTGGCAAGAACAGAAGACAGGGACAATCCGGTGGTTCCCGCCACCCCGCTGCAACGAACTTAGATTCAGTACCGGAACAGGAAGAAAACCAGAACCATCCTCCGGCCGAGCTCTCCCAGACAGGGGGGCACAACGGAGATCCTGAAGACATTGATCCTCAGCACCAAGGCAACAGGGGGCAGGAGGCTCCCCCGGCTACAGACTTGACGAGGGCCGTGGCGGAAGCCATGCCCATGTTTCTGGCGGCTGTAGAGGCCCTCTTGGATCGGAGAGAGGCTGCGAAGAGGCAAGAGGAGATGCCCCCGTTAGAGGAAGCGACCCCGCCAACAGAGGGTCGGAAAGCACAGGAAGCCCCGCCCCGAGGCCAGGACAGAGGTAGGGCAACTGGTCAGCCGGAAAGGTTCGTGGTTGATGGGCCAGGACCAGTACAGCACAGGACCATTCCCCTGAATGGTCCCATCACTCCCGACCAGGTGGTAAAGATCGTGAACATCTGTATGGGAGAACAGAAGCCGCTGGTGTCGGAGCTGAGGGATCGATCCACTCATCCCTTCGTTCCCCGACTAATTGACACCCTAGCCCCGCCTGGGTTGGGCATCCCCACGATAAAGGAATATGATGGCGAAGGAGATCCAGTTCGCCATGTCCAGAAGCACCTCATGGCGTGTCTGGGAAGAGCCCCAAGTGAAGACATAGTGTGTACGCTGTTCCCGAACACACTGGGAGAAAGGGCCCTGACCTGGTTCTTTAGTCTGCCCCCAGGCTGCATCACTTGCAGGGCAGACATGCACGACCGATTCATTCAGCAGTACCAGGGTCGGAGGCGTTTATTGAAGAGCGTGAGGTCCCTGACCCAGGTGGTGCAGAGACCCGACGAATCGCTGGCTCATTATTACCAGCGGTACACAGCCAGTGTAGCAGAGATAGATGAGGAAATCTCCGAGGGAGAAACCATCCGTACCTTCATTCGGAACTTGACAGCCCCCTATGGCTCCGATTTGATGCACAGCGTGGCTGAGAAAGCTGTGTGGAATATGGAGGCATTACAGAAGAGGGTGAAACGGCAGATCGATGTCCAGGAGTCGAAGATAGCCGCGGGAGAACTGGAGCCCCCAAAGTCGAACAAAGGGAAGCAGTCAAGTAAACCTTTCAACGATCGTAAGTCAAAGGGTAAACCCGACAGTAGCAAGAATCGAGGTCGACCGGATCGGAGGGACGATAGGCGTTCTTCAAGGAAAGATAAGCGGGAGGACCTTGACATTCCTCTCAACTGCTCCATGGCGGAGGTGCTGACAGTCATGGAACGACAAGGTATCTCCAGGTACCCCCCGAAGAAAGATGGAGAATTCCTGGGATCCCGCACGGATCGCTATTGTCGATTTCACCGCGCAAATGGCCACGACACCAATCACTGTCGGGAACTGAAGAAGGAGATTGAAAAACTAATCCAGAAGGGGAAGCTCAAGGAGTTCGTCGGGGACAAGCGGTGTCGATCCCGCTCTCGGTCCCGATCGCGGTCCCGTTCCCGATCCCGCGATTGGTCCCCGAAAAAGAAGAGAACTGATCCAGAGTCATCCGGTGCTCACAAGGAGAGACGAGTTATCAACGTGATTCATGGAGGATTTGCTGCTGGGGGTGATACCTCATCCGCCCGAGAGGTCTATGCCTCTAGAATCCCTACGGCGGTGGTACTGGGTAAGAGGTCCCGATCTTGGACCTTGAAAGAAGAGATGGTAATCTCCTTCTCGTCGGAAGACCTCATAGGCGTGGAGACTCCGCACGACGATGCCTTGGTGGTAACCTTGGATGTAGACGGGTTCGAAATGAAGAGAATTCTAATCGATGGGGAGCTCCTCCGACATTCTATTCATGGACGCGCTGGAAGCTATGGGGAAGACAAAGAAAGATCTGAAGGAAGCAAACTTCCCGATGGTCGGGTTCTCTGGCTCAACCTCCTACCCGCTAGGAGTAATCACCTTACCAGTGGAGTTTGGTAGTGGGTGGAAATCAGAAAGAAGGAATGTGGAGTTTGTCGTGGTTGATTCCGCGGGGACCTACAACGCGATTATCGGGAGAACCACTATTAACCCCCTAATGGCGGTTGCCTCGACTGTGCACCAGAAGATGAAATTCCCGACCGACCACGGAGTCGGAGAGGTCAAGGGCGACCAGGTGGCTTCTCGAAAATGCTATGTTAATGCCACCCGGAGGAGGAGGCGAGAGGCCATGACTGTCCTCCAGACAGACACCGATCCCAGAGAAGATTTTGGGCGTCCCGCCCCCGTAGAAGATTTGAAAGAAGTCGAGATCGACGGACCCCAGAGGAAGGTAAAAATCGGGTCTGCTCTGACTGAGGAGACAGCCCAAAATTTGGTGGAATTGTTGAAAGAGTTTAAGGAACTGTTTGCCTGGTCCCCCAGCGATATGCCAGGAATCAGCCCCCGATGTGATCGTGCACGAGCTGAAGATAGACCCCGCGATCAAGCCTATCACACAGAAAAGGCGTCCGATGGGCACGGATAAGAAGATCGCGATCCAGCAGGAGGTGGGCAGGTTGCTCGACGCTGGGTTCATTAAGGAGCTCCGATTCCAGACTTGGGTGGCCAACCCGGTGCTGGTAAAGAAGACCAACGGGAAATGGCGAATGTGCGTGGACTTCCGCGACCTGAACAAGGCTTGCCCAAAGGACTGCTATCCACTCCCGAGGATCGACCAGTTGGTAGATGCCACATCGGGACATGAGCTGTTAAGTTTCATGGATGCGTATTCAGGTTACAACCAGATCAAGATGGCCAAGGAAGACGCTCCTCATACAGCGTTCTATGCAGACAGTGACATCTACCACTATGATGTCATGCCTTTCGGGTTGATCAATGCCGGGGCAACCTACCAACGGATGGTGAACAAACTGTTTGGAGATATGCTGGGAGAAACCATGGAAGCTTATGTGGACGATATGCTGGTGAAGTCCCGACAAGCCGAGGATCACGTACGCAACCTGACCATGGCGTTTGAGCGGATGAGGCTCCATCAAGTCCGCTTGAACCCGACAAAATGCGCCTTCGGAGTCCACTCAGGGAAATTTTTGGGCTTCATGGTAAGCCAGAGAGGAATTGAAGTGAACCCTGAGAAGCTGAGGGCAATCGAGGAGATGCAGTCTCCGATAAACCATCGGGAAGTGCAAGTGCTGAATGGCCGACTAGCTGCAATGAATCGCTTCTTGTCCAAAGCCAGCGACCGATCAATGTCGTTTTTTGAAGTCTTGAGGGCCAACAAAAAATTCGAATGGACCGCCAAATATGAAGAAGCGTTCCAAGCACTCAAGCAACACCTTCGCACACTCCCGCCGCTGGCAAAACCGGTTCCAGGTGAGCCGCTCTACCTTTATTTGGCTGTTTCTGAATTTGCCATTAGCTCTGTGTTAGTAAAGATTGTCGAGGGTAATCAAGTCCCCGTCTATTATGTAAGCAAGGCATTTGCCAAATCTGAATTGAACTATCCCGCCATTGAGAAGTACCTCTTTGCGTTGATTATTACTGCTCGGAAGCTAAGGCCGTATTTCCACGCACACGAGATCACTGTGCTAACGAACCAGCCTTTGAAGCATTTTTTGAACCGACCGGATGCGTCGGGGAGATTAGTGAAATGGGCAGTAGAGCTTAGCGAGTTTCGCATACACTTCGCTCCGAGAACAGCCATTAAGGGCCAAGCATTAGCAGATTTCATAGCAGAGTCTACAGCCCCCGATCTGGAAGAAGCGGGCCCTGTAGAGGGGGCAACTATGGAGGTCCCGATAGAAGAACAACCAGAGAGAGCAGAGCAATCAGAACAGCCAAACAAGGAAAATACCTGGGAGATGTACACCGATGGCTCCGCAAGTTCAGACGGATCAGGAGCGGGCTTCTTGTTGATACCACCGGGTGAAGGTGAACCGCTCCGATACGCCTTGGCTTTAACATTCAAGGCCACAAACAACGAAGCGGAGTACGAAGCTCTTATCACGGGCCTAAAAATCGCTAAAGGCACTGGAATCGATCACTTGAGAGTGAAGTGCGACGCAGCTTTAATCGTGAACCAGGTTCAAGGGCGATACGAAGCAAGGAGTCCGATAATGAAAAAGTATCTGCGAGAGGTACAAGCCCTGAAAGAGAGCTTCAAAAGCTTCGATATCGAGGCTATCCCGAGGGAGGAGAACGTAGAGGCAGACGCCTTGAGCAAATTTGCCCTGGGGGCACCTTTGGAAGAAAATCGGAAGATGCACTTCCTGGAGAAGGTGATCTTATCAAACATCGACCCAACGCAGGTGTGCACCATTGAGACAAAATCGGAGGAAGAGCCCACTTGGATGACCCCGATAGTCACGTATCTGACTACGGGGGCAGTCCCCGAGGATAAGGTATCAGCAGACAGGATATGTCGGATTGCGTCTAATTATGTGATGCTGGACAATCAGCTGTACAAGAAGGGCTGGTTCTCAACTCCGTACTTGAAGTGTGTAGCAGAACCCGACACCAATCGAATCCTGAAGGAAATGCATGAGGGGGTCGCAGCTTGTCACGAAGGGGCCCGATCAATTATGAGGAAGGTGTTGAACTTGGGCTACTATTGGCCCACGATGAACAAAGAAGCCACGGCGTTGGTCCGATCATGCGACGCGTGCCAGAGGTACGCCCCGAGTATCGTGGCTCCGGCCGCCAACCTGACATCCATCAAGAGCGCTTGGCCCTTCGCGCAGTGGGGCATCGACTTGGTGGGACCTCTTCCACAAGCACAAGGACAATGTAAGTATTTACTTGTAGCTATCGATTATTTTTCGAAATGGATAGAGGCAAAGGCATTGGCCAGAACAACGGGGAACCAGATCGTCAAGTTCCTCCAAACCCACATCGTGTCCAGATACGGGATTCCTAAGGTGGTGATCAGCGACAATGGCCAACGGCTCTCAGGTGAGGGAGTATCTGGAAGAATTGAACATTGAGCATCAGACCGCTTCCGTACGCCATGCTCAGACTAATGGCCAGGTGGAGTCAGCCAACAAAATCGTGATGGATGGCCTGAAGAAGAGGGTCTACGCCTTGAAGGGCAAGTGGCTGAACGAACTGGAAAATGTGCTTTGGGCTGTTAGAACGACACCCAAACGATCAACAGGGGAGACTCCATTTGGGATCGTTTATGGCACGGAAGCTGTCGCCCCTGTGGAGGTAGCTGTGGCGTCCCATCGGATGAGATATTACGAGCCCCTAACGAACGATGAAGTGAGACGTCTGGACTTGGACCTACTCGAAGAGAAGAGGCGGGAAGCCGATGAAGTCCAAGCTCGAATGCGCTTAGCGACGGCCAGGTACTATAACCGGCGAGTGAAGTCCCGACAGTTCTTTTTCGGGGAGCTGGTTTGGCGTCGCAACGAGTTCACCCTTTTGGATCGAATCAACAAGATGTCACCAAAATGGGAAGGACCTTATAAGGTCGTGGGGATGCCAGCTCCGAACGCATACAAATTGGAAGACCTCGATGGCAGAAGGTTAAAGTATTCTTTTAGTGGCGAACACTTGAAGAAACACCATGCTTGAAGAAAGTCGCCTTAAGTGGTGCCCGATAAAGTCGCCTTAAGTGGTGCCCGATGTAAAATCGCCTTAAGTGGTGTATGCTGTTTATCGTTTAATTCGATGTAAGCCAATCTTATGCCGTCAATAAATAAAGAGGTTGCTTCCAAATAAGAGTTGTCCTTAGATTTATGCTAAGTGTAAAAGTCGCCTTCAGTGGTGCACGAGAAAAGTCGCCTTCAGTGGTGCACGAGAAAAGTCGCCTTCAGTGGTGCACGAGAAAAGTCGCCTTCAGTGGTGCACGAGAAAAGTCGCCTTCAGTGGTGCACGAGAAAAGACGCCTTAAGTGGTGCACAATACTTAGATTTATTCTAAGTATCCGAAAGTCGTCTTAAGTGATGCCCGAGAAAAGACGCCTTAAGTGGTGCACAATATTTAGATTTATTCTAAGTATCCGAAAGTCGTCTTAAGTGATGCCCGAGAAAAGACGCCTTAAGTGGTGCACAATACTTAGAATTATTCTAAGTATCCAAAAAGTCGTCTTAAGTGATGCGCGGAATTAAGTCGCCTTAAGTGATGCAAGTTATTAAATCATCGCCTTGAGTGGGGCACAATCTTTAGGTTTATCCTAAGTAGTAATTAAGTCGTCTTAAGTGATGCACTCGATATTAAGTCGCCTTAAGTGGTGCAAGTTATTAAATCGTCGGGAAGGACGTACGAGAATTTCTTAAGTGTCAAAGTTTCAACTTAAGCGCGTATAAGTAAAGTCACTCGGAGAAGTGCAACAAAAGATCGGAACTAAAGAAGTCTGATATTGATAAGGGCTCAAGGGCCCGACGACGACACAAGAGAAGAAGATACAAGGACTCTAAAAAATAAAAACATTCAAGCTTGGTCCTTGTCGGCAGCATGGGCAGCAGCTGGGTCCGCGGAGTCGGTAGCCGAGGGATCCACAGGATTGGCTTCGGGAGGATTGGCTATCGGGGCGTCCGCACTTGGAAGTTCAGAAGCGTCTTCGACAATTACGGGGGTACTCCCCCCATCACTCTCCTCGGAAAGAGCAAAATACTTCTTCGCAAAGGGAGCGAGGGAAGGAGACTTGTCGAAGTTGATAGCATCCCCGTACTCCAGGTGGAGCTCCTCAACCGCGTTGAAGAGAGTGTTCTCCACCTCTGCGCCAAAGAACTTCATGGCATCAGCTTGGAAGCCCTCAGACCTCCGATAGTCTCCCGGCCTTTTTCCTCCGCTTCGGCCAGCTGCGCAGGAAATCCCGCGATTAGCTCCTCCAAAGCCTTCTTCTCAAGGACCAGTTTGTCCTCGGCAGCCTTCTTCTCCTGGGTCAGCCTGTCCACAACCGCCCCCCGCTCCTGCCGCTCTTGCCTCAAGAGCCCCTCAAAATCCGCGATCTGCTGCTGGAGGTCCCGAATCTTCTGATTGAGGACAGCCTTCTCTTTGACAAGCTTCCCCCGCGAAGACTGGGAGGCCTTGAGATCCTACTGAAGCTGCTCGCGGACCCCTCGGTCCCGCTCCCGGGACTCATCATAGGCAATGACATACCCGATGAGGCGGTTGAAGTCCCCGAGCTCCTGCAATCAAAAGGAAAAATGTTAAAGGACAAACGACCCAATTTATCATCAAGAAGAAAGAAGCGAAGTTCTACCTCTACACGACGCATGGCCATATCCCTGACCTCCCGATGCATATGCGTCCGATTCAGGCAAATCGGATACCGCATAGTAGGCAGGATCGCGCCGGACAACAGATGTAGGGCCAGCTCCTGATCCTGCTCCCCTTGTGTAAGCGGGACTCCTTGAAGCGTCTGGATAGGAGTCCAGGGGGCATTCTCTTGTGAAGGATCGAAGGGCCTGTAGAAGTTCCCATCGAGAGCAAGAGGAGAAACAGGACGAGGAATGGAGGGACACGCCTCCGTCTCGGCCCGAACCGGGGAAGGAGTGAACTCATGAATAGGCGATGGCTGCCGCTGCTGCGAAGAGGATGAAGGAGGCGGCCCCTGAGAGGAGTCTAGGGTCTCCACCTGACGAAATTGTTCGCCAGTCGGTGCCTTCTCTCCAGCTGAGGAAGGCACCCCCGCTGAAGACGGTGCGTCTGCGGAAGCTGCAGCACCCGATGGAGTTCCCGAGCGACCTGCACCTGGAGGATGAGAAGCTTCAGAAAGGTAGTCAGGAAGTTCATCGGGATTCTTACACCAAATGATACGTCGGGAGACGTATTGATCCTTCCCGCGGTAATGATAGTAGCCTGCCTTCAAGACTCGGGGAATTTCGCCTCGAAGGATTCTTTTGACGTCAGCGATGCGGGCTTCCTTGGTCGAGGAAATCAAATCCGACGGGACCATCCTCTTGTATGATTTAATAGCAAGTCAAAGTTGTTTACCTTCTTCAGCGTTCTGGACATCGAAGAGCTGGTCCAGATCCACCCGCTTCCGCTTGGGTTGCTCCGCTGAAGGAGACCCCGACCTAGCAGCAGCCTTCTTGGCGGACTTCCTCTTCCGCGAGGGGCGGACAGCATCAGTCTCCCCCTGCTTAAGGAACAGATCGGTCAGCACAGATACCTTCTTGGCTACAAACAGTAAACAAAGAAGAATTAGAAGTTTACCCAAGGAACCATGTTGGAAGGGCCGTCGAAGAGCTGCCCCCCAGAAACAATATCGAGGAGTCGGATCCCGGCGTGCACCAGGTCCTGCTCCACGAGTGAGTTAGCGTTGAGAGGAGTGTAAGACTCCTCCCACCGATAGAGCTGGATAAGTGGGAGAGTCTCGAAATCCTCGTTAGCATAAGTGTGGAAAGCAGGCGGAGGGTCCGCTGCCACCTCCCAACGAGGCCAGGGAATTGAGGAGTGACGGATAAAGAAGTAGCTCTTCTTCCAGCTACTGTTGTCGGACCCTGTATCAATCAAGAGTCCCCGACCCTTGACCACCTTCCAGGTATCACTGGTCCAACCGTACCGGGCAAGCTGCTGCTTACTCCACTTGGGCATCCGAGGGTAGAAGGCGCAAACCCCCGCCTCATTGCACTTCATTTCATAAAAGGTTCTGAAGAGTTGGAGGCTGTAGACCCACTTCTGTCGGAGACAGAGGACTTGAAAGGCGTTCCAGAGGCGGATGGCATGGGGAGAAAAGGTAGTGGGGTGTGTTCTGTAATGATGGCACAGCTCGACCAGATTACCGCAAAAGGGGAACCTGACCCCCGCTGATATCTGTCCCGTAGAGACAAATACCTCCCCTTTCTGGGGACGAGTAACCTCAGGGTTACTCGAGGGACGATGCCGAGGATACGGGAAACGAGGTTCCCAGGTGATGGTGATGCAACCCTCTCGAAGAGCTGCATCATAGGCAGTATTGGAAATCTCATTTGGAGCATAATCAAAATTAAAGGGTTTTCTCCCCTCAGAGCTGGAACCGCTGTCTGAAAAGCAACCAGGGCAAGAAAATACAGTGGGACTCTTGGAAAATTAGAAAGGAAAAGACGGACAAGCAACGAAGAGGGATTCCTTACCAGACATGATGAAGTAGAGGTTGAAGGAGATGAGCGAAACGTCGCCGGAAAGATGATCGGGAAAATTCCAAAGACCTTCGAAATCACAGAGCATGGAATCGCAGGGAAATCGCAGAGAGCTTTTGAGAATTCGAAGACGGTAAAAGTTAAATTGTGACCATGGCTAGGGTTTTATAGTCGAAGAAGACGGTTGAAAGGACACTACGATCCGAGTCGTCGAAGTCGAAGAGTCTTAATCTGGACCGTTGAGATGAAACGTGCAGAAGGACAACAGGCGTAATGATGAAACGGCCCGAAAAGCACTTTTCAGAAAAGGACAGGCGCGAAAAATCAGGCACGTGGGCCGAAAACGTCACTCCATTATCTACTGCATGCACTAGGAAACCGAGGAGACCCTTGAGATATAGCAGTTATCTACAAAACCCTGAGGAAACGTAGAGGAGAAGACTGATGAACTGAGTAACTGAACCAAGGAAAAGATCCCCGACTCTAGTATTGGAAGATCGGGAGTTGGAAGACACGACGAACTAAAAGTCCCTCATGTCTTGGGGGCAAATGATGGGTTCGACTACAGCCGTCAGGCCCTTTAACGGCGAGGAAACGGCAAACAGGCCCACCAGGCCCAAAGTGAAGGTCAAGATGACTTAGGAGAAGGATCCCGACGAAGGGAGTCCCGACGAAGCAAGGTCCCGACAGAGTCGGTCCCGACGATTGAGCTAGAAGCTCCCGATGAAAAGCCTTTAAGTAGGCCCCGATGATGAATCCCTGAGAATGATTGGCCCTGTCACGATGACGAGGGGCCCCGAGCGGTGACACAACGAGACAACTCTGGAGTCCCCGACGGGAGTCGGGACTCGTTATCAGAGGATAAGGCCAAGATATGCGGGGCGTGGCCGAGATACGCGGAACGTGGTTAAGATACACGGAGCGTGGCCGAGATACGCGGGGCATGGCTAAGATACGCGAGATCACACCCGAGATATGCGGGATACGGGCTAACCACAACGGTTCGCCAGGTACCTGAGGCATCTCTTTGCCTATAAAAGGGCAGGAGATCACCTCAGAAAGACTTACGTTAAGTTCAATACACTTTGAGATCACTGCTTGCCAGTCATACGAGAATACTCATTTAAGCATCGGAGAGGGATTCTGGGTCACCGCCCGGTCTATCCCCTCTTGCAGGATTGCGTGGAGCAAAGGAGCTAGGATTGCCGTTCAAAGTCCGTACCGGAGTTCCACCGTGATCCAACAGGGTACTGACCTCGTTCTTGTCATCTTTATTAAATTCATCCAAAATCTTATCAATATAATGAGTTTTAGTTAGAACGAGACCTTCCGATGATCTTATGATTTTAATTCCAAGGATCACATCGGCAAGGCACATATCTTTCATGTCGAACCTCGAACTCAACATATGTTTGGTAGACCGGACCATCTCATCGTTACTTCCAACGATAAGCATGTCATCTATGTAAAGACACAAAATAACATAACCTCTATCTGTATCTTTCACGTAAATACATTTGTCACACTCATTTATTTTCGAACCATCTGGTTTCATTTTACGTTTAAAGATCCACTTGTAGCCTAGCAGTTTGCTTCCGGGCGGAAGATCCACTAGCTCCCAAGTATGATTCTGCAAGATCGATTCTATTTCACTATTGATTGCCTCTTTCCATAGATGACCCTCAGAGGAGTTCACGGCTTCTTGGTAAGTCTGAGGTTCAGCTTCAAGCATATAGGTCAGAAAATCTGGACCATAGGATTTTTCAATCCTTGCCCTTTTACTTCTCCTGGGCTCAACCTCGGTTTAAAACTCGGTCTCGACCTCAACATTCCCTTCATGTTCTCGGTCTTGACTATTTTCCTCTATACTCTCATATGCTTGTCTTGAAGAACTTGCTTCTCCTCTAGACTTAGCCTGAAATAAATTTTCATAGAAATGTGCATTTCTTGACTCCATAATAGTATTTTTGTGTATATCAGACACTTTTTATTCATACACAAGAAACCGATATGCATTACTATTCTGAGCATACCCAATGAAAATGCAATCAACGATTTTTGGGCCTATTCGCACCTTCTTCGAGGGAGGTATCATTACCTTAGTGTTGGGTTACGATTAAAAGGATAGAATAGTATGAAGTCGAGTACGTTTAAAGGCGAGACTAAAGAAAAAAATTCCGTCGATCATTTTTGTTCAAAACGACAAGACAAAGACAAATGGTCGACGATTATATATGAAGAAGTCAACTTTCGAAGAACGACTAACAAAAGAAGGCGAATAAATCACTCAAGGCTCTCCTATTAAGGTACGAGTCGAGTCGATAGCAAAAACACCATTGAAGAAACCTTCCTCTTAAGGAAAGGGACAAGTGGCGGCCTGCTCTAGCCGCCATGAAGAAACTCTCCTCTTAAGGAAATGGACAGGTGGCGACCTGCTCTAGCCACCATGAAGAAACCCTCCTCTTAAGGAAATGGACAGGTGGTGACCTGCTCTAGCCGCCATGAAGAAACCTTCCTCTTAAGGAAAGGGACAAGTGGCGACCTGCTTCAGCCGCCAAAGGAAAACCTTCCCAGCTAAGGAAAGATGAGGTGGCGACCTACTTGTCACCTGCTTAAACCGACTCTGGACAGAGACCCTCCCAAGAGGGCAACTGCTATTTAAAATCAGTAATCTCTCCCTATAAATAGGGGAACATTATATATTTTACAATCTTGATTCACGCACTTTACAATACTCTTTCTAAATCCATTACTGACTTAAGCTTCGGAGTGGAATCAGGGGCCATCCCCACCCCTTTTCAGGTCCTCGCCTAGCACAAAGCTCCCAAAGGAAACTTAGTACCCGAGAGGTCGAGAAAGATACGTAAAAAAGTTATCTCCCGACGAGACCTCGAAGTCCACTACTAGAAGTTCAAGGCCACGTCATCTTGATCCCAACATTTGGCGCCGTCTATGGGAAATTTATCAAAAAGCCATGGCCTCCGAGAAGAGCAAGATACCAAACTCCGTGGTAGAGGAGGTGAGAAGATCCCAAGTGAATCCCACCACTTCAAAATCAACACCGGAGGAAGATCCGCCTATGCCACAGGCTAATGGCACTAGCGGTGAAGAGAATCCTAGTCACTCCAAGTCATTACCAAATCCAGAAGAGGCGAGAAAAGTCCACCCGGCTGTCCCTTAGGAGGTAATGGCGGCTTTCATAGCCTTTTGGAACCAAGCCCAGGCGGGAACTGTTCCTGACAAGAAGGAACCAACCCGAGAAGTCTCCCAGAAGGAAGAGGTGGCTTCCAGCGTGAAGGTAGCGGAGGAAAATCTCTTGGAAAAAGAGATTCCTAAGGCTCCCGAAATCGATGCGACGAGCAAAGAACCGGTCCTATTCACTATAGGACAGGTGGAAGAATTGTTGGAAAAGAAGAGAAGAGGGACGAACGATCTACTAATTGTTCGTGACCACACCTCTCACCCTTTCTCCAAAAGGCTGTTCAATACACTAGTTCCCCCGCAAGTATTCGCGAGGAACATCGACGACTATACAGGCGAGGGAGATCCTGTTCGCCATATCAACACCCACAACTCTTCCCTCCTAGGGAGAGGGGCAACGTCAGATCATTATGCAGCTCTCTTCCCAACAACTCTAAAAGAAGAAGCCTCCACTTAGTTCTATGGTCTTCCTGACAACTCGACAGACTCATGGGAAGAGTTGAAGACTAAGTTCATAGAAGGCCACATAGGCCAAAGATAACGCCTCAAGAGCATGGACTTTCTAGATGAAATTGAGCAAGGTCTTAATGAGACCTTAGCCAATTATTATACTAGATACCACAAGATACTCCAGCAGCTGAATGAGGACGCCACTGATGGTGAGCTAATCAGAACTTTCTGGAGAGGCCTCAGAGTTCAGAGCCAAGATTTAAAGGATAGCATGGTGATGAAGCCCGTGCAAAAGATTGATGCCCTCGCCATAAAAGTTAAGAAATACATCGACTTGGAGAGGTCACATGAGAAATCTCCCATGGAAGCCAAGAGGCAGGTCATTCCTGCTAAAATCGATGAAGTTTCTGCTTCTCGACCCCCAAAGAGAGATGAAAGGCGAGAAGTGATTTTCCGACATGGAAGTCGCCAAGGACCAAAAAGGGACATTAACCCTTATTTAGCAAAATTTACTCCTCTCACGCATAATATATCGGTAGTACTTCAGGAGATGGAAAAATTCTGGCTGGACGACCCCCCTCCAGTCAGGAAGAGTCCGATGGGATCCCAGATAAACGACTATTGTCGCGATCATCGAGTTCAGGGGCGCGATACTAATGAATGCATCGCCCTGAAACACGATACCGAGACGTTGATTCGGAGAGGTAAACTATTAAATTTTATTGAGAAACCTTTCAAAGCTCCAAAGAAGCGAAGTCGCAGCCCGCGAAGAAATTTTCGATCTCCCCCTCATGACAATCCCGCCCCAATCCAAAGAGGGATGGTGAACGTCATCGCAGGAGGATTCACCTCAGGAGGAGAGACCAGTGTCGCCAGAGAAGTATACGCCACCCAAGTCTCAAAGACAGAAGATAAGGGAAATGAGCATCAAGTAATCGACCCAGTGGTCATAAGCTTCACAACCGACGATCTCATGATGGTGACTCAACCTCACGATGACGCCTTACTTATCACTGCCAACGGATAGTAGAAGCCTAACGGATATACTCTTCTACGAAGACTTTCAAAACTTGGGGTTAACCAGAAGAGATCTAATGAAGGTCGACTTTCCTCTCATTGGTTTTGCTGGAAGAACCACCTATCCAATGGGTGCTATCAAACTACCACTGTTCTTAGGAAAGGAGAAGAAGACTTTGATGATCGACAAACTCTTTGTTGTCGTCGACGCCGCCTCAGCATACAATGCTATCATCGGAAGAACTACGCTTGACCCTTATCGGATAATCCCGTCGACTGCTCATCAAGTTATGAAGTTCTCGACGCCACATGGGATAGGTGAGGTAAGAGGAGATCAAACGGCATCACGACGATGTTATGTCAGCTCAATGCGACGACGCAATCAAAGGGAAGTCATAGAAACAACGCCTAATTAAGAAAAGGGTTAACATGTCTTTTGGTCCATGATGTTTGACAATTTTTGGGTTTTGGTCCATGATGTTTTTTTTCCCTAGTTTTGGTACCATATGTTTGCAGATTTTTTCTAGTTTTGGTCCGACCGTTACATTCTGTCCATTTTTTAACATGTACAAGTCACGTGATCCACCCTAAACTTTCAATTTTGTTCAATTTAGTCCCTCTAATACTTTTCTAACCTTTTTTTTGTTCAATTTAGTCCCGAAGTTTCAAAAATTCAATTGGACCTATCGTCCAATTGGGGTCAATTTTGAAACTTCGGGACTAAGTTGAACAAAAAAAAGGTTAAGAAAGTATTAGAGGGACTAAATTTAAAGTTTAGAGTGGATCACGTGACTTGAACATGTCAAAAAATGGACGGAATGTAACGGTTAGAACAAAACTAGAAAAAATCTGCAAACATATGGTACCAAAACTAGGTAAAAAAAAAAACATCATGGACCAAAACCCAAAAGTTGTCAAACATCATAGACTAAAAGACCTGTTGACCTTTAAGGAAATAACTTTGTTTATCTTTAAAGCTAATGTTTGTTAATGATGTTTTCGTGAAAGATTCAGGAAGGATAAATAAATATAGCCTTTTAAGGCCCTTTTTCAAGATATCTGAGTTCTCCCCTTAAGGCGTCAAGCTTTCAAAAATCAAAGAAGTCGACCATAAAAAATCTGATATCATCTAAATCACTAGGATTGCTCGATAGAGGTATGGCGTCGAAGACAAACTTTTTCCGAATCAGGAGTCGACCATAAAAAATCTGATATCATCTAACTCACTCAGATTGGTCAACTACTTGAAAGAGGTTAAGTATTGAAGACAAATTTTTTCCGAATCAAGAGTCGACCATCAAAAATCTGATATCATCTAAATCACTCAGATTTGTCGACTACTTGAAAGAGGTTAAGTATCGAAGACAAACGTTTCCAAATTAAGAGTCGACCATCAAAAATCAGATATCATCTAAATCACTCAGATTGGTCGACTACTTGAAAGAAGTTAAGTATCGAAGACAAACTTTTTCCAAATCAAGAATCGACCATCAAAAATCTGATATCATCTAAATCACTAAGATTGGTCGACTACTTGAAAGAGGTTAAGTATAGAAGACAAACTTTTTCCGAATCAAGAGTTGACCATCAAATATCTGATATCATCTAAATCACTCAGATTTGTCGACTACTTGAAAGAGGTTAAGCATCGAAGACAAACTTTTTCCGAATCAAGAGTCGACCATCAAAAACCTGATATCATCTAAATCACTCAGATTGATCGACTACTTGAAAGAGGTTAAGTATCGAAGACAAACTTTTTTTGAATCAAGAGTCGACCATCAAAAAACTGATATCATCTAAATCACTCAGATTGATCGACTACTTGAAAGAGGTTAAGTATCGAAGAAAAACTTTTTCCGAATCAAGAGTCGACCATAAAAAATATGATATTATCTAAATCACTCAGATTGGTCGACTACTTGAAAAAGGTTAAGTATCGAAGACAAACTTTTTCCGAATCAAGAGTCGACTATCAAAAATCTGATATCATCTAAATCACTTTGATTGGTCGACTACTTGAAAGAGGTTAAGTATCGAAGACAAACTTTTTCTGAATCAAGAGTCGACCATCAAAAATCTGATATCATCTAAATCACTCAGATTGGTCGACTACTTGAAAGAGGTTAAGTATCGAAGACAAACTTTTTCCGAATCAAGAGTCTACCATCATAAATTTGATACCATCTAAATCACTCAGATTGATCGACTACTTGAAAGAGGCTAAGTATCGAAGACAAACTTTTTCCGAATCAAGAGTTGACCATCAAAAATCTGATATCTTCTAAATCACTCAGATTGGTCGACTACTTGAAAGAGGTTAAGTATCAAAGACAAACTTTTTCCGAATCAAGAGTCGACCATCAAAAATATGATATCATCTAAATCACTCAGATTGGTCAACTATTTGAAAGATGTTATGTATCGAAGACAAACTTTTTCCGAATTGAGTGTCGACCATAAAAAATATGATATCATCTAAATCACTCAGATTGGTCGAAAACTCGAAAGAGGTTAAGTATCAAAGGGGCAGATCTTCTTGAAGTTAATTATCAACCACCAGAAATCTGATATCATCCAAATCACGTCGACGACTCAAAAAGAAGGTTAGGTCTTAAGGATAAAATCCTTCTCAACGTTAATTATCGATCAAGTAGAAATCTAATATTTACTACAAAAGTCGTAAAAAGGTCTCCCTTCTATCATTGATAAACACGGCTTACATCAAGTAGGGAAAGATAAAAGAAAATCTATACAGGATTTTTCTACTATCCCTAGCCCTAGTCTCGGCGACTAAATATTCTCGAAGTGCCTCCACCTTCGAGAAGTCAAAATTGGGGTGTATTGCCCTGATGTCCTTAACCACCGACGCGAAGGTTGAAATAAGCATCTGCCCACTTGCCATGGCAACGTCAGTATGAAAATCAGTACTGGCCTTATAACCAGCAATGATCTCCGAGGCAGGTCCCTGGTACTTCTCGACCTCCGTCTTCAACGTGGCAATCTCCTCCTCGCAGGAAGCAACCTTGTCACGAAGAATCCCTAGGACAACGATAGAGATGCGGCGCACACTGTTGTACTCCACATTGAGAACAAATGAGGTCTTCAGGGTGTCCTTGCAAATAGAAAGCTCCTCGGTGGAGCTGGCGAGAGCATCGTTCAATTGAAGGACCTCCCCTTTTAGTCGAGCAACCTCATCTTGAAGACGTTGCATCTCTCCTATCTCCGCCTCCACAGTGGCGAGTTTCCCTTTTAAAAAGGAAACCTCCTCGTCTAGGTTAAGGATCGGGCGGCCGACTTGCAGAAAATCACGAGTGGCCTAAGGAATACGAAGAATTAGTAAAAATTCAACTTCAAAACTACATAGACAAAAACAAAGGAATACATGGCCTTTCTTACCTTGGCCTGTCGGTGTAAGAACACGCGAGCAGCCTCGCTAGCTCTTTCGATGGGAAAACGAGGGTGATCTTGAGGAGGGATGGAGGCATTCAAAAGATGAAGGGCCAAGTCTCGATTGGCGAGAGAGTGACCCTCTTTCAACTGGTACCCCTTCAAAGAGGCAAGGGGATCCCAGTCGACATTCCTGGACAAGGTCTCGGGGGCAGAATGAAGCATCCTCCAATTGAAAAGACGACCCTCAAACTTTAAACCTGTCATGGCCTTGGAAGTCGAGGATTCAGTAGGAAACTTACCCTTTGGGTCGACTTCTTCAAAAGAAAAATATTAGGAATACTTCGAGAAATATTAAAGGAAAGTAAAGTCGCAACAAGGGTTCCCACCTTTGGAAACTGGGAATCTTGACGTGACAGGAGTGGCTAAGGAAGCAGCCTCCTAAAATTCTGAGATGGGGGTGGCAGCCATCACCTTCGCCCTCTTAGTAGGCTTGACGCTGCCTCTGTTGGCTTTCCTCTTGGTTCTCCCGCGAGGAGTCTTTTCGGCCACCTCTAAAATATCGGCAGCAACATCAGTGGGAACTCCCTCGAGAGTAGGTTGTTCAGGGACGACCTCAGTACTGGTCGCCGCAGAATCTTCGGCCATAGGAACCCCTATTACCGCCTGACCACGAGCATCAAAAAGCTTCGTAATACCTACAAAAAGCAAAAGAAGATTCAAAAATACAATTATGAAAAAAGAGAAAGGTTACCCAGTTAATAGGAGGATCTTCAAGACGAAGTCGAATCGACGCCCGAATAAGAGCTTTCTTTGTCGTGTCATCGACAAAGCACCACGGCTCAAAACTCTCTGATGTAACGGCGACATGGATCTCGCCGACGGTGGCGAACTCCTCAGGGGTAAAGCCTCTTAGAGAAGGGGCACCATTGGTACCGATAGAAGGAACCATCGGTGCCGATAAAAGAAACGCCTTCTCGAAAAAAGAAGTAATAATTCTTCCAATTGGCGTTATAGGACTTAACCCCAGTCACCAATTTCTTAGCCGACTTCCAAGAAAATTGATCAACTGCTGGGGGCCATCGAACCTTGAAGCCAAAAATCGATCCTTCACTCCTTAACAACTGGTAGAAGCACCGGAAGACTTGGAGAGTATACGCCTAGCCATGGACATCGCACAAAACAACGAAAGCCAACCCAGAACGAATGGTATTAACTGTAAGCTGGCAAGGATGCACGCCATAATGCTCACAGAGATAATCCAATTCTGAGCAAAAGGGAAACCGAAGCCCCGCCTCAATTTGAACCGCGTAAACTGGAACTTCTCCAGCTCGCGCTTGATAGCACTCCCCAATAGGACCAACGTATCGAGGTTTTTCAGCGTCGCTCAAATTGGCTAAAGTCACAACCTTTATAAAAGCCACACTCGATAACTTATTCTCCTTGGGAGGAGTAGGGAAAGAAGGAATAAAACCTTGGAACCTATCTTCGGGAAATTGAGCGGCCATTAGATTCTTGGAGAGAGATTGAAGAAAATAGGCTTCTCGATTGGGATCGGAAGGACCAGCAGTAGCGACTCCGATTAAAATCCTCTCTTCAGGAGCACAAGAATGAGGCGAGTTTGGGTTGATGAAAAAAGTACTATATTGGTTCGCCAGAGTGAATGAAGAACGAGAGCAAAAGTAAAAAATGAGAGTGAAACAGTAGTATTTATACTAACGTTTCCGCCGCTCGGATAACTTCTCCAGGAAGCCTGCCCTAGGCCATCACCCATTGGTGCAATTACTGACAACATGACCGTTGTCTAGAGAACCGTTGCAAATTTACTTAGACGACTCTTGAGTTTCTCCAAAATCACCCAACTGTAAAAAACTCATTAGCCAAGGGCCACGTCTCGACTAAAGACACCTGTCTCAACCTCAAAAGTTAGAAGTTCGTAAACGAACGGCCAAGTTAGATACAGAATCTCGACTCAAGACCTCCTCTTCATGAATGAAGTTGCTGACTTAAGTCTCGGGGGCAAGTGTTGGGTTACGATTAAAAGGATAGAATAGTATGAAGTCGTGTAAGTTTAAAGGCGAGACTACAGAAAAATAAGTCGTCGACCATTTTTGTTCAGAACGACAAGGCAAAGAAAAATGGTCGACGACTATATATGAAGAAGTCTACTTTCGAAGAACGACTAACAAAAGAAGGCGACTAAATCACTCAAGGCTCTCCTATTAAGGTACGAGTCGAGTCGATAGCAAAAACACCATTGAAGAAACCTTCCTCTTAAGGAAAGGGACAGGTGGCGACCTGCTCTAGCCGCCATGAAGAAACCCTCCTCTTAAGGAAATGAATAGGTGGCGACCTGCTCTAGCCGCCATGACGAAACCCTCCTCTTAAGGAAATGGACGGGTGGTGACCTGCTCTAGCCGCCATGAAGAAACCTTCCTCTTAAGCAAAGGGACAAGTGGCGACCTGCTTCAGCCGCCAAAGGAAAACCTTCCCAGCTAAGGAAAGATGAGGTGGCGACCTACTTGTCACCTGCTTAAACCGACTCTGGACAGAGACCCTCCCAATAGGGTAACCGCCATTTAAAGTCGGTAATCTCTCCCTATAAATAGGGGAACATTATATATATTTTACAATCTTGATTCACGCACTTTACAACACTCTTTCTAAATCCATTACTGACTTAAGCTTCGGAGTGGAATCAGGGGCCATCCCCACCCCTTTTCAGGTCCTCGCCTAGCACAAAGCTCCCAAAGGAAACTAAGTACCCGAGAGGTCGAGAAAGATACCTAAAAAAGTTATCTCCCGGTGAGACCTCGAAGTCCACTACTAGAAGTTCAAGGCCACGCATCTTGATCCCAACACTTAGCAAGACACCCCCACATTCAAAGGTTATTATAAGAAGGTTTCCTCCCTTTCCACAATTCAAACGGAGTTTTCTATTCCTTCTTTTGGGGTACCTTATTCAAAAGGTAATTGCTAGTCAAAATAGCTTCCCCCCACATGTTCTGGGGCAACCCTGAACTAAACAACAATGATTAATCATGTCTTTCAATGTTTGATTTTTCCTTTCCGCAACCCCATTTGTCCGAGGTGAAAACGGAGCAGTGACCTCATGAACAATTCCATGTTCAACGCAAAAATCTGCAAACGGAGCTTCATACTCGCCTCCTCTGTCACTGCGTAACACTTTTATTTTCTTATGAAGTTGATTCTCAACTTCTTGTTTGTAGATCATGAATTTATGAATTGCTTCATCTTTTCCTTTTATCAAGTATACATAGCGAAATTTCGTACTATCATCTACGAAATTGATGAAGTATTTATTTCCACCACGCGTTTGTACATATTTCAAGTCACAAACATCACTATGTATTAGATCAAGAGGTTCGATAAATCTTTCGACTGAGTGAAACGAAGTCCGAGTAAGTTTCGCTTCAACGCAAACTTCACATTTATGTTCCTGATCTATTTTGAATTTAGGAATATGCTCCATGTTAATTAACTTCCCTAAAGAATCAAAATGAACATGTCCTAACCTACCATGCCATAAATTAGGAGACTCAAGCAAGTAAGCAGAAGAGGAAGCATTCTTATTCATGTTCTTTTTGGGCACCACGACCATTACAGAAAGATTAAACATTCCTCAATTATCATATCCCTTACCAATGAAAACATTATTCTTAGTAAGTACAAACTTATCAGACTCAAACACAAGACGAAAACCATGCTTGTTCAAAAGGGCCCCAGACACCAAGTTCTTCCGGATGTCCGGAACATACAACACATTGGTTAGGGTAACACCGTTGCCAGAAGTCATCTTCAACACCACCGTTCCTCTGCCTTTAATCGCCGATGAGGTAGAGTTTCCCATGAACATGGATTCTCCGGTGTCCACCTCCTCCAAGCTTGAGAACGCCGCCTTGTTAGAGCAGACATGTTTAGTGGCGCCAGTGTCCACCCACCATTCCTTGGGGTTGGAATCAGCCATATTGATCTCTGACACCACCGCGATCAAGTTAAGGTCCTCCATGTCCTTGAGGACCGTCGCCACGTGGGCTTCATGATTCTTAGGGAACCTGCACTCATTAGCTTTGTGGCCTACCTTGCCACAATTTAAGCAGCTACCTTGAAAACGTTGTGGAGCTTGAGAGCCTTGTCCTCCTCGGTGTCCCTTGCCTCCCTTAGAAGATTGGCCGCCTTTGGATTTCTTGGAAACACCACCTTTCGGACCTAGGTTGACCACCTTGTCCTGCAGCTTCTTTCCTCTTCCACGAGAGCCCTGCTTGCTTGGACCCTGGTTGTACTCCACCACATTAGCCTTGGCCGAGTTGATCGTCCTCATTGGCCCGACCGGATTTCCCTGGGCATTCTTCTGGAGACCCTCCTGGGTGGCGATCCTGCTGACCACCTCTGACACCGGCATCTCCTTTGTTTTATGCTTCAGATATCCCTTGAACCAATCCCAGCTGGGGGGGGGGGGGGGGAGCTTCTCCATAATCACAGCCGCCTTGAATGACTCGGTAAAAGCCATCTACGCATCATGGATCTCATGAAACAAACTTAAGATCGCATTCACCTGCTGCATCACAGATTTGTTATCAACCATTTTAAAATCAAACAGTTTACTAACAAGGAATTTCTTCTTTTCAGCATCCTCTGACTCATATTTTGAATTAATGGACGTCCACAGCTCCCTTGAAGACGTCGTCTTGCTGTAAACATGATACAGCGGGTCGGTAAGACGGCTCATGATAGCTTTCCTGCACAGGTAGTCTGAATGCTTCAATGCCTCTAACGCCAGGAAGGATGTAGCATTATCTGGGACAATTTCCGGGGGCATTTTTGTCAGGAATCTCTCCATGCTATGAAAGGTGATATAGTACTTCATCTTCTCGCTCCATATTTTGAAGTTTGTCCGGTCAAAATTTTCTGGTTTCTCCACCGGGGAAGTTAAGATACGGGGCATGGCCACTCCTCCGGCAGAGGGTGCTCCACCAAAGTTCCCGAATTCGAGATTAGGAACAGTTCGAGATGAACTAGCACCTAGAGCAGCAAAATTGAAACCATCGCCTGGAAGCAAATTCAACCTGGTGCATACGGCAGTGGGGGTGGTGACAGTAGTGGTGGTGACAACAGTTGTCGGTGGAAGTACATCTCCAGTTCCCTGATTCGACATTTAAGTCACGGGAATCATCTCGCTAGAGAAGGGAACATATGTGTTGTTGTTGTTTGGATCCATCTGATAGCAAAGAAACAACAACGTTAGTTTTTCCGTAGGAAATGAAGTTCAAAATTAAATCCAACAATAACCATGATAAACAACAATTAAAATTGCCTTAAGACTGTTGGCAAAAGATCAGGGTGTCGATGGATCAATTTGCAATTTTTGAAACTTCATGGACTAAAATATAAATAGTCAAATTTCGAGTACTTACATATAATTATATTATATCGAATTATCATGCAAGATATTAACAACTCCGAAATTACACGTAAAATGTAGAATTACGAAAACGTGATTTTAATACTGAGACCCGTGTTGATCACGACCTCCTTAAGGCAATTTCACCCCACCCCACCCTCGAGTTTTGCAAAGGGTTTTAGACACGGGGCGATCACCTCCCAGGATTCAACAGTGTCGTCAAATCGTGTTATGCACGAACACGTTCGACCGAACCTAACTCAATACCCGAACACAACATGATTTTTAATTCAAGCCGACGACGACGTCATAAATTTAATATAAGAACAAATATAATACTTCAAGAGGACAAATAAATTGAACGGATACAAGAACCTGAACGAATTAAACGAACAGATACAAGAACCTGATAAATGCAGCAACTGATGAACTTAGACAGAAAATCGTAGAGAGAAAAGAGAGAATGAATTTCAAAGGTGTGTTCAAATGTAAAGGATTGATGCTGTATTTATAGGGCAGACAGGCTGCTTCTGCATTAATTTTGAGAGTCAATCAGAATATTCTCGACATCAATTCTGTCCAAAATTGAACGCATTAATTAATCAGATTAATCTCAAAATATATTGTGTCCATAATTAACTGTTACAAAAAAAATCGGATTCAATGTATCTGGACAGAACACGGTTCAGTTTAGCAAAACCAGACTCGGGGAAGGCTAGCTTTTCGGACCGACATTCGTGTACGCACGTCGCGGGCGCGCACACAATACAAGCTTACCGGGGTGGGTATTCGATCCACTCGACAGCACGCCCCTGCGCGCGTGTAGAGAGTCTTTCATCTAGTAAGTTGTTACTAGTATAAAATGAGTAACACCATATAAACTAGCCAAAATCACTAAAACTGGCCGATGTGGTATATGAAAGTGAGTATAATACTCACTGTTCCTTCCAATGCCATTCACCCTATCTTGGGCTGAATATTCACGGCCCATTTAGGCTAATAAGCCTTTTGTCCAACAAGAACAATATGGGTTTTGTTTGTCTCCTTAAGAATGTGGCCAGAATTGAAGAAGCTTGTCACTGTAGAAATAACATCTTCATGAAGGAGTTCCCAATTGCGTTGAAAAAAACCAGGTGGAAATCCATCAGGGCCAGGGGCCTTGTCAGGATGAAGTGACTTAGCAACTAAGATAATTTCCTGATTAGAAACAGGGATTCCCCAAATGATGAAAAGTCCTAGAAAGATGAGTAATATCAAGACTGGTCACAAGAGACAAAGGACCTTGAGTAATATTTGAGGAGAAAACATCCCTAAAATAGGAATGAATATGGTCATGAGCTTGAGAAGGGTCAGTGATCCATTGTCCCTCATCATTCATTACCCAGTCTAGCCTATTAACATGTCTTCGAGATAAGGTTTCTGCATGAAAGAACTTCGTTTTCCTAACTCCTTCCACCAACCACATCTGCCTTGAATTTTGTCTCCAGTGTGTTTCCTAAAAAGAGTACAACTCCTCTAATGTCTTGGTAATTCTAGCTTCCTCCTCCAATTTTGTAGGATCATCTTGACACATAAGTAAGGATTGTAAAGCTTCTGTAATCCTAGAACTAATGATTCCAAAAGTTGATTTATTCCAATGTCTAAGGGACGATCTAAGTCGAGAAAACTTCTGTTGTAGAATGAATTGGGGTGAACCAGAAATACTACGACTCCAGCAAGCATAAATCATATATGAGAAGGAAGGATGAGACTGCCACATTTTCTCAAATCTAAAAGGCCTTCTAGTAGGATTGATAGAAGAACCACCATTGAGAGAAAACAATAAAGGGCAATGATATGATGCTATCATTTCAGATGGAATAAAGAAGCTTGTGGGAACTGCTAAGCCCATTCAGAGGAGATAAGAACTTTTTCAAGTCTTTCCTTAATGGTAAGATCACCCCGTCTTCTGTTGGACCATGTATAAGAAGGTCCTTGGAAGCCTAAATCCATTAGATCTAAGGAACATAACCATAAGTGTGATTGTAGAATACTAGCAGCAGAAACAGAATTACCCCGCATTTTTTCAGTAACACTCCATATATCATTAAAATCCCCTATCACCATTCATGCCTCATTACTAGGTTGTAAAAGGGATACTTGATTCCAAAATTTAACCCTATCAACTAAGATAGAAGGAGCATACACGAAGGTAAAGAACCAAGGGGTATTAAATGGGTCAACTTGAATGGAACAATGAATCAATGTAGAGGAGGAAGTAATTATGTTGACTTCGAAGAGGAATCTCCAAGCCAAGACTAAGCCACCTCTAGTCTCAATCGCAAGAATATAAAAAATATTGGCAAAACCTGATGGGTTCCGATGTTATCGTTAGCCCCGTTAACAATCAGTAGACGGCGAGTAAGTCCAGTGGGCCTCGTGAAAGGCCTGGAAGGCCCAGAAGCCCAGTATGAAGGGCCCCGACTTTAGCGGTCCCGATATATGAGTTGAATGCTCCCGATAAGAAGCATATGAGTAGGCCCCGATGTGCCTTTGTGAAGGCCCCCGATGATAAAGCCCCGATGAGGCTGGACCTGTCTCGTAAGACAAAGGGTCCTGGGTGGTGACCTAGAATGAGATAACTCTGGAGTCCCCGACGGGAGTTGGGACTTGTGATCAGAGGATAAGACCGAGAAACCCGCCTACTAGATAGAGTAGTGGGGAGACGGTTGAGATATAGATAACTTCCCCCGAGAAACGTAGGGCGTGCCCGAGATACTCGGAGAGTGGGCAAGATACGCGGAGCGTGGGGCGAGATATACGGAATCCTATACGAGATATACGGAATACTATACGAGATATACGGAATCATGGGCAAAACCGCCAGGCGCGGTTACAGGTAACTGAGTAACTTCCCCTCCTATATAAAGGAGGAAGTTACCTCAGAAAACGGACATTCTAATACGAACTTAGATTACTGCTTACCACCCTATTGATCATATACTCATTTAGGCATCGGAGAGGGATTCTGGGTCACCACCCAGGTCATCCCCTTTTGCAGGATTACGCGTGTTAGGTTATAAAGTCTAGGTCAACGGGTCGTCAATCTAGAATTTATCTCCCACTAATGAAATGTCGGGTTCAATGCTCCTAGGACTAGTCGTTCTGATCCGTGCCCTTATACTCCCTTGGGGTAGTCGTTATGATCCCTGCCCTTATACTCTCTTGGGGTAGTCGTTCTGATATGTGTCCTTCTCTTCTCTCCTTCTGACCTCCTTTCCTTCTCTCCTTCTGACCTCCTGAGGCTTGTACTTCTTACCCCTGGGGCTTGTCCTACTGCTCTATGCTCTTCTGCTTCCTTGGTTCTCTTCTCCTTGCCACCCTGCAAGAGGGGCAATACCAGGCACAGAGGGGGGTGGTGCCTGATGAACCCTCTCCGATGCCTAAGTCAGTACGGTTTTAGAGAGATAAAGCTAGAGAGATGTCAGAGCAAAATTGTGCAACTTGCCAAGATGATCAAATGAATAGTGGAGGTGGGGTATTTATAGGCAACGGTGTCATTAAGGTAGCTTAATGACATCGTTGACCTTTAAACACAATTAATTATCCTTTAAACACGTAATTAAGACCTTAGGGTACGGAGAAGGTTGGCGGAAATAAACCGAGTATGGGAGTCGCAAAATGGTGCCGGGGCCCTTGGGGCGGATGAAAAATCCGACCCCTAAGGGCAGGGACCGGGTGTCGGAACCCTCGGGGTCGGATCGAGGATCCGACCCCGAGGACTTGGGATCGGGTGAATGGGCCCGGTCAAACAAGTTTGACCGGGTGAGGGGGGTCTCCCAGTCAAACCAAGTTTGACTGGGAGCCCCCCTCCCTCTCCCCTTCCACCCGATCTCTCAATAGAGAGATCGGGTGGGGGGACCCGATCTCTCAGTTGAGAGATCGGGTGGGAGGACCCGATCTCTCAACTGAGAGATCGGGTGGGAGAGGCCCCCTCCCAGTCAAACTTTTGACTGGGAGCCTCTCCCTCCTCCCAATCTCTCAACTGAGAGATTGGGAGGGGGCCACCTCCCAATCTCTCTTACGAGAGATTGGGAGGGTCTCCACCCGGTCAAACCAAGGTTTGACCGGGTGCTCCCACCCAGTCAAACCTTGGTTTGACCGGGTTCACCCACCCGGTCAAACCATGGTTTGACCGGGTCGGAAAATTCGGAAGTTCGGGGCTGGCGCGTTTTTTCTGGTTCGGACCGTTTCTTTTTGTGGGTAACATACTTGGGCCAAAAGTTTCGATTTACAATCATTAACGGGGTGATAAAAATGAAACGAATCGGAAGTCAACGGGTTCAAATTGGGCGTATATCCATCACATGCCCCCGAGTCAACCAATGGCCTGACCCTTGATTGACTCTATTTTAGGATGGTATGACACGCGCAATTTGAAACCGGGGTTTTACCTTTCGTCTGAATGCTTACTTACCCATGGATGCGTGCCTCTGACTCTGCCCCCTGCCTTATGAGATAGAGGAATTGTAAACGTCAGAGTAGCACGAACGTGTGCCTAAGCACGCGTCCGTCTGAGGTGGGAGTAATAAATCTATCTTTGCTACAGGCGTATACTCAAAAAATACATGCTTGCATAGGAATGCAATACTGATACATCTAAGTGATTCATGCTTCAATTTCATGCCGTGATTTGCCTAAGTGGAGAAAAATTTAATTTTGGCCCAAATTTTTTTCTAAGTATGGGATACTAGAAAATATGCCTATAGGATGTTAACTAGGAGTGAACATGGACATATCATGAACATGAGGATGTGTACTAGCATACATGCAAGTAGGAACATAAGGATGGGAGTGAGTAGAGACATGCTGCGATTGTAGTCATGAATGTATGCATGAATATGTATGTATGTATGTATGGATGGGTTGTGAGTATAAGCATGAGTGATGACATTGACGTACCCGTAGATGTTATCAGGAATATGAGCATAAATGCAAAGGTGAGAGCATAGACCTCTCCTTTACCTGAGGGTGGGGACTCTGCCACTCAATGGGACATAACGTTCCGCCTCCCTTGTACTAGCATGAGCATTGTCCATTAACCTCGACCTTCGGCATGTGTATCATTTTTCCTTCATTCGTTGGAGCGTGTGTATAGCTCTTGACCTTTACCCTGCAATTTGTTCCCCATAAAAGTGAGGGTGAAAAAGCTTACAAGCTTTCTTCTTACCGCCGCGAGCGAAGGGGTCTATTGACATGTGTTAAGGGTTGACCCTTCCTTCGGATGTGCTGGAGCGTTGCTCCATTTGGGGAAACTAAAAGTTCGCCCTCTTCCCTTGGTGTTAAGGTTGCCCCCGTAGTAGGCGTATCTCGCCCCTCCATGAGTAAGGGTTGATCTTTGTGTTGGTTGCTTGTATAGATGACTCACTTTTGGGAAGCTTTCTTCTTCAGACAGGGAGACCGTTGAATCAGATGAGAGGGAAGGACCCTCTAGTTCTGCTTATCAGACCAAGAAATTTTCTAAGTCAGGGGTGACTGCTAATGCTTCCAGTACGTTCTTTTTCCCTTCTTTTTTCTTTGTGATATACTTATGATTGTTCTCATGCTGCTTCCTTTTTGTTGTTAGAGCGTTCTTCCTTGGTTACCGAATGGTTCTTGTGGTGGGTGAGAGTTCAAGTCAATCTAAATCCAAGGCGCGGAAACCTGACTCTGAGGTCGGGCCCTCGGCTGCCGAGGAGAAAGAAACCGCGAGAGGCTCTCCTTCAAGTGCCCCCTTGCTGACTCCCTCCCATGGTAAGGAGGTAGTGGTTGAAGAGGCACCCCCTTTGCTTGACAAAAAGAAACAACCTGTGACTGGCGATGGGGTGATCATAGGTCTTGATGTCTCTTCTCTATCCCCTGCCCCCCAGCCGAGGGGCCGAGTCTCAAGTTTATTTCATCTTCATATAGATTTGATGACTTTTGAAGGTGCCTTTGTCTTTTCTATGGGTTATGTTATTAACCCCTGCGTTGAAGATTTTTCTTTTGGTGATGGGTGTGATCATCATCTTACATTGAGGTTCCCCTCTCTTGCCATGGCTCTGATTAAGATAGCAAATTCTTGCTTTGGAGTTTGGTGGAGACTGCTCTTGAATTAGCCTCTACTAGTGTCGTAGTTGTGATCGTTGTGGGGATCGTTTTGTTATATGCCCTCAATAGTGCTTGTCGTGATTCTTTGCTTCATGATTGATTTCGTGAGATATGGAGGTTATCTTCATAATGAGGACGTCTCCTTCCTGGTATCACCCAGTGGGTTGAAATATAAGTGTCTCCCTTTGATGAGCGTACGAAGGGTGTTGTTTTTCCTTTTTCTTGAACTTCCTCCTAAGGCCAGGCGTAGCCTTTTGATGTTCGTTGTCGGGATGGTGTCTTTACAATGCATGTCTTTGACAGATGTTTTATGATGTGCTGTCATGATAATCACTTCGGGATATGTGGACGTGATAGGTACTTCGTGATGTGTCGGAGTGATAGCCCTTCTGTAGTGTGTGGACATGATAGCCATTTCAGGATATGTGGACATGATAGCCACTTCAAGATATGTGGACATGATAGCCACTTCAAGATATGTGGACATGATAGCCACTTCAGGGTATGTGGACATGATAGCCACTTCAGGGTATGTGGACATGATAGCCACATCACGATGTATGGTGTTGTGCTTTAGTATTCCTTTCTCGTTGGAGAGCCTTTATTATAGCTGCCTTATGTTTAGGCTATGTTTGTTGGGTTAGGTCCCGATGTCTCGTCTTGTCGGATGTTGTATCCTTTATGCTCTTTAAATGTCTCCTTCATGAGTTGTGCTTGACGATGTTCAAGTCTGATACGACCATAGGTCAAGCGAGGGCGACATGCAAGACAATAACGTTTATCGAAGGTTGCTTTGTGCGACCTGTAAGGCAATTCTTCTTCTTGATGGGTCGAGTTTACTTTGGGAGCCTTGAACTTTGGATTTCACGTTTTGCTATCCTTCTTGGTGTGGTTGGGTTTCTTTGAGATACTTCTCTTGACTTGTGATATGGATGGTAGGATAGCTCGTTACTTTTCATGATAACCTCTTGTGCTTCTGTATATGATCCTTTGGTCATGGACTTGTCCCTTGTATATGCTTTCCTTTCCTTATCTTTCTTTTGTGTTTTCCTTCATGCCGTACCTGCCATCTCATCAAGAAAAAACATTATGTGTTCTTTATACAACCTTACTTTAAGATTACTTTCTCATGGGATCCTTCTGAGCATGGTGTTCTTCTAAGCATGGTATCCTTCTAAGCGTGGTATCCTTCTAAGCATGGTATCCTTCTAAGCATGGTGTGATGATCTCTTCTGATACCCCTTACACGGTATACGTTGTACTGTTAGACCAAAGATACGCTCTTGGTGGGCGTCGAAATCTGTTCACGAGACAGGCTCTCGGACGGCACTTAACGTTTCACAGGATAGGCTCCCGGAGGGCACAGGTTAGTCCACCGATACGTTCTTGACGGGCGTCAAAATCTGTTCACGAGACAGGCTCTCGGACGGCACTTAACGTTTCACAGGATAGGCTCCCGGAGGGCTCAGGTTAGACCAAAGATACGCTCCTGGTGGGCGTCGAACTGGTAGTTTGAAATCTACCTCAAGATACGCTCTTGGGGGCGTCGAACTGGTAGTGTTTTTTCTACCTCAAGATACGCTCTTGGGGGCGTCGAATCTGGTAGGTTGCAAATCTACCTCAAGATACGCTCCTGGGGGCGTCGAATTCGTAGTTTTTGGAAACCACTCTCAAGATACGCTCTTGGTGCGTCGAATTCGTAGTGTAATAACTACTCTCAAGATACGCTCTTGGGGGCGTCGAAGGTCGTAGTATGAACACTACTCTCAAGATACGCTCTTGGGGGCGTCGAAATTCGTAGTTTTTGGAAACCACTCTCAAGATACGCTCTTGGTGCGTCGAAGGTCGTAGTGTATAAACTACTCTCACGATACGCTCTTGGGGGCGTCGAAGGTCGTAGTATGAACACTACTCTCAAGATACGCTCTTGGGGGCGTCGAATGTCGTAGTATGAAAACTACTCTCAAGATACGCTCTTGGGGGCGTCGAAATCTGTTCGCGGGATAGGCTCCCGGAGGGCACAGGGTTCGTAGTTTTAGAACTACTCTCAAGATACGCTCTTGGGGGCGTCGAATGTGTTCGCGGGATTGGCTCCCGGAGGGCTCATAATGTTACCTTATCTTGTGTCCTTTCTCATGTAGGGTGCGTCTTTGGTATGCTTTTCGAGTCTTTACTTGACTTTTCCTTCTATGATATTGCATGCTACCACGCTTTTCCTTCCATGTGGGAGATCACCTCTCGAGGGCGATGTTTGTGTGTTCCAACTTAGGACAAGTTCGTATAGGGAGTTGATGATGTTTTCCTCTTATGTGACCTCTTCTAGGAAAAGTGGTATTGCATGTTCTTGTGATCTTCTGCCTCTAATCTCTTCTTTTACACTTAGGTGGACTACCAAGCACTTATTCGTTTGGTGCCCCCCAAGTTGCTTGGTGGTCACACCGCCTTTCATATTTGACCGTTGAAGGCCCCTCGTTCATTTTCTTGGTTGGGTACCCCTTATGCTCAGGGCTCCCTTGTCTGCTTGTTTGAATGCGATGAGTGTCCCTTGTAGGATTTACTCTTTCTCATGCTTGCTTGTTTCAGTCATAGGCATGGTTTGAATGATTCCTTTGTCGGATGTGTCTTTGGAGGTTGTGTGGAAGAGCTTTTGCTTTGGGTGGGTGGGGGTGGATTTCATTCTCTTGATAACTAGGATGTGGCAATGTCTGTATCCTAGGGGTGCTTGTAAATTTTTCCCCCCTTTCCTTGTGTAGGTTGAAGAGCTCTCTCATAGAATGGTGTCTTGAGTTGTTAATCTCGTAGGTGTGTTTCAGACTAGTCAATCTGACCCATGCTCTTTGCTCGTGTATGGGGGGGGGGGGGTCTGACCGGGCTGTATCTTCTTGGAGTGTTGTGGCACTTAGTGTGCCTTGCCTTTTCCTTCACACTGGAGTATTCTTCACTGCCCTTAGGGGGTTCTCCTCTTGATGGGATGCCAGAGTCAAATGTCTTATCATTTGCAGACAAGTTGGTTGATCGGGGTGTGCGTCTAGTGTGAAGGTCGATCTTGAAACCTTACTCCCCAAGCTTTAGAGCTCTTCTTTGGTTGATCTTGTAGAACTATTATCCTGCCCTAAGGCTCTTGGTAGGAGATGTATCTCCTTTTTCACACTCTAGTTGTTGCACTATCTCCTTTGCTAAACTTGCATCTTTAGAGTTTCTCTCTTGGTGCATGACTTCAATGACAGGATTTCCTACCGATGTTTATTCTATTAGGACTTGTATCCTTGGTTTCCCTCCTTTCTTGTGAGATGGCGAAGGAGTGCTTGTGAACACTCCAATGTGTCATACTTGGTAGAGGTATGCGCCTAATCTTTATGGCGCTGTCTTGAATCTTCGTGTACCTATCTCTGATGAACATGCTATTCATTACATATATAGTACGGAGTCCAAGGATCTCCGGGTTAGGATCATAGCTTGAGAACAGAGATATAGTCATCTATTAGATAACTTCTTTATCTACGGAGTTTATTTTTGCAAGGATAAATGCAAGGATACTTGTAAGGATACTTGTAAGGATATGTGTTCCATCCTTTTCCTGGTTCATTTGCAGTGCCGTGTCCCTAATGGGTGTGTTGATGTTCTGACCACCTTTACTAGTAGGGGGTCCCTTGATATTAGGTATGCCTGACTCTTCTCTAGTATCATCAATGGTTGGTCATGGGAGATGTCTGACGGACTCCTTTCATGTACTATGGTTCTCTTCATGTCAAAGTTGGTGATTCCCTCTCTTATGACTAACATATCATTGTGTGGAAATACTATGTTTTCCATATCCCTTTTTAAAAGCTTGATGATGGTGTCACCGTTCTTCCTTTGCTAGGCTTGGTGTCCTTGAGGGTTTTTGATGGAAGTGTATTCCATTATCTTGGATGAGCTTTCTAAGTGTGGTTGTGTCTCCTGGCTATTTTGTGAAATCATAAAGATCCGCTGGAGGTGTTTGCCTTTGATGGTGGGCGTTACCCATGTGATATGGTTTCCTCCATTTTTTGAGGGATGTGTTCGCGGCTACTCCCTCTTGTGCTAATGGGCGTTTGTGGGGAGGGCATGTTGTGACTGGTGCCCCCCTTGCATACCAATGCCAGATGGGATCCTTTGACGGGCTTGGCCCTAGGATGCTTAGTGGACGGTTGTAGTAGGGGTAATCCTTCATGGTAGTTCCTCTATAGGATGTTGGGAGTGCTCAACTTATTTTTGTAAGTGAGTTTTCCATCTTGTGATCTTTCCCAGAAACTTGACCTTATAGGTGTTCTTTGGGATTGAGGAATCTGTTGCTTGTGCATCTCTTGATTGTCGACGGCCTTTTACTGATTCTTCTAGTGGTCCACCTGTGTATATATATATCACGGAGCCCGAAGGCGTCCGGTATGGTCATTCTTGGAAAACATGTTGATGTTAAGTATCATAATCTACTCCTTTTAGGGAGTTGACTTGTTATGCAGTTAAATTAAATAAGAGGATATGGGAAGGATATGGGTGTGGGGTGTTGAAATCCCCTGCTTCCTTGGTAATGTAACTGTCTTCCTCCATTAGTCTGTGTGTATTCCTTCCACTTGAGGAAATGAGGTCGCATCCTTGCAGGGCGGACTAGGTGGAGGTGTATCCTTCATGTATGCTATGTGCGATCTCACTCTACTATGTCTCTCCATGAGGCTTCCCATTGTAGTAGCTATGTGCTGACGTGGTGTGGTACTCTATGAGTCCCCTGTTCAAATCCTTGTCTTTTCAACTCCTCCCCTGTCCTAGGGGGATGTGTGCCAAGGGTTTTCATGCACAAGGGGTTTGGATCTGTTGTGCTGTATCATGGGTAGGTGGTTGCCTTGTTGTGTTGTTGGGACTATGTCCCTCCCTTTGAGCTTTCCTTGGTATGTCCCTTAGTCATGTCTGTAGTGATACGGACTGTATGTGTACATTGCCAGGGTGGATGTTGGAACTCCTATATCCTTGTTGGTCTGGCATGTATGTCCTCCCTTAGTGCGGTGTACGTCCCTGTTGGGGTACTTGGTTGAATCCATGCCTCCTTGGAGGTCTTGCCTGTCTATCTGCCCCCATGGGGGTGTATGCCCTGGCATCCTGCTGTGTCTGTTGCTGCCTTGGAGGCACAAATTGCTGTCTTCCCTCTAGGAGTGGCCCTGGTTATCTCTCATTTGTTCTTCTCGCTGCCTTGTTCGAGGGTGCGAGTGGTGTTCTTCTTCTGGGTCTTGTTCTTCCTCATGAACTTCTTCTTCTTCATGCTGGTGTTGCCTTCTCTGCCTGTTCCTCAGAGTCTCTATATGGGCTAGCAGCTCATCCAATGCGTTCATCAACCTCGGAGTCACTGTCTGTGCCCCTTGCGAGTATGCGGGCCTTATGTTGGTTGTGTGGGCACGATTGTCGTTCCTTTGAGTTAATATTCCATATGGATACCCTTGAGGTTGTGCCTCATAGTAGTACCCCTGTGGAGGTGCCGTGTATTGGGATGGCACTCCTTGTTGCCCCCCTGTCCCTGTGGCTTCCTAGTCAATGGAGTTGGAGCTGTGGAAGCCTCCTCCCTGCTTGTTAGGCTGGGGTGCCTGTGGGGCTACTTGAGGCTCTGGTGTGCAGGCTGTTTCTCTGGGTTAGGCTGCCTTGCTGGAGGTATAGGCTGTCTCTCTCGCCTATTGCCCCCAGGTGGGCGGTGATGCCTAGATACTAAGCTGTTCGTCATCGCTCTTGTTATTGCCAGGCTTTCTATTCGAAGCCCACAGACGGCGCCAAGTGTTAGGTTATAAAGTCTAGGTCAACGGGTCGTCAATCTAGAATTTATCTCCCACTAATGAAATGTCGGGTTCAATGCTCCTAGGACTAGTCGTTCTGATCCGTGCCCTTATACTCCCTTGGGGTAGTCGTTCTGATCCCTGCCCTTATACTCTCTTGGGGTAGTCGTTCTGATATGTGTCCTTCTCTTCTCTCCTTCTGACCTCCTTTCCTTCTCTCCTTCTGACCTCCTGAGGCTTGTACTTCTTACCCCTGGGGCTTGTCCTACTGCTCTATGCTCTTCTGCTTCCTTGGTTCTCTTCTCCTTGCCACCCTGCAAGAGGGGCAATACCAGGCACAGAGGGGGGTGGTGCCTGATGAACCCTCTCCGATGCCTAAGTCAGTACGGTTTTAGAGAGATAAAGCTAGAGAGATGTCAGAGCAAAATTGTGCAACTTGCCAAGATGATCAAATGAATAGTGGAGGTGGGGTATTTATAGGCAACGGTGTCATTAAGGTAGCTTAATGACATCGTTGACCTTTAAACACAATTAATTATCCTTTAAACACGTAATTAAGACCTTAGGGTACGGAGAAGGTTGGCGGAAATAAACCGAGTATGGGAGTCGCAAAATGGTGCCGGGGCCCTTGGGGCGGATGAAAAATCCGACCCCTAAGGGCAGGGACCGGGTGTCGGAACCCTCGGGGTCGGATCGAGGATCCGACCCCGAGGACTTGGGATCGGGTGAATGGGCCCGGTCAAACAAGTTTGACCGGGTGAGGGGGGTCTCCCAGTCAAACCAAGTTTGACTGGGAGCCCCCCTCCCTCTCCCCTTCCACCCGATCTCTCAATAGAGAGATCGGGTGGGGGGACCCGATCTCTCAGTTGAGAGATCGGGTGGGAGGACCCGATCTCTCAACTGAGAGATCGGGTGGGAGAGGCCCCCTCCCAGTCAAACTTTTGACTGGGAGCCTCTCCCTCCTCCCAATCTCTCAACTGAGAGATTGGGAGGGGGCCACCTCCCAATCTCTCTTACGAGAGATTGGGAGGGTCTCCACCCGGTCAAACCAAGGTTTGACCGGGTGCTCCCACCCAGTCAAACCTTGGTTTGACCGGGTTCACCCACCCGGTCAAACCATGGTTTGACCGGGTCGGAAAATTCGGAAGTTCGAGGCTGGCGCGTTTTTTCTGGTTCGGACCGTTTCTTTTTGTGGGTAACATACTTGGGCCAAAAGTTTCGATTTACAATCATTAACGGGGTGATAAAAATGAAACGAATCGGAAGTCAACGGGTTCAAATTGGGCGTATATCCATCAACGCGGAGCCCGGGAGTTCAAGCTTTCCGTCAAGAACATAACGGAGCTTCGCTCGTGATCCAACATTGGCGCCGTCTGTGGGAATCTAAAGAAAAGACAAAATAGTTTCTACCAGATCAATGGCCGGTGGTGGCAAGAAGAAGCAAGTCCAGGCCGGTAGTTCTCGCCCTGCTGGAACTGTGAATTCCCCGTTGCTGGAATATGCTGCTGAACAAGGTGAGCACCCCGCTGTTTCTCAGACAGGGGGGCATGGTGATGATGAGGTCTCAGTCCGAGACACGGCGTTGAACAGGCCAGAGATCCCGCGAAGGGAGGTGGATGCTCCCCCAAACCCGGTGGGGCACAGAGAGGAAATCTCGCGAAGGGATGTAGGTTCTTCCTCAAACTCAGAGCTGGCCAAGGCAGTAGCAGATGCTATGCCCATGTTCTTGGCGGCCATGGAGGCTCTGTTGGACAAGAAAGAAGCTGACAGGAGGGCAGAGGAGTTGCCTCCGCGAGAAGAGTTGCCTCCACCTCCTCCAAGGGTGGTTCCAGAAGAACAGGAGGTTTAGGAGGTTCAGCCCAGGAGTAGGGGTAAGGAACCCGCGCACTCGGAGAAGTTCGTGGTTGATGGTCCCGGACCAGTGCAACACAGGACCATTCCCCTGAATGGCCCCATCACCCCCGATCAGGTGGTGAAAATTGTCAACATCTGCATGGGCGACCAGAAGCAAATGACATCGGAGCTGAGGGATCGATCCAGTCATCCTTTCATCTCGCGGCTGATAGATACCGTTGCCCCGCCCGGGCTAGGTATACCGACCATCAAGGAGTATGATGGTGAAGGGGACCCGGTTCACCATGTTCAGAGACACGTCCAGGGCTGTATGGGTAGGACTTCGAATGATGATCTTATATGTTCATTGTTCCCGATCACCTTGGGAGAAAGGGCCATGACATGGTTCTTCAGTCTACCGCCAGGGAGTATTACATGCTGGGCCGATATGCACGACCGCTTCATAAAGCAGTATCAAGGTCGTAGGCGTCTCCTGAAGAGTGTGAGGTCTTTGACCCAGGTGGTGCAAAGATCCGACGAGTCGTTGGCATATTACTACCAACGGTTCACTGCTAGTGCTGCGGAGATATATGAGGAAATATCGGAAGGAGAGACTATCCGCACATTCCTTCGAAACCTGACTGCTCCATATGGCTCCGATCTGATGCACAGTGTAGCCGCGAAGGCTGTGTGGAGTATGGAGGCCCTGCAAGCGAGGGTGAAGCAGCAGATCAACGTGCAGGAGTCAAAGATTGCTGCTGGAGAGCTGGATCCTCCAAAGTCGGGAAGAGGAAAGCCATCGTCCAAGCTGTCGGACGATCGCAAAGGGAGCGACAAATCGGAGGGAAGTAAGAGCCGTGGTTGCCCCGAGAGAAGGGAGAACAGGCGTCCTCCGAAGATGGATAACCGCGAGGGTCGTAATGTCCCCATCAACAGTTCGATGACCTCCGTACTAGCTGTGATGGATCGGCAGGGTCTCGCCCGATACCCCCCGAGGAAGGAGGGAGAATTCTTGGGGGGCCGCTCCGATCGTTACTGTCGCTACCATCGAGCCAATGGTCACGACACCGATAACTGTCAGGAGCTCAAGAAGGAGATAGAGAAGCTGATCCAGAAGGGGAAGCTGAAGGAGTTCGTCAGAAGGGGACGCTGCCGATCCCGTTCCAAAACTCGGTCGGGGTCCCGCTCCAAGTCTCGCGATCGATCTCCAAAGAAGAAGAAGGTTGATCCGGAAGCCTCCGGTTCCGGTGCCCGTAAGGAGAGGCGGGGAACCATCAACGTCATTCACGGAGGAATGGCGGCGGGAGGTGACACCTCCGCCTCTCGGGAGAATTATGCTTCCCGCATCTCTGCTGCTGTGGTGCTAGGCAAGAGGTCCCGGTCGTGGACTCTAAAAGAGGAAATGGTGATTTCTTTCTCAGCGGAGGACCTGATAGGCGTGGAGAGCCCTCACGACGACGCCTTGGTCGTGACCCTGGACGTGGATGGATTCGATATGAAGCGGATCCTGATAGACGGAGGGAGCTCCTCCGACATTCTTTTCATGGACGCCCTGGAAGCCATGGGAAAGACGAAGAAGGACCTGACGCAGGTGAACTTCCCGATGGTGGGGTTCTCTGGATCCACTTCCTATCCGTTGGGAATGATTACCTTACCGGTGGAGTTTGGTAGTAGCTGGAAGATGGAAAGACGGAACGTGGATTTCGTCGTGGTGGAGTCTGCGGGGACGTATAACGCCATCATCGGGAGGACCACCATCAACCCCCTCATGGCAGTCGCCTCGACCGTCCATCAGAAGATGAAGTTCCCGACTGACAACGGGGTCGGAGAGGTCAAAGGTGACCAGGTGGCGTCCCGAAAGTGTTACGTTAACGCCACCCGAAGGAGAAGGAGGGAAGCCATGACTGTCCTACAGACTGATGCCGATCCTCGAGAGGAGTTTGGGCGTCCCGCCCCCATGGAGGATCTGAAGGAGGTTGTGATTGATGGACCTCAAAGGAAGGTGAAGATCGGGTCTGCTCTGTCGGAGGAGAGAGCCCGAGAATTGATCGAGCTCCTGAAGGAGTTCAAGGAGCTGTTTGCCTGGTCCCCGAGCGATATGCCAGGAATCAGCCCCGACGTGATAGTGCACGAGCTGAAGATAGATCCCGCGATCAAGCCTATCGCGCAGAGGAGGCGTCCGATGGGCGCGGATAAGAGGATCGCAATCCAGCAGGAGGTGGGCAGACTGCTCGACGCTGGATTCATCAAGGAGCTCCGATTCCAGACTTGGGTCGCTAACCCAGTCCTGGTGAGAAAGAGTAATGGAAAGTGGCGGATGTGTGTCGATTTCCGCGACTTAAACAAGGCCTGCCCAAAGGATTGTTATCCGCTCCCGAGGATTGACCAGTTGGTGGATGCCACATCGGGACATGAGCTGCTGAGCTTCATGGATGCCTATTCCGGTTACAACCAGATCAAGATGGCGAAGGAGGATGCCCCCCATACAGCCTTCTATGCTGATAGTGACGTCTATCACTACGACGTTATGCCCTTCGGGTTGATCAATGCCGGAGCAACTTACCAGCGGATGGTAAACAAGTTGTTCGGAGACATGCTGGGGAAGACCATGGAGGCTTATGTGGATGACATGCTCGTGAAGTCCCGACAAGCAGGAGACCATGTCCAAAACTTGGCGGCGGCGTTTGAGCGGATGAAATTTCATCAGGTTCGTTTGAACCCCGACAAGTGTGCTTTCGGGGTGAACTCGGGGAAATTCCTGGGATTCATGGTGAGCCAGAGAGGAATCGAGGTGAATCCCGAGAAGCTGCGAGCAATCGAGGAGATGCAGTCTCCGAAGACTCATCGGGAGGTTCAAGTGTTGAATGGCCGGTTGGCCGCGATGAATCGACTCCTATCCAAGGCGAGTGACAGAGCCATGCCGTTTTTTGATGTGCTAAGGGCCCACAAGAAGTTTGAATGGTCCGACAAGTGCGAGGAGGCATTCCAAGCACTCAAGCAGCATCTCCGTACCCTCCCGCCGTTGGCGAAACCGGTTCCAGGCGAGCCGCTTTATCTCTATTTGGCTGTTTCCGAAGTTGCTGTTAGTTCTGTTTTGATTAAGATTGTCAAGGGCAACCAAGTGCCTGTTTATTATGTAAGCAAGGCGTTTGCCAAATCTGAAATGAATTATCCCGCTATTGAGAAGTATCTCTTCGCGTTGATTGTTGCCGCTCGAAAGCTACGGCCTTACTTCCATGCCCACGAAGTTACGGTGTTAACTAATCAGCCCTTGAAGCACTTTTTGAACCGACCGGAGGCGTCGGGGAGATTGGTGAAATGGGCCATCGAGCTTACGGAGTTCCGTATTCATTTTGCTCCGAGAACCGCTATTAAGGGCCAGGCGTTGGCGGATTTTATAGCTGAGTCTACAGCACCCGATCTAGAAGAAGCGGGTCCTGTAGAGGGGGCAACCATGGAGGTCCCGATAGCAGAAAAGCCAGAACAGCCAAATGAGGAGAACACTTGAGAGATGTACACTGATGGTTCATCGAGTGTAGAAGGATCGGGGGCAGGATTCGTATTAATACCGCCCGGCGGAGGCGAGCCCTTGCGATATGCCTTGGCCTTGACGTTTAGGGCCACCAACAATGAAGCTGAGTATGAGGCTCTCATCACAAGCCTTAAAATTGCCAAGGGTACGGGAGTCGATCATTTAAAAGTAAAGTGTGATGCCAGCTTGATCGTGAATCAAGTCCAGGGGAACTATGAAGCCAAGAGCCCGACAATGAGGAAGTATTTGCACGAGGTGTAGACTTTAAAAGGAAGCTTCAAACGCTTTGACATTGAGGCAATCCCGAGGGAAGAAAACGCGGAGGCGGACGCCTTAAGCAAGTTTGCTCTAGGAGTGGTCCCCGAAGAGAATCGGAAGGTGCACTTTCTGGAGAAAGTGATTATCTCAAACATTGATCCATCGGAGGTATGTGTTGTTGAAGCAAGATCGGAGGAAGAAGATAAGCCCACCTGGATGACCCCGATGGTCGCATACCTGACTACGGGGGCACTCCCCGATGATGAAGTGGCAGCTGTTAGGTTGCGTCGAATCGCGAGCAACTATGTGATGGTGGACAACCAGTTATATAAGAGGGGGCATGTAAAGCCTTTTCTAAAATGTGTGGCGGAGCCTGATACGAATCGGATCCTAAGAGAGCTGCACGAGGGAGTCGCGGCCTGCCATGAAGGGGCCCGATCCATTGTGAGGAAGGCGTTGAATCTAGGCTACTATTGGCCTTCGATGAACAAGGAAGCGACAGCGATGGTCCAATCCTGTGATGCATGCCAGAGGTACGCTCCGAATATCGTGGCTCCTGCCGCGGACTTGATGTCCATCAGAAGTGCGTGGCCCTTCGCACAGTGGGGCATCGACTTGGTGGGACCTCTTCCACAAGCAAAAGGTCAGTGCAAGTACTTGCTCGTAGCCATTGATTACTTCTCGAAGTGGATAGAGGCTAAGGCGTTGGCCAAAACAACGGGACAGCAGATCCTCAAGTTCCTTCAAACTCAGATCGTATCCCGGTATGGGGTTCCTCGAGTGTTGATCAGCGATAACGGCCCTCCGTTCAATGGGGCTCAGTTGAAGGAGTACCTAGAGGAATTGAACATTGAGCATCGGACAGCTTCCATCCACCATGCTCAGACTAATGGCCAAGTCGAGTCAGCCAACATGATCGTGATGGATGGCTTGAAGAAGAGAGTCTACGCCTTGCAGGGTCATTGGCTAGATGAGCTGGAAAACGTGTTGTGGGCTGTTAGAACGACACCCAAGCAATCGACAGGGGAGACTCCGTTTGGCCTTGTCTATGGCACAGAGGCAGTTGCTCCCGTAGAAATAGCGGTGGCGTCCCATCGCAGGAGGTATTAAGAGCCTCTGACGAATGAGGAAATGAGACGTCTGGACTTAGACTTGCTCGAAGAGAAAAGGTGGAAGGCTGATGAAGTCCAGGCTCGGATGCGTCTGGCAACAGCCCGATATTATAATCGGCGTGTCAAGTCCCGACAATTCTTCGTGGGAGAACTTGTCCGGCGGAGGAACGAGTTCGTTCATCAAGATCGGATAAACAAGCTATCGCCGAAATGGGAGGGACCTTACAAGATCGTAGGGATGCCAGCCCCGAATGCGTACAAGCTAGAAGACCTTGATGGCAAGACGCTGAAACATTCCTTCAGTGGCGCACACTTGAAGAAGTATCATGTTTGATATTAAGTCGCTGCGAATGGCGCAAATTGTCTATCGATAAAGATCCGATGTAAGCCAGCTTTGAGTTGTTAATGAATAAAAGAAGTTGCTTTTGATCAAATTGCTTTTAGATTTATTCTAACTGTTAGTAAGACGTCCTGAAGGGCGCGACAAAAGCCTTTCGAGGTACGGATAAAAGCCCTACGGGGTATGAGTAAGTCGCCTTTATGGCGCGATAAAAAGCCTTCCGGGTACGGACAAAAGCCCTACGGGGTACGAGTAAGTCGTCTTTATGATGCAACCAAAAGCCTAGGTACGAAAAGGCCCTAACGGGTCCGTGTAAGTCGTCTATATGATGCGGCAAAAAGCCTTAAAGGGTACGAAAAAGCCCTAACGGGTCCGCGTAAGTCGTCTATATGATGCGGCAAAAAGCCCTAACGGGTATGATTAAGTCGTCTGGAATGACGCGATAAAAGCAGCCCTAAGGGGTACGATTAAGTCGTCTAAATCGGCGCGGTAAAAGCCTTAAGGGGTGTGAAATAAATCATCTTAAGTGATGTACAAAATTGCCTTGAAAGGCAGGGATGAGAAACCTTAAGTGGTAAAGTCCCGAGGAAAATGCCACGAAAGACATACGAAATTACATTAAGTGATTTGGACGAGAAACCTTAAGTGGTGAAGTCCCGAGTAAAGCATCGGAAGGATGTATGAAGTCATCTTAAGTGGTGCATCGGAACGTTTTAAGTAACAAATCTAAAGTCGCTTTAAATAGTGCAATGATTATCGAGACCAAAACAGATGAAAGAAATTTCTTATAAGGGCTCAAAGGCCTGAAGGTTCCGATACAAAAGATAAGGAGGAAAATTACAAGGACTTAAAGAATAGAGCATTAAGCTTGGTCCTTGTTGGAAGGTGGGTCCTCAGCAGCTTCGGAGGGAGTAGGATTCAGAGGGGCCTGGGCAGAAGGCTCCGCAGTCCGAGGAGTCGGGTCCACGGCATCACCCTCATCACTCTCCGCGGGGAGGTTGAAGTATTTCTCCGCGAAAGGGGCGAGGGTCTCAGACTTCTTGAAGTCGATGGAATCCTCGTATGCTGTGTAGAGCTCTTCGACGGCATTGAACAGAACGTTCTCCACCTCGGATTTGCAGAACCCCACAGCATCCACCTTGAAATCTTCAGAGTTCCGATACTCCTCGCGACCTTGCAGACGACCCTCCTCACGACCCTGCAGGCGACCTTCCTCGTGGCCCTGAGCCTTGGCCTCAGCCAGCTTGGCCTCGAGTCCCGCCTTGGCCTCCGCGAGGGCTTCCGCGAAGACACCCTTCTCGTGGATGAGCTGCCTCTTCTCCGCCTCGTTCCGCTGCTGATCCGCCTGGACCATCCTCCGCTCCCAACGCAGGACGGCCTCGTGATCTCGAACCTGTTTGTGCAGGCCCTTAGCCATCTCGTCGAGGAGGGTCCGTTCCTTGGCTATCTTGTCCCTGGCCGCTACAGCCTCGTCGAGGTCCGCTTGGAGCTTGGCCAATGCGTCGGGGTCCGACTTGGCTTGTGCCTCCTCCAAAGCACCCTTCAGAGCCAGGATGAAGCCGAAGCAGCGCTGCTGGTCCGCGGTTTCCTAAGACGTAAGGGAAAAGGGATTAAAATTCGATAATCGAAGGCAAGAACAAGGAATGGAAGAATAAAGTAAAGGTAAAGTTTTACCTCCATCCGACGGATAGCCATATTGCGGAGCTCCTCCTCGATGTCCTCCCGCGCCAAGGATATTGGCCGCTTCAAGGCTGGAGGAATTGACCCTGCCATCAGATGCAGGGCCAATTCAGGCTGAAGATCTCCCCGTTGGAGTGAGACCCCTTGGAGAGACTCGATCGGGTTCCAGGGAACCGTCTCCTGGTCGGGGGTGAAAATCTTGTAAAGATTATCATCCACGGGGAGAGGAGGGATGACCCTGGAAGCTTCAGCCGGAGGAGCCACCTCGGTCGGAGGCTCGGGGGTCGGAGTGCGGAGCTCTGGAGGAGGACTCCGGGACACATCTTCCACGGTGGGCCTCAGGGTGCTTCGACCTGGCCTTTGGCGGGAAAGCAGGCCACCTTCATTCAGCTCCTCGGAGGAAGGGGAAGCTTCCAAGTTGGTCACCTGACGGAACTGAGCTTCCGTCGGGACATCCTCCAGCATCAACTCCTGCGGAGCCGCGGCCCTTGCTGGAGTAGCGGCCTTCTTCGGAGTAAGAGCCTCCGACGGACCTGCGGTGGCGGGACGAATGAAGTCAGGCAGAGTATTATGGGGGCACCAGATGATTTGGCGCTCGAGGTGTTGGTCCTTTCCAAAGAAGTTGTAGTATCCCGCCTTGAGAACGCGGGGGGTTTCTCCTCGAAGGATGTATCTGATTTCTCGAACCCGCGATTCCCGACTAGCGGGGATAAACTCCTCGGGAACCAGTTTCCTATATTTCTTAATAGCACGACGAACACGCTTACCTTCCTCGGCGGTAGTGACCCCGAAGGCTTGGTCTATTTCCTCCCTTCTGGCCCGCTTGGCCACGACCTGCTCCTCAGTCGGAGGGGCAGCCGAAGAGGAAGCTCCCTTCTTCAGCGACTTCCGCTTCCGTTTGGAGCCACCCTGGACGGCATCAGTCTCCCCCTGCTTCAACATGAGATGGGTCAACAGAGATGCCTTCTTGGCTGCAAAAAATGAAAAGACAAAATGGTTAGAAATGTTACCCAGATGACCAGATCCTTGGAAACGGAATCGAGGAGCCGGACTCCGATATGAATCAGGTCTTTTTCCACGAGCTTGTTGGCGTCGAGGGGAATGAAGGATTCCCCCCAACGGTAAAGCTGAACCAGCTGGAGAGTGTTGAGGTCATCCTCGGTGTAGACCTCGAGCTTGGGGGCAGGGTCCGCCACAACCTCCCATCGGGGCCATGGGATTGAGCTGTTTTGGACGAAGAAGTAATACTTCTTCCATCCGCTATTGTCGGACCCCGAGTCGCGAATCAGCACCCGATCTTTATTGAACTTCCAGGTCTCGGCATCCCAACCGAACCGTGAAAGTTTCTCCTTTGTCCACTTGGGGAGTCGGGGGGAGAAGGAGCACACCAGCCTTATTACACTTCATGCCGTAGAAGGTGCGGAAGAGCAGCAAACTGTACGTCCACTGCTGGCGGAGGCACAGAACCTGGAAAGCGTTCCACACACGAATGGCATGTGGAGAGAAGGTGCAGGGATGTGTCTGATAGGAGTTGCACATCTCCACCAGGGTCCCGCAAAAAGGGAATCGAATCCCGGCATTTATCTGCCCGGTGGAGACGAACACCTCTCCCTCTCGAGGACGCGTGTCGATATGCTTCCTCCTGTTGGTTGGATGAGACTCATAGGGGAAGCGGGGTTCCCAATCCGAGGTAATGCAGCCCTCTCGGAGAGCAACCTCGTACGAGGTCTCAGAAATCTCGTTAACAGCAAGCTCAAAGGTAAAAGGGGTTCTTGCCCCAGAACTAACCTCGTCTAAAAACGGTTACAAACAAGAAAATTCAAGAAAGGAGGAGAAGGTGATGTCAATAAACCATAGAATCAAAGAGACGAAAACCTTACCAGACATTGTTGATGGTTGCTTGAAGAAGATGAAGAAGGATCGGGAGGGTTGAAGGCCTTGGATCACTTGAAGAGCAAAAGAAACTTGGAAGAAGAAGCTTCGAGTTCGAAGATGGCAGAACTTCCAAAAATTGAAACGGTGAAGAAGAAGTGAATAATGCCAGGGTTTTAGCTTTTATAAGCAAAAGGACAACTGGATGGACTCAATCTTGACCGTTGAAGACGAAACGATTCAATCTTGATCGTCGAGATTATGAGGACGGTACGGAAGAGACGTTGGTGACGTAATAAGTGCTTTTTCAGAAAGCAGCAGTCACGCCGGTTTGAGCGTCGTTTCATAATCCCCAGCATTTAATGCTGCAGTAACCGAGGAGTCTCCTCGGATTTGGCAACTACCCATAGAGTCCAGTGGGCCCAAGGCAATCATGAGTGAGAAGCTCTGTCATTCGAGAATTATGCGCAAGACAAAAGCCTCCGATTGAGATATCAAGAGGTCTGAAGACAAAAGCCTCCGATGGTAATATCGGGAGGTATAGACATAAAAGCCTCCGACGGTGAGGTCGGGAGGTCTGGAACTGGAAGACACGACGGACTGAAAGTCCCCCGTGTCTTGGGGGCAAATGATGGATTCCGATGTTATCGTTAGCCCCGTTAACAATCAGTAGACGGCGAGTAAGTCCAGTGGGCCTCGTGAAAGGCCTGGAAGGCCCAGAAGCCCAGTATGAAGGGCCCCGACTTTAGCGGTCCCGATATATGAGCTGAATGCTCCCGACAAGAAGCCTATGAGTAGGCCCCGATGTGCCTTTGTGAAGGCCCCCGATGATAAAGCCCCGATGAGGCTGGACCTGTCTCGTAAGACAAAGGGTCCTGGGTGGTGACCTAGAATGAGATAACTCTGGAGTCCCCGACGGGAGTTGGGACTTGTGATCAGAGGATAAGACCGAGAAACCCGCCTACTAGATAGAGTAGTGGGGAGACGGTTGAGATATAGCTAACTTCCCGCGAGAAACGCAGGGCGTGCCCGAGATACTCGGAGAGTGGGCAAGATACGCGGAGCGTGGGGCGAGATATACGGAATCCTATACGAGATATACGGAATCCTATACGAGATATACGGAATCATGGGCAAAACCGCCAGGCGCGGTTACAGGTAACTGAGTAACTTCCCCTCCTATATAAAGGAGGAAGTTACCTCAGAAAACGGACATTCTAATACGAACTTAGATTACTGCTTACCACCCTATTGATCATATACTCATTTAGGCATCGGAGAGGGATTCTGGGTCACCACCCAGGTCATCCCCTTTTGCAGGATTACGCCCAGGAGTTCAAGCTTTCCGTCAAGAACGTAACGGAGCTTCGCTCGTGATCCAACAAAACCCAAATTTGTCAAGGATTGCTCTAGTCTACTGGGTTTACATTTAACTTCAGATATACACACTATAGTAGGGTTCTTCTGCGCCACCAAGCGATGCAAATGCTGAATTGTCAGGGCACTCCCAGCACCTTGACAGTTCCAAGCCAATAGTATCATAATATCAGCAGGAGCTGCACCTCATGCAGACCCGCAATATCACCAGCATCATGAGAAAAATAAGAGCAATGCCATAAATGAAACAAAGTAGAGACCTGATCAATCAAAATTGGCGCATCCACCATCTCCTGATCCTCATCTAATGGGCCAGACGAACTGCCAGTATCCTCATCCATGGTTCGCTGACGGATGCGTCTCTCAAGCAAGGGTGTGTCTCTTATTTGAATACCAGGGCATCTCCTATACACCTCAAAAAACGCTTCCTTGACTCTGATAGTTCCGTCGGACCATTCTCCACTATTGGATCCTTTCCTGGACGATGAAACTCCACCGGTGGAGGGGCAAACACCACATTGGAGCTTGTCGCCGGTAATGGTGGTGAAGGGGATCAGTTTGATGGGCCAGCCTCATTGTTATTAGCTGGTGTAGGGAAATAGGCCCCAGCCGTTGCCTCATGCATATGTTCCATCAGAACCAACTGAGTGGCTAAGTCTTGCTCATCAGGTATCTCCGATTCAGAAAGGCCCAAACCTATAAGAACACTTCTTGGGCTTTGAGAATTAGATGTCCCACTTGTCGAAAAGCCCAAATGCGAAGTCTGCCCAAAACGCCTCGACCCATCAATAGGGCCCTGTCCCTGAGAAGATGGCTCGCCCAAAACGTCCTCCTCCGTGAAATTCCGCTGACGTGGTGCCTCCGGGATAGCAGAAACCCTAAAAGCTTCCACAAACGGAGGATACAAAAAGTCTCATGCTGGCGATGGGTTCTGAGATGTGAAGTGACTCTGCGGGGTAGCCCAGTTAAAATTCCATTGTTGATGGAAAGGAACAAACACAGCGAGGGGAAATGCTGAATGTGCATGTTGAAAAGGTTGTCGATACTGGGAAGGTGGCAGAGGTTCTGGGAAATCCGTAGGTCTTGGGTCCGGTGGAAAGGTCGGAGGTGGGACCCAGACATAACCAGGGGTCAAAGTCGATGAAGAAAGTAATGTAGTTGGTACAGCACCTGGGGGTAACGAGGAGATGGGCTGAGCATCAATTGGTTCGTCATCAATGTGTGGCTGAGTCGAGGCAGGTGCGTTAGAGGTACGACGATTGTTCCTAGAACCCTAAGTGAATTCATTCCTTTGACACCTTGACCCACCTCGATTCGGAGTATTAAGGGATTGGTCCTCCTGGCGAGACATCCAGTTGGTCAGCATCTCAGACCCTCGATTGCCCGTAGAAAACATATCATGAGGTGACTGTGACACAGTGATCAAGCCTGATTCCTCAGCCACACGAGCTAGCGTTGTCGTTAAATCATTAAGAACGACAGAACCTGGACTACGACACTCCTCCAAATTGTGGCCAAAACGACCACAACGTCGGCAAGGCAAACCTAAACGGTACGCAATTAAAACCTCAAACGTGCGATGGCTATCTGTGATTCCAATCGAAGGCAGAACTAACTGGAGAAGATTAACCAAAACCCTAACTCTAGGGTAAGTATTAAGACAGGTTCCTTTAGCCGAAACCTCCGTTTGAATCACCTCTCCCACCTAAGAAGCAATCATGTGGATGTTGTCATCCGTCATTAATCCCATCGGTATTCCTCGAAGCTCTATCCATGTCTCCACTCGAGTAAAATCAACATCTGTATTTGGTTGAATGGGATTCGGATGCCATAAATGAAGAATCATTCCTTGTATGTTGAAGGCGCCGTTCACTAATACTTCGAGAGCTTGCTCTAAAGAAGTGAAGATAAAAATCCAGAGGCCATCCTCACGACGGACAACCTCCGGAGCTTCATCCACTCTCCAATTAGCCTCCACAAAACGACGGACCACATCCTCACGAACCCGGCGAAAGGAAAGAAAACGACCAAAGAGGACCCTAGGTAGAATATTCATAGCTTTAATGGCTTCTGAGGTAGGTAAGATTTGTTTTGCAGGAAGAGAAATGAACACCCTTTGAAGAACTGGAGTGTAACTGATAAATCGTTTAAAGAGGAAGCGTGATTTAATGGAAGCCTAATAGACGGAAGCCATCGGAACCCAAGGTAATGATTACCCATTTCCTTGCTTGTGCTAATCTCACAAGCAATCAGTCATGCAAACAATAACAGATTGCCACATCAAAAGGGATAGAAGAAGAAAGTGAAAGCTTGGCAGGAAATTCCAAGTGGTGGAGATCGAAGAACGAGGCGGTGTTACAAAGAAATGAAACGGCAGATGAAAACCACAAGTGAGAGGGTGATGGGTTTCGATATACCCGTTAGGCCCATTAACGACGACTAAACGGTGAAGTAGGCCCACTGGGCTCCAAAAGAGGCTTAGAGGACCAATACGAGGGGTCCCGACAAGGTCGGTCCCGACATATGAGCTGTACGCTCCCGATGATATGCCTTTGAGTAGGCCCCGATGATATGCCTTTGAGTAGGCCCCGATATTGAATACCTGAGGATATTGGCCCTGTCCCGATGACGAGGGGCCCCGAGCGGTGACCAAAGGAGATAACTCTGGAGTCCCCGACCTCCGTCGGGACTTGCTACCAGAGGATGAGGCCGAGAAACACGCCCACTATCAGTGTAGTGGGAAAGCGGCCTGAAAAGACGGAACGTGGGCAAGTGGCCGAGATAAATGGAATGTGGGCTAACTGCCCCTGGCAGTTACCTCGACAGGTAACTAGGGTAACTCCTCCCCTATATAAAGGAAGGAATTACCTCAGAACTGATATACTTTTGACACACATACTTTCATACATACTTGCCTACATCGAGATACTCATTTAAGCATCGGAGAGGGATTCTGGGTCACCGCCCGGTCTATCCCCTTCTTGCAGTGGAGCGAAGGAGTTCAGACTTCCGTCAAGAACGTGCCGGAGTTCCAACCGTGATCCAACATTGGCGCCGTCTGTGGGAACGTAACAAAAAGCAAAGATAGCTTCTACCCGATCGATGGCTGGCAAGCAAAAGAAGAGACAAGGACAATCCGGCGGTTCCCGCCATCCTGCTGGAACTCTGAATTCGGGGCCGCCGGAGCGCAGTGTTGATCGGACCGGGCGGATCACGGTGGAACTCCGGTACGGATCTTGACGGCAATCCTAGCTCCTTTGCTCCACGCAATCCTGCAAGAGGGGATAGACCGGGCGGTGACCCAGAATCCCTCTCCGATGCTTAAATGAGTCTCTCGTATGACTGGCAAGCAATAAATCTCAAAGGGTATGTAATTCAACGTAAGTGATCTGAGGTGACCTCCTGCCCTTTTATAGGCAAAGAGGTGCCTCAGGTACCTGGCGAACCGTTGGGGGTGGTTAGCCCGTATCCCGTTTATCTCGTACACGATCTCGCGTATCTTAGCCATGCCCCGCGTATCTCGGCCACGATCCGTGTATCTTAACCACGTTCCGTATATTTCGGCCACGCCCCGCATATCTTGGCTTTATCCTCTGGTAACGAGTCCCGACTCCCGTCGGGGACTCCAGAGTTATCTCGTTGTGTCACCGCTCGGGGCCCCTCGTCATCGTGACAGGGCCAATCATTCTCTGGGATTCATCATCGGGGCCTACTTAAAGGCTTCTCGTCGGGAGCTTCCATCTCCACCGTCGGGACCGACTCTGTCGGGACTGGCTTCGTCGGGACTCCCTTCATCGGGACCCTTCTCCTAGTCATCTTGACCCTTACTCTGGGCCTGGTGGGCCTGTTTACCGTTTCCTCGCCGTTAAAGGGCCTGACGGCTGTAGTCGGACCCATCATTTTCCCCCAAGACATGAGGGACTTTTAGTTCGTCGTGTCTTCCAACTCCCGATTTTCCAATACTAGAGTCGGGGATCTGTTCCTTGGTTCAGTTACTTTATCAGTCTTCTCCTCTACGTTTCCTCAGGGTTTTGTAGATAACTGTTATATCCTAGGGGTCTCCTCGGTTCCCCAGTGCATTAAATGCAGTAGATAATGAAGTGACGTCATCAGTACCCGTGCCTGATTCTCTGTGTCTGCTTTTTCTGAAAAGTACTTTTCAGGATATTTCATCATTGCACCTGCTGTCATTCCGCACGTTTCATCTCAACGGTCCAGATTAGAACGCTTCATCTTCGACGGTTCCCTTTGCCTATAAAATCCTTACCCAGGGTTCAGTTTCCTCTCGTCATCTACGAATTTTCGAAGGCTTTCTGCAACTCTTGAGACCTTAGTGTTTCTTCGGCCATTCTTCCAGCAACGTCAGGTTCATCCTTTCAGCCTTCAATTATCATGTCAGGTAAGGGTTTCTTCTCTATTGTTCGCCTTCATCCTCGCTTAGTTTGATTGTAATTTTCCGGGAAGACCTAACATCCCTTTTCAATGACTGATTTCAGACAGTGGATCTGGTTTCGAGGGAAGGAAGCTCTTCAACTTCGACTATGCTATGAACGAAATTTTCAGCACTGCTTATGATGCAGCTCTCCGGGAAGGATGTATCATTTCCGCCAAAAAAGCCGATGCTCAAGGCCGGAAATGCATACCACAAGTTCAGAGTGAAGAGGAACTACTTCTTCATCGGAAACTCCTCGATCCCATGACCCCGATAGCCAATCCTCCAACGGCTGACCCTGTGGAGCCTTCTGCCCTAGACCTTGCGGACCTTGCTCCCGTTGATGCCGCTACCAAGGATTAGGCCTAACTGCTTATCGCTAGAATCTTTGTATTCTCCTCCTTTTGTAATCATCGGGCCTTAGAGCTCTATTAATATCGGACTTTCTCAGTTCTGATTCTTTTATTGCACCTCTCCTAGTGGTTTTATTATACTTTCTCAAGTCGAAACCTCGATACTTAAGACATTCTCGTACGTCCTTCCCGACGATTTAACAACCCGCACCACTTAAGGCGACTTAGCATCGAGTGCATCACTTAAGACGACTTAGTTCTTAGCAGTCGAAACTTTGATACTTAAGAATTTCTCATACGTCCTTCCCGACGATTTAATAACTTGCACCACTTAAGGCGACTTAATATCGAGTGCATCACTTAAGACGACTTAATCGTTACTTAGGGTAAACCTAAAGATCGTGCACCACTTAAGGCGACTTAATCCCACGCATCACTTAAGACGACTTTTGGATACTTAGAATAAATCTAAGTATTGTGCACCACTTAAGGCGGCTTGATCCCGTGCACCACTGAAGGCGACTTTCATCGTGCACCACTGAAGGCGGCTTTCATCGTGCACCACTGAAGGCGACTTTTGGATACTTAGAATAAATCTAAGTATTGTGCACCACTTAAGGCGACTTTCATCGTGCACCACTGAAGGCGACTTTTATCGTGCACCACTGAAGGCGACTTTCATCGTGCACCACTGAAGGCGACTTTCATCGTGCACCACTGAAGGCGACTTTCATCGTGCACCACTGAAGGCGACTTTTATCGTGCACCACTGAAGGCGACTTTTATCGTGCACCACTGAAGGCGACTTTTGGATACTTAGAATAGACCTAAGTATCGTGCACCACTGAAGGTGACTTTCATCGTGCACCACTGAAGGCGACTTTTGGATACTTAGAATAAATCTAAATATTGTGCACCACTTAAGGCGGCTTGATCCCGTGCACCACTGAAGGCGACTTTCATCGTGCACCACTGAAGGCGGCTTTCATCGTGCACCACTGAAGGCGACTTTCATCGTGCACCACTGAAGGCGACTTTTGGATACTTAGAATAAATCTAAGTATTGTGCACCACTTAAGGCGGCTTGATCCCGTGCACCACTGAAGGTGACTTTTATCGTGCACCACTGAAGGCGACTTTCATCGTGCACCACTGAAGGCGACTTTCATCGTGCACCACTGAAGGCGACTTTCATCGTGCACCACTTAAGGCGACTTTTGGATACTTAGAATAAATCTAAGTATTGTGCACCACTTAAGGCGGCTTGATCCCGTGCACCACTTAAGGCGACTTTCTTCAAGCATGGTGTTTCTTCAAGTGTTCGCCACTGAAGGAATGCTTTAACGGTCTGCCATCGAGGTCTTCCAACTTGTATGCGTTCGGAGCCGGCATCCCCACGACCTTATAAGGTCCTTCCCATTTTGGTGACATCTTGTTGATTCGGTCCAAAAGGGTGAACTCGTTGCGACGCCAAACTAGTTCCCCGATGAAGAACTGTCGGGACTTCACTCGCCGATTATAGTACCTGGCCGTCGCTAAGCGCATGCGTGCTTGGACTTCATCGGCTTCCCGCCTTTTCTCTTCAAGTAGGTCCAAGTCCAGGCGTCTCACTTCATCGTTCGTTAGGGGCTCGTAATATCTCATCCGATGGGATGCCACAGCTACCTCCACAGGAGCGACAGCTTCCGTGCCATAGACAAGGCCAAACGGAGTCTCTCCTGTTGATCGTTTGGGTGTCGTTCTAACAGCCCAAAGTACGTTTTCCAGTTCGTTCAGCCATTTGCCCTTCAAGGCATAGACCCTTTTCTTCAGGCCATCCATCACGATTTTGTTGGCTGATTCCACCTGGCCATTAGTCTGAGCATGGCGTACGGAGGCGGTCCGATGTTCAACGTTCAGTTCTTCCAGATACTCCCTCACCTGAGAGCCGTTAAATGGTGGGCCATTGTCGCTGATCACCACCTTAGGAACCCCGTATCTGGACACGATGTGGGTTTGGAGGAACTTGACGATCTGGTTCCCTGTTGTTCTGGCCAATGCCTTCGCCTCTATCCATTTCGAAAAATAATCGATAGCTACAAGTAAATACTTACATTGTCCTTGTGCTTGTGGAAGAGGTCCCACCAAGTCGATGCCCCACTGCGCGAAGGGCCAAGCGCTCTTGATGGATGTCAAGTTAGCAGCCGGAGCCACAATACTCGGGGCGTACCTCTGGCACGCGTCGCATGATCGGACCAACGCCGTTGCTTCTTTGTTCATCGTGGGCCAATAGTAGCCTAAGTTTAACACCTTCCTCAGAATGGATCGGGCCCCTTCGTGACAAGCCGCGATCCCCTCATGCATTTCCTTCAGGATTCGATTGGTGTCGGGCTCTGCTACACACTTCAGGTACGGAGTCGAGAACCAGCCCTTCTTGTACAGCTGATTGTCCAGCATCACATAATTAGACGCGATCCGACATATCCTATCTGCTGCTACCTTATCCTCGGGGACTGCCCCCGTAGTCAGATACGTGACTATCGGGGTCATCCAAGTGGGCTCTTCCTCCAATTTCGCTTCAACGGTGCACACCTGCGTGGGGTCAATGTTTGACAAGATCACCTTCTCCAGGAAGTGCACCTTCCGATTTTCTTCTAAGGGTGCCCCCAGGGCAAATTTGCTCAAGGCGTCTGCCTCTACGTTTTCCTCCCTCGGAATAGCCTCGATATCGAAGCTTTTGAAGCTCTCTCTTAGGGTTTGTACCTCTCGCAGATACTTCTTCATTATCGGGCTCCTTGCTTCGTATCGCCCTTGAACCTGGTTCACGATTAACGCCGCATCGCACTTCACTCTTAAGTGATCGATTCCAGTGCCTTTAGCGATTTTCAGGCCCGTGATAAGAGCTTCATACTCCGCTTCGTTGTTTGTGGCCTTGAATGTTAAAGCCAAGGCATATCGGAGCGGTTCACCTTCACCCGGTGGTATCAACAAGAAACCCGCTCCTGATCCGTCTGAACTTGCGGAGCCATCCGTGTACATCTCCCAGATATTTTCCTTGTTTGGCTGTTCTGATTGCTCTGCCTTCTCTGGTTGTTCTTCTGTCGGGACCCCCATGGTTGCCCCCTCTACAGGGCCCGTTTCTTCTAGATCGGGGGCTGTAGATTCTGCTATAAAGTCCGCCAATGCCTGGCCCTTGATTGCCGTTCTTGGAGCAAAGTGTATTCGAAACTCACTGAGCTCTACTGCCCATTTCACCAATCTCCCCGATGCATCGGGTCGGTTCAAAAAATGCTGCAAAGGCTGGTTCGTTAGCACAGTGATCTCGTGTGCGTGGAAATATGGCCTTAGCTTCCGAGCAGTAATTATCAACGCAAAGAGGTACTTCTCAACGGCGGGATAGTTCATTTCAGATTTGGCAAATGCCTTGCTTACATAATAGACGGGGACTTGATTACCCTCGACAACCTTCACTAACACAGAGCTAATAGCAAATTCAGAAACAGCCAAATAAAGGAAGAGCGGCTCGCCTGGAACCGGTTTCGCCAGCGGCGGGAGTGTGCGAAGATGCTGCTTGAGTGCTTGGAACGCCTCTTCACATTTGGCGGTCCATTCGAATTTTTTGTTGGCCCTCAAGACTTCGAAAAACGGCATTGATCGGTCGCTGGCTTTGGACAAGAAGCGGTTCATTGCAGCTAGTCGGCCATTCAGTACTTGCACCTCCCGATGGTTTATCGGAGACTACATCTCCTCGATTGCTCTCAGCTTCTCTGGGTTCACCTCAATTCCTCTTTGGCTCACCATGAAGCCCAAAAATTTCCCTGAGTGGACTCCGAAGGCGCATTTCGTCGGGTTCAAGCGAACTTGATGAAGCCTCATCCGCTCAAACGCCATGGTAAGGTTGTGTACGTGATCCTCGGCTTGTCGGGACTTTACCAGCATATCATCCACGTAAGCTTCCATGGTTTCTCCTAGCAAATCCCCAAACAGCTTGTTCACCATCCGTTGGTAGGTTGCCCCGGCGTTGATCAACCCGAAAGGCATGACATCGTAGTGATAGATGTCGCTGTTTGCATAAAACGCAGTGTGGGGGGCGTCTTCCTTGGCCATCTTGATCTGGTTGTAGCCTGAATACGCATCCATGAAGCTCAGTAGCTCATGTCCCGACGTGGCATCCACCAGCTGGTCAATCCTCGGGAGTGGATAACAATCCTTTGGACAAGCCTTGTTTAGGTCGCGGAAGTCCACGCACATTCGCCACTTCCCGTTAGTCTTCTTCACCAGCACTGGGTTGGCAACCCAAGTCTGGAATCGGAGCTCCTTAATGAAACCAGCATCGAGCAACCTGCCCACCTCCTGCTGGATCGCGATCTTCTTATCTGTGCCCATCGGACGCCTCTTCTGCGTGATAGGCTTGATCGCGGGGTCTATTTTCAGCTCATGTACGATCACGTCGGGGCTGATTCCTGGCATATCGCTGGGGGACCAGGCAAACAGCTCCTTGAACTCTTTCAGCAATTCCACCAATTTTTGGGCTGTCTCCTCAGTTAGAGCGGACCCGATCTTCACCTTCCTCTGGGGTCCGTCGATCTCGACTTCCTTCAGATCCTCTACTGGGGCGGGACGCCCAAACTCTTCTCTGGGATCTGTGTCTGTCTAGAGGACAGTCATGGCCTCTCGCCTCCTCCTCCGGGTGGCATTAACATAGCATTTTCGAGAAGCCACCTGGTCGCCCTTGACTTCTCCGACCCCGTGGTCAGTCGGGAACTTCATCTTCTGGTGCACAGTCGAGGCGACCGCCATTAGGGGATTGATGGTTGTTCTCCCGATAATTGCGTTGTAGGTCCCCGCAGAATCAACCACGACAAATTCCACATTCCTCCTTTCTGACTTCCACCCACTACCAAACTCCACTGGTAAGGTGATTACTCCCAGTGGGTAAGAAGTTGAGCCAGAAAACCCGACCATCGGGAAGTTTGCTTCCTTTAGATCCTTCTTCGTCTTCCCCATGGCCTCCAGCGCGTCCATGAACAGAATGTCGGAGGAGCTCCCTCCGTCGATTAGGATTCTCTTCATCTCGAACCCATCTACGTCCAGGGTTACCACCAGGGCATCGTCGTGCGGAGTCTCTACGCCTATGAGGTCCTCCGATGAGAAGGAGATCACCATCTCTTCCTTCAGGGTCCAGGATCGGGACCTCTTACCCAGCACCACCGCCGTAGGGATTCTAGAGGCATAGACCTCTCGAGCGGATGAGGTATCTCCTCCAGCAGCAAATCCTCCTTGAATCACATTGATGACTCGTCTTTCTTTGCGAACACCAGATGACTCTGGGTCAGTTCTCTTCTTCTTCGGAGACCGATCGCGGGATCGGGAACGGGACCGCGACCGAGACCGAGAGCGGGACCTGCAGCGTTTGTCCCCGACAAATTCCTTGAGCTTTCCCTTCTGGATTAGCTTCTCAATCTCCTTTTTCAGCTCCCGACAGTGATTGGTGTCGTGGCCATTTGCGCGGTGGAATCGGCAATAGCGATCTGTGCGGGACCCGAGGGATTCTCCATCTTTCTTCGGGGGGTATCTGGAGATACCTTGTCGTTCCATGACTGTCAGCACTTCCGCCATGGAGCAATTGAGAGGAATGTCGAGATCTTCCCGCTTGTCCTTTCTTGAAGAACGTCTGTCGTCCCTCCGATCCGGACGACCTCGATTCTTGCTGCTGTCGGGTTTACCCTTTGACTTACGATCGTCGAAAGGTTTACTCGGCTGCTTCCCTTTATTTGACTTTGGGGGCTCCAGTTCTCCCGCGGCTATCTTAGACTCCTGGACGTCAATCTGTCGCTTCACCCTCTTCTGCAAAGCCTCCATATTCCACACAGCCTTCTCAGCCACGCTGTGCATCAAGTCGGAGCCATAAGGGGCTGTCAGGTTCCGAATAAAGGTGCGGATGGTCTCGCCCTCCGAGATTTCCTCATCTATCTCTGCTACACTGGCTGTGTACCGCTGGTAATAGTGTGCCAGCGACTCGTCGGGCCTCTGCACCACCTGGGTCAGAGACCTCACGCTCTTCAACAATCACCTGCGGCCCTGATATTGTCGAATGAAGCGGTCGTGCATGTCCGCCCAACAGGTAATGCAGCCTGGGGGAAGGCTGAAGAACCAGGTCAGGGCTCTTTCTCCGAGTGTGTTTGGGAACAGTGTACACACTATATCTTCATTCGGGGCTCTACCCAGACACGCCATAAGATGCTTCTGAACATGACGGACTGGATCTCCTTCGAGATCATATTCCTTAATCTCGGGGATACCCAGCCCAGGCGGGGCGAGGGTGTCTATTAGCCGGGGAACGAAGGGATGAGTGGATCGATCCCTCAGTTCCGACACCAGCGGCTTCTGTTCTCCCATACAGATGTTCACGATCTTTACCACCTGGTCGGGAGTAATGGGACCATTCAAGGGAATGGTCCTGTTCTGTACTGGTCCTGGCCCATCAACCACGAACTTTTCCGGCTGACCAGTTGCCCTACCTCTGTCCTGGCCTCGGGGCGGGGCTTCCTGCGCATTCTGACCCTCTGTTGGTAGGGTTGCTTCCTCTAGAGGGGGCATCTCCTCCTGCCTCCTCGCAGCCTCCCTTCGGTCCAAAAGAGCCTCGACAGCCGCCAAAAACATGGGCATGGCTTCGGCCACGGCCCTCGTCAAATCTGCAGCTGGGGGAGCCTCCTGCCCCCTGTTATCCTGGTGTTGAGGGGCAACGTCTTCGGGATGCGATCCATTGTGTCCTCCTGTCTGGGAGAGCTCAGCCGGGGGATGGTTCTGGTTTTCCCCTTGTTCTGGTACTGAATTCAGGTTCGATGCAGTGGGGTGACGGGAACCACCAGATTGTCTTCTCTTGTTCTTGCCAGCCACCATAGATCGAGTAGAAGGCATATCAGCTTTTTGTTTGATTCCCACAGACGGCGCCAATGTTGGATCACGGTGGAACTCCGGTACGGATCTTGACGGCAATCCTAGCTCCTTTGCTCCACGCAATCCTGCAAGAGGGGATAGACCGGGCGGTGACCCAGAATCCCTCTCCGATGCTTAAATGAGTCTTTCGTATGACTGGCAAGCAATAAATCTCAAAGCGTATGTAATTCAACGTAAGTGATCTGAGGTGACCTCCTGCCCTTTTATAGGCAAAGAGGTGCCTCAGGTACCTGGCGAACCGTTGGGGGTGGTTAGCCCGTATCCCGTTTATCTCGTACACGATCTCGCGTATCTTAGCCATGCCCCGCGTATCTCGGCCACGATCCGTGTATCTTAACCACGTTCCGTATATTTCGGCCACGCCCCGCATATCTTGGCTTTATCCTCTGGTAACGAGTCCCGACTCCCGTCGGGGACTCCAGAGTTATCTCGTTGTGTCACCGCTCGGGGCCCCTCGTCATCGTGACAGGGCCAATCATTCTCTGGGATTCATCATCGGGGCCTACTTAAAGGCTTCTCGTCGGGAGCTTCCATCTCCACCGTCGGGACCGACTCTGTCGGGATTGGCTTCGTCGGGACTCCCTTCATCGGGACCCTTCTCCTAGGTCATCTTGACCCTTACTCTGGGCCTGGTGGGCCTGTTTACCGTTTCCTCGCCGTTAAAGGGCCTGACGGCTGTAGTCGGACCCATCAGTAACAAAAAGCAAAGATAGCTTCTACCCGATCGATGGCTGGCAAGCAAAAGAAGAGACAAGGACAATCCGGCGGTTCCCGCCATCATGCTGGAACTCTGAATTCGGGGCCGCCGGAGCGCAGTGTTGATCGGAATGATCCTCCCCCTGCTGGTTCCCAAACAGGGGGGCATCATGACGATCACGAGGATTCCGTTCGAAACTCGTTGGAGGACAGGGAAGAGATCCCGAGGAAGGACCGGGATGCTCCTACAAAGGTGGACTTGGCAAAGGCCGTGATGGATGCCATGCCGATATTCCTGGAGACTATGGAGGCTCTCCTGGACAGAAGGGAAGCAGCCAAGAAGAAGGAGGAAGAGTTGCCTCCGCCTCCGCCGAGGGAGAATCGGGACGGGCAGGAGGCCCAACCCGAGCACCAGGACAAGGGCAAGGAGCCCGCTCAGTCGGAGCAGTTCGTGATTGATGGGCCTGGACCGGTGCAGCATAGGACCATCCCTCTTAATGGTCCTATCACCCACGACCAGGTGGTGAAGATCGTGAACATCTGTATGGGGGACCAGAAGAAGATGATGTCGGAGCTGAGGGATCGATCCACTCATCCCTTTGTCCCCCGATTGGTGAACACCACTGCCCCGCCAGGACTTGGTATCCCGACAATCAAGGAGTATGATGGCGAGGGAGATCCAGTTCGCCATGTCCAGAAGCATGTTATGGCTTGTCTAGGCAGAGCCCCGGATGACGATATAGTGTGCGTTCTGTTCCCGGCCACACTTGGTGAGAGGGCCCTGACGTGGTTCTTCAGCCTTCCTCCAGGGTGCATCTCTACCTGGACACAGATGCATGATCGTTTCATCCAGCAGTACCAGGGCTGTCGACGTCTCCTGAAAAGCGCGAGATCCCTGGCTGAGGTGGTACAAAGGCCTGATGAGTCGCTTGTGCATTATTACTAGAGGTACACTGCCAGCGTGGCCGAGATTGATGAGGAGATGTCGGAGGGAGAGACCATCCGCACCTTCATTCGGAACCTGACAGCACAATATGGTTCCGACCTGATGCACAGCGTGGCTGAGAAGGCTGTGTGGAACATGGAGGCGCTGTAGAAGAGGGTGAAGCAGCAAATCGACGTACATGAGTCGAAGATAGCTGCCGGAGAGCTCGACCCTCCGAAATCGAACAAGGGGAAGCAGTCGTTCAAGCCCTCGGACGATCGCAGGAGGAAAGATAAACCCGAGAGAAGTCGGGGTCGAGGCCGTCCCGATCGGAGGGAAGACAAGCGTCCCTCGAATTCGGACAAACGGGAGGACCGTTACACTCCTCTCATTTGCTCCATGGGTGCTGTGTTGGTGGTGATGGATCGACAGGGTATCACCAGGTACCCCCCGAAGAAGGATGGAGAGTTCATGGGAGCCCGCACCGATCGCTATTGTCGTTTCCATCGCGCTAGCGGTCACGACACTAACCACTGTCGGGAGTTGAAGAAGGAGATTGAGAAGCTGATTCAGAAGGGGAAGCTCAAGGAATTTGTGGCTAGGCAACGGAGCCGATCCCGTTCCCGGTCCCGATCGCGGTCCCGTTCCCGATCCCGCGATCGGTCCCCGAAGAAGGAGAAGCCCAAGTCTTCCAATGCTCGCAAAGAGAAGCGGGGGACCATTAATGTGATCCATGGGGGATTTGCTGCAGGAGGTGATACCACGGCATCTCGAGAGGTCTATGCTTCTCAGATACCTGTTGCTGTGGTGCTGGGCAAGAGGGCCCGAACTTGGACTCCGAAGGAAGAGATGGTGATTTCCTTCTCAGCGGAGGACCTGATAGGTGTGGAGACCCCGCACGATGATGCTTTAGTCGTGACCCTGAACGTGGATGGGTACGAGATGAAGCGAATCTTGATTGATGGAGGGAGCTCCTCCGATATTTTGTTCATGGATGCGCTGGAGGCCATGGGAAAAACCAAGAAGGACTTGAAGCGTGCGGACTTCCCGATGGTCGGATTTTCTGGGTCTACCTCTTACCCGGTGGGGATGATTACCTTACCGGTTCAGTTCGGTAGTGGCTGGAAGTTGGAGAAGAGGGACGTGGATTTCGTGGTGGTCGAGTCTGCGGGGACCTACAATGCAATTATCGGGAGAACCACCATCAACCCGATGGGGGTAACTGCCTCAACTGTCCATCAGAAGATGGAGTTTCCGACCGACCACGGAGTCGGGGAAGTCAGGGGCGATCAGGTGGCCTCCAGGAAGTGCTACGTCAATGCCACTCGAAGGAGGAATCAAGAGGCTATGACTATTTTCCAGACTGATGCTGATCCCAGAGAGGAGTTCGGGCGCCCCGCTTCGATGGAAGATTTGAAGGAGGTCGAGATTGATGGACCTCAGCGGAAGGTGAAGATCGGGTCCGCTCTGTCGGAGGAGAAGGCCCAAGAACTGATTGATTTGTTGAAGAACTGTTTGCCTGGTCCCCGAGTGACATGCCATGGATCATCCCCGATATGATTACTCATGAGCTGAAGATTGACCCCGCGATCAAGCCGATTGCACAGAGAAGGCGCCCGATGAGTTCCGACAAGAAGATCGCGATCCAGGAAGAGGTGGGCAGGTTGCTCGATGCTGGATTTATTAAGGAGCTCCGATGCCAGACCTGGGTCGCCAACCCAGTCCTGGTGAAGAAGAGCAATGGCAAGTGGCGGATGTGTGTTAATTTCCGCGACCTGAACAAAGCATGCCCGAAGGATTGCTATCCGCTCCCGAGGATCGACCAGCTGGTGGATGCAACATCGGGACATGAGTTGCTGAGCTTTATGGATGCCTACTCCGGCTACAATCAGATCAAGATGTCCAAGGAGGATGCCCCCCACACCGCCTTTTATGCTGATAGCGACATCTATCACTATGTCATGCCCTTTGGACTGATCAATGCAGGTGCAACTTATCAGAGGATGGTGAACAAGCTGTTCGGGGATATGCTGGGGAAAACGATGGAGGCCTATGTGGACGATATGCTGGTGAAGTCCCGACAGGCCGAGGATCATGTTCACAACTTGGCCACGGCGTTTGAGCGGATGAGGCTTCATCAAGTTCGCTTGAACCCGACCAAGTGTGCCTTCGGAGTACACTCAGGGAAGTTTCTGGGATTCATGGTGAGCCAGAGGGGAATCGAGGTGAACCCTGAGAAGCTGAAGGCGATCGAGGAGATAAAGTCCCCGATGAACCATCGGGAGGTGCAGGTGCTGAATGGCCGATTGGCCGCGATGAATCGCTTCCTGTCCAAGGCAAGCGACCGATCCATGCCGTTCTTTGAAGTGCTGAGGGCCAATAAGAAGTTCGAGTGGACTGCCAAGTGCGAAGAGGCGTTCCAGGCACTCAAGCAGCACCTCCGCACCCTCCCGCCGTTGGCGAAGCCCATCCCAAGCGAGCCACTCTATCTGTATTTGGCTGTTTCTGAATTTGCTGTTAGCTCTGTCTTAGTGAAAGTCGTATAGGGTAATCAAGTCCCCGTCTATTATGTAAGCAAGGCACTCGCCAATTCTGAAATGAATTATCCCACCGTTGAGAAGTATCTTTATGCGTTGATTGTTACTGCTCGGAAGCTGAGACCTTACTTCCATGCGCATGAGGTTACCGTTTTGACGAATCAGCCCTTGAAACATTTTTTGAACCGACCTGATGCGTCGGGGAGATTAGTGAAATGGGCAGTCGAGCTTAGTGAGTTCCGCATTCACTTTGCTCCGAGAATGGCTATTAAGGGTCAGGCGTTGGCGGACTTCATAGCAGAGTCTATAGCCCCCGAACTGGAAGAAGCGGGCCCTGTAGAGGGGGCAACCATGGAAGTCCCGATGGCAGAGCAGTCAGAACATCCCAATGACGAAGACACTTGGGAGATGTATACCGATGGCTCCTCAAATTCAGAAGGATCGGGAGCAGGGTTCGTACTGATACCGCCAGGAGGAGGCGAGCCCCTTTGATATGCCTTGGCCTTGACGTTTAGGGCCACCAACAATGAAGCTGAATATGAGGCTCTCATCACCGGCCTCAAGATTGCCAAAGGAACGGGAGTTGGTCACTTAAAGGTGAAGTGTGATGCTAGCCTGATTGTGAACCAAGTCCGGGGGCGATACGAGGCAAAGAGCCCGATGATGAAAAAGTACCTTCGTGAGGTTCAAACCCTGAAGGAGAGTTTTAAGAGCTTCGATATTGAGGCGATCCCGAGGGAGGATAATGTGGAAGCAGATGCCTTGAGCAAGTTCGCCTTGGGGGCACCCCTCGATGAAAGTCGGAAGGTGCACTTCTTGGAGAAGGTGATCCTGTCAGCCACCGATCAATCGGAGGTATGTGCCATCGAGACCGAATCGGAGGAGCCCACTTGGATGACCCTGATAGCCGCGTACCTGACTACGGGGGCAGTCCCCGATGATGAAGTAGCAGCCGGCAAATTACGCCGAATCGCGGTCAATTATGTGATAATGGACAATTAGCTGTATAAAAAGGGGTATTTAACTCCTTACTTGAAGTGTGTGGCTGAGCCCGACACAGATCGGATCCTTAGGGAGGTGCACGAAGGATACTCGGCTTGTCATGAAGGCGCCCGATCCATCGTGAGGAAAGTGCTGAACCTGGGCTATTACTGGCCCTCGATGAATAAGGAGGCAACGATGCTAGTCCGATCCTGTGACGCTTACCAGAGGTACGCCCCGAATATCGTGGCTCCAGCTGCCGATTTGACGTCCATCAAGAGTGATTGGCCCTTCGCGCAATGGGGAATCGATTTGGTGGGACCCCTTCCAGTTGCAAAAGGTCAGTGCCGATATTTGATTGTGGCTATTGATTATTTCTCGAAGTGGATAGAAGCTAAGGCATTGGCCAAGACAACGGGGAATCATATCCTCAAATTCCTCCAGACCCATATTATATCCAGATACGGGATCCTTAAGGTGTTGATCAGTGATAACGGCCCTCCGTTTAACGGGGTCAAGTGGAAGGAGTACCTGGAGGAACTGAAAATTGAGCATCAGACAGCCTCTGTCCATCATGCTCAAACCAATGGACAGGTGGAGTCGGCCAACAAGATCGTGATGGATGGCCTGAAGAAGAGGGTCCATGTCTTGAAGGGCAAATGGCTGGACGAGCTGGAAAATGTGCTTTGGGCTGTTAGAACAACACCCAAACGATCGACTGGGGAGACTCCGTTTGGCCTTGTATATGGCACGAAAGCAGCTGCTCCCGTTGAAACAGTTGTGGCATCCCATCGGACGAGGTATTATGAACCTCTGTCGAATGATGAAATGAGGCGTCTGGACTTGGACTTGGTCGAAGAGAAGAGGCGGAATGCCGAGGAGACCCAGGCTCGGATGCGCTTGGCAACGACCCGATATTACAATTGGCGAGTCAAGTCTCGACAGTTCTTTGTCGGGGAACTGGTCTGGAGTCGGAACGAATTTACCCTTTTGGATCGGATCAACAAGATGTCACCAAAATGGGAAGGACCTTATAAGGTCGTGGGGATGCCAGCTCGAAATGCGTACAAGTTGGAAGACCTCGATGGCAATGTGTTGAAGCATTCTTTTAGTGGTGAACACTTGAAGAAATGTCATGCCTAATATTAGTCGCCTTTAGTGGTGCAAGTTGTTTATCGTTTAATTTGATATAAACAGGTTTTCAGCTATCAATGAATAAAGAGGTTCCTTCCGACTAAATCGCCTTAAGTGGCGTGGATAAATCGCCTTAAGTGGCGTGGATAAATCGCCTTAAGTGGCGTGGATAAATCGCCTTAAGTGGCGTGGATAAATCGCCTTAAGTGGCGTGGATAAATCGCCTTAAGTGGTGTGGTCAAATCGCCTTAAGTGGTGTGGTCAAATCGCCTTAAGTGGTGTGGTCAAATCGCCTTAAGTGGTGTGGTCAAATCGCCTTAAGTGGTGTGGTTAAATCGCCTTAAGTGGTGTGGTTAAATCGCCTTAAAGGGTATGGTTAAATCGCCTTAAGTGGCGTGGCTAAATCACCTTAAGTGGTGTGGGTAAAATTTCTTAAGTGACGTATCGAATCATTCTAAGTGGTATGATCAAATCGCCTTAAGTGGCGTGGTTAATTCACCTTAAGTGGTGCAGCGATAATCGGAACCAAAACGGATTGATATTATAAAAGCCTAAAAGGTTCACGACAAAGAAGGATATTACAAGGATTCGAAAATAAAGCGTTAAGCTTGATCCTTGGCAGCATCGAGGGGAGCAGAGTCCACGAGGTCCGTGGCAGAAGGCTCCGCGATCGGAGGATCGGATCCTGGAAGATTGGCCGCGGGAGGATCGGACCCTTGGAGGTCAGCCAGTGAAGGGTCGATTGTCGGGGCATCAGTTGTCGGGAGGTCTGTACTTGGAGGCTCCACCGTGCCTTCAGCACCCGCAGTCCCCTCGGGGGTGTTGGCCCCGTCGCTCTCCTCGGAAAGCTGAAATACCTCTCCGCGAAGGGGGCGAGAGTCCGTGACTTGGTGAAGTCAATGGCACTGCCATACTCCAGATGGAGCTCCTCGACAGCATTGAGCAAGGTGGTCTCCATCTCCGCGTTGCAGAACCTCACCGCGTCCACTTTGAAATCCTCGGAGCCTCGATAATCTTCCCGACCCTTGGCCTCAGCCTCAGCCAGCCTGATGGGGAACTCAGGGATTTCCCGCTCCATCTGTTGGGACCGATTGGTGAGAAGGACCTTCTCAGCCTCCAGTCCCGCCTTGACGTCCTCAAGGGCCTTCTTCTCGAGGACGAGCCTGTCCCGATCCTCCGCGCTCCCCTGCTGCTCTTCCTTGAGCTTTTTTCGCTCCTGCTTCAGCAGCCGCTCGAAGTCGTGGACCTGCCTCAGGAGGTCCCGAGTCTTCTGGTTAAGGAGGGCCTGCTCCTTAACCAGCTTACCCCTCGACGATTCGGAGGCAGCCAAATCCTCCTCGAGCTTGGCCAAGACCTCGGGGGCCGCCTTAGCTCGCTCCTGCTGAAGGGCCTCCTCCAGGGCCAGGATGTACCCGAAACAGCGGTGTTGGTCCGCCATTTCCTGTGAAAAAGAAAGGAAGAGGTTAGTACATGAGAATATTTTACCTAATATACTAAGTGTAAAAACAAGAAGCCTTACCTCCACGCGACGAACGGCCATTTCGAGAATGTCCGTGTGGATGTCTTCCCGGGCCAAGGAAAGCGAAAGCTTTAAAGATGGCGGAACTGAACCTGCCAGCAGGTGCAGACCCAGTTCCGGTGGTGCATCGCCCCGACGGAGCGGGACCCCTTGCAATGACTCGATCGGGGTCCAGGGAGCCGCCGCCTGGTCGGGGGTGTAAAGCTGATAGAAACTCCCGTCTAGGGGGAGAGGGGGAAGGACGACCTGAGTGTCGGAGGTGCGCGCCTCCGAGCCGCCGTGAGACCCGGTCGTCCCTTCAGGAGTCAGGCTCAAAATTGGCGAATACTGTTGTGCTGGGGAAGATGGAAGCAGCCCCTCGGGAGTGGGCTCTAATGGGGTCTGCCTCACCCCCCGACGGCGAATCAGGGCTGGACCTTCGCTCACCTCCTCGGAAGAATGAGAAACGTCCATGTCAACCACCCGACGGAACTGACCGTCCGTCGGTGCATCTTCAGTCCCCGATCCTCTCGGGGCAGGAAGTGGAAGGAGGGGCTCTCCGACCCGGGCGTCGGAGGGTGGCACCCCCGCTGAAGCTCCAACTCCCGATTGACCTGCAGCTGGAGGACGAGAAGCTTCAGAAAGATAATCAGGGAGTTGATCGGGATCCTTACACCAAATGACGCGACGGGAGAGATACTGGTATTTCCCGTAATAATTGTAATAACCCGCTTTAAGGATGCGGGGAGTTTCTCCTTGCAGGATGCGGTTGATCCCTTAGATTCTGGCTTTCTTATTGGAGGGGATTAACTCCTCGGGAATACGCTTTCTGTATAATCAGATGGCTAATCGGAGCTGCTTACCTTCTTCGGGAGTCTGGGTGTTGAAGATCCTCTCCATCTTCTCCACCCGGGCCCGCTTGACCTCCTCCGCAGATGGAGGTGCCGATGAGGAGGCGGCCCTCTTCGAGGACTTCCTCTTCCTTGCGGGGCGTTGGACGGCATCGGTCTCCGCCTGCTTAAGCATGATATTGGTCAGCATTGATACCTTCTTAGCTGCAAAGACGAAAACAAAGGTGCAATTAGGATATTACCCAAGGAACGACATTGGAGGGGGCGTCGTAGAGTTGACCCCCGGAGACAGCATCGAGGAGACGGATCCCGGCCAGAACCAGATCCCGCTCCACGATGGAGTTGGCATCGAGGGGAGCGAAGGAATCCCCCCAGCGATAGAGTTGGATGTACTGGAGAATTTGAAAATCCTCCTCAGAGTAAGTGTGATAAGCAGGAGGAGGGTCTGCTTCAACCTCCCATCGGGGCCATGGGATGGAGCTGTTCCGGATGAAGAAGTAATTCTTCTTCCAGCCGCTGTTGTCAGGCCCCGAGTCAGTGATGAGCCCCCGACCTTTGGCGACTTTCCAGGTGTCGCCGTTCCAGCTATATCGGGAGAGCTGCGCCTTGCTCCATTTAGGCATCCGCGGGTAGAAGGCACAGACCCCGACATCATTGCACTTCATTCCATAGAAGGTCCGGAAAAGCCGGAGGCTATAGGTCCACTGTTGGCGGAGGCAAATGACATGGAAGGCATTCCACACACGGATGGCGTGGGGGGAAAAAGTAGTCGGATGTGTTTTGTAATATTCACACATCTCGACTAGATCCCCACAGAAAGGGAATCGGATCCCCGCCGATACTTGCCCGGTGGAGACAAATACCTCCCCTTCCCGGGGACGAGTGACCATAGGGTCGCCCGGGATGCGAGGGCGAGGATAGGGGTAGCGAGGCTCCCAGGTGGAAGTGATACATCCCTCCCGGAGAGCTTCGTCATAGGCGTTTTCCGAAATCTCATTACAGCCATAATCAAACTTGAAGGGCTTTCTCCCCCCCAAAACTGGATTCACCGTCTGGAAAATGATCAGAGCAAGAAAAGGCACAGTTGATTTTTGGAAAAATCCGGGTAAGTTGATCGAGATAAAATAAAAACTATGCTAATAGTTTTTTCGGAATCGGAGGAGGAATCTTACCAGACATGCTGAATTGGGGAAGAAAAGATGATCCTGATGGTCGGAGATCCTGGTTGCTGGAGCGTTGATCAGAAATCAGAAAGGAGAGCTTGAGCTTTTGAAATTGCAGAGGATGAAGCGGTGAAGGAGAAATGAATAGTGCCAGGATTTGGGGGTTTTATAGGAGAGAGGATAGCCGAAGAGACGTTGCAATCCGGACCGCTGAAGATGAAACGCTTCAACCTGAGTCGTTGAGACGCTAGCGACAAAACGACTAAAAAGTGCTTTTTCAGAAAAAGCAGACACGGGTACCCAAGCCGTCGCTTCATCACCCACTGCATTTAATATTTGAGTAACCGAGAAATCTTTTCGGATTTGGTGGTTATCCTCGGAATATTGGGGAATCATGGATGAGAAGATCTGCGTCAGAAGATTTTTTGTAAAGTTAAAAGCCTCCGATGCCAATACCGGGAGGTCCGGAGTTGGAAGACACGACGAAATGTAAGTCCCTCATGTCTTGGTGGCAAATGATGGGTTTCGATATAGCCGTTAGGCCCATTAACGACGACTAAACGGTGAAGTAGGTCCACTGGGCTCCAAAAGAGGCTTAGAGGACCAATACGAGGGGTCCCGACAAGGTCGGTCCCGACATATGAGCTGTACGCTCCCGATGATATGCCTTTGAGTAGGCCCCGATGATATGCCTTTGAGTAGGCCCCGATATTGAATCCCTGAGGATATTGGCCATGTCCCGATGACGAGGGGCCCCGAGCGGTGACCAAAGGAGATAACTCTGGAGTCCCCGACCTCCGTCGGGACTTGCTACCAGAGGATGAGGCCGAGAAACATGCCCACTATCAGCGTAGTGGGAAAGTGGCCTGAAAAGACGGAACGTGGGCAAGTGACCGAGATAAATGGAACGTGGGCTAACTGCCCCTGGCAGTTACCTCGACAGGTAACTGGGGTAACTCCTCCCCTATATAAAGGAAGGAATTACCTCAGAACTGATATACTTTTGACACTCATACTTTCATACATACTTGCCTACATCGAGATACTCATTTAAGCATCGGAGAGGGATTCTGGGTCACCGCCGGTCTATCCCCTTATTGCAGGATTAATTGGAGCGAAGGAGTTCGGACTTCCGTCAAGAACGTGCCGGAGTTCCAACCGTGATCCAACAGAGGGAAGAGACGAAAGGATGAAAAAACCTTCGCTAACATGACTTCGGTAAATACACACGCACCTTAACAGTGCTATAGTTATGTTATCCAATTTATTTTAAAAAACTTGAAGTTATCAAAATGTTTAAAGAACGAAAATAAAAAATTTGTTGAACTACTGCTCCATAGCATCATCATCTATCAATTTGATAATTAACCCCTTGCTAATTAATTATTTTTTTATGCAAAAAGAAAGCAGATCAATCGAAGAACACTGATGTGCTCCAACTCCAACATTGAGCTGTATCGAATTTCCATCGTCTACTTGCCATTGTTCTTCCTTGTTTCTACTGGAAAGTTCTGATTCCGCCAATTCTCCATACTTCTGATTACGGCAACTCTCGCCGAGCGCGGCCAGTACCGCACCCTAGTTCCCGCCGGCCAATCTAAACCAAAATATGGCGGTGTCGGAGGAAGAGTGTTCTGCCGCCAGGTCTCGGCCGCAGGCATCAGCATCCAACAACACTCACTACCTTGCCAAGTGCGTTCTCAGGGGAAGCGCTGTCCTCCAGGTCGTGTATGGTCGAATTCGTTCTCCTTGTTCCCGGGACATCGTTTTTGGCAAGGTTCTTCTCTACCACCCTTCTTGCTCTAATGTTAGTTCCTCTATTTGCTTAGAATTTCGGTAGGCTCTGGTGGCTGTTCATTGGGTGTTCGATGATTTCTACTGGAACAACTGTATACAACAGATGATTATTGCTTTTCTTTGTGGCACTGGTTGCCATAGATTGCCCGATCAGTTCCTGGCCTGATCGCTGGTTCTTCTTCTTTTATTGTCGTGATAAACTGATAGAAAAAACTTGGAGCTCATCTAGTGAACATGGCATTTCTTAAGTTCGAGCTTTTAGGTAGAGTGAAAGCACACTTTGAAGTTTCTGTGTACTGTTTTCTTTAGTTACTTGTAGATATAGCTCTTAACATAAATAAGAAGCCGTTGGGGGTTTGCTGAAGTAAGTTGATGGTTTGACAGCGTAGCAATGATCTTTAATCATTTTATGCTTGCTATTTCAAAAAGCATCACTCTGTACAGTGAGTAATTCTGTTGGAATTGATTTAGGATATTACTCTACAATCCTATCAACTTTTAGGACTCTTTGAACATCAGCTTCTTACATTTTTGCTGGCTGGGTATTTGGGCTGATATGGGTCGTGATATATGTCACTTTATTGATCTTATTTGCTGGGAGATGACAAGTCCTTAACTTACACTTGTTAAGGCGGACTCAAGAACAGTAACTCTTAGTATCGATGAAATATCTGATTTGGTATTTGCCAATTGAAGCGAAGAGTTTTTTCTATAATTGCTCAAGAGAAGTGGTGAATGTCTCTTGGAGTCCTACTATGTCGTATGCATTCACCGCAAATCTTCAATATTACTTAAATTTAGCATTAGGGAGATAGATGGTTAACAAAAATCAAATTTTTCAAAAATTAAGCTATTGTCCCTGTTAGCCTTAATTCTATTGCCTTCTCTTACTGTGCTGCCATTGATTTTCTGTAGGAGACATCCATAGAATTGGTGGTAATTGGGAATGACGGAATAGTGCAGTCTCTCTGTGAACAGCCCATTTTTGGCACCATTAAGGATCTTGGTATCTTGCCTTGGAATGAAAAATTCGATGCACAAAATCCAAAGGTATTTTGTTTATTTACATCTCTTGGGTAAGTTCTGCAGATATATTCCCTTTTTTGAAGACAGATGGAGATCACCCTATTTTCTTGTATGATAGAAGCAATAGTCTCTTGCTTTTGGCCAGCTTGTATTCGTTCTAACAAAAAATTGTCTATATGATTTGTTTAAAGATGATTGGGAGAGATCTTCTGATTGTTCTTTCTGATTCCGGGAAGCTCTCGTTTCTCACATTTTGCAACGAAATGAACAGGTACTGTCTCTTTATGCGTTTGACAATTGTTGGTTATCTTTGAGTTTAGTTGCATTATTGTGCTCTTGAAAAGTTGGCCTTTGTAAGTTGGTGCATTTGTGATGTAGGTTTTTCCCTGTGACTAATATTCAACTGTCTAATCCTGGTAATTCACGGAATCAGTTGGGGAGAATGTTAGCAGTTGATTCAACGTAAGCTTCTAACACCATCCCTATTTCCATGAATACATTGATTTATTGATAATGTATTCGATACTTTGATGTGTTCTTTTCCTGGTCATGGATCAGTAACTCTCCAACAAATTGAAGGCAACAAACTCTGCTTGTTTCTTTTCTGGAGCAGTGTTATGTGCCTGGGTTATGGATCAAGGCAAGGGGTGATGAATAGGGTAAATGGACCTCAATAAAGAGAGAATCAACGTCTTGGCTCTTTAGAGAGAGAATCCAATCTCTCGACTCTTTAGAGAGAGTGCCCACCTTTGAAACTAGGTTTTGATAATTAGCTGCTTACCTCTTTATTCATTACTTTTCCCTTTCAATAGGACTCAACCATTACAATATTAGGAAATCGATATATAATATGAAATATGTGATATATATTCCCTATTAGTACCTATTGAATAATCGTATTAACTAAATACTAGTTTCCTATTATGATAAACTTCTAAAATAGACTAGACGTATGAACCTAGTAACTGATTAACTAATAGCCGACCCGTCTAACTAGTGACTGTAACAATCTGTAACTCTTATTTCACACTAAAATATTGGATGGGACGAGGAACTTTTTGCCCAACTATATAGGATTTTATAGAAAAAGAATAAGTTATTTAACACACAGTTTCCACCACCTGTATGGATTTGTTTGAACTGCAAATTGGCTGTCCAGTTAATATTGATTAATGTTGTGCACACACGATCGTTAGAAGAGTGCTACAGTGGCAGACAGTCCTTGATGTGAAAAATCAGAACTGCAGTCATCCAAGTGCTGTTGAAGAAAAACTATCCACTTTGAATATTGTTTGAGCTTTTGGATTTTGCAATTCGCTAGCCTAGTAGACATATTACTGTGGAAACTGGGCTGACCGTTGAGGTTATGGTGCTGGAAATGGGTGTGTTTGGACTAACATAAGGAATTTAAGAAGTAATAAGTGTCTGGCCGGTGCTGAGTTCACTTTGGTTGGTATTTGTTCTCTCTTCTGTGTATGAATGCTTAGCTTTTGTTGATAAACATGAGGGAGTTCATCTATGGTGGAATGCTTCTTGCTTTTTTGTTTTTGGTTAATATATTATACGGTGTCCTCTAGAATTCCCCCTCCCCCTCTTTGCAAAAGGTTCTTGCATCTGCAAGGTTCATATATATTATTTATGTGAACAATGTGGAAGTCTCATCCTCACCTTTGCTTTTCTGTAATTAATTTATTTTAAAACTATTAAGGTATTATAAACTTGTATGAAGATAATTTTTTTTGGCCATTGTAAAGAGAAAATGAATACTAGATAAATATAAGATTATTCCCTTATTTTTAAAATAATTTTAAACAAACTTAATAAGGATACTATGGTTAAGAAAAAGACCAGTGTCCTCCGTCTCCTCTATATTAGTAAATAGTTATGTAACGTAGGCTATAACGCCACACACTTTTCTGCACTAGGCTTTGTGCTGCTTCCTTTTGTGGCGACCCGCTTGTATTTGTTATCAAGATGATAAAAGCTTGTCAAAGTAATCATGTGAGTTGCTGTGCTAGTTTAGGTGCAGTTTTTTTATGTAATAATATTATGCTCAACTGGCTCTAGCTCTTTCAAGGTAAATTATTTGTGACTCGATTATCTATTGCTTTTCCATGTTAACACGAAATCAACACAGATTCTATGTAGCATGAAATCAACATAGCATGAAAATATAAATTTTGTGATAGCAGTGTGGAGTATATAAATCAGGGTCATCTTTGCTATACAAAAACCCGAGTACATCTCTCGGTAAAATACAATACCCAAAGTCTGTTGCTCACTTGCTTTTGCCTTGCTGTTTCTTGTGTAGGGGTTGTTATATTGCTGCTAGTGCATATGAGGACAGATTGGCTCTCTTTTCAGTTTCAGTGCCTGCTGGGAGCAATATTATTGATAAGGTTTGTATGGACATAATTGCAGATTGATGTTCCTATTGTTTTGCATAGCCATAAATATACTTCTCTTACGGCTATGTTCTGAACATTTTTTTTGGCCATATGTTCTGAACATTGGATTTCTATGTTTTGGCTGATCAACTCCCAGAAACTATTTTATCCTCCTGAGACTGAAGGTGAAGGGGTTGCCAGTACCGGGAGTGTGGCTCCAAAGACAAGTATATGTGGTACTATATGGAGCATGTGCTTCATTTCAAGTGAAGTAAGCAATGAGCGTGATCCTGTCCTGGCCATTCTTTTGAATAGGTACAGTCATATCTTATTTCCTCTTATACTGGTTCATCTAGCTGCATGATAAATGCTGTTGTGCCTGCTATCATTTTCCCCCGCGAATTTATAATATTATTTATAGAAACATTTTCATTGTAGAACATTCTTAAACTGATCAAATTAATACTGCAGGAGAAATTCAAGCCTGAATGAACTGCTGCTATTTGGATGGAACATCAGAGAAAATGACTTATACCTAATATCTCCGTATGTTGAGGCAGGACCACTAGCACTTGACATTATCGAGGTGCCTCATCTTCCTGGATTTGCCTTTCTGTTCAGGGCGGGAGATCTTCTCTTTATGGATCTCAGAGATGCACAGAATCCCTGTTGTGTATGCAGAACTGCCATTGATATTTTAAACCCTACAGTGGAGGAGCTGGACTTTGTTGAAGAGCCATGTAGCATAGATGAAGTTACGTTGGATGATGAAGGTTTATTTAATGATGCTGCCTGTGCTCTATTAAAGCTTAGGGATCATGATCCAATGTGTATAGATAGTGAAAGCAGCAGTATGAAATTAAATTCTAGATATATGTGCTCATGGACTTGGGAACCGCAAAATCACAGAACTCCTAGGTTGATCTTTGGTTTAGATACAGGGGAGCTTTTTATGGTTGAAATTTCCCCGGAGTCTGACTATGATGTGCTAAGAGTTCATATATCCAATTGTCTCTATAAAGGTCTTCCTTGCAAGGCGCTTCTTTGGGTAGAAGGAGGACTTTTAGCTGCTATTGTTGAGATGGGAGATGGAATGATCATGAAGTTGGACAGTGGAAAACTAATTTGTGACAGCCCTATTCAAAATATTGCACCTATACTTGACATGTCACTTGCAGATTTCCATAATGAGAAGCAGGACCAAATGTATGTTTGTTGTGGTGTTGCCCCCGAGGGATCATTAAGAACTATTCGGAATGGTATCAGTGTAGAAAAGCTGTTGAAGACTGCCCCTATATATCAAGGAATAACTGGTACCTGGACAATGAAAATGAAACTTTCCGATCCGTATCATTCTTTTTTGGTACTGTCCTTTGTCGAAGAAACTAGGGTACTGACTGTTGGTCTGAGCTTTATTGATGTGACTGATTCTGTTGGTTTTCAGCCAGATGTCTGTACGTTGGCTTCTGGCCTTGTAGCTGATGGTTTACTTATCCAGATTCACCATAATGCTGTCAGGCTTTGTCAGCCTAACAAAGTTGCCCATTTTGAAGGCATTCCATCATCATCTCCTGTCTCCACATCTTGGTTCCCAAGGGATATGAGCATCAGTATGGGAGCAGTGGGGCAAAATTTTGTAGTTGTCTCTACTTCTAATCCTTGTCTCCTAATAATTCTTGGGATTAGATTCTTATCAATGTACAACTATGAAATATATGAAATGCATCATCTAAAATTGCATAGTGAAGTTTCTTGTATTTCTGTCCCTCAAAAGTGCTTGGCAAGAAGACGGTCAGATTCACATGTCAGTATTGACAATCACCATCCTGCAGCCCTCCCTCCAGGAGTTCAAAGTGGAACTACTTTTGTGATTGGCACACACAAACCTTCGGTGGAAGTTCTTTCTCTTACACCTGACCATGGCCTTAAAATTATTGCTTCAGGGACAATTTCTGTAACAAACACAATGGGGACTGCAACCAGTGGCTGCATCCCTCAGGATGTGAGGCTTGTTCTCGTGGATCGGTTATATGTTCTCTCAGGTCTGAGGAATGGAATGCTGTTACGCTTTGAGTGGCCAACTTCTTCATGGATGTTTCCCGAAGAGCAATCGTATTTGGGGCCTTCTGCAAGCTCCTTTTCTGGGAAGGCAGCAATGAGACCTGATAAGAGGTCCTCACATTCTTTTGGTCTAAGAGTGCCTCATTTTAGTTCCTCGGAGCATATTAAGGATAACAGTTCAATCAGTCTGCAATTAATCGCCACTCGCCAGATTGGCATAACACCTGTATTTTTGGTTCCTTTAAGTGATTTGCTGGATGCGGATGTTATTGCTCTGAGTGATAGGCCCTGGTTGCTACAAACAGCAAGGCATAGCCTGTCTTATACTTCTATTTCTTTTCAACCTTCAACACATGTAACTCCTGTTTGTTCAGCAGAATGCCCTGGCGGGGTTCTTTTTGTTGCGGAGAACAGCTTACATTTGGTAAGAGGCTCCCTATTATTATTACTCTCAGATTTTGTTCTTGTTATCCAATTTAGCATCTTTGACATGTCCTGTAATTTAGAAAGAAAAAAGTTCCAACAAAGGTTCACATAAATGTATAGTATTTTTTTTGTTAAGCATTCAAGCTTTCTGAAATCGCCTCATTACCTTTTTCAGTTTAAGTGCATTTCAAGTGTTAATGATTTTACTTCTGTGTCCGAGTTCGAAAGGTTGGCAGGAAGACTCTATTCCCGAGGAAACTGATGTTTCTGCTTGATTCCTACAAGTCTAGAACTAATGAGCTGTCTTGTGTTCTGATAATACTTTCATTATAAGAAGACAGTAAGAAAGTCCAACCGAGTTGACACGCTAAAGTGAAAACCAACATCCTATCTGCACTCTATCGAGGAAATAAATCTTTTTGCACTATGCGAAAATATTTATGGGTTTTAGTCAATTTCTCAAACTCTTTGCAGAAGGATTTTTAGGTGTCATTCATGCCTCTGAAATATCTCATATCCCATTAATGTGAACTGGGGACATAAGTATCCCATTCAATCCAGTGTTCTTAATATTATCTTTCTAAAATGTTCAGTGGATTCATTATTTTCTCTAGGTGGAGATGGTGCACAGCAAGAGGCTTAACGTGCAGAAGTTTCCGATTGAAGGGACTCCAAGGAAGGTCCTATATCACCGTGCAAGCCGACTATTAGTTGTTATGAGGACTGAATTGAGTAATGATACATGTTTGTCAGATGTTTGTTGTGTTGATCCATGCACTGGAGCAGTGTTATCAAGTTTCAATCTTGAACCTGAAGAAATTGGTAAATCCATGGAGTTGGTTAGGATTGGAAATGATGATATCCTTGTGATTGGAACTAGTCTTTCTTCTGGTCCGGCTATAATGCCCAGTGGTGAAGCAGAAAGGTGCATCATTCATTTTTATCATATTTCTTTTTCGCTTTCCATCTATGTTAAGCTACTTTTCAGGGTCTTCTTTTGCTACAGTAGTGGTAATATTTTATGGCCGCTTCTGTGAATATGCTCATCTCAGAGGACTCTCTTGTAACCCTAATATGGTGTTTCTTTTACAGTACAAAAGGCCGTTTGGTTGTGCTCTATCTTGAGCAAATGCAAAATATAGATTACGGATCAACGGCATTCTTTCCGAGGACTGGGTCCTCTTCTCTACGTGCATCACCCAGTCGTGAAATAGTTGGGTGTGCTATGGAGCATCAGTCAAGCAGCAGTGCTTGCAGCTTTCCAGATGATAATAGTGAAGGAAGCAAACATGAAGCGAATGAAGTTTGGCAGCTACGGTTAGCGTATTCAACTGTATGGCCTGGAATGGTTCTTGCTATCTGTCCTTATCTAGAACGCTACTTCCTGGCATCTGCTGGCAATGCTGTAAGTTCCACTTCCATATTGATATGCTTCCACCTTTGCATGTGTTGATGTCCCATAGTTACCTGTTTACAACTTTTGCTTTTTTTAATTTATTGTTTCTTGCTCTTTCAACAGTTCTATGTATGTGGCTTTGTGAATGAAAATCCTCAAAAAGTGAAGAGGTACGCTGTTGGAAGGACACGCTTTATGATTACGTCGTTGCAGTCACATCTTACTAGGATTGCTGTGGGGGATTGTCGTGATGGCATCCTATTCTATTCTTATCATGAGGTTGGCATCTTGTTCCTTTATTCATAATTATGTTCATTGAATATAATATGTTCTTTTATATTTCCAGAACTTTTATATTTTTAAATTTAAATATACAAATAAATGTAATTAATTAAGCACACTACTTGAGATTAACTTTTTGTGCCACTTTACATATTTTACTTAATCAACATATGAAGCAGAAAAATTAAATGGTAAAGTAATTAAATTAGTATTTTAAATATACTATAATTCGCGAATGTTTCATAGCATTAGATGACATCTTTAGTACCTATACCTACTAAATAATAATAAAACTATAGCAATGGCATGTTCTAGTATGTTCGGGCCGTGTACTGTTCTCAATGGGTTAGCTGGATCTCCTTAGCAATGATAGCTGCCTCCTGAGAAAAGGAAAGACATATGGTTGTGGATCTCCTGAGAAAAGGAAAGACATATGGTTGTGGATAAGAGACTTGAAGAATGCCATGGCTTTCAGTTTCATCTTCATCCTCCCAGAATTTTGAAGCATGTTATTTTTTGTAGTACCATATGCACGTGTTGGCCTTGACAGGGATAAGGAATAAGAATGTGCATGGTTTTTTTATCAGTTAGGAGATTCTTATAGATGGGGTAGGATCTCTAGGTCTTAATATAGGCTCCCTTCTATTCATAGTCTAACTCTTTAGTGTCTTTCTCTCTTAATGCTAGGATTCCAGGAAACTTGAGCAAGACTACTGTGATCCATCACAAAGATTAGTTGCTGATTGTGTCCTCGCAGATGTTGATACTGCTGTCGTTTCAGATCGCAAGGGGAGTATCACTGTCCTATCATGTCCAGATCATACAGAAGGTATGGATTGTCTGTTTTAATACATACGTTTTTTGCAGCAGGCCATTGCTTATTTTTTCTGTTCTCTTATCTTGCTTTCTGGTGGATGCGGGTTTTCAGTTGATGAGATTTGGCTGTTGGGTTTCTAGCCTAGGAATTTACTCTCGGTCTTTCTTCCTGCATATGGAAGTTTATACAATGTGTTGTTTTTTCTTTTAGGTTTTCTGATTAAATTTTCTATTATTTCAGACAATAATGCAAGTCCAGAGAGCAATTTGACATTAAGTTGTGCATATTATACGGGAGAAATTGCAATGAGTATCAAAAAGGTATATCCTTCTCCCCTTCTGGTTAACATAGTTCTGGATTTTGAGACATATGAGACTGCACATACCTTTTATTTTATTTTTTCTCCATTAATGGATTTATATCAAGACACTACCTTGTTAACATAGTTCTGCATTTTGAACTTTTTTTTTTTGGCTGAATGCATTATGAAACTTCACATGCATTTTTCTATTTCTGGATTTTTTTTACTGAATATTGGAGAGAGATCCTGAAAAGAATGGCTAATTCTGATTCATTATAATCAGGGCGAGATGTAATACGTCAAATGGATGAATTGGAAAAAAGTACATTTTTTAGACTAAAATCGAACAATGTCAAAATTTAGGAGGTGTACAGTTCCGCCGTCGTCCTTTAGCGGCTCGTCACTAATTATCATATATCTTGTTCAGATCAACCATTGATTTTCCTGAGATTGTTTCAGTAATTCTTGGAAACTTTGCCAATGCACCTTAACCTTTAAACAATTTCAGTTAATGCATCCCTGGGTTTGTAACCTTCAATTTGGTTGAACGCATTTTGAAGTTCAAGACGTTGCTAACTGCCTCTCCATGATTTGCCATCAGAATTTTCCTTTTTGTTCCTTTATCTGGTTGATCTCGGACCCCTAACATGTATATGATGGCTATGGCATCATCATATATTTTTTAAAATGCACATATCTTTAATAAGATATGTAGAACATAAAAAATTAATCCGTCATGCCATCCATTTGAGGGATGAGGTACGGAAGAACTGCAGGAGGCCTACAGAAGGTCAAACCTAGGGCTTTCCTAGACTAAGGGATAAAGCCTTGGGTTCCCTACAACCTGGGGGTTCAGTCAGATCCCTGGGTGGTTGAGCCATGGGTTCGCAAGCCTTTGGTTTGATGAACTAGGGATCGGAGATCCTAAGGATGAACCCTAGAGGTTCAGCAACCTAAGGATCTTGTCATGGTGTCGATTCCTCTTATGCTCTTTATATTAATCTTATGTATTTAATAAGATCTGTCTCTGTTGAATGTATTGCTTTAGTATTGCAAAATAATTGTTAGTCGGGTCCCTAGTTTGTATGAAGATGTTAGTCTGTTATCTTTTCTAAATTTAGGATTTTGTTTTTCTGTTGTTAAGTTGAGAGATTGGTCTGTAAATTCAAAAGTTATCATCATCTATATAAGCTGAAGTAGTCAAAGTGAATAAAACAAGAACTTGTAGTCATATTCTCCTCTGCTCCTTTCACTACTGCAAGTTACTTACAACTGGTATCAGACTAATAGTTTCGTACAAGCTAGGGACTCGACTAACAATTATTTTGCAATACTGAAGCAATACATTCAACACTCCTCCTTTTCTTCAAGGATTGCAGACTCTAATCTTCTGCCGTATTCACTTAACCACTTCCAGTTTAAAGGTTCAAGAGTTTAAGGCAGAAGATTCGAGTCTACAATCCTTGAAGGAAAGGAGGAGTATTGAATGTATTTATTCAGTATTGCAAAATAATTGTTAGTCAAGTCCCTAGTTGGTAGGAAGTTGTTAGTCTGTTATCTTTTCTACATTTTGGATTTTTTTTTTTTCCGGTTTGTTAAGTTGAGAGAGTGATCTGTTACAGTCTCCTAGTTTTCAGGTTTCCTATCATCAGCTATATAAGCTGAAGTAGTCGAAGTGAATAAAACTAGAAGTTGCAGTCATATTCCCCTGTGTTCCTTTCACTACTGCAATTTTACTTACAGTCTGCTTTCTATTTATTTCAAGAATGTGCTGCTATGAGAACCCCTATTGGTACCTCTAAGAAGCTTGATTTGATTTTTCAGGGTTCATTCTCTTATAAACTTCCGGAAGACGAAGCATTGAAGGTTTGTGGTAGTCCTATTGTGAATGTGGATTTGATGCAGAACATAATCATTGCCAGTACGTTATTGGGAAGCATCATAATCCTTATACCAATATCAAGGTACAAATATCATAGAAAATGACATACAGTACTTTAACATACGTACAACTTTGAAATGTGAAGGAATGAGATTGATCTATATTTCTTACTTAACTAAAAGTAAATGCTAATTGTTTCAATATAACATAACATATATACGTCAGAAAGTCTTAACTGTTTTATCCATAAGAGATGGTTTGTTAATCTGATTTCATTTTTTTTTTTACTGAATGGCACCCCTTCTACAGGGAAGAACACGAAGTATTGAAAGCAGTGCAAGCTAAACTGGCGGTCCATCCACTGACAGCACCTGTTTTAGGAAACGATCATAATGAGTTCCGAAGTCGTGAAAACCTGGTATGACCCGGGGCAGTATAATCTATAGTTGCTGGAATGGACCACAAGTGAATTTGGAATCTCAACCACCCACTGTGATGGAAAGTAAAAGTAATGCAACGGTGGTGCGTCGTATTATGGTTGAGAATTCAAACTCAGTTGTGGTGAACATACATAGCCTTGTTGCTATGACCTAAATAAAGTAGTATGTATCTGAGATATTCTCATGCTTACGTTTGAATATTAGGGTGGAGCACCAAAGATACTGGATGGAGATATGCTAGGACAGTTCTTGGAGCTAACAAGCATGCAACAAGAAGCAGTGCTGTCACTGCCTCTATCTTCTCCAGATACAACACTGGTTAAGCTAAGTGGAACCTCTCATTCTCCTCCTCCTATTTCGGTTAATCAGGTTGTACAACTTTTAGAGCGAGTCCACTATGCTCTTAACTAAAATGCCGGCAGGCAAGCTTCTGTTCTCATCTCCCTCCCTGCAACACTAGCTAGCTAGCATGCATATATGTCTATGAGAAGAGGGAGTATATATTTAGTACAGTTACTACCAAAGTGGTAACAACGAGCACTACTGGTGGTGGTATACACAGACAATAAATGTGTTGGTAGTGTTGTATTTGTTTGATTTTGCAGTAATGTGAAAGGGGTTTCTGTTGTATGTATCTTTCAGCAGCACTGTAAATATTCATGATTAACAAACAGATCAGCTGTAATTTTATTTTATATTATTTGTGCTTTTCATTGATGTTTTGAAATATTATTATTATTCTGCTTCTCATTCTACTCAAATTTGATTTTTGGTGATTGATTTATGTAACGGGTTATGTAGGAGATGTACGGGGGGTTATTATGAAGCAGGTAAGGTAGAGTATCGCAGCCAGGTCAACTAGGCATATAAAATGCTGCTTCATTAGCATTCCGAGCAATCTTTTTTAAAATAAAATCATTATTTAGTAATTAAGAAATTAAAGGTATTATCTCACACCACATGTTTGACCGAATGTGGGTTTTAGTACTGGATGTTTGGTTTTATATACTTTTGGTACCAAACGTTTAAAAAAATGTGGCTTTTGGTACATCTGTTAGTTGGCCGTTAGTTTTGGCCTTTAAATGACATGTGCAAGTTATGTGATCGACCTTAAACTTTTGATTCTGTTCAATTTAGTCCCTAAAATATATTCCTAACATTTATTTTGTTTAATTTAGTCTTAAAACCTCAAATCGACATCCCAATTGACCTGGCCCTAATTGGGTCAACTGGACTTAATTGTGTCTAAGTCAATTGAGTTCGATTGGTTCATTTGTGATGGATATACGCCCAATTTGAACCCGTCTCCCTTCGGATTGTCTTATTTTGATCGCCCCACTTACGATTGAAAATCGAAACTTGGACCCGAGCACTTCACTCACAACGCGAACGGCCCGGACGAGCTAAAAATATTCGTCCAGATTGGTCCGTTGGTCTCACCTAGGTGAGATCGGGCTAGCCGGCCCGATCTCTCCTAGGGGGGATCGGGTGGCCTCAGCCGATTTCCCCTAGGAGGGATCAGGTGGCCTGACCCGATCCTAGGCCTTTGGGGTCGAATTCTCTGTCCGACCCCGAGAGTCCCGACATCCATTTTACCCAACTCATACTTAGACTTTTTCACCCACCTCTCCGTGTCTTTACAAGTCATAATCTTGTTGTTATGTGTTAATTAACTGCGTTTAAGGATTAACGGTGTCATTAAGCCACCATAATCCCCCGTAGCCTATATATACTTTGCAAGTTCTATTCATTTGCATAAGTTTACATCTTCGCACGTTTTAGCTCTGCCTTCTCTTTAGAATTTTTTCTCTCTAAAGATCTCGAACTTACTTAGGCATCAGAGAGGGTTCACTGAGCACCACCCCCCTCTCCGTGCTCAGTACTGCCCCTTGTGCAGGTCTACAAGGAGTGGAGCTAAGGATCAGAAAGACAAGCTAAGCGGATCAGGAAGAAGGACGAAATACCCGAAAGAGGATCAAGCAACACCCCAAGCTCCACAAGTAAACAATCAAGAGGAACCATCACGCCCAGCTGGGGCCGAGTCCTCCACTGCCTCGACTCCTATGAGTCGGCGACCACAAGAGCAGGGGGCACGACAGGTGGTACCGTCTCAAGGATACCAATATACGGCACCCCCACAGGGGTACCACTATGAAGCGCGTCCTCGAGAGTATCCTTACAGCATGCCAGCACAAGGAAACAATAACCGGGCTCATACCACTAACACGAGGCCTGTGCATTCGCAGAGAGCACAAACAGTGACTCCAGGGTTCATGAACACACTAAATGAGCTTTTGGCATATAGAGAGGCTATGAGAAACAGGCAGGAGAGACAGTATGCGCAAGCGGAGAAACACCCGCAGGCGAACCAATACCCACAAGAAGAGCAGTATCATCAGGAAGAGCAGTTCCCAGAAGAAGAACAACACACACACCCTCCAACAGGGCAGCGTGAAAGCCAATGCAGAAACAAGCAAGTACCACCTACGAGGGATAGACAACATTTCGTCCCTCCAATTCAACCCCAAGCACCGCAAGGGGCATGAACATATACCCCATTGAGGGATAATGCACAACCTCAGCAACCAAGGAGAGAAGAGTTCCAGCATCCACCCCCACATGGATACCCACGTTACACGTACAGTCCTTATCATCACGGACATGAAATCCTTGCGAGCCCGGTGATAAGCTATGATGGACCTCAAACGAATCATAGCCCATCACTAGTGATGCTAACTCAGGAAGACATAGAGGCCATGATTGCGAAGAAGATGAATGAATCCAAAACGAATGGATTGCACTGGCTGAGTGATAGCGAATCACCCCTTTACAAGGGAGTTGGAGAACAACAAAGTGCTTGATGCGTTGCACTTGATAAAGATAGAAAAGTATAACGGCAAGACTGACCCTTAGAGCACATCCAGCAACATGAGGCCTCCCTCTTAGGTAGGACAACAGATGACCGCTACAAGGCACTATTGTTCCCAAATACGTTATCAGGGGTAGCATCGCACTGGTTCTTCAACCTACCAACTGAGTGCATCCATTCATGGGCACAACTGAAAGCTAAGTTCCTCCAAAGGTACTTGGGAGAAAGGAAGCTACTTAAGGGAACAAGTTCGCTTGACGATGTATAGCAAGAGCATGAGGAGACGCTAGCAAACTATTACACCAGGTTCAACCAGAACCTGGCTGATATACAAGGGGACATAACTGAGGGTGAGATCATAAGAGCTTTCATAATGAACCTTGGACGCTTTGGATCAACCTTGGCAGAAAAGATGGCTAAAAAACCCACAGGCACACTGGAGGAGCTCGCGACGAAGGTGAAAACGCGCATTGATCTGAAAAGCCACAGAATGAGCAAGAGGGCAAAGATTCAGGCCACCAAGGAAGAGAACACAAAGCCAAACAGAGGAAAACCACCTCAGGTTCCCCAGCCCATTAGATAACAAGACTGGCGGCCCAACCAAGAAACCATACAAGTGAGCAGCTGAGAGCAAAGGATATCAATGTCATCAAGTTCATACCATTGAATGCAACCCCGGCAGTTGTGTTAAGAGAAATGAGGAACTTGAAGATATTGAAACCCCCAGCAAGATGGAGAGCCCCAATGGTAGGGAATGAAAAAGAAAAATGGTGCGATAACCATGAAGACCATGGTCATGACACAAACAAATGCTTCAGTCTAAAGTTAAGCATAAACAATGCACTGCAAAGGGGAGAACTGAAGCAATTCGTGGATCACGGGGGCAGCAGTGCACCCGCAAGGCCAATACAAAAGGACAAAGGAAAGGAGAAGGTTGATTACAATCCCTTACCCACCAAAAGGGAAACGATCAACATGATACATGGTTGAATCGGGGCAGGCGGATCAACATCAAATGCAAGAGAGGTGTATGCCTCTAGGATAGATGCCAAAAAAAAAAAAAAGTGGAAAAAGAGGCCAATGGAGGAAAATGAAATGTTAATTGAATTTTCTGAGAAGGATTAGAGCCACATCGTCTTCCCACATGACGATGCCCTAGTGATAACAATGGACATTGACAACTTTGATGTGAAAAGAATACTTGTTGATGGAGGAAGTTCGGCAGAGTTACTGCAAATGCGCGTGCTTGAAGAGATAGGGAAATCTAAGGCAGATATCAAACCGGTGAACCTTCCTCTAGTCGGATTCTTAGGGGCGACAAGTTACCCTCTAAGCATGATAACTCTACCAGTAACACTGGGACAAGGGTAGACACAGCTGAGGATTAACGTGAACTTTTTGGTAGTGGAAAACTTAGGAGCTTACAACGGGATCCTAGGGAGAACCACAATAAACCCATATGAGATTGTACCCTCAACAGTCCACCAGAAATTGAAGTACATCACTGAGAATGGAATAGGAGAAGTCCTGGGTGATCAGTGCACCGCAAGGCAGTGTTACGCCAATTCCATGAGACGTAGGTCACAACAATCAGACACGATAGCAATGGTGATGATAGGAGGCAGACAGAGAAAGAGCTCTCAAAAAGAGGAGAAAAAACAGCTAAGGCAAGGAAAACAAAGGGCAGAAGTCACACTCCACCTAAGCAAGCATATATTTGGAAGTTTGGCCAAGAAAACAGGAAGTGGAAAAGTTGTAAAGGTAACAAGCATACCCTGACAACCAGATAATGAAAATAGAAGGAGAGTGAAAAGATCAATTGAAAGAGGCTTCAGGTACATAGGGGATGTGAAGCAAATGCCATGGGAACCCATTGCAAGTTACTTCGAAAGGTTCGTGGAATACGGGGCCAACATGGAGGTAACAAGAGGGGAGGCTGTAAGAGCTTTCCTTAGAAACATGCATCCAACCTCTTTCGAGGTCTTTAGAGGTCATTATGAAGTAGTGATGACAAGCACAATGCGCGAACTCAAAAAAAAATTGGACAAGGCATTCGAGAAAGAAAGGCGACGGTATGGTGAAGCATCCGATGAGGAAGAGGCCCACACACAAGGAGGGGGTGTAAATTTCAACTTTACACCTCTTAAGGTGCAAATTGAAGGACTTTTCAAGAAACACCTGAGCAAGGAGCTGCCAGAATGCAAGGAGGAAGGTAAGGCCTTCCTGGGAAAAGACACAAGAGGATGGTGTGAATACCATGGAACGTGGGGGCATAAGAAAAATGATTGCATGGTGTTAAAAATCGAGATTGAAGAGATAATATACAAGGGAAGACTAAAGGAATACATAGCACCCCTGCCATCCACCACCAACTAAGGAAATCACACCATCAGAGCACCATATCCTTGGTTTATTTTCTATATATTGCGTGTTTAGTTTTTTAAAAAACAACTCCTGAGACGGAAAACTCACGAAGTTTCTCCAACTCTTTGACTATCTTTTGTTTCCCTAAAGGATGTCTTGGAATACCCATGACACCCCTCCTGTATATAAGGCATGAATGCTTACAATGAAGTAGAAATTTATCGAAATATTTCATAAGTATGAGATAAAAATATCTCCATATGCTCCTTACTTAGATATGACAACCAAGTGCATGACACTTTCTGTGCCTTCCGAGAGCCTATCTCGTGAAAAACTCTGCGCCTTCAGAGAGCCTATCTCGTGAAAAATTCAGTGCCCTCCGAGAGCCCATATCGCGAAAATTATGTGCCCTCCGAGAGCCTATCTCGTGAAAAATTCTGTGCCCTCCGAGAGTCTCTCTCGTGAAAAATTTTGTGCCTTCTGAGAGCCTATCTCGCGAACTAATTCCGTGCCTTCCGAGAGCCTATCTCGCGAACATATTCCGCGCCTTCCGAGAGCCTATCTCGCGAACTAATTGCGTGCCTTCCGAGAGCCTATCTCGCGAACATATTCCGTGCCTTCCGAGAGCCTATCTCGCAAACATATTTCGTGCCATCCGAGAGCCTATCTCGCGAACTAATTCCGCGCCCTCCGAGAGCCTATCTTACGAACACGTTCTGCACCTTCCGAGAGCCTATCTCGCGAACACATTCTATGCCCTCCAAGATCCTATCTCGTAAAATTTTTTAATGACTCCAACAACATACCTTGAAAAACTTTACTTTTTAAAGTAAGGATACAAGATATGAGAAACACGCAAGTTTGTTCATGATGATATTATAGGTATCCCGGCACAAGAGGAAGCTAAAGAGACATCAAGCAAATAAATGCAAACACAAGAAATGAATATGCAAAGAAGGAACACATAAGCAACCACAAAAGGCTACCATAGCCAAGTAACAAGTTATCCTACCATCCATGCCACAAGCTAAAGCAAACATCATAAAGAAAGTAAACACAACCAAGTCTAGTAGCAACCCCGAAAAGTGCCTAAGTATGAGGTCTTCTAAATATACTCAACCCAACACGGGGAGAAACCGCTCAACCCATCAAGGGGAGGAAAAACAGAGGAATATGTACAAGGATAGAGATCTTAGATAATCAACCGGACGCCACTGGGGAGTCTTCACGGTCCTGATGCTCAGAAGAAGAACCACTAATGGAACTCGAAGAAGATGAAGAGGAACCCGAATCAACAAACATCGATAGGAGTAGTATCCTCCTTCACAGGGGCATCAGGCACGTTCTCAGCAACAACAGCCTGCCCCCTGAGCACAGAAACATATCCACTAGCATAAGGACCAAAGTCACCCAAGTCGTGAACTGGAAACTGAGGATCAATCCGGAATATCTGATCTGTATGATACTCTCCAAACTGGTTCATCTCCTTGGTACACCGAATCTGAAAATCAGCAGCATAGGCAGGAGAAGACTTATACTCAGCCACTGCAGTAACTCTCTCCTCCATGCGACATTTCTTCTCAATATTCTTTAACTCCGCAGCAAGAAGTGAAGAATCAACATCAGCCTGTCGGCGCAAATCCGCAATAGTAGTGTTGGATATCTGTCCAATTCGGGTTCGTATTTACGTTTCGGACCTCGCAAACACGCCAGAACCACAAACGCACCCGGACCGGGGACTTCCAGATTGCCATAAGGCAATCCGGACAATGTCGGATGTCGACATGGTCCGGATTGCCAACCAGTACTGTGCGCTTACCCCTAGCACTGCGCGTTTACCCTTATTTTTACTAAGTATGAGAAGTCAGTGCGCACATAGCCAACCTCGATGTCAGTAAGCGTTTTCCTGTAAACCGACATTGAACCGCTTAAAACCGGGTACAGTTCTCGGGTTTCCTATAAATAAGGACCTAGACCTCCCATTTAGTATGTTAACTCGAAACTCTGCAGAATTGGCTATTTGTGCTCTGACCTCTCTCTACACTTTATCTCTCTAAGATCCTGACTTTAGCATCGGAGAGGGCACAACCAGCACCACCCCCCCCCCCCCTCTCCAAGCTGGTTATCGTCCATTCTGTAGGACCTGGTGTATAGAAGATCGAAGTAGAAGCCAAAGTTAGTTCAGGGATCGAGGTAGAAGCCAAAGTCAGTTCGAGGTTCGAGGTTTGAGATCCGTGAAGATCAACCTGAGGTACCCCAAGTGGAATCGACCTCAACACTTGGCGCCGTCTGCGTGATTTGATTAAGAAGCCGTTCCATACCGCAAGCTATGACAGGCAGACGTACGAAGAAGGCGGGTGCGAGCAAGCCGAAGCCGACGAGAAGCCAACAAGGACCTTCTCACATTCCAGATGCAGAGTCTACCGCCTCCTCCATGCCAACTGCAAATGCGCCTTCCGCGTAGCATGGTCCGGACGTCCAGAATGAGGTACCAGTGCACGAGTTCGAGCAAAGGACGGAGAGGAACAAAGAGTTCCCACACGGGATGCCAGCTGACGGAGTGCATCAGCAAGCAAGAGGCGCAGGCAACCTGCCACCAATTACACCTGCCATGATGGCCGCACTGGAAGAGATCCTCGCATTCAGGGAGACTCTAAAGAACCAGGGATACATGGCACCCCGCTCGCACAAATTTTTCTATGAGTTCAACAATGGTATAGGTCAAACCCTCCTAGAACGGAAGGAAGGACCACTCATCATAAACGAGCAAAGGTAAAATAGTAGCCGAGGTACAATCAGACGTCTAATCCTTCTAAAAAGTAGAGTCAAGTAGTGGTAAACCAATTATTGACTCGGGGGCAAATGATGGATATACACCCGATTGGACCTCAATAAGGCTCAAACACGGTCGCCCTGCCGACCTCGAGGTAAGTCACTCTTTTTTATAAGAGTAAGAGACACCCCGGTCAGAGGGACCGGACTAGTCTGGTCGGCCTTAGCTGGATGTGTGCTCAAAGCAAATGCTTTGGGCACACATCCGGTCAAAAGCTTTGACCGGATGTGAGCAGCTCAAAGCATTTTCTTTGAGCAGCCCACGTCCGGTCAAAGCATCTTTGACCGGACCTGTTGCTCAAAGCATTTACTTTGAGCAACGTCTGGTTGCTAGCAACCGGACTTATCCGGTTGCCCAGAACCCGGACTTGTTCGGTGACGATAGGGTCGACGCGTACCGCGTCGGCCCCCGACCCCCGGGTACCAACATCAGGGGCGCGTTTATACCTGACCACTCTCTTAATCTCTGTGCGGGCCCCACTGAAAATGTGGTTTCCTCCGGTGCCTGGATCCAAAACTCTATAAATAGGGGCCTAGGTCCTTCATTTACAACTTAACCTCGGACTGAGACACCGGAGCTCTGACTTCTCTCTACTTTTTCTCTCTAGAATTATATTCTTACTTTGGCATCAGAGAGGGTTCGCTAGAGACACCCCCCCTCTCTGGCAGTGCCCTTTGTGCAGGTCCGCCAGGCACGGAGTTGGATTGACCATAACCCGAAGATTGGAGGAACATGGCTCGACTCAAGGCCACCAAGATCAGACCCCCGGACGAGTAGGTTCCAACAAGGCCTATATAATTTGCCCCATCGGATCTCGCAGACATTTCTTGAAATGAAAAGGCATCTAAGGCGATCTAACATGATGAAATACTTGCGGAGTGCTGTAAATCGCCTAAATGACAGTCGGACAACCCTCAACTAAAGTCACTGCCAAGAGTTCAGCCTATCAATTCAAGAAAGAAACAAAAAAAGAAGACCAAGAACTTCAACATATTTTAAGGAATCACAAACAAAAACATTGATTTCTCACGAGATGAAGATGCAAAGACGGAGAGATGCTACCAGGCACCGACCTCCTCTCTAAGAGGGATGAAATTGAAGAATCACAGATGAATAGATTTGGCAAAAGAAAAAAGAGACCGAAGAGACTCCGCCAGCCTCGTCTCCTCGGTCCGTCCCGATGAGATTTTAAGTCTAACGACGTCAAAACCACAACTAAACCGAACATACTGAATTTAATACCGGTCTGACATTATTGCAAAATATAAGTCACTCCTTCAGTTTTTAAATTACAACAATTATACCCTATTAGGATCCACAAGCATAATGCTTTTAAAGCATTGTAGAAAGATCCCCTTAATATAAACCACTAACCCAAAATACCATTTTCACCCCCAAACTACCACATCATATTACTTTAGTCCTTATACTATTCTTACTACTCGATAGACTCATTTACTAATAATACCATAACATAATCAATAATAAGTATTCCCACATTGTCGTGGAGGAATTTAGTTGAATTTTCAGGTACTTCATTAATCTGCCATAGAATCTTAATTTCGATTAGAATTTCGATTGCACAATAATCTGCAGCATCAATGCTGTGTTTAAGGGTGTCAACGGGTCAGGGTACCCTCCAACGTGCGGGCCTGCCCCGATTTTGCTTTGTCGACCCGTGGTTGTGAGTTATGAGACTGATTCGGGACTAGCGATACCAACCCCGCACATTTATTATATATATATATATGATGTAGCGGTTCAACACTTCATCTCTTAACCAGATCTCAGAGGTTCAATCCACGCTAGTGACTATGAGAATAGAAAGATATTCATGGCTAGCAGTTTACCCCATAAAAGCTTATTTGAATATGGTGAATAGAGGTCAGAAGTTCAATCCCCGCTAGTGACCATGAGATCATGAAAATGTAAAGATATTCATAGACAGCACATTACCCGTAAAAGCTGACACAAGATATATGAGACGGGTACATGTTGACATACTTTACCCCATAAAAGTTGACTTGAATATATAAATTATATTCCTCTTAAGGCAACCAACAGAATTCCGCACCGCTAGATGTATGAGACGGATATAAAACGGTTACGTGTTGATATAAAGCGAGTTGATATAAAGCGAGTCAGGTCTAGCGATATCCGCCTCGCCATTGACACCCTAGCTGTGTACTCTTCTTCGGATCAAGCGCGACTGTGAAGAGCAAAACATGATTTTGCATTTATTTATGTTTGAGTCCTCATAATTTTTTACTTCGTATTTTTTATCCTTGAGATAAAATATCTCAATTAGAAAATCCCAAACTAGGAAGGATTTTAAAAGCAGACACTAAAACCATCCATCAAATATATGCTCTCTACATAGAAAACTCGCAGCGTCCTTTCCGCTCCGTATCCGATCCCTGCAATAATCTAGGGTTCTCTCCTTCTCTCTCGTCTTTGTTCCATTCCTTGCTGGCTCCCACAGTAGGTTCGTCCTTCCTCTTCAATCCTCTCCTGCTACGCGATTATCAACCCACTCTTGTCGCTGCACCGATTTTGTTCCTTACACGCTTCTTTTTCCTTTTATTATGTGCTCGCGTGCTCCCGTTGTCTTCGCATTATGCGGCGTTTTACTTTGATATGCTCCGCGGTAGGTGTCTTGTGCTGATTTTGTAATCGTAGCTTGTTTTTGAATCGCGCTTTAGTTATTGTTTCAAATTATTCTAGGGAGATGAATTTTTTTTTTGCACGATCTTCTTTAGTTTAGTTAGGTTTTTGTCTCCTGATTTTTGTGCGTGATGCTGATGGAATTCGGTATGTATTTACGATTTTCTTCTTTCTTTGCTTGAGATTCCTGCTGCATTGTGATCTATCTGCTTGAACGTGTGTGGTCACATGCAATTACAGAATAACATGGATTTGTTTTGGGAAAGTTGGGTTGAATTACTTTTTTTTGCGTTTTACTAGGGTTTGCTGGCCTCAAGTTGATCATTTCTTGAAAATCAAGCTCAAGGGTTGAAGATTATGCCTACATCATGGGCTGATTCTGTTGCTGCATCTGAGCATGTAACCACTGGTTCCTCTTCTGAACCTGCTAACTCACAACGTCCCGATCGATCTAGTTATGTTCCACCACATGTCCGAAACAAACAACCATCCTCCGACGCCACTATTCCACCACAAAGTGCTGCTCCACAGCCTGGTGCTGGTCTGTCCCATGCTGCCACTCCATTCTATGGCTCTTCTTCGTTCCATACTAACGCCCCTCCATTCCATGCTGCTCCTCCATTCCATGCTGCTGCTCCATTCCATCCCGCTGTTCCATCACCTGCAAACAGTCGAGGGGGATACAATGGGGCATCAAGTGGATCCCGTCCAAATGGTGACTTGAGGCCTGATTTTGGCCGCACTGGCTATAATTCTGGGGGTGGCTGGAATGGAAGAGCTGGTGGGTGGGTCCGGGGTAGAGAACGTGATGTGAACCCATTTGCTGATCAGGATGCCACAGAAAATGAAGTTAATGCACAAGAAAACACAGGGATTAACTTTGACGCATATGAGGATATCCCTGTAGACACTAGTGGAGAAAATGTGCCCCCACCTGTAAATACTTTTGCAGAGATAGACTTGGGAAATGCATTGAATGAGAACATTCGCAGGTGCAAATATGTCAAACCAACTCCTGTTCAGCGCTATGCTATACCAATTTCAATTGCGGGACGGGATTTAATGGCTTGCGCTCAGACAGGGTCAGGGAAGACAGCTGCTTTCTGTTTCCCTATTATCAGTGGAATCATGAGGGAACAGCATGTGCAGAGACCCCGTGGACCACGAACTGCTTATCCTTTTGCCCTTATTCTCTCCCCTACAAGAGAGCTCTCTTGTCAGGTAGGCATGTGGATCTATCTAACTTGCATGTTCATGGAGCACATAAATTTTTGATATGGCCTATCTGAGCTGATTATGTAACTTTTCTGCAGATAAATGATGAAGCTAAGAAATTTGCATATCAAACCAATGTTAGGGTGGTGGTTGCTTATGGAGGGTCACCAATTAATCAACAGGTTTGTGCGAATGAAATAACCATCTTTTGGTTCCACCACAGTCACCTTGCCTCTGTAATACTAATTTGTACTAGTTGAAATGCATTGATGACAATATCCTTAGTAAGGATAGTGATGCAATCTTTAGAAGCCTCGCTTAAAAGATTTAACAAAATCTTTGGAACTTGGATTTTCTATTTTATCTTTTTGGCAAAGTTGATGCCTTTATGGGTTTTGATGTGGCTTGTTGCCAATACCAAAAGGACAAAGTAGGAAAAGAAGAGTGATCTCTATTATATCAACTGAAATTTGAATCTAAGATTAAATAAGCATCTTTATTCATATTTCTTTTGGACCAAGAAATCATATGGTATGTCTATCTAGCAGGAAAGCAGTAACCACTCAGGTTGCTAGGTGCTTTAACATTTTATGCTTTGTTAGACCAAACTAGCTAAGGATCACCCTACCAAGTCTTTCGCGTAGTTGTTTTTAATATGTTGGTCCTACTACTACCTTTTTTTTTGTCACTACAAATTTTTTAATTTCAGCCATCTGGAGGATGTACTTTAATCATTCATTTGTTGTATTTTCCATCAATCACTATAGAAGGATGTTGCAATTCTATTGTCTACTAGCCTATAAATCTAGCTTTCAACTGGATTAAACTTTTTGCCAGATATCTGTTTTATTTCAGGACTTGTCACTTCTGTTTCTCTTAGTAGTGCATGCAAAATTGACTCATAGAGTGTACATCTGCCTATTTCTTTTGGTCAGATAAGTTCTATACCAATATTTTGGCAATAACTTCCGGTGGATCATGGCTTCATAACCAATGTACTTTGAATTTGGTTGCATCCTTTGGGGATTATTTCTTTCGTGTTCTTAAATGCTTTTTGTTGTTTATGGTCAGTTGCGAGAACTTGAAAGGGGTGTTGATATATTGGTGGCAACTCCTGGAAGATTAGTAGATTTGCTTGAAAGAGCCCGAGTATCATTGCAGATGATTAGGTATCTTGCTCTTGATGAGGCAGATCGAATGTTGGACATGGGTTTTGAACCTCAGATCAGGAAGATTGTGGAACAGATGGGTATGCCTCCACCAGGTGTTAGGCAGACAATGTTATTTAGTGCTACCTTCCCAAAAGAGATACAGGTTTGCCCGATCTCATATTTGCTTTCATGTCCTGAAGATTTGGCAGACAAATATTGCTTCATCCCTTGTTGCATCTATAACAGTCTATGCTGTTGAATAGATATGAACTTTTACATAAGATTGCAAAACTCTGGCCATTGTTAATTACAAGTGTTCAGAATGGACAAAGAGTAACTCGTGGTTTTCTATATTTCCATAGGATGAGAATGAAACCGCTAGTTAAGATTGTGCTTCGCTTATTATTATCTAGGAAAATGTTATGCTTGACTAATAGATGTGATATCTTAAGTAGTTGGAGAAATTGTCCTTTTTTCCTCTGCTTTATTAGTAAGTATAGACTAGAGCATAGTTTATCTTAATCTGATTCTTCAATTGCACCATGTTATGCAGAGGCTGGCATCAGACTTTCTTTCAAACTACATCTTCCTTACTGTTGGAAGGGTTGGTTCAAGTACTGATTTGATTGTTCAAAGAGTTGAATATGTCCATGATTCGGACAAGAGAAGCCATCTGATGGATCTTCTCCATGCCCAGAGGGAAAATGGGGTGTATGGCAAGGTACCTCTTCTTCTACTAGTTATGAAATCTGTTCATAAGACATAGAAGATGAATTTACTTAAGAAGGAATTTCATGTTATTTGGCAAAAGTTTCATACGTTTAGGCTGTCAGAATCTCTATATAGGCCCTAGCAAGACATGTTACTCTTTTGATAGTTGTTTTTTTGGTAAGTTGGTGGTTTAGATATGACGGGTTTGGTCTGATGCAGCATGCTCTTACATTGGTTTTTGTGGAGACAAAGAAGGGAGCTGATTCATTGGAGAACTGGCTTTGTATGAATGGTTTTCCTGCTACTAGCATTCATGGTGACAGATCACAGCAGGTAAATTGAGCGTGCTTTTGTGCCAGTCACTGAAAATCCTCAGTATTTGGTTGGTTGTTGATGGAAACAGAGAATGATGATGATTTGAACAGGAAAGGGAAACAGCATTGAGAGCATTCAAGAGTGGAAGAAGTCCAATCTTAGTAGCGACGGACGTTGCTGCACGTGGGCTGGACATCCCCCATGTGGCCCACGTAGTGAACTTTGACCTTCCAAACGACATAGACGACTATGTACACAGAATCGGAAGAACAGGGAGAGCTGGCAACACAGGAATAGCGACAGCCTTCTTCAACGAAAACAACCTGTCGATGGCAAAGCCACTAGCAGAGCTGATGCAAGAGGCAAACCAGGAAGTTCCAGCATGGCTCACTAGGTACGCATCAAGGGCTTCTTATGGAGGAAAGAACCGACGATCTGGAGGTGGAGGAAGGTTTGGTGCCAGAGACTTCAGGCAAAGGGAAGCTGCTGCTGCTGGTGGTGGATTTAACAACAGAGGTGGAGGTGGTGGTGGTGGTGGCATGGATTATTACTATGGTGGTCACGGACATGGACACAACTATGGGCATGGTGGAGGAGGGTACGGGGGTCCTCCTGGCGGTGGTGGAAGAGGAGGAGGGTATTATGGGATCCCTGCTGCTGGTGGTGGTGGTGGTTATGGGGTTCAGTATGGACATCCGGGTGTCACAAGTGCATGGGATTAGTCTAGTCTAGTAGTTTAGTTATCGGAAATGAAGGCCGGACCGTGCCATTCGGATATGTGTGTTTATATATATATATATATTATTATTATATCCTTACTTTAGAGCAGCAGGGATCTGGTTTCTTTTCTTTTTTAGTTTGGTGGTGGTGGGTGTGGTGAATATTGTCTCTGGTTGGCCATGATTTGAATCGGAAGCGGCATTCATCTGTTGCGTAGACTTCTTACTGCATTGGTATTATGGTGCCATTTCGTACATCCGTGCGTGTTATTATATTATTAATAATCGCTGAACATGCATAAATACGTTTTGCATACAACACGGTCTGGATTTTTTCATGCTTGTTTGTACGTTACGTTTTGCAAAAAAAACACGATACGGGGTTTTTTCATGCGTGTTCGTTGGTGTGAAGATGTTTAGTTGATTATTTCTATATAGATCTTTAAGTAAAAATTAAAATAATAAACTTCTTATAAAAAAAAACTATGAATTAATGTCAATATTTAATTATTTATAAGTTAGTAATATATGATTGACAAATTCTAAAAATTAAACCACTAATTGGAGTTTTAAAAGCTATTTTAGTATGTCACTAGTCATAAGTTCATAATATATGATTGATAAACTCTAAAAATTAAATTACTAATTTGAGTTTTAAAAGCTATTAAAAAAGTTTTGTTCAAAAAATACTTGAGAATTACACTTAGTAGTACAACATTATTGTGCTATCGTAAATGTCGTGTTGTGATACTTAAACACGAGAACAACAATGAATTTATATTGTGCTAATCGTCAAGTTATATTGTGGTGTTTTTGTTAATTATACTTATATACTCAAAGTATTATCACCAATTAAAGAAAGTCAAAATCAAAAGTATGAATGATTTCTTCTCTAGTTGAATTACCATTGCTACGTCATGATCTATAACGATAAGAGATGCTGGCTTTATACATCGAAATCTTTAACTATTTTTTCTCCATTAAATACTATTTCATTTTTAATAATTCATTAATCCTTCAAAAAATTTTTTTTTGCCAACATTAATCCCTCAATTTAATACATACACTAATAGTGGAGTATTAAACTCATGTTTTCCTTTTTTTTTTAATACCCAAAAGTGATTAATTTTATAAATATTTATTATTTCTAAATAAAATAAGAAACAATTAAGCAATAAAACTTGTTAAAACTAGAAAAGTTATTACACTGTATCAAGTTTATTTGCTCATACTATGCATTAACGTAAAGAATAAACTCTAGTAAGTGATCAACTTCTAAACGATAGTTTGGTCAATTTCATATAACGAGATATATCATCAAATTATATAATGTATTATAATTAGTATATAGCATGACTTATAAAATTTTCCAATAATTTTTTTATAGTAAAAGTATCATTATTTTTCAATGCAATTTTTTTAGAAGTGACCCATCCTACATCCGCCGCCGTATCGTTTGTTTGTATAGGATAAAAAATTTCCACCCCTAATTGGCATTGCCCCTAATCCTTTCAAACTGAGAGTACACAAACTCACGATATTAACATATACTTTGTGATAACTACAAATAAGACATGGTCTAACTAATTGCATATAGACGTTCATCTAACAAAATTAACAGGAATCATAAAATTTAGTGTTGTGCTAGTGTTTAATTAAAGATCATTTGACAGAATAAACTAATAATTAATTAATGCTTATTGATCATCTTTAGTAAGTAGAAGACGATAAACTTATTGACATCCACGTTCAACAGAAATGATTTGTTGTTAATTGCTACTCTTCATCATAGCAATCATCTCCAGACTCTTCTCCACCTTGGAGTAAACTGTCTTCCTGAGGTATGATCAAGTCAGCTCCTTTGCCACGGTAAAGAAGTCCTGTCCTCATCACGTGATAAAATTTCCATCTTTGCTGCGCTAATGGATGCGGATCCACCAGTTTCCCTTTGTTGTAACCTTCCCTAATAGCAACAGTCGTCGTCTTACACTTAAGAGAAAGGTAAAATATCCCTGGATACCTCGTAAATATACGCGTGAACTTATGGGGAAGACTCAACTCCTCCCTCAGACTCCTCAAGTAATTCCTCTTGGTCTTCTTGTGAATCGTCAAATTCAACAACTCGTGCAGTACCCCAACAACCCGTTTCTCCATCAGATCACTGCTCGCATCGATATGCCTTGAATCCTCGTACGGCGACATGTAAGGAAGCTTTTGGAACTCCTCCATCCAAGCTCTTACCTTTGTCTGTGCACCGTATCCTCTCGGGAAACTCATTGGAAATGAAAGCGCTGTTTTGCCACGTCGAAACTGCCTATACTCATCTCCTATTGATTTATTCTCATTCCTCTTCTCCAAAAACGACACCGCGTAATCTTCTCGCCATTCCTTGAGTTTCAGACACGGTGCCCCGTTTGAGGCCTTGGTGAAATGGAAGTGGTCGGGGTACTTGGGAATCAATTCTTTCATGAAATTGTCGGGTAACCCGAGATCCCATCTCAATGGGATTATGGATTGCAGGGGAGCCATCTTGGTTTTGGTCATCATAAGCACCTTACAGAGCTTCTCCACAGTTTCGGACTCGCAGTTTTGGTGTATGGTCTGCTCTTGCGAGTCTAGTAGCAGTGCCGTATCGGTTAGTTTGAAGCAAGGCAGACTTGCATAGCGGGCGTGTGGGAACTCATGGAATAGAGTAGGATATCTACAACCCAAATTTAAAATTGTTGATCAGAGATTGCAACCCAAATTTAAAATCAAATGCTGTGGTGAGTAATGAACAGAGAGGAAATTTGAATACCTGCGTAAGAAGCGAAGCACAGGGACAGTGAGGCCAAGGAGCTTCTGCCAATCGGCGACGGACTTGGCAGTGAGGAATCCGGTGGAGGATCGCTTAATAGCGTCTTTGAGGAGGGAAGCAGCCTTGAGGTCGGTGTCGGTGTCAATAACGTGGTCGAGGCTTCGATTCTTGACCCACTTGAGCCGAACCTTGGCTATAAATCGACATTGGTGAAGATGGTGCAGAGATTTGTGCCATTGTTGGAGCTGTGAGTAGAGACTGGCTCTGCCACGGAAGCTCATGCGGGGGTGCTGTAGCGTCAACACCCTCCTTTCGTAATTAAAGAAAATGTACCAGTAGCAAATCAATCAACAATTCAATATCCGTTCATTCATTCATTCAATATATATATACTAGATCAGCAATACCCTTCCCATTCAAAGATTCAGACTAGTTATGAATTGGAACAAATTCAGAAGTAGATTAAATTACTTACCTCTCCAATTGATTAATTCAATTTGCTCAAGTTGAAAAGGCGGCCCAACGGCCGGCTGTAGAGGGTGTCGTGTGACGGAGGAGAACTGGGTAGGGATGGGACTACTGCTACTGAATTCACTCGCGCCAATAACAACAAAATAAAATTAGGGTTTAATCATTATCAGTGTTTTGAAAACCAGACAAATCACCGGTCCGATTCCAAAAAAATAACGAAAAGCTCATTGAACCCGGAGGTCGGACTGTAAAAACCGGAACCGGTCCGACAGATTTATGCTATTCTGAAAAGGAACTTAGAATCAATTAAAGTGTAAACCCTACCTACCTACCCAGCAGCAGCCGCGCTTATCACTTTTGTTCTTCGATGATGCTTTTAATCACTTGGGTACTGTTTGCTGTTGCTCACAAATAAATACTTGGTCGGTCCCTGCTGCTCATAAATGCTTAGTCGATGCAATCGCTCCTCGGCTGCTACTCATCTGCTGCTGCTTCCAGTTTGTAGCGGGGCGGTCTCGGTCGAGTTCACCCTCCTACGGGATGCTCCTGAGTCGATTTTGCTGCTGCTGCTCTCTCTAGGTTGTAGATGCTCTTCCTCCTGACGGATTTTGCTCCGGGATGCTCCTGACGTGATTTTGCTGCTGCTGCTGCTGCTGCTGCTCAATAAATGGTTGTGAATGAATGCTGCTGCATGTATTGTGGATGCTAAGAAACTAACAAAAACTTCCATTTATATATATATAAAAAATAAACTCTCCAATTTTTTCAACACCTTCAGGTCAGACTGGTTGAACCCGGAACCGGAATCCTTGCCGGTTCGACATTCGGTCCGGTTTTCAAAACACCGATCTTTATTTCTTTTATTAAGGTGGGAATTGTTATTTTGCATACGAATCATGTGAAAAAAAATTTTTTGTCTATAAAATGAAAACATATCGTTAATAAAATAAAAAAAAAAACATATCGGACGGATAGCCTACAAAATAATACATACGACACCAGAAGTCAACATTCGTCAAATATATGGCACGAAAAGACTCTTTAACCCTTTAAGGAAAAAAAAAACATCTATAGTTTATGAGGGTTGCAAAATGCATTCTTACTGTTTCGTCTGAACCCACTTGATGCAACGGACTCGACGAATCTTCGCTGTGTTTGGTCCTTCAACTCCACGCTCCTAACTTCAAGCTTGTCGTCCGGACCTGCACACATGGACAGTAACCAGCACGGGGGGGGGGGGGGGGGGGGGGGGGAATGAGAATTCTAGAGAGAGGAAGCCAGAGAGAAGTCAGAGCTAGCTCTTAAGCCAATCTCAAGTGAATCTAAAGTAAAATGGATGGCCTAGGCTCCCTTAGAACCGATCCCGGTTTTAATGCGGTTCGACGCCGGTTTAAAGGAAAGTGTGAACCATCGTCTGGTTTGATCGAGGTTGGCTATCAGAAAACTCTAACTTGGTGTGAGGACACAAATGGGATACACGCGCTGCAGACGACGACTCGGGTCACGTCGGGCAATCCGGAGGTCCGGTCCGGACGCGTGTGTCGCCCGTTCGGACCGTTTTGAACCTCGGGAGCGTGTTTTGATGGTTTACGTGATTTTGACGTGTTTGCGAAGTCTTGAATGTAAATGCGAACCCGAATTGGGGATATATCCATCACTTGCCCCCGAGTCAAATATGGCTTCACCTTTAATTGACTCTATTTTAAGATAGGATACATGTCCAATTGTAGTTTTTACCGTCTCTTGAACCACTTCAAGGCGACGTTGTGGCAAGATGCTACTTGCTCTATGCTATGCGATTTTCCATCCGTCAGTTGGGCACGCCCTGCGTGACGTTGTTGCAAGGCTTTCGATGGCTATTCCCGTACTTACCCTGCGATGCTACTGAACCACTCCGTGGTTAGTCCACAATGGCTGCACAAGACCGCTTTAGAACGACTTGCAGTTTTTTCCGTCTCTTGGTCCACTCCAAGGCGACGTTGTGGCAAGACACTAATTACTGCATTTGGTGTGTTTTATTCCATTATATGCTCACTGGCAAAATAGCGTTGTACATGACTCAACTTGTAAGTTTGGTGAGTTTTTGAGACAGGGTGCACTCCTGCTAGCGTGTATCAACCCGCGATGGGGAAGCATACTTTGTAATAGCATGGGGTTGCCCTCTATAGAGAGGATGTCGCGCCATCATGTATCAACCCGCGTTGGGGAAGCATACTTTGTAATTGTATGGGGTTGTCGTCTAACAAGAGGACGTCCGCCATATTGTATCAACCCGTGTTGGGAAAGCATACTTCGTAGCAGCATGGGGTTGTCGTCTAACAAGAGGACGTCCGCCATGTCGAGGTGATTAGTCCCTTTGAAAGTCGCCGCATCCTGTTTTGAACTTAGGGAATGACTATGAACATGAGGATTTGCCTCTAACAAGAGGATTTCGCAGCATGCCATTTTTTAGTTGTGAACATGGGGGTTGCCCTCACAAGGAGGATGTCGCAGCATGTCACTTGTAGATAAATCTTGGTTTGAACTCAAGATGTAGTGTGTTGTCGACGTTATTTAGAGTAGTCGGCATTATAGATAGAGAGCGTTTATGTGCTTATTGTTGATGACGATAATAGATATGTCGACGTTGTATAATATAAGTCGATTGTTTGCATATAGCGCGATAGCTTGTATTGTTGGTGCAAGTAATATGCGCTTAGTTTGCTACTTGGCGTAATTCCAAAGTAATGTATAACGTAGTAATGTACCTACGAAAGTAGATTGACATCATTAGATAGTTGTTGCATTTACAAAGTTGCAAATATAAATGAAGTTATAAACCTCATTCAAGTAATGCATATGACGAGTAAAGTAAAAGAGCTTGATACGATAAACCTTTTGTGAAATAGGAAATCTTCTTTTAGCCATGGAACTTCATCAAGTGTCCGCCACTGAATGTGTTTGTAGAGATGTTGCCATCTGCGTCTTGGAGGCGGTATGCGTTGATATAAGGGACGGAAACGATCTTGTATGGTCCTTCCCACTTTGGAGATAGCTTGTTGATTTGGTCAAGGTGTGATAATTCATTTTTTCTCCACACCATCTCGCCCACATGGACTTGTCTTCCTTTAATTTTCCTGTTGTAGTATCTTGAAGTTATCAAACGCATGCATGCTTGAACTTGTTCCGAGTTTCGTCTTCTTTCGTCTGCTAGATCCAGGTCTAGGCGCATTTCCGACTCATTTGCTTGAGGATCAAAGTGAGTTGTGCGATATGACGAGACAACAATCTCAACAGGGGCTACTGCCTCCGTTCCGTACACCAAGCTGAATGGAGTTTCGCCTGTCGCCTCCTTTGGTGTTGTTCGTACTGCCCACAACACACTGCTGAGTTCTTCCGCCCATCCACCCTTCAGCGCATGAACTCTCTTTTTAAGACCAACCAAAACGATCTTATTGGCGGATTCTACTTGTCCGTTAGTTTGTGCGTGACGCACTGATGCGAAGTGGTGGTCTATGTTAAACCTTTCACAAAATGTCTTCAATCTGAAGCTCTTGAACTGTGGTCCACTATCACTGATAAGCACCTTTCGGACACCATAACGTGAGATGGTGTGATTTCGGATGAAATCCATTATTTGTGCGTCGGTTGTTCGCGCCAGCGCCTTAGCCTCAATCCACTTGGAGAAGTAGTCGATAGCTACCACGATGTATTTGGTTTGTCCTTTGGATCTTGGGAGCGGGCCTACCAGCTCAATGCCCCATTGCGTAAAAGGATATGAACTTGCGATCGGACTTAGCTCTGCTGCGGGTGCAACTATGTTCCTTGAGTATTGTTCGCAAGAGTCGCACTGCGTGACTAGGTGTGTTGCTTGATTTTTCATAGTTGGCCAATAGTATCCCAGACTTAGAGCCTTGCGTACTAAGGACCTTGCTCCCTCGTGGCATGCTGCTTGGCCTTCGTGTAGCTCTTTTAGTACTTTTTGGCCCTCCAGGAAGGTGATACACTTTAGATATGGGGTTGAAAATCATTTCTTGTACAGCTGACCTTCTATCAACGCTGATGGGTTCGACTACAAGCCGTCAGGCCCTTTAACGGCGAGAAAACGGCAAACAGGCCCACCAGGCCCAAAATGAAGGTCAAGATGACTTAGAAGAAGGGTCCCGACGAAGGGAGTCCCGATGAGTCAAGATCCCGACAGAGTCGGTCCCGACAATTGAGCTGGAAGCTCCCGATAAGAAGCCTTTAAGTAGGCCCCGATGATGAATCCCTGAGAATGATTGGCCCTGTCACGATGACGAGGGGCCCCGAGCGGTGACACAACGAGATAACTCTGGAGTCCCCGACGGGAGTCGGGACTCGTTATCAGAGGATAAGGCCAAGATATGCGGGGCGTGGCCGAGATACGCGGAACGTGGTTAAGATACACGGAGCGTGGCCGAGATACGCGGGGCATGGCTGAGATACGCGAGATCACGTCCGAGATATGCGGGATACGGGCTAGCCACCCCTAACAGTTCGCCAGGTACCTGAGGCATCTCTTTGCCTATAAAAGGGCAGGAGATCACCTCAGAAAGACTTACGTTGAATTACATACCCTTTGTGATTACTGCTTGCCAGTCATACGAGATACTCATTTAAGCATCGGAGAGGGATTCTGGGTCACCGCCCGGTCTATCCCCTCTTGCAGGATTGCGTGGAGCAAAGGAGCTAGGATTGACGCCAAAGTCCGTACCGGAGTTCCACCGTGATCCAACATTGGCGCCGTCTGTGGGAACGAAACAAAAAGCTGATATGCCTTCTACTCGATCGATGGCGGATGGCAAGCACAGAAGGGGACAATCCGGTGGTTCCCGTCACCCCGCTGCAACAAATCTGGATTCAGTACCGGAACAAGAGGAAAACCAGAACCATCCCCCGGCTGAGCTCTCTCAGACAGGGGGGCACAACGGAGATCCCGAAGATATTGCTCCTCAGCACCAGGGCAATAGGGGGCAGGAGGCCCCCCCAGCTACAGACTTGACAAGGGCCGTGGCGGAAGCCATGCCCATGTTTTTGGCGGCCGTAGAAGCTCTCTTGGATCGGAGAGAGGCTGCGAGGAGGCAGGAGGAGATGCCCCCGCTGGAGGAAGTGGCCCCACCAACAGAGGGTCGGAACGCACAGGAAGCCCCGCCCCGAGGCCAGGACAGAGGTAGGGCAACCGGTCAGCCAGAGAGGTTCGTAGTTGATGGGCCAGGACCAGTACAGCACAGGACCATTCCCCTGAATGGCCCCATCACTCCCGACCAGGTGGTAAAGATCGTGAACATCTGTATGGGAGAGCAGAAGCCGCTGGTGTCGGAACTAAGGGATCGATCCACTCATCCCTTCGTCCCCCGACTCATTGACACCCTAGCCCCGCCTGGGCTAGGCATCCCCACGATAAAGGAGTATGATGGCGAAGGAGATCCAGTTCGCCATGTCCAGAAGCACCTCATGGCGTGTCTGGGAAGAGCCCCGAGTGAAGACATAGTGTGTACACTGTTCCCGAACACACTTGGAGAAAGAGCCCTGACCTGGTTCTTTAGTCTGCCCCCAGGCTGCATCACTTGCTGGGCAGACATGCACGACCGATTCATTCAGCAGTACCAGGGTCGGAGGCGTTTATTGAAGAGCGTGAGGTCCCTGACCCAGGTAGTGCAAAGGCCCGACGAATCACTGGCGCACTATTACCAGCGGTACACGGCCAGTGTGGCAGAGATAGACGAAGAAATCTCAGAGGGCGAAACCATCCGTACCTTCATTCGGAACCTGACAGCCCCCTATGGCTCCGACCTAATGCACAGCGTAGCTGAGAAAGCTGTGTGGAATATGGAGGCATTACAGAAGAGGGTGAAACGGCAGATCGATGTCTAGGAGTCAAAGATAGCCGCGGGAGAACTGGAGCCCCCAAAGTCGAACAAAGGAAAGCAGTCGGTTAAACCTTTTGACGATCGTAAGTCAAAGGGTAAACCCGACAGTAGCAAGAATCGAGGCCGTCCGGATCGGAGGGACGATAGGCGTTCTTCAAGGAAAGATAAGCGGGAGGATCTTGACATTCCTCTTAACTGCTCCATGGCGGAGGTGCTGACAGTCATGGAACGACAAGGTATCTCCAGGTACCCCCCGAAGAAAGATGGAGAATTCTTGGGATCCCGCACGGATCGCTACTGTCGATTTCATCGCGCAAACGGTCACAACACCAATCACTGTCGGGAACTGAAGAAGGAGATTGAAAAGCTGATCCAGAAGGGGAAGCTCAAAGAATTCGTCGGGGATAAGCGGTGCCGATCCCGCTCTCGGTCCCGATCGCGGTCCCGTTCCCGATCCCGCGATCGGTCCCCAAAGAAGAAGATAACCAATCCAGAGTCATCCGGTGCTCGCAAGGAGAGACGGGTTATCAACGTAATTCATGGAGGATTTGCTGCTGGAGGTGATACCTCATCCGCCCGAGAGGTCTATGCCTCTAGAATCCCTACGGCGGTGGTGCTAGGTAAGAGGTCCCGATCCTGGACCTTGAAGGAAGAGATGGTAATCTCCTTCTCATCGGAAGACCTCATAGGCGTGGAGACTCCGCATGACGATGCCTTGGTGGTAACCTTGGATGTGGATGGGTTTGAGATGAAGAGAATTCTAATCGATGGAGGGAGCTCCTCCGACATTCTATTCATGGACGCGCTGGAAGCTATGGGGAAAACAAAGAAAGATCTGAAGGAGGCAAACTTCCCGATGGTCGGGTTCTCTGGCTCAACCTCCTATCCGCTAGGAGTAATCACCTTACCAGTGGAGTTTGGTAGCGGGTGGAAATCAGAAAGGAGGAACGTGAAATTTGTCGTGGTTGATTCCGCGGGGACCTACAACGCGATTATCGGGAGAACCACCATTAATCCCCTGATGGCGGTTGCCTCGACTGTGCACCAGAAGATGAAGTTCCCGACCGACCATGGAGTCGGAGAGGTTAAGGGAGACCAGGTGGCTTCTCAAAAATGTTATGTTAACGCCACCCGAAGGAGGAGACGAGAGGCCATGACTGTCCTCCAGACAGACACAGATCCCAGAGAAGAGTTTGGGCGTCCCGCCCCCGTAGAAGACCTGAAAGAAGTCGAGATCGACGGACCCCAGAGGAAGGTGAAAATCGGGTCTGCCCTGACTGAAGAGACAGCCCAGAAGTTAATCGAATTGTTGAAGGAGTTCAAGGAGCTGTTTGCCTGGTCCCCGAGCGATATGCCAGGAATCAGCCCCGATGTAATCGTACACGAGCTGAAGATAGATCCCGCGATCAAGCCTATCACGCAGAAAAGGCGTCCGATGGGCACAGACAAGAAGATCGCGATCCAGCAGGAGATGGGCAGGTTGCTCGATGCTGGGTTCATTAAGGAGCTCCGATTTTAGACTTGGGTTGCCAACCCAGTGCTGGTGAAGAAGACTAACGGGAAATGGCGAATGTGTGTGGACTTCCGCGACTTGAACAAGGCTTGCCCAAAGGACTGCTATCCACTCCCGAGGATCGACCAGCTGGTGGATGCCACGTCGGGACATGAGCTGTTAAGTTTCATGGATGCGTATTCAAGCTACAACCAGATCAAGATGGCCAAGGAAGACGCCCCCCATACAGCGTTCTACGCAGACAGTGACATATATCACTACGATGTCATGCCTTTCGGGTTGATCAATGCTGGGGCCACCTACCAACGGATGGTGAACAAACTGTTTGGAGATATGCTGGGAGAAACCATGGAAGCTTACGTGGACGATATGCTGGTGAAGTCCCGACAAGCCGAGGATCACGTGCACAACCTTACCATGGCATTTGAGCGGATGAGGCTCCACCAAGTTCGCTTAAACCCGACGAAATGCGCCTTCGGAGTCCACTCAGGGAAGTTTTTGGGCTTTATGGTAAGTCAAAGAGGAATTGAAGTGAATCCTGAGAAGCTGAGGGCAATTGAGGAGATGCAGTCTCTGATAAACCATCGGGAGGTACAAGTGCTGAATGGCCGACTAGCTGCAATGAATCGCTTCTTGTCCAAAGCCAGCGACCGATCGATGCCGTTTTTTGAAGTCTTGAGAGCCAACAAAAAATTTGAATGGACCGCCAAATGTGAAGAGGCGTTCCAAGCACTCAAGCAGCACCTTCGCACACTCCCGCCGTTGGCGAAACCGGTTCCAGGCGAGCCGCTCTACCTTTATTTGGCTGTTTCTGAATTTGCCATTAGCTCTGTGTTAGTAAAAATTGTCGAGGGTAATCAAGTCCCCGTCTATTATGTAAGCAAGGCGTTTGCCAAGTCTGAATTAAACTATCCCGCCGTTGAGAAGTACCTCTTTGCGTTGATTATTACTGCTCGGAAGCTAAGGCCCTATTTCCACGCACACGAGATTACTGTGCTGACAAACCAGCCTTTGAAGCATTTTTTGAACCGACCAGACGCGTCGGGGAGATTAGTGAAGTGGGCAGTAGAGCTTAGTGAGTTTCGGATACACTTTGCTCCAAGAACGGCAATTAAGGGCCAGGCGTTGGCGGATTTTATAGCAGAATCTACAGCCCCCGATCTAGAAGATGCGGGCCCTGTAGAGGGGGCAACTATGGAGGTCCCGATAGAGGAACAACCAGAGAGGGCAGAGCAATCAGAACAGCCAAACAAGGAAAATACCTGGGAGATGTACACGGATGGGTCCGCGAGTTCGGACGGATCAGGAGCGGGCTTTTTATTGATACCACCGGGCGAAGGTGAACCGCTCCGATACGCCTTGGCTTTAACATTCAAGGCCACAAACAATGAAGCGGAGTATGAAGCCCTTATCACGGGCCTAAAAATTGCTAAAGGCACCGGAATCGATCACTTGAGAGTGAAGTGCGACGCAGCTTTAATCGTGAACCAGGTTCAAGGGCGATACGAAGCAAGGAGTCCGATAATGAAAAAGTATCTACGAGAAGAACAAACCCTGAAGGAGAGCTTTAAAAGCTTCGACATCGAGGCAATTCCGAGGGAGGAAAATGTAGAGGCGGACGCCTTGAGCAAATTTGCCCTGGGGGCACCCTTGGAAGAAAATCGGAAAGTGCACTTCTTAGAGAAGGTAATCTTATCAAACATCGACCCAACACAGGTGTGTGCCATCGAGGTGAGATCGGAAGAGGAGCCAACTTGGATGACCCCGATAGTCGCGTACCTGACTACGGGGGCAGTCCCCGATGATAAAGTGGCAGCGGACAGGATACGTCGGATCGCGGCCAATTATGTGATGCTGGACAATCAGCTATACAAGAAGGGCTGGTTCTCGACTCCGTACTTGAAGTGTGTGGCAGAACCCGACGCCAATCGAATCCTGAAGGAAATGCATGAAGGGGTCGCGGCTTGTCACGAAGGGGCCCGATCCATTATGAGGAAGGTGTTGAACTTGGGCTACTATTGGCCCACGATGAACAAGGAAGCAACGGCGTTGGTCCGATCCTGTGACGCGTGCCAGAGGTACGCCCCGAGTATCGTGGCTCCGGCCGCTAATCTGACATCCATAAAGAGCGCTTGGCCCTTCGCGCAGTGGGGCATCGACTTGGTGGGACCTCTTCCACAAGCACAAGGACAATGTAAGTATTTACTTGTAGCAATCGATTATTTTTCGAAATGGATAGAGGCGAAGGCATTGGCCAGAACAACGGGGAACCAGATCGTCAAGTTCCTCCAAACCCACATCGTGTCCAGATATGGAATTCCTAAGGTGGTGATCAGCGATTATGGCCCACCGTTTAATGGCTCTCAGGTGAGGGAGTATCTGGAAGAATTGAACATTGAGCATCGGACCGCCTCCGTACACCATGCTCAGACTAATGGCCAGGTGGAGTCAGCCAACAAAATCGTGATGGATGGCCTGAAGAAGAGGGTCTATGCCTTGAAGGGCAAGTGGCTGAACGAACTGGAAAATGTGCTTTGGGCTGTTAGAACGACACCCAAGCGATCAACGGGGGAGACTCCGTTTGGCCTCGTTTACGGCACGGAAGCTGTCGCCCCTGTGGAGGTAGCTGTGGCGTCCCATCGGATGAGATATTACGAGCCCCTGACGAACGATGAAGTGAGACGTCTGGACTTGGACTTACTCGAAGAGAAGAGGCGGGAAGCCGATGAAGTCCAAGCTCGAATGCGTTTAGCGACGGCCATGTACTACAATCGGCGAGTGAAGTCCCGACAATTCTTTGTCGGGGAGCTGGTTTGGCGTCGCAACGAGTTCACCCTTTTGGATCGAATCAACAAGATGTCACCAAAATGGGAAGGACCTTATAAGGTCGTGGGGATGCCAGCTCCGAATGCATACAAGTTGGAAGACCTCGATGGCAGAACGTTAAAGCATTCTTTTAGTGGCGAACACTTGAAGAAACACCATGCTTGAAGAAAGTCGCCTTAAGTGGTGCCCGATAAAGTCGCCTTAAGTGGTGCCCGATGTAAAATCGCCTTAAGTGGTGTATGCTGTTTATCATTTAATTCGATGTAAGCCAATTTTGTGCCGTCAATAAATAAAGAGGTTGCTTCCAAATAAGAGTTGTCCTTAGATTTATGCTAAGTGTAAAAGTCGCCTTCAGTGGTGCACGAGAAAAGTCGCCTTCAGTGGTGCACGAGAAAAGTCGCCTTCAGTGGTGCACGAGAAAAGTCGCCTTCAGTGGTGCACGAGAAAAGCCGCCTTCAGTGGTGCACGAGAAAAGTCGCCTTAAGTGGTGCACAATACTTAGATTTATTCTAAGTATCCAAAAGTCGTCTTAAGTGATGCGCGGGACTAAGTCGCCTTAAGTGGTGCACAATACTTAGATTTATTCTAAGTATCCAAAAGTCGTCTTAAGTGATGCGCAGGACTAAGTCGCCTTAAGTGGTGCACAATACTTAGATTTATTCTAAGTATCCAAAAAGTCGTCTTAAGTGATGCGCGGGACTAAGTCGCCTTGAGTGGTGCACGATCTTTAGGTTTATCCTAAGTAATGATTAAGTCGTCTTAAGTGATGCACGGAACTAAGTCGCCTTAAGTGGTGCAAGTTATTAAATCGTCGGGAAAGACGTACGAGAATGTCTTAAGTGTCGAGGTTTCGACTTAAGCGCGTATAAGTAAAGTCACTCGGAGAAGTGCAACAAAAGATCGGAACTAAAGAAGTCTGACATTGATAAGGGCTCAAGGGCCCGACGACGACAAAAGAGAAGAAGATACAAGGACTCTAAAAGATAAAAACATTTAAGCTTGGTCCTTGTCGGCAGCATTAGCAGCAGCTGGGTCCGCGGAGTCGGTAGCAGAGGGATCCACAGGGTTGGCTTCGGGAGGATTGGCTATCGGGGCGTCCGCACTTGGAGGTTCAGAAGCGTCTTCGACAATTACGGGGGTACTCCCCCCATCGCTCTCCTCGGAAAGAGCAAAATACTTCTTCGCAAAGGGAGCGAGGGAAGGAGACTTGTCGAAATTGATGGCATCCCCGTACTCCAGGTGGAGCTCCTCAACCGCATTGAAGAGAGTGTTCTCCACCTCCGCGCCAAAGAACTTCATGGCATCAGCTTGGAAGTCCTCGGACCTCCGATAGTCTTCCCGGCCCTTTACCTCCGCTTCGGCCAGCTGCGCAGGAAACCCCGCGATTTTCTCCTCCAGAGCCTTCTTCTCAAGGACCAGTTTGTCTTCGGCAGCCTTCTTCTCCTGGGTCAGCCTGTCCACAACTGCCCCCCGCTTCTGCTGCTCTTGCCTCAAGAGCCCCTCGAAGTCCACGATCTGCTGCTGGAGGTCCCGAATCTTCTGATTGAGGACAGTCTGCTCCTTGACAAGCTTCCCCCGCGAAGACTGGGAGGCCTTGAGATCCTCCTGAAGCTGCTCGCGGACCCCTCGGTCCCGCTCCCGGGACTCATCATAGGCAATGACATACTCGATGAGGCGGTTGAAGTCCTCGAGCTCCTGCAATAAAAAGGAAAAATGTTAAAGGACAAACGACCCGATTTATCATCAAGAAGAAAGAAGCGAAGTCCTACCTCTACACGACGCATGGCCATATCCCTGACCTCCCGATGCATATGCTTCCGATTAAGGCAAATCGGATACCGCATAGTAGGCAGGATCGCGCCTGACAGCAGATGCAGGGCCAGCTCCCGATCCTGCTCCCCTTGTGTAAGCGGGACTCCTTGAAGCGTCTGGATAGGAGTCCAGGGGGCATTCTCTTGTGAAGGATCGAAGGGCCTGTAGAAGTTCCCATCGAGAGCAAGAGGAGAAAGAGGACGATGAGTGGAAGGGCAGGCCTCCGTCTCGGCCCGAACAGGGGAAGGAGAGAAGTCATGGATGGGCGAGAGCTGCCGCTGCTGCGGAGAAGACGAAGGAGGCGGCCCCTGAGCGGTTGGTTTCAAGGGGGATTGCCCCGCCTTCCGACGCTGACGAGGGGGGCCACCCCCGTCAGTCTCCTCGGAGGAGTCCAAAGTTTCCACCTGATGAAACTGTTCGCCAGTTGGAGCCTTCTCTCCAGCTGAGGAAGGCACCCCCGCTGAAGGCGGTGCGTCTGCGGAAGCTGCAGCACCCGATGGAGCTCCGGAGCGACCTGCACCTGGAGGATGAGAAGCTTCAGAAAGGTAGTCAGGAAGTTCATCGGGATTCTTACACCAAATGATACGTCGGGAGACGTATTGATCCTTCCCACGATAATGATAGTAGCCTGCCTTCAAGACTCGGGGAGTTTCGCCTCGAAGGATTCTTTTGACGTCAGCGATGCGGGCTTCCTTGGTCGAGGAAATCAAATCCTTCGGGACCATTCTCTTGTATGATTTAATAGCAAGTCGGAGTTTTTTACCTTCTTCAGCATTCTGGACATCAAAGAGCTGGTCCAGATCCACCCTCTTCCGCTTGGGTTGCTCCGCTGAAGGAGACCCCGACCTAGCAGCAGTCTTCTTGGCAGACTTCCTCTTCCGCGAGGGGCGGACAGCATCAGTCTCCCCCTGCTTAAGGAACAGATCGGTCAGCACAGATACCTTCTTGGCTGCAAATAGTAAACAAAGAAGAGTTAGAAGTTTACCCAAGGGACCATATTAGAAGGTCCGTCAAAGAGCTGCCCCCCAGAAACAATATCGAGGAGTCGGATCCCGGCGTGCAACAGGTCCCGCTCCACGAGGGAGTTGGCGTTGAGAGGAGTGTAAGACTCCTCCCACCGATAAAGCTGGATAAGTTGGAGAGTTTCAAAATCCTCGTCGGCATAAGTGTGGAAGGCAGGCGGAGGGTCTGCTGCCACCTCCCACCGAGGCCAGGGAATTGAGGAGTGACGGATGAAGAAGTAGCTCTTCTTCCAGCTACTGTTGTCGGACCCTGTATCAACCAAGAGTCCCCGACCCTTGACCACCTTCCAGGTGTCATTGGTCCAACCACATCGGGCAAGCTGCTGCTTACTCCATTTAGGCATCCGAGGGTAGAAGGCGCAAACCCCCGCCTCGTTGCACTTCATCCCATAAAAGGTTCTGAAGAGCTGGAGACTGTAGACCCACTTCTGTCGGAGACAGAGGACTTGAAAGGCGTTCCAGAGGCGGATGGCATGGGGAGAAAAGGTAGTGGGGTGCGTTCTGTAATGATGGCATAGCTCGACCAAATTACCACAAAAGGGGAACCTGATCCCCGCTGATATTTGTCCCGTAGAGACAAATACCTCCCCTTTCTGGGGACGAGTAACCTCAGGGTTACTCGAGGGGCGATGCCGAGGATACGGGAAACGAGGTTCCCAGGTGATGGTGATACAACCCTCTCGGAGAGCTGCATCATAAGCAGTATTGGAGATCTCATTTGGAGCATAATCAAAATTGAAGGGTTTTCTCCCCTCAGAGCTAGAACCGCTGTCTGAAAAGCAACCATGGCAAGAAAATACAGTGGGACTCTTGGAAAATTAGAAAGGAAAAGACGAACAAGGAACGAAGGGGGATCCCTTACCAGACATGATGAAGTAGAGGTTGAAGGAGATGAACGAAACGTCGCCGGGAAGATGATTGGGGAAACTCCAAAGACCTTCGAAATCGCAGAGGAATCACAGAGAGCTCTTGAGAATTCGAAGACGGTAAAAGTTAAATTGTGACCATGGCTAGGGTTTTATAGTCGAAGAAGACGGTTGAAAGGACACTTCGATCCGAGTCGTCGAAGTCGAAGAGTCTTAATCTGGACCGTTGAGATGAAACGTGCAGAAGGACAACGGGCGTAATGATGAAACGGCCTGAAAAGCACTTTTCAGAAAAGGACATGCGCGAAAAATCAGGCACGTGGGCTGAAAACGTCACTCCATTATCTGCTGCATTTAATGCACTGGGGAACCGAGGAGACTCTTGGGATATAACAGTTATCTACAAGACCCTGAGGAAACGTGAAGAAGAAGACTGATAACTGAGTAACTGAACTAAGGAAAAAACCCCCGACTCTAGTATTGGAAGATCGGGAGTTGGAAGACACGACGAACTAAAAGTCCCTCATGTCTTGGGGGCAAATGATGGGTTCGACTACAAGCCGTCAGGCCCTTTAACGGCGAGAAAACGGCAAACAGGCCCACCAGGCCCAAAATGAAGGTCAAGATGACTTAGGAGAAGGGTCCCGACGAAGGGAGTCCCGATGAGTCAAGATCCCGACAGAGTCGGTCCCGACAGTTGAGCTGGAAGCTCCCGATAAGAAGCCTTTAAGTAGGCCCCGATGATGAATCCCTGAGAATGATTGGCCCTGTCACGATGACGAGGGGCCCCGAGCGGTGACACAACGAGATAACTCTGGAGTCCCCGACGGGAGTCGGGACTCGTTATCAGAGGATAAGGCCAAGATATGCGGGGCGTGGCCGAGATACGCGGAACGTGGTTAAGATACACGGAGCGTGGCCGAGATACGCGGGGCATGGCTGAGATACGCGAGATCACGTCCGAGATATGCGGGATACGGGCTAGCCACCCCTAACGGTTCGCCAGGTACCTGAGGCATCTCTTTGCCTATAAAAGGGCAGGAGATCACCTCAGAAAGACTTACGTTGAATTACATACCCTTTGTGATTACTGCTTGCCAGTCATACGAGATACTCATTTAAGCATCGGAGAGGGATTCTGGGTCACCGCTCGGTCTATCCCCTCTTGCAGGATTGCGTGGAGCAAAGGAGCTAGGATTGACGCCAAAGTCCGTACCGGAGTTCCACCGTGATCCAACAAACGCGTAGTTAACCGCGATCCTTTGAATCTTTTGCGCTCGGATTTTATCTTCTGGAAGCGTTTGATCCGTGAGGTACGTCAGGATTGGTGTTATCCATGTTGGCTCCGAATCGATATTTAATACTTCGAGTTGGTCAATCACTGATAGGATTCTATTTTCCACAAAGTGTGTTTCCTTGCATTGTTCATTGCCTTGTGCGAACTTGCTCAGGGCGTCTTCTTTTTGATTTTCTTCTCTTGGGACTGAGTTATGTCAAAGGTCTCAAAGCATGTAATGAAGTCATTTGCTTGTCCTAAGTACTTTTGCATGTTCTCTGATTTGGCTAAGTAGTCACCCTTGACCTGGTTGACGACAAGTTGCGAGTTACACTTGACTCTTAGATGCTTGACACCAACACCTTTTGCAATCCTTAGGCCTGTTATCAAAGCCTCATATTCTGCTTCGTTCTTCGTTGCTCTAAATGTTAAGTTTAGAGCATAATTCAAAGGATCTGATCCGTCATGTGGTATTAGGAGGAATCCTGCACCTGATCCTCCCACATTTGAGGATCCGTCAGTGTACATTTGCCACACCTCAATGGGCTCTTCGTTTCGTTGCGCTCCTTCTTGTGCGTCAGTCTCAGGAGTTATCCCTGTGAACTCTGCGATGAAGTCGGCTAATGCTTGACCCTTGATTGCTGTTCATGGGGCAAAGTGAATGCGGAATTCACTTAATTCTACTGACCATTTTGTCAATTTAGCTGACATATTTGGCTTAGACAGTATGTGCTTCAAGGGTTGTTCCGTCAGGACTGTTATCTCGTGAGCATGGAAGTATGGCCTCACCTTAAGTGGTGCAATGGTAATCGGGACCGGAAGGGATTGATATTATAAAGATCCAAAAGGGAAACGACAAAAAGGAAATTACAAGGATTCGAAAATAAAGCGATTAAGCTTGATCCTTGGGCAGCGTCGAGGGGAGCAGGGTCAACGAGATCTGTGGCAGAAGGCTCCGTGACAGGAGGATCGGATCCTGGAAGATCGGCCGCAGGAGGATCGGACTCTGAAGGATTAGCTGCGGGAGGGTCGATCATTGGGGGCTCAGTCGTCGGGATGTCTGCACTTGGAGGCTCCACCGTGCCTTCAGCACCCACAGTCCCCTCGGGGGTGTTTCCCCCGTCACTCTCCTCAGAAAGGCTGAAATACCTCTCCGCGAAGGGGGCGAGAGTCTGAGACTTGGTGAAGTCGATGGCACCACCATACTCCAGATGGAGCTCCTCGACAGCATTAAGCAGGGTGTTCTCCACCTCCGTCGTGCAGAACTTCACCGCGTCCGCTTGAAAAGCCTCGGAGCCCCGATAATCCTCCCGACATTTGGCTCCAGCTTCAGCCAGCTTGGCAGGGAACTCGGCGACCTCCCGCTCCAGCTGTCGGGACCGGTTGGCGAGAAGGACCTTCTCAGCCTCTAGCCCCGCCTTGGCGTCCTCTAGGGCCTTCTTCTCGAGGACAAACCCGTCCCGATCCTCCGCGCGCCCCTGCTTCTCTTCCTAGAGCCTTTGGCGTTCCTGCTTCAGCAACCTCTCGAAATCGTGGACCTGCCGCAGGAGGTCCCGAGTCTTCTGGTTAAGGAGGGCCTGCTCCTTAACCAACTTCCCCTTCGTAGACTCGGAGGCAGCCAGATCCTCCTTGAGCTTGGCCAAGACCTCGAGGGCCGCCTTGGCACGCTCCTGCTCCAGGGCCTCCTCCAAGGCCAGGACGTACCCAAAACAGTGGTGTTGGTCCGCTATTTCCTGTGAAGAAGAAGGGAAGATGTCAGTACACGAAAATATTCTGCCTTATATATACTAAGTGTAAAAGCAAGAAACCTTACCTCCAGCGACGAACGGCCATGGCGCGAATATCTGCGTGGATGTCCTCTCGAGCCAGAGAGAGTGGGAGCTTCATAGATGGTGGAACTGAGCCTGCCAGCAGGTGCAGACCCAATTCCGAGGACACATCATCCCGACGCAGCGGGACCCCCCACAACGACTCGATCGGAGTCCAAGGAGCCGCCGCCTGGTCGGGGGAGTAAAGCTGGTAGAAGCTCCCGTCTAAGGGGAGAGGGGGAACGACTCCTTGGGTATCGGAGGTGCGGGCCTCCGAGCCGCCATGAGAACCCGCCGGCCCCTCGGGAGTCAGGCTCAAGACCGGCGAAAGCTGCTGCGCCGGAGAAGATGAAGGCAGCCCTTCGGGAGTCGGCTCCAGCGGGGTCTGCCTCGCTCCCCGACGACGAACCAGGGGCTGACCCTCGCTTGCCTCCTCGGAAGAATGAGAGACATCCAGGTCCATCACCCGACGGAACTGGCCGTCCGTCGGGACGTCTTCAATCCCCGATCCTCCGGGGGCAGGAAGAGAAAGGAGGGGCTCCCCGACCCGTGCGTCGGAGGGAGGCTCCCCCGCCGAAGCTCCAGCTCCCGATCGACCTGCAGCTGGAGGACGAGAAGCTTCAGAAAGAAAGTTAGGAAGTTGATCGGGACCCTTACACCAGATGACGCGACGGGAGAGGTAATGGTCCTTCCCATAATAATTGTAGTAACCCGCTTTGAGAATGCGGGGAGTTTCTTCTTGCAGGATGCGTTTGATCCCTTCGATCTGGGCTCCCTTATCGGAGGGGATTAACTCCTCGGGAATACGCCTCCTGTATAATCGAATTGCTAAGCGGAGCTGTTTACCTTCCTCGGGAGTCTTGGTGTTGAAGATCTGCTCCATCTTCTCCACCCGGGCCCGCTTGATTTTCTCCGACGTGGGAGGTGCCGATGAGGAGGCGGCCCTCTTTGAAGACTTCCTCTTCCTCGCGGGGCGTGGGACAGCATCAGTCTCCGCCTGCTTAAGCACGAGATTGGTCAGCAGTGATACCTTCTTAGCTGCAAGGATGAAAACGAAAGTACAGTTAGAATATTACCCAAGGAACGAGGTTAGCAGGGCCGTCGAAGAGTTGACCCCCGGAGTCGATATCAAGGAGTCGGATCCCGGTCAGAACCAGGTCCCGCTCCCCGATGGAGTTGGCGTCGAGGGGAGCGAAAGAGTCCCCCCAACGATAAAGCTGGATGCAGTGGAGAATCTGGAAATCCTCCTCGGAGTAAGTGTGGAAAGCGGGGGCAGGGTCCGCTTCGACCTCCCATCAGGGCCACGGAATAGAGCTGTTTCGGATGAAGAAATAACACCTCTTCCAGCCACTGTTGTCGGGCCCCGAGTCAGTGATAAGCCCCCGACCCTTGGCGACCTTCCAGGTGTCACCATTCCAGCTGTACCGAGAGAGCTGCGCCTTGCTCCACTTAGGCATACGCGGGTAGAAGGCACAGACTCCGGCATCATTGCACTTCAGTCCATAGAAGGTCCGGAAGAGTCGGAGGCTATAGGGCCATTGTTGGCGGAGGCAAAGGACGCGGAAGACATTCCACACGCGGATGGCATGAGGGGAGAAGGTAGTCGGATGTGTTTTATAATATTTACACATCTCGACCATGTCACCACGGAAGGGGAAGCGGATCCCTTCCGATATTTTCCCGGTGGAGACAAATACCCCCCCTTCCCGGGGACGAGTAACCACAGGGTCACCCGGGACGCGAGGCCAAGGAAAAGGGAAGCGGGGCTCCCAGTTGGAAGTAATGCACCCCTCCCGGAGAGCTGCATCATAGGCGGTGTCTGAGATCTCATTACAAGCATAATCGAACTTGAATGGTTTACTCCCATGGGAACTTGATTCACCGTCTGGAAAAGGATCATAGCAAGAAAAGGCATAGATGATTTCCGCAAAAGTCCGGGTAAGTTGATTGAGATAAAAGGAAAACTATGCTAACAAGTTTCTTCGAAATCGAAGGAGGAAATCTTACCAGACATGTCGAATCGGAGAGGAAAGGATGAGCTTGATGGTCGGAGGTCTTGGTCGCCGGAGTGCTGATCAGAGACTAGAAAGGAGAGCTTGAGCTTTTGAAATGAAACGGTAGAGAAGAACTGAATAGTGCCAAGATTTGGGTTTTTATAGGAGAGAGGATAGGCAAAGAGACGTTGCGATCTGGACCGTTGAAGATGAAGCGCCTCAACCTGAATCGTCGAAACACTAGGGACAAAACGGCTATAAAGCGCTTTTTCAGAAAAGCAGGCACGGGCACTCAAGCCGTCACTTCATCACTCATCGCATTTAATAGTTGAGTAATCGACAAATCTTTTCGGATCCGGTGGTTATCCTCGGAATATCGAGAGGCTCGGAGATTGGAAGACACGACGAACTATAAGTCCCCCGTGTCTTGGGGGCAAATGATGGGTTTCGATATAGCCGTCAGGCCCATTAACGGCGACTAAACGGCGAAGAAGGCCTACTGGGCCCCAAAGAGGCTTAGAAGACCAATACGAGGGGACCCGACAAGGTCGGTCCTGACATACGAGCTGAACGCCCCCGATCCTATGCCTTTAAGTAGGCCCCGATCCTATGCCTTTAAGTAGGCCCCGATGATATGCCTTTAAGTAGGCCCCGGCGATATGCCTTTAAGTAGGCCCCGATATTGAATCCCTGAGAATACTGGCCCTGTCCCGATGACGAGGGGCCCCGAACGGTGACCAAAGGAGATAACTCTGGAGTCCCCGACGTCCGTCGGGACTTGCCACCAGAGAACGAGGCCGAGAAATACGCCCACTATCAACATAGTGGGGAAGTGGCCTGAAAATACGGAACGTGGGCTACTGGCCGTGCCGAGATAAACGGAACGTGGCAGTTATCTCAACAGGTAACTGAGGTGACTCCTCCCCTATATAAAGGAAGGAGTTACTCAGGATTGATACATTCATATTCACATACTCATACTTGTTTGCCAGTTTATACCGAGATACTCATTTAAGCATCGGAGAGGGATTCTGGGTCACCGCCCGGTCTATCCCCTTCTTGCAGGATTACTTGGAGCAAAGGAGTTCGGACTTCCGTCAAGAACGTACCGGAGTTCCAATCGTGATCCAACAGTTAGAACATCTGAATAATGGGTTCAGTACAAATTTGTGTATGCTTTCTTACGATGATTTGACTAGAACATCAATTTGGAGATTCGTACGTACTTGCATTGTGTAGTTTTAATTATGTTTTTAAGGGCTGGATATATATTTGGGTATTGAAGAATTGTACTAAATCAAAATGAAGGAATTCATGTGTAGAGTGTTACGAGAAATAATATGAGTATATCTAGACTCTTTTATTCAATGTCGATTAGAATTGAGGAGTTGGTATTACAATATACTAGTAGTTATCACTCTCTATTTAAAAAGTTGGAGTTCAAATAAAAAAGCGTCCAATTGTGAAAATCCGAATATACCCTTAACTTTTTAAAATAATACAACTCTACCCTCCTGCTAGGTTTAGTGAAATGACTCAACTTTGTGACGCTGCTTCACTTATTTCAAATCTTATTATTATGCAAGACCTTCTTCCAATCGACCTCTAACACCCCCACTTCCGCCGGAACTCGCGCTCTGCCCTCCATCCCGCCTCCGCCCCTCCTATATGTCAAATCTTATGCAAGACCTCCTTCTTCCAACCGACCTCTTAAAGTCGCCCGCCGCCTCCGCAGGAACTCGCGCTCTGCCTTCCATCCCCCCTCCGCCGCTCGCCTCCTCTGCCCGCATACACTCCGCTCTCTTCCAGTCCCGTACTTACTGTTCCGCCCCGCCGGAGGTTCTCTCCGCCATCCATCAGCAAATCGACACTGACCCTCTGCTTCCGACCCTTAAATCGGTACTACTACACACACTCCACCGCCGAACCCAAACCGTAAGTCCCTCTCTCTACCGTTCTCAATAAGAAGTATGGCGAGGGAGATCTGCCCAATTTCCTTGCTCCGTCTTCATTTCGTTTCGTGCAGTTACTCGGTTTAAGCTATTGTCCCTTCATATTGCACTTTGGTTTTGAATCTGATTTTGGGATAATTTGTTATAATTAACCGATGAAGAAAATTGGGCAAAACCAGCATTGGATTTGCAGACTGACTTACAGATGTAAGAAACTCTGAAATTTTTTATGGGTTTGAACTTATTCAAATTGGAGAGCTAAACATAATTATAATTCATGTTGGGAATTATAAATAACTCATATATTGGATGGGGTTATTGTTGGAGGGATTTAACCAAATTGTTGTTGACAATGGTATTGTTGGAGGGATTTAACTAAATTGTTGTTGAAAATGGCAGTGTTGATGAGAAAATTGCAGAAATACTTGGTCTTACTACCACTTACATTCTACGTTAAGTTTCGTACCTCTCATTATTGAATCAAAAGCATTATTTTTATGCTTATTCTCTGGCTGAGCCGTGGTCTGATGATATAATAAGACGTTCTATTTCATTTCGATTTGTAATAGTTGATCTTGATGGGTTCCGATATAATCGTTAGCCCCGTTAACAGCCAATGGACAGCGAGTAGGTCCATTGGGCCTCGTGAAAAGCCTGGAAGGCCCAGAGGCCCAGTATTAAGGGTCCCGACGATATCGGCCCCGACACATGAGCTAGAGGCTCCCGACAAGAAGCCTCTGAGTAGGCCCCGATATGCCTTAGTAAATGCCCCGATAATAAAGCCCCGCAGAGGCTGGACCTGTCCCGTAGAGACTGAGGGTCCTGGGTGGTGATCTAGAATGAGACAACTCTGGAGTCTCCGACAGGAGTCGAGACTTGTGATCAGAGGATAAAGACCGAGAAACTCGCCTACTAGATAGAGTAGTGGGAGACGGTTAGAGATAGAGATAAATCCCCCGAGATACGCAGGGCGTGCCCAAGATACGTGGAGTACGGGTAAGATACGCGGAGCGTGGGGCGAGATATACGGAATCCCGACCGAGATATGCGGAATCGTGGCGAGATACACGGAATCATGGGTAAAACTGCCAGGCGCAGTAACAAGTAACTGAGTAACTTCCCCTCCTATATAAAGGAGGAAGTTACCTCAGAAAACCATCATCTAATACAAACTTAGACTTTTTGCTTACCACCCCATTGATCACATACTCATTTAAGCATCAGAGAGGGATTCTGGGTCACCACCCAGGTCATCCCCTTTTGCAGGATTACGCGGAGCCCAGGAGTCCAAAGCTTTCCGTCAAGGACGTAACGGAGCTTCGCCCGTGATCCAACATTGGCGCCGTCTGTGGGAACTTACAAAAAGTCAAGATAGTTTCTACCAGATCAATGGCCGGTGGTGGTAAGAAGAAGCAAGTTCAGGCTGGCAGTTCTCGTCCCGCAGGAACTGTGAATTCCCCGTTGCCGGAACGTGTTGCTGAACAAGGTGAGAACCCCGCTCTTTCCCAGACAGGGGGGCAGGGTGATGGCTATGAGGTCTCAGTCCGAGACACAGAGAGGAACAGGCAGGATGTCCCGCGTAGGGAGGAAGATGAGGCTCCCCCGAACCCGGTGGGCCATGGAGGAGAAGGAGTCCCGCGAAGGGAAGAAGGGTCGTCTTCGAACTCGGAGTTGGTCAAGGCAGTAGCAGATGCTATGCCCATGTTCTTGGCCGCCATGGAGGCCTTGCTGGACAAAAGAGAGGCCGCCAGGAGGGCGGAGGAGTTGCCTCCGCGAGAAGAATTACCACCACCCCTGCCGAGGGTGGACCCAGAGGAATAAGAGGTTCCGCCCAGGAGCAAAGGTAAGGAACCAGCACACCTGGAGAAGTTCGTGGTCGACGGCCCAGGACCAGTGCAAAATAGGACCATTCCCCTGAATGGCCCCATCACCCCCGATCAGGTGGTGAAGATCGTTAGCATCTGCATGGGTGATCAGAAGCAGATGGCATCGGAGCTAAGGGATCGGTCCAGCCATCCTTTCGTGCCGCGGCTGATAGATACCGTCGCCCCGCCCGGGCTAGGTATCCCGACCATCAAGGAGTACGATGGTGAGGGGGACCCAGTTCGCCATGTTCAGAGGCATGACCAGGCCTGTATGGGACGAACATCGAACGATGACCTCATCTGTTCATTATTCCCGATAACCCTGGGAGAAAGGGCCATGACTTGGTTCTTCAGCCTCCCGCCAGGATGCATCACGTGCTGGGCTGATATGCACGATCGCTTCATCAAGCAGTACCAGGGTCAGAGGCGTCTTCTAAAGAGTGTGAGGTCCTTGACCCAGGTGGTGCAGAGATCCGATGAATCGTTGGCATACTACTACCAACGGTACACTGCCAGTGCTGCGGAGATTGATGAAGAAATCTCGGAGGGAGAGACCATCCGTACTTTCCTGCGGAACTTGAGCGCTCCGTACGGCTCCGACCTGATGCACAGCGTAGCCGCGAAGGCTGTGTGGAGTATGGAGGCCCTGCAAGCGAGGGTGAAACAGAAAATCGACGTCCAGGAGTCGAAGATTGCTGCTGGAGAGCTCGATCCCCCGAAATCGGGGAGAGGAAAGCCATCGTCCAAGCTGTCGGATGATCGCAAAGGGAGCGACAAGTCGGAAGGAAGTAGGAACCGTGGTCGTCCCGATAAAAGAGAAGACAAGCGTCCTCCGAGGAAGGACAACCGAGAAGGTCGGGCCGTTCCCATCAATAGCTCGATGACCTCTGTGTTAGCTGTGATGGACAGACAGGGTCTCGCCCGATACCCCCCGAGGAAAGAAGGCGAATTCCTAGGAGGCCGCCCTGACCGTTACTGTCGCTACCATCGAGCCAATGGCCACGACACCGAAAACTGTCGGGAGCTGAAGAAGGAAATTGAGAAGCTGATCCAGAAGAGGAAGCTAAAAGAATTCGTCGGAAGGGGGCGGTGCCGATCCCGTTCCAGAAGTCGGTCACGGTCCCGTTCCAAGTCCCGTGACCGATCCCCGAAGAAGAAGAAGGTTGAGCAAGAAGCCTCAGGATCGGGTGCCCGCAAGGAGAGGCGGGGAACTATCAACGTCATCCACGGAGGAATGGCGGCGGGAGGTGATACCTCCGCTTCCCGGGAGAACTACGCTTCCCGCATATCTGCCGCGGTGGTGTTAGGCAAAAGGTCCCGGTCGTGGACTCTGAAGGAGGAAATGGTGATTTCTTTCTCGGCAGAGGATCTAGTAGGCGTGGAGAGCCCTCACGACGACGCCTTGGTCGTGACCCTGGACGTGGACGGATTCGAGATGAAGCGGATCCTGATAGACGGAGGGAGTTCCTCCGATATTCTTTTCATGGACGCATGGACGCTCTGGAGGCCATGGGAAAGACGAAGAAAGACCTCACACAGGTGGACTTCCCGATGGTGGGATTCTCTGGTTCCGCTTCTTACCCGCTGGGTATGATTACCTTACCGGTGGAGTTTGGTAGTGGCTGGAAGATGGAGAAGCGAAACGTAGATTTCGTCGTAGTGGAGTCTGCGGGGACATACAACGCTATTATCGGGAGGACCACTATCAACCCACTCATGGCAGTCGCCTCGACGGTCCACCAGAAGATGAAGTTCCCGACTGACAACGGGGTCGGAGAGGTCAAGGGCGACCAAGTGGCATCGCGGAAATGCTACGTTAACGCCACCCGAAGGAGAAGGAGGGAGGCCATGACTGTCCTTCAGACTGATGTCGATCCTCGAGAGGAGTATGGGCGTCCCGCCCCCATGGAGGATCTGAAGGAGGTTGAGATTGATGGGCCTCAGAGGAAGGTGAAGATCGGGTCTGCTTTATCGGAGGAAAGAGCCCGAGAGTTGATCGAGCTCCTGAAGGAGTTTAAGGAGCTGTTTGCCTGGTCCCCGAGTGATATGCCAGGAATCAGCCCTGACGTGATAGTGCACGAGCTGAAGATAGACCCCGCGATAAAGCCTATCGCGCAGAGAAGGCGTCCGATGGGCGCGGACAAGAGGATCGCGATCCAGCAAGAGGTGGGCAGACTGCTCGATGCTGGATTCATCAAGGAGCTCCGATTCCAGACTTGGGTGGCTAACCCAGTCCTGGTGCGAAAGAGTAACGGGAAGTGGCGGATGTGTGTCGATTTCCGCGACTTGAACAAGGCTTGCCCGAAGGATTGCTACCCGCTCCCGAGGATTGATCAGTTAGTGGATGCCACATCGGGACATGAGCTGCTGAGCTTCATGGATGCCTATTCCGGGTACAACCAGATCAAGATGGCGAAGGAGGATGCCCCCCATACGGCCTTCTATGCCGACAGTGACGTCTACCATTACGACGTGATGCCCTTCGGATTGATCAATGCCGGAGCAACTTACCAGCGAATGGTGAACAAGTTGTTCGGAGACATGTTGGGAAAAACCATGGAGGCGTATGTGGATGACATGCTGGTGAAGTCCCGACAGGCACGATACCATGTTCAGAACTTGGCGGCAGCATTTGAGCGGATGAAGTTCCATCAGGTTCGGCTGAACCCCGACAAATGTGCTTTTGGGGTGAACTCGGGGAAATTCCTAGGGTTCATGGTGAGCCAGCGAGGAATCGAGGTGAACCCCGAGAAGCTGCGAGCAATCGAGGAGATGCAGTCCCCGAAGACTCATCGGGTGGTCCAGGTGCTGAATGGCCGGTTGGCCGCGATGAATCGCTTCCTATCCAAGGCGAGTGACCGAGCCATGCCATTTTTTGACGTGCTGAGGGCCCACAAGAAGTTCGAATGGACCGACAAGTGCGAGGAGGCATTCCAAGCGCTCAAACAGCACCTCCGTACCCTCCCGCCGTTAGCGAAACCAGTTCCAGGCGAGCCGCTTTATCTCTATTTAGCTGTTTCCGATGTGGCTGTTAGTTCTGTTTTGATTAAAATTGTCAAGGGCAACCAAGTGCCTGTCTATTATGTAAGCAAGGCGTTTGCCAAGTCTGAAATAAACTATCCCGCTATTGAGAAGTATCTCTTCGCGTTGATTATTGCCGCTCGTAAGCTGCGACCTTACTTCCATGCCCATGAAGTCACGGTATTGACTAATTAGCCCCTGAAGCACTTTTTGAACCGACCGGAGGCGTCGGGGAGACTGGTGAAATGGGCCATCGAGCTGACGGAGTTTCGCATTCATTTCGCTCCGAGAACCGCTATTAAAGGCCAGGCGTTGGCAGATTTTATAGCCGAGTCTACGGCACCCGATCTGGAATTAACGGGTCCCGCAGAGGGGGCAACCATGGAGGAAGTCCCGACAACAGAACAACAGCCAGAACAGCCAAATGAGGAGAACACTTGGGAGATGTACACTGATGGTTCATCGAGTGTAGAAGGCTCGGGGGCAGGATTCGTATTGATACCGCCCGGCGGAGGCGAGCCCCTACGATATGCCTTGGCGTTGACGTTCAAAGCCACCAACAATGAAGCAGAATACGAGGCTCTCATCACGGGCCTCAAGATTGCCAAGGGTACGGGGGTCGATCATTTAAAAGTGAAGTGCGATGCCAGCTTGGTTGTAAATCAAGTCCAGGGGAATTATGAAGCCAGGAGCCCGACAATGAAGAAGTATTTGCACGAGGTGCAGACTTTGAAGGGAAGCTTCAAAAGCTTCGATATCGAGGCGATCCCGAGGGAAGAAAACGCGGAAGCAGATGCCTTAAGCAAGTTTGCTCTGGGAGTGGCCCCCGAGGAGAATCAAAAGGTGCATTTCCTAGAGAAGGTGATTATCTCGAACATAGATCCAGCGGAGATCTGCGCTATTGAGACAGGATCGGAAGAAGAAGAGAAGCCCACTTGGATGACCCCGATGGTCACGTACCTGACTACGGGGGTACTCCCCGATGACAAGGTGGCAGCTGTCAGGTTGCGTCGGATTGTGGACAACTACGCGATGGTGGACAACCAGTTATACAAAAAAGGGTATGTAAAGCCTTTCCTAAAATGCGTGGCGGAGCCTGACACGAATCGGATCCTGAGGGAGCTACATGAAGGAGTTGCGGCCTGTCATGAAGGGGCCCGATCACTTGTGCGGAAGGCGCTGAACTTGGGCTACTATTGGCCTTCGATGAATAAGGAGGCGACAGCAATGGTCCGATCCTGTGATGCATGTCAGAGATACGCGCCAAATATCGTGGCTCCCGCCGCGGACTTAATGCCCATCAGAAGTGCATGGCCCTTCGCGCAATGGGGGATTGACCTGGTGGGACCTCTTCCTCAAGCGAAAGGTCAGTGCAAGTATTTGCTCGTGGCCATCGACTACTTCTCAAAATGGATAGAGGCTAAAGTATTAGCCAGGACGACGGGGCAGCAGATCCTCAAGTTCCTTCAAACTCAGATCATATCCCGGTATGAGGTTCCTCGAGTGTTGATCAGTGACAACGGCCCTCCGTTCAATGGGGCTCAGTTGAAGGAGTACCTGGAGGAGCTAAACATCGAACATCGGACCGCTTCAGTCCGCCACGCTCAAACCAATGGCCAGGTGGAATCAGTCAACAAGATCGTGATGGATGGCTTGAAGAAGAGAGTCTACGCCTTGCAGGGCCATTGGCTGGATGAGCTCGAAAAGGTGCTGTGGGCGGTGAGAACAACACCCAAGCAATCGACAGGAGAAACTCCGTTCGGCCTGGTCTACGGCACGGAGGAAGTCGCTCCCGTGGAGATAGCGGTGGCGTCCCATCGCGCAAAATATTACGAGCCTCTGACGAACGTGGAAATGAGACGTCTAGACTTAGACTTACTCGAGGAAAAGAGGTGGAAGGCTGATGAAGTCCAGGCCCGGATGCGTCTAGCAACGGCCCGATATTACAATCGGCGTGTCAGGTCCCGACAGTTCTTCGTGGGAGAACTTGTCTGGCGGAGGAACGAGTTCGTTCATCAAGATCGGATCAACAAGCTATCACCGAAATGGGAGGGACCTTACAAGATCGTAGGGATGCCAGCACCCAATGCATACAAGCTAGAGGACCTTGATGGCAAGACGTTGAAGCATTCCTTCAGTGGCGAACACTTGAAGAAGTATCATGTTTGATATTAAGCCGCCGTGAAGGGCGCAAATTGTCTATCAATAAGGTCAGATGTAAGCCTATTTTGAGTTATTTATGAATAAAAAAAAGTTGCTTCCGATCAAATTGCTTTTAGATTTATTCTAACTGTTAGTAAGACGTCCTGAAGGACGCGACAAAAACCTTCCGAGGTACGATAAAAGCCTTCCGAGGTATGCGTAAGTCGTCTATATGATGCGGCCAAAAGCCTTAACAGGTATGGACAAAAGCCCTACGGGGTACATGTAAGTCGTCTATATGATGCAACCAAAAGCCTAGGTACGAAAAGGCCCTGATGGGTCCGCGTAAGTCGTCTATATGATGCGGCCAAAAGCCTTAACGGGTATGAAAAAGCCTTAACAGGTTCGCGTAAGTCGTCTATATGATGCGGCAAAAATCCTTAAAGGGTACGATTAAGCCGTCCGGTAGAGACGCAATAAAAGCCCTAAGGGGTGTGAAAATGGCCTTGAAAGGCGGGGACGAGAAACCTTAAGTGGTGAAGTCCCGATTTTGGACGAGAAGCCTTAAGTGGTGAAGTCCCGATTTTGGACGAGAAGCCTTAAGTGGTGAAGTCCCGATTTTGAACGAGAAGCCTTAAGTGGTGAAGTCTCGATTTTGGACGAGAAGCCTTAAGTGGCGAAGTCCCGATTGGACGAGAAACCTTAAGTGGTGAAGTCCCGATTTTAGACAAGAAACCTTAAACGGTGAAATCTCGAGTAAAACGTCGGAAGGACGTATGAAGTCATTTTAAATGGCACATCGGAACGTTCTGAGTAACGAATTTAAAGCCGCTTTGGATAAGTGCAAACGTGTATCGGTGCCAAAACAGATGGAAAGAAACTGCTTATATAAAGGCCAGAAGGCCAAAGAGGTTCGATACAAGAGATAAAAGAGAAAGACAACAAAAACTAAAAGATGTAAACATTAAACTTGGTCCTTGTTGGAAGATGGATCCTCAGCAGCATCGGAGGGAGCAAGGTTTGGAGGGGCCTGGGCGGAAGGCTCCGCGGCTGGCGGAGTCGGGTCCACGGCAGCGGCCTCTTCACTCTCCGCGGGGAGGTTGAAGTATTTCTCCGCGAAAAGGGCGAGGGTCTCGGACTTCTTGAAGTCGATGGAATCCTCGTATGCTGTGTAGAGCTCTTCGACGACATTGAACAAAACGTTCTCCACCTCGGACTTACAGAACTCTACAGCAGCCACCTTGAATTCTTCAGAGTCCCGATACTCCCCGCGGCCCTGCAGGCGGCCCTCCTCGAGGCCCTGAGCCTTTGCCTCAGCCAGCTTGGCAGAGAACTCAGCCCTCTCCGCCTCAAACTTTGCCTTGGCCTCCGCGAGGAGATCCGCGAAGACGTTTTTCTCATGAATGAGCTGCTTCTTCTCCGCCTCATTCCGCTGCTGCTCCGCCTGAACCATCTTCCGCTCCCGACGCATGACAGCCTCATGATCGTGGACTTTCTTGAGCAGGCTCGAGGACATCTCGTCTAGGAGAGCTTTCTCCTTGGCCATCTTGTTCTTGGCCGCCACTGCCTCGTCGAGTTCTACCTGAAGCTTGGCTAAGGCATCAGGGTTCGACTTGGCTTCCGCCTCTTCCAAAGCACTCTTCAGAGCTAAGGCAATGGCAAAGCAACGATGCTGGTCCGCAGTTTCCTAAGGCGAAGGGAAAAAAAATAAGAATTCAATGATCGAAAGCAGAGATAAGGAAGAAACAAAGGTAAATTATTACCCCCATCCGACGAACGGCCATGGCACGGAACTCCTCTTCGATGTCCTCCCGCGACAAGCAAAGCGGCAGTCTCAAAGCGGGAGGAATTGACCCTGCCAGCAGATGCAGGGCCAAGTCAGGTTGAAGATTATCCCGTCGAATCGAAAACCCGTGGAGGGATTCGATCGGACGCCAAGGGATCGCCGCCTGGTCGGAGGTGTAAATCTTGTACACGTCATCCATCGGAAGACGAGGGATAGTCTCGGCCCTAGTGGTGGGAGGAGCTACCTCAGTCGGAGGCTCAGGAGTTGGAGTGCGGAGAACAGGAGGAGGACTCCGGGACACGTCCCTCACGGCGGGCCTCATGCTCCTTGACCCCGACCTGCCGCGGGGAAGCAGGCCCCCCTCATCAGGCTCCTCGACAGAAGGAGAGGCCTCCAAATCGGTTACCTGGCGGAACTGAGCTTCCGCCGGGACGTCTTCCAGCATCAGTTCCTGTGGAGCTGCAGTCTCCGCTGGAATAATAGCCTCCGTCGGGGCAGGAGTCTCCGAGGGACCTGCGGTGGTAGGACGAACATGATCAGGAATAACTCCGCCAGGACACCAAAGAATTTGACGTTCGACTTGCTGGTCTTTCACGTGGAAGTTGTAATATCCCGCCTTGAGAACGCGGGGGACTTCTCCTTGAAGGATATATTTAATTTCCCGAACCCGCGACTCCCGATCGGCGGGGATAAACTCCTTGGGAACTAATTTCTTATATCGTTTAATTGCACGACGAACGCGGTTACCTTCCTCGACGGTGGTGGCCCCGAAGGTCCGATCTATCTCCTCCCGCCTGGCCTTCTTGGCCCCGACTTGCTCTTCGGTCGGAGGAGCAGCAGATAAAGGAGTGGAGGAAGAAGCACCTTTCTTCACCAGCTTGCGCTTCCGCTTGGAGCCACTCTGGACGACATCAGTCTCGCCCTGCTTCATAATGAGATGAGTCAACAGAGAAGCCTTCTTGGCTGCAAAGGTAAAAAATAAGATAGTTAGAAATATTACCCAAATGACCAAATCCTTGGAAACAGAGTCAAGGAGTCGGACTCCGATAGTAATCAGGTTCCTCTCCTGGAGCTTGTTGGCGTCGAGGGGTATGAAGTTGTCTCCCCAGCGGTAGAGTTGGACCATCTGGAGGGTGTTGAGGTCATCCTCAGTGTAGTCTAAGAGCTTGGGGGCAGGGTCCGCCACGACCTCCCATCGAGGCCAGGGGACAGAGCTGTGCTGGACGAAGAAGTAGTACTTCTTCCATCCGCTGTTGTCGGACCCCGAATCGCGAAGGAGCAGACCCCAGCTTTGTTGCACTTCATGCCGTAGAAAGTGCGGAACAGCAGTAGACTGTACGTCCACTGCTGGTGGTGACATAAGAGTTGGAAAGCATTCCACACGCGGATGGCGTGTGGAGAGAAGGTACAAGGGTGCGTTTTATAGAAGTTTCACATCTCCACCATGTTTCCGCAGAAGGGGAACCGAATCCCCGCGCTTATTTGTCCGGCGGAGACGAACACTTCCCCTGCCCGAGGAGGCGTAATGATGTGCTTCCTTCTGACAGCAGGTTGAGACTCGTATAGGAAGCGAGGTTCCCAATCTGAGGTAATACACCCCTCTCTAAGGGCAACCTCATATGAAGCCTCAGAAATCTCATTGACAGCAAATTCGAAAACGAAAGGAGCCCTAGCCTCAGAACTAGCTTCGTCTAAAATGGTTGCAAACAAGAGGACTTGAGAAAAGGAGAACAGATAGCAAGTAAATCACGAGAACATAGAAGAAAACACTTACCAGACATGATCGGTGGTCGAGGAGGTAAAATGAAGGAAGATCGGAAGGGTTGAAGGCCTTGATCACTTGAACAGCAGGAGGAGCTCGGAGAAGAAGCTTCGAAGGCAAGAATGACTGAGAGTGCAGAAGAAGTGAATAAAGCCAGGGTTTTAGCTTTTATAAGCAAAAGGACAACTGAGGGGACTTAATCTTGACCGTTGAAGACGAAACGATTTGATCGCAATTGTTGAAATTATGAAGACGGTACGGAAGAGACAGCTAGATGGGCTTGATCTGCACCGTTGAAGAAGAAACGACACGATCTTAATCGCCGGGGTTATAGATACGGAAGAGGCGTGCGTGACGTCACAGCTGCTTTTCCAGAAAACAACAGTCACGCCGGTTCAAACGTCATTCCCTTATCCCTAGGCATTTAATGCTACAATAACCGAGGAGTCTCCTCGGATTCGGCAACTGCCCATGGGTCTGGTGGGCCCAAGATAATCATGAGTAAGAGACTCCGTTATACAACGATCACACGCAAGGCAAAAACCTCTGACGGTGGTATCGGAGGGTATGAAGATAAAAGCCTCTGATTGAGGTATCAAGAAATGTGAAGGTAAAAGCCCCCGACGGTGGTATCGGGAGGTACGAAGACAAAAGTTCCCGACAACGAGGTCAAAAGATCTGGACTTGAAGACACGACGAACTAAAAGTCCCCCATGTCTTGGGGGCAAATGATGGGTTCCGATATAATCGTTAGCCCCGTTAACAGCCAATGGACGGTGAGTAGGTCCAGTGGGCCTCGTGAAAAGCCTGGAAGGCCCAGAGGCCTAGTATTAAGGGTCCCGACGATATCGGCCCCGACACATGAGCTAGAGGCTCCCGACAAGAAGCCTCTGAGTAGGCCCCGATATGCCTTAGTAAATGCCCCGATAATAAAGCCCCGCAGAGGCTGGACCTGTCCCGTAGAGACTGAGGGTCCTGGGTGGTGATCTAGAATGAGACAACTCTGGAGTCTCCGACAGGAGTCGAGACTTGTGATCAGAGGATAAAGACCGAGAAACTCGCCTACTAGATAGAGTAGTGGGAGACGGTTAGAGATAGAGATAAATCCTCCGAGATACGCAGGGCGTGCCCAAGATACGTGGAGTACGGGTAAGATACGCGGAGCGTGGGGCGAGATATACGGAATCCCGACCGAGATATGCGGAATCGTGGCGAGATACACGGAATCATGGGTAAAACTGCCAGGCGCAGTAACAGGTAACTGAGTAACTTCCCCTCCTATATAAAGGAGGAAGTTACCTCAGAAAACCATCATCTAATACAAACTTAGACTTTTTGCTTACCACCCCATTGATCATATACTCATTTAAGCATCGGAGAGGGATTCTGGGTCACCACCCAGGTCATCCCCTTTTGCAGGATTACGCGGAGCCCAGGAGTCCAAAGCTTTCCGTCAAGGACGTAACGGAGCTTCGCCCGTGATCCAACAGATCTGATACTGCTGTGGACACTAGACAGTGCTTACCAGTGCCGGTGGTGAGGAGAAAAAAGACAGCAGCCATAATTAGAAAGGACAAGGGTGTTTCAATCTGAAATTGAACCATGTACATACATCCATCTGTCCATCGTTTGGGAATGTTCATAATGAGGTTAGTAAGATGGAGAAAATTGTAGATTTGATTTTTTGATGGAGCGATTCAGTGATGCTGCATTCATTTAGGTAAAACTCACCAAGCAGAAAGCAGTGATTGTAAAATCTATAATGCACCTTGTTTGGATGTTTTAAACACAGATCACTTATGTGTGTATGTTTGTGTCTATATTTGTCAATAACTTTTAGAATTAATGTAGTATTAATTTTTACTTATGCACTGACTGCAGAATGAATGAATCAAGATATTGGTTTCCTGGTCTCTAATTACACATGGTTTACATCCAAGTCTAAGGGATATGAGAAAATTCTTACCAAAGAGACTTGTAGCTTTGCTGGAGCAACTTGACTTCATTTCAAGCAGCAGGAGCTTCTAGAAGTAGCAGGGATGAGCCTAGCTTGAATTCTAAAATAAAAATGTATATTAAAAAATTTATGTTGTATCTTTTTTTTAAACATTATATATTTCATAGATCTAATATATTCACTATTATCCTTATCTTTTCTTTTATAAAATCATCAAATGTCGAAAATGTTTTGATTGTAATAGTCTTTTATACCGCACGTGCAACGCGCGTGCTAAATTCACTAGTAGTTAATAAAAGCGTGTGTGTTGCATATAGAGCAAATAATTTTTTTTTTTTGCAGTATCTTTGTTGATATTCAAATGAATCGACTCAAGATATAAACAAAGAACACTTCTGAAAAAGAAAAAAAAATTTAGATGATTTTTCATTGTTGATACTTATCAAGCGTTCCAAACAAATATGTTCACCGAATTCGAATATTGCGACACTTTGTTGTAGAATCGTTTCTTCTTATCTTATTCGACTCTATTCAAAAAAAAATTTATATTTTGATTTACATAAAACAGTTCTTACGAAAAAAATATTATAACGACGCTTAGTAGCGTTGTCATTTACATGCATTGGGAACGCATGCAAAAGTGTCTTCCAATTTAAGAGTTTTGCAACTTTTTTCTGTATAGTCGTGTGACGGTGGTAAGAAATGATATATCTACTTGCGTCAGTAATAATAGCGTTGCTAGTTTCATATTGATGCAATTTTTGCGGCGCGCGGAATTATTTTAACATTATATATAAGAAGCTAGTTTCTTGTGGGAGTACATATAAACAAATTCCCTCTACTCTTTTTAATATAAAGGACCTACAAATGCTCAAGCAATTCATGGAAGACTTATCTACGTGCATGTTTTTATTTCTTTTCTCGACTTCCTAGCCAATTAAAGATTACGAGGTTGTATGTTGTCCCTTTGCAAACATTTAAAAGTTCCTCCAAATGCAAAGGGACAAACTTTATTTCTCGAATTCCAAGCCAATTAAGATTAAGAATACAAACCTCGTAATCTTAACTGGCCAAGAATTCGAGAAAATAAATAAAAGCATGCACATGTTGGAGTTCAGCCCGCTCTGTATCGCTTAGGTTATAAATACAGATCAGTAAGATCGAGATTCATTTCACCAGATAAACAAAGTATAATATACTACTTATAGCACGTGCGTGCACGTGCACGTTTTATGTTTTATTTTATTTTTCTGCAGCAAGTAAACACTTTAGGTAAGAAGTGCGGTTGACCTTTGTGCCTAAACTGTGTAAATGAACGTGGAACCCTTTTAATTTTTTGATGTCTCTGATAATGCCTCCTGAATTTAAATTCTGGTTAAGACAATATAAATGAATTTAATAACGTAAGAAAAATAACAATGTTAAAAATCAAAGAAGGAGATCGAGATAAGTGTTACTTTTGAACTTCTATACAATGTACAATAAGGCTCAAAATGCAACAATGATGGTGGTAACAGCCCCTCAATTTTCTTTTTGTCATGTAACGTAGTTGACATCCTCAAATTAAGGTCTAGGTTATGAGTGCCGCTATCTAAATAGTTAAGTTATATGCAAGTATGTAACTAAATAGATTGTCTCATTGAATACTATACTAATTGAAAAAAATAGATGGTACCTTCAATGAAAGTTCCAGAACCCACATCTCCCTCGTAAATATATACTTCAAAGTTGGTTATTACTTTGCATTTGATAACTGCCTTGTCATAAATCCTAATATCCATACGAATAAAAAAAATATGTTCGACGAGAAACACCATGTGATAATGAATATCACTGCAATGATGAAGATCCACTATTTTATACAAGGTGTGTAATTCATAACCATTAAGGACTTTGTAGCTTCTAATTCCCCGTCGAAAAGCCCAAGGTATATATACATGCACTTAATCATTTATTTCTTCTCTGATCTAGACATCTTATATTTCCTCCATCTTTCACTAGTTTAACTATAAATAACCCAGTATGCACCAGGACATATATTCTCTATCAATCTCAAATTGAAACAGAAACCTGTACAAAAAATAGACAATCTATCACCGGATTATATACAAACATCATCAGGTAACTCATCAATAAAAATCAACAAACAAGGAGGAGACAAGTCCTGATGATGCTTCTCCCAAAGGTTGGTTGAATTCATACTAATCTAATGAAGTACATACATTGAATGAACAAATTGCAGCATATCACCAAAACCATGTCACCATGCCACCCGTGGACAATGGGCTACAACATAAGCAAGTCTATCTTATAACCAAGAGCAGAACTTAAGTTGTATCAAAGAAATAAGTAGGTGAAATTATCAGTGTCCAATTATGCATGATCAGTTGGACTAAAAAAACAACTACAAGAAACGAAATTCATTGTTGGTTGATAGAGACTTGACAAGTATCTATCAACCAACAATGAATTTCGTTTCTTTATTCACTGAAAGATCAACCTTAGCACCCTAAAGCTCAAATGTTAGAATAATTCACATCCTAAACACGTGAATGCAGAGGGATATGAGAGAAAGTGAGAGAAATAATAGCACCTGGCAGAAAGAAAGCTAGTATCTACCATGGGATACTTGCCCAAATGCCTCCTTGGTTGATCAGATTCTACATGAACAGGTATCAAACATGATGATAGCATTAAGTTGCTTGGATAATATCTAAATAATCAGAAATGAAATATGACCATGTTAAAATCAATGACACGGTATAAAAGGTTCAATTGAGAAGTTAAAAGTCCAAACACAGAAAAACAGAAGGAAAGTAAGGTTTTTTATTGTGATACACATGACCTCAAGCAAAACATCTATTTAATAGTCTTTATATGGATGGAATATAGGCTAAGATGACAAATTCAGATGTGAACTTCATTCCACATCATAAGCAATTATGCATTCTATCTCAAGAATCTAACACAAACTCTCAACTCCAACGCAATTTAAGTTCGACACATATAGCACTTCTTTTTCTATCAGGTATTGAATAGTTCCCCAGACATATTGCTCCCTAATTGAAATAGCATCTTTCAGTAAATTCAAACATTTAAAAAATATCTAAAAAAAATATCCAACAAAGAGGACGAAAGTAAGACAGTTCTTCTACCAGTTTTGTAAAATTTTATTGCTTCCAACCAAACTTCTATTTGTTTGTTCAGGTTCAATAATGTAGCTATAAAAAGACAGTGTCAGTTCTTCCTCTAGAAGATAGGCATGGTGGACTTCAATAGTCGAAAAGGAGGTTCTTTTAAAGCAATTGTTATGGTAAAAAGTCAGGACAAGAAAAAAAAAAGCAGAAAAATGTAGGTCATCTGAATTTCATACTATAGTAAAAGCTGAATTTCCACAAAACCATTGTGGAAGGTGGAGAACCTAGAGTTGAGACGTTAAGATCCACCCAACTTCAAAATGGGTTGGTTTTATGAGTTTTATTTGCCGATAGGGCCTGAAGAGTGGGATATACGGAATTTGCAAAAGATAAGATATTTCAATGCGCTCTAAGTAACAAAAAAAACTTGAGGTAGAAGCATACTTGTCTATTGAAGCAGTCTGCAAAGTATTGTGCGATGGGCTATTTGCAAATCCACTCTGTATACAAAAGAAAATAAACATTACCAAAACTTAAGATGGGACCTTTGGTCGAAATGGACAATTTATTCACTCTCTTTTACTCAGAATGTGGACAAGGCAGCAGCTTGGGAATTTCTTCAATAGGCCGCCTACATAAAACATTTGATGATTAGAACATACAGATTGTCCACCTCTTTTTCCACTAAGATTCACTACCCATGCACTTTTACACTCCATTATTTAGTAAAAAAATCAAATAACATAAACATGCTTGAATAGCTAGCAGCATACTAACTATTCATTCATTCAAAACACGAGGAATGTTCTCCTGACCCAATACCAGAATTAAAAAAAAAAAAAAGGGACCAATCAAATTAATAAAATGAAGATTCTCAAATTTAATTATTTAACACTAAAACATGTGGTGTGCATGTAAATCAATTAACAAAGTCATCTTAGAAAAGAAAGTTAAGTTTATCGGAGAAGTTTGGCCAGCATTAACAAATTATCAAAGAAATTAGGTTGATCCATAGTCGGTATAAAAGAATAATAGAGGTTGCATATAAAAAAATGTTAGGCACAGAATCTCACCATCAAGATCGAACAGGTGGAGCCAGATCAATGGCGGGTGGAGCCAGATTAGTGGGCCATCACCGATCATCCGAAATCGTGCAGCGGTGGTCGTCTGAAATCAGCCAAGCAGCGGTGGTCGTCCGAAATCAGCAGTGCGGCGATAGAGAAACTACAATTGCGACATCTACTTTCTTGTCGTTTTAGAAATCAGTCGCAGCGGTGGTCCTCTAAAAGCGGCCGCGCAGCGGCACAGAAGCTTGTACTGTTTTGGTGTTACAAAAGAGTAACAAAAGGTTCGTATAGTGATTAATTACTATGCCAATTCATCTGACAAGTCCTCATTTGCGGCTCACCAATGCTTGCTGCCGTAGAACTTGGTTCTCGGCTTGAAGGCTACACACGTCGGATTCCAATCTGCGAAACCAAAAATTAAAAATCTCTCAACCAAATGAATTCTTTGTCTAGAGTCATAAAACTACCTCTCTATTGTCTGTTGAAGGTTCATTGCTTTCTGGTGTGATTCCTCAGCCTCTTTCGCTATTTCTTCGTTCTTATTTTCAGCCAGAGAGCACTTCTCCTCAAACTCTACAAGCTTGTCCGTCAAATCTTTCAATCGATCATGAAAAAATTAACACTTTTAAGAAAATTAGAAAAGATTTCATTTTTACTGCAAGTTTCACACTTTGCAACATTGCTTGTTATTAAATGTACCTCAAGTTCTTGTTTTTAAGATCTCAACATGTCGAGCTTAGTATCATCAACGACGGGTACTTCTTTGACGACTGGGGCAGCTTGTTCTATGGCTAATTTTGCCACTTCCTTTTCACGAACAATCGCCTCATGTGCTTCGTCTAGTTGGAACCGCATATTGTCCAATGCACATTGTAGCTTTTCAACTTCTTTCTTTTTAGCTTCCTCAAAGTCAACCTATACTATACATACCTTTTTTAGTGATACACTATCTTGATGAAGTTAAAAGATCAAACATTTTTGTCGAATAGCTCCTAAAATTCCACTATTTGCATCAAATTTTCATGTTTAGAGATTCAAACCCTCAAGTGCTTTTCAAGATGTAACCGCCATTGCAGCGCTTCCACCATTTTCTCCAGTTTATCATTTGCTTCCTTAAGTGCACTGGTTTCTCGTGCAGCCTGAGTTTATCTTTTTCAGCTAACTATTAACCGAAACAAGCATTTCATGATCGATCGGGCATGAAGTTGCAGAAATTGTGAAACCCACTTACCATTTTCAGCATCTTAAGCTCCTTTCTAGCGCACTTGGCTCTCCATAGACACTGCTATGTGAGATTTGCTTTCCTCACCTTCTTATATGATGATAGTGCTTTGAGTCATCTCACTCGAGTCTGTAAGAGCATATGAAAAATAAGACGTGAGTGGAAGATAGAACCTTGTAGTACAAGAAATAAGGCCAATTACCAATTGCATGGCAAACTTTGAAGAAATTACAAAAAAGCATACTAGCCAATTTTTTTTTTAACTACAAATAGAAAGCTGAACTTAAGAAAATTTTGAAATAACCTTCTTTGAATTTTAAAAAACCATACGAAAATAAAAGGAAAACAATAAATCATCTTTAGCGCTTCACTTATTGGCATAAAAAAAAAATGTTAGCTCCTCACTTCAATTATTCATTGTTGAGCTCATGTGAGTTTCATTCTTTCTATATATGAATATTGCATTTTAGTTTTTAAAACAAGGCATCTTTTTTCCTTTACCAAAAAAAAAAGTGTGACTGATCAGTATTGTGTCTGCAAATTTGCTTAAGTTCAGTATGTCATCTTTAAAAAAAAAATAAGTACGTTTTTTCTGATTCATCCATAATTCGGCATCCAATTTGGTTATCATGCCCACTAAATATAACAAAAACATTGTGGTTGTATTGATTACCTGGATCAAGATAGCTGCCTTGGTATGTCTTCGGTATTTGAACTCTGGTCTTGCTGCCATTGCTCGTAATCCAGTCTGAATAACAATTGTCGCATTTTGTAACTTTATGTAACCCTTTCTTGTAGCGCAAGCACGAGCATACTTTTGTAGACAAATCGACGTTGCATTCATTCTCATATATTCGTAAACCTCACGAGCAAGTTTCCCTATGTTTAACAAGATACAATGATGATCAAACCACCTTCTGATTAATCTCCCGAAGCTTCGTTTTTTAGAGTGGAGTAATTGACGTGTTCCTGATTTGCAAATCGACACAGGAATGAGAAATTAATTCAACTGAATTCACTGAATCAGCGAATTGAAAAGAAAAGACCGTTGAAATGGGATACCAGTGGAAACCAGAAACGGGCGAGCGGATAACACGCCGGGCTATCGGATACCAGCGGATGACGAGCAGATATCAGTGGCGGGCGAGGGGATTCTAACGGCGGGTGATAGCAGATCGGCGTTCTCGAATTTAAAAACTAAAGTAGCCTCGTTGATGGTTCGTTTTTTCTCGAGCAGAAGGCAAGCGGGACTCTAGCGGCGGGTGATAGCAGATCGGAGGGCCAGGGGCGGGTGGAAGCATATCAGCGAGCAGTCGTCCGAAATCAGTAGTGCAACGGTCGTCCCTGCGGCTTCAAATTTGTTGCTGCTGTTTGGATTTTTTTCCCTTTCAAGTTTCAACTTTCAACCAAAGAGGGGTAAGGGGAAACTTTAAACACTCATCATTTGCTTTATGGGCTGCTGACCGGTCCGGTTGATAAGATATTTATATTTAGCCGGCCGATTTGGTTTAGAAGTGGCACCCTTTAGATGAAAGACACATGTTACTTCACATTTTATATATATAGGGTTAACATGTCTTTTGGTCCATGATGTTTGACAACTTTTGGGTTTTGGTTAATGATGTTTTTTTTACCTAGTTTTGGTACCATATGTTTGCAGATTTTTTTTAGTTTTGGTCTAACCGTTACATTCCGTCCATTTTTTGACATGTACAAGTCACGTGATCCACCATAAACTTTCAATTTTGTTCAATTTAGTCCTTCTAATACTTTCCTAACCTTTTTTTGGTTCAATTTAGTCCCGAAGTTACAAAAATTCAATTGGACCTATTGTCCAATTGTGGTCAATTTTGAAACTTCGGGACTAAATTGAACAAAAAAAAGGTTAAGAAAGTATTAGAGAAACTAAATTTAAAGTTTAGAGTGGATCACGTGATTTGAACATGTCAAAAAATGGACGGAATGTAACGGTTAGACCAAAACTAGAAAAAATCTGCAAACATATGATACCAAAACTAGGTAAAAAAAAACATCATTAACCAAAACCCAAAAGTTGTCAAACATCATGGACCAAAAAACCTGTTAACCCTTTTATATATTGGTAATAGATTATAGAGCAGTGTCCATCATCCAAAGCAAAAGAAGAAGAATGGAAGCAAGTCAAGTTATGCAAATAATGGTGGAGATGGAAAAACTAGCTATGCTAAGAACTCATTTGCTTCACGTATATTTATATATCATCTTTTGTCTCCACATATATATTGTAAATTCTATGTGAACCCAAATTATAATTGAAGGTCTTGGACACATCTTATTCATATATTTTAACAGAGAATTTTTTAACAAAAAAAATTGAGCAGAAAAAGGCAATTGCCATGACACAGCCAATACTTGTGCATTGATGAAGTTGTCCACGGCAGCCGAGTCACTACCTATGACAAGTAATTCATCCAAATATGCAAGAAAGTAGATGGTGATATGATCACGTTGTATAGATAATGAAGTTTCAGATTGAGAGTTCGTAAACCCAAATTCGACCAAAAAGGCACCAAGTTCCTTGAACCAAGCTCTAGGGGTTTGTTTGAGCTAGTAAATGGCCTTGCGAAGTCGACATACATGATTCGGCTTAGATTCATCAATGAATCCTGTGGGTTGTTGCATGTATACCTCGTCTTCCAACCTCCCTTGTAAGAATGCATTGTTGATATCAAGTTGTCAAATAGGCCAATTTCGACCAAGGGCAATAGAAAGAACAACCCGGATGGTTGTTGGCTTAACCACCGGACTAAACGTATGACAAAAATCAATACCTGGTCATTGATGAAATCCTTTGGCTAGAAGACGTGTTTTATACCTATCAATGCTTCCGTCCGGTTTACGTTTGACACGAAACATCCACTTACAACCGATAATATTTTGTCGAGACGAGGCGGGGACAAGCTCCCATGTCCCATTAGCTACTAGGGCATTGAACTCTTGAGACATTTCAGAACGCCATCTGGGATCTTTGATAGCCTGAGATACACACGCAGGCTCAAGTGCAGGTGAAATTGGGTGTTTCGTTGCCAATAAAAGCTTTTTCGGCTTATAGGTATTATTTTTGAGCACGAGTAGTCATCAGGTGAGTACGAGCTAGTGGGGAAGGTGGAGATAGACTTACCTGAGATGTTGTGGCTGCATCAACACACTCGTGTTCAGTTGATTGATCGGTCTGTAAACTATTTGATGAAGTGAGCACAGGGGCGTGAACAGTAGGAGGTGCTGCTTGAACTTAAGAATTGGTTGCCGTATTTGTTCTTCTATAGTGTGTTGCTGATTTGCCGTGGGCTCCATAGGCTTGTCATGAGGTCTTCATGATTATGAGCATAAATAGGAATTATACCAATAGTTAGACCAATGGATGGAGATACATTTATGACAACAGATTGAGACGGAGAGACACCAGGAAATGATGATTCATCGAACACTACATGACGAGAAATATACATACGTTGCGAGACCAGGTCATGGCATTTGTAAGCAATTTGAGCACTACAGGAAAAGTGTTAAATAGCGGCAATTTTTTAGGTATATAGCGATACTTTTCTCGTCGCTAAGTTGATAGTGACACTCTCTGTAAGTGTCGAGGAATGCAGTGTCGCAAAGATATAGCGACACTTTTCCTTGGTTATTCCCTAAATCAGATTTAGGGAATAGCCAAGGAAAATACATGGACGTGAATGTTGATCAAATTTATTTTTTGCATACGGACGAAGCCATGGGAAGCATCTGCACCCAAATATACGAAGTTTGGTATAGTTCAGAGATTTACCAAACAATAACTCAAACGAAGATCGATTCCCAAGTTCCGGCGATGGTAAACGGTTGATCAAATATACGGCCATTAGAAAATAAAAAGATAAAAAAATCCTTGGTAAATTCACATTATGAAGTAAGCTAAGACCCGTCTCAATAATATGACGGTGACGACGTTCGGCTAATCCATTATGCTCGGGTGTGTGTGGAGGTGTCTTAAAGTGACTAATGCCGTGTTTAGCAAGAAACGGAGCAAGTTTTGTATACTCACCACCCTCATCCGAAAAGAATGATTGTATCAGACGATTACAAAATTTCTCAACCACCGATTTAAATTTTGTAAAAACACCAAAGACATCTGATTTAAGCACGATTGGATAAAGCCAGATATACCTACTGTAACAGAAGCCGGAGAGGGCCCCAAACATCAGAAAATACAAGCTGAAGCAGTGCAAGGCTATGCATAGTAGAACTTGAAAAAGGAAGTGATGGGTTCCGATGTAATCGTTAGCCCCGTTAACAGCCAATAAACGACGAGTAAGCCCAGTGGGCCTTGTGAAAGACCTGGAAGGTCCAGAAGCCCAGTATGAAGGGTCCCGACGAGATCGGTCCCGACATATGAGCTGAATGCTCCCGACGAGAAGCCTCTGAGTAGGCCCCGATATGCCTTCGAGAAGGCCCCGATAATAAAGCCCCGAGAAAGCTGGCCCTGTCCCGTGGGACGAGGGGTCCTGGGTGGTGACCTAGAATGAGATAACTCTGGAGTCCCCGATATGGATTGGGACTTGTGATCAGAAGATAAGACCAAGAAACCCGCCTACTAAATAGGGTAGTGGGGAAACGGTTGAGATACAGATAAACTCCCTCGAGATACGCAGGGCGTGCCCGAGAATACGCGGAGCGTGGGCGAGATACGCGGAGCGTGGGGTGAGATACACGGAATCCCGAACGAGATATACGGAACGTGGGTAAAACTGCCAGGCGCGGTTACAGGTAACTGAGGTAACTTCCCCTCCTATATAAAGGAGGAAGTTACCTCAGAAAACACACATTCTAATACGAACTTAGATTACTCCTATCCACCCCATCGTTCATACTCTCATTTAAGCATCGGAGAGGGATTCTGGGTCACCACCCAGGTCATCCCCTTTTGCAGGATTACGCGGAGCCCAGGAGTTCAAGCTTTCCGTCAAGAACGTAACAGAGCTTCGACCGTGACCCAACATTGGCGCCGTCTGTGGGAATCTAACAAAAAGTCACAATAGTTTCTACTAGATCGATGGCTGGTGGTGGCAAGAAGAAGCAAGTCCAGGCCGGCAGTTCTCGCCCTGCTGGAACTGTGAATTCCGCGTTGTCGGAGAATGCTGCTGAACAAGGTGAGCACCCTGTTGTTTCTCAGACAGGGGGGCATGGTGAAGATTATGAGGTCTCAGTCCGAGACACGGCGGTGAATAGGGAGGATATCCCGAGAAGGGAGGTGAATGCTCCTCCAAATCCGGTGGTGCACAGAGAGGAAATCCCGCGGAGGGAGGTAGGCGCTTCCTCAAACCCGGAGTTGGCTAAAGCAGTAACAGATGCTATGCCCATGTTCTTGGCGGCCATGGAGGCTTTGCTGGACAAGAGAGAGGCTGCCAAGAGGGGAGAAGAGTTACCTCCACGGGAGGAGTTGCCTCCGCCTCCTCCGAGGGAGGTTCAAGAGAACAGGAGGTTCAGAGGAACAAGGGTAAGGAACCCGCGCACTCGGGAAAGTTCGTGGTCGACGGTCCCGGACCAGTGCAACACAGGACCATTCCCCTGAATGGCCCCATCACCCCCGATCAGGTGGTGAAAATCGTCAACATCTGCATGGGCGACCAGAAGCATATGACATCGGAGCTGAGGGAACGATCTACTCATCCTTTTGTTCCACGGCTGCTAGATACTGTCGCCCCGCCAGGGCTAGGTATTCCGACCATCAAGGAGTACGATGGTGAAGGAGACCCGGTCCGCCATGTTCAGAGGCATGTCCAGGCCTGTATGGGTAGGACCGCGAATGATGACCTCGTGTGTTCGCTGTTCCCGATCACATTAGGAGAAAGGGCCATGACGTGGTTTTTCAGTCTACCGCCGGGAAGTATTACTTGCTGGGCTGATATGCACGACCGCTTCATCAAGCAATATCAGGGTCGTAGGCGCCTCTTGAAGAGCGTGAGGTCCTTGACCCAGGCGGTGCAGAGATCTGACGAATCGTTGGCGTATTACTACCAACGGTTCACTGCTAGTGCCGCGGAGATTGACGAGGAGATATCGGAGGGAGAGACCATCCGCACCTTCCTTCGGAACCTAACTGCTCCGTATGGTTCTGATCTGATGCACAGTGTAGCCGCGAAGGCTGTGTGGAGTATGGAAGCCTTGCAAGCGAGGGTGAAGCAGCAAATCGACGTGCAAGAGTTGAAGATTGCTGCTGGAGAGCTTGATCCTCCGAAGTCAGGAAGAAGTAAGCCATCGTCCAAGCTGTCGGATGATCGCAAAGGGAGCGACAAATCGGAGGGAAGTAGGAGCCGTGGTCGCCCCGATAGAAGGGAGGACAGGCGTCCTCCGAGGAAGGATAACCGAGAGGGTCGTAATGTTCCCCTCAACAGTTCAATGACCTCCGTGCTAGCAGTGATGGATCGGCAGGGTCTCGCCCGATACCCCCCGAGGAAAGAGGGTGAATTCTTGGGAGGACGCTCTGATCGTTACTGTCGGTACCACCGAGCTAATAGTCACGACACAGATAACTGTCGGGAGCTGAAGAAGGAGATAGAGAAGCTGATCCAGAAGGGGAAGCTTAAGGAGTTTGTTGGTAGGGTACGGTGCCGATCTCGTTCCAAAACTCGATCGCGGTTTCGTTCCAAGTCCCGCGATTGATCTCCGAAGAAGAAGAAGGTTGAGCCAGAATCCGCCGGTGCCCGTAAGGAGAGGCGGGGAACCATTAACGTTATTCATGGAGGAATGGCGGCGGGAGGTGATACCTCCGCTTCTCGGGAGAATTATGCTTCCCGTATTTCTGCTGCTGTGGTGCTAGGAAAGAGGTCCCGATCGTGAACTGTAAAGGAGGAAATGGTGATTTCTTTCTCAGCGGAGGACCTGATAGGCATGGAGAGCCCCCACGATGACGCCTTGGTCGTGACCTTGGATGTGGTTGGATTCGAAATGAAGCGGATCCTGATAGACGGAGGGAGCTCCTCCGACATTCTGTTCATGGACGCCTTGGAAGCCATGGGAAAGACGAAGAAGGACCCGACGCAAGTGAACTTCCCGATGGTGGGATTCTCTGGTTCTACTTCCTATCCGTTAGGAATGATTACCTTACCGGTGGAATTCGGTAGTGGCTGGAAAGTGGAAAGGCGGAACGTGGATTTCGTCGTGGTAGAGTCTGCGGGGACGTACAACGCTATCATCGGGAGGACCACCATCAACCCTCTCATGGCAGTCGCCTCGACCGTCCACCAAAAGATGAAGTTCCCGACTGAAAATGGGGTCGGGGAGGTCAAGGGTGACCAGGTGGCATCCAGAAGGTGTTATGTTAACGCCACTCGAAGGAGAAGGAGGGAAGCCATGGCTGTCCTTCAGACTGATGCCGATCCCCGAGAGGAGTTTGGGCGTCCCGCCCCCATGGAGGATCTAAAAGAGGTTGAGGTTGACGGACCTCAGATGAAAGTGAAGATCGGGTCTGCTTTGTCGGAGGAACGAGCCCGAGAATTGATCGAGCTCCTGAAGGAGTTTAAGGAGCTGTTTGCCTGGTCCCCGAGCGATATGCCAGGTATCAGCCCCGACGTGATAGTGCACGAGCTGAAGATTGATCCCGCAATCAAGCCTATCGCGCAAAAGAGGTGTCCGATAGGCGCGGATAAGAGGATCGCGATCCAGCAGGAGGTGGGCAGACTGCTCGATGCTGGGTTCATTAAGGAGCTCCGATTCCAGACTTGGGTCGCTAACCCGGTCCTAGTAAGGAAGAGTAACGGAAAGTGGCGGATGTGTGTCGATTTCCGCGACTTGAACAAGGCTTGCCCGAAAGACTGTTATCCACTCCCAAGAATAGACCAGCTGGTGGATGCCACGTCGGGACATGAGCTGCTAAGCTTCATGGATGCTTATTCCGGTTACAACCAGATCAAGATGGCGAAGGAGGATGCCCCCCACACAGCCTTCTATGCTGATAGTGATGTCTATCACTATGATGTTATGCCCTTTGGGCTGATCAATGCTGGAGCAACTTACTAGAGGATGGTGAACAAGTTGTTCGGGGACATGCTGGGAAAGACCATGGAGGCTTATGTGGATGACATGCTGGTGAAGTCCCGACAGGCGGGAGACCATGTTCGCGACTTGGCGGTGGCGTTTGAGCGGATGAAGTTTCATCAGGTTCATTTGAATCCGGACAAGTGTGCTTTTGGAGTGAACTCGGGGAAGTTCCTGGGATTTATGGTGAGCCAAAGAGGAATCGAGGTGAATCCTGAGAAGCTGAGAGCAATCGAGGAGATGTAGACCCATCGGGAGGTCCAGGTGTTGAATGGACGATTAGCCGCGATGAATCGTTTCCTATCCAAGGCGAGTGACCGAGCCATGCCTTTTTTTGATGTGCTAAGGGCCCACAAGAAGTTTGAATGGTCCGACAAGTGCGAAGAGGCCTTTCAAGAGCTCAAGCAACACCTCCGTACCCTCCCGCCGTTGGCGAAACCGGTTCCAGGCGAGCCGCTTTATCTCTATTTGGCTGTTTCTGAAGTTGCTGTTAGTTCTGTGTTAATAAAGATTGTCAAGGGAAACCAAGTTCCTGTTTATTATGTAAGCAAGGCGTTTTCCAAATCTGAAATGAATTATCCCGCTATTGAGAAGTATCTCTTTGCGTTGATTGTTACTGCTCGAATGCTACGGCCTTACTTCCATGCCCACGAGATTACGGTGCTTACTAATCAGCCCTTGAAGCACTATATGAACCGACCGGAGGCGTCGGGGAGATTGGTGAAATGGACAGTTGAGCTTACGGAGTTTCGTATTCACTTTGCTCCGAGAACGGCTATTAAGGGCCAGGCATTGGCAGATTTTATAGCAGAGTCTACAGCACTCGATCTGGAAGAAGCAGGTCCTGTAGAGGGGGCAACCATGGAGGTCCCGATAGCGGAACAGCCAGAACAGCCAAATGAGGAGAACACCTGGGAGATGTACACTGATGGTTCATCAAGTGTAGAAGGATCGGGGGCAGGATTTGTATTGATACCGCCCGGTGGAGGCGAGCCCCTGCGATATGCCTTGGCCTTGACGTTTAGGGCCACCAACAATGAAGCTGAGTATGAGGCTCTCATCACGGGCCTTAAAATCGCCAAGGGTACGGGAGTTGATCATTTAAAGGTGAAGTGTGATGCTAGCCTGATCGTGAATCCAGTCCAAGGGAATTACGAGGCGAAGAACCCGACAATGAGGAAGTATTTGCACGAGGTGCAGACTTTGAAGGGAAGCTTCAAAAGCTTCGACATTGAAGCAATCCCGAGGGAAGAAAACGCGGAGGCATACGCCTTAAGCAAGTTTGCCCTAGGCGTAGCCCCCGAGGAGAATCGGAAGGTACATTTTCTGGAGAGGGTAATTATCTCAACCATCGATCCGTCGGAGGTATGCGCTATTGAAGCAGGATCGGAGGAAGAAGAGAAACCCACTTGGATGACCCCGATAGTCACATACCTGACTACGGGGGCACTTCCCGACGATGAAGTGGCAGCCGTTAGGTTGCGTCGAATCGTGAGCAACTAGGTTATGGTGGACAACCAGTTATACAAGAGGGGGCATGTAAAGCCTTTTCTGAAATGTGTGGCGGAGCCTGATACGAATCGGATCTTGAGAGAGTTGCACGAAGGAGTCGCGGCCTGTCATGAAGGGGCCCGATCCATTGTGAGGAAAGCGCTGAATTTAGGCTACTATTGGCCTTCGATGAACAAGGAAGCGACAGCGATGGTCCAATCTTGTGATGCCTGCCAGAGGTACGCTCCGAACATCGTGGCTCCTGCTGCGGACTTGATGTCCATCAGGAGTGCTTGGCCCTTCGCGCAGTGGGGCATTGACTTGGTGGGACCCCTTCCACAAGCCAAAGGTCAGTGCAAGTATTTACTCGTAGCCATTGATTACTTTTCGAAGTGGATAGAGGCTAAACGTTGGCCAAGACGACGGGGCAGCAGATCCTCAAGTTTCTCCAGACTCAGATCATATCCCGGTACGGGGTTCCTCGAGTGTTGCTCAGCGATAATGGCCCTCCGTTTAATGGGGCTCAGTTGAAGGAGTATCTGGAGGAATTGAACATCGAGCATCGGACAGCTTCCGTCCACCATGCTCAGACTAATGGCCAAGTCGAGTCAGCCAACAAGATCGTAATGGATTGCTTGAAGAAGAGGGTCTATGCCTTGCAGGGTCATTGGCTAGACGAGCTTGAAAACGTGCTGTGGGCTGTTAGAACAACACCCAAGCAATCGACGGGGGAGACTCCGTTTGGCCTTGTTTATGGCACGGAGGCAGTTGCTCCCGTGGAGATAGCAGTGGCGTCCCATCGCAGGAGGTATTATGAGCCTCTGACGAACGAGGAAATGAGACGTCTGGACTTGGACTTGCTCGAAGAGAAAAGGTGGAAGGCCGATGAAGTTCAGGCTCGGATGCGCCTGGCAACATCCAGGTACTATAACCGGCGGGTCAAGTCCCGAAAATTCTTCGTTTGAGAACTTGTTTGGCGGAGGAATGAGTTCGTCCATCAAGATCGGATCAACAAGCTGTCACCGAAATGGGAGGGACCTTACAAGATCGTAGGGATGCCAGCCCCAAATGCGTACAAGTTAGAAGACCTTGATGGCAAGACGTTGAAACATTCTTTCAGTGGCGCACACTTGAAGAAGTATCATGTTTGATCCTAAGTCGCCTTAAGAGGTGCGTGATGTTAAGTCGCCGCGAATGGCGCAAGTTATCTATCGATCGATCCGATGTAAGCAAAGCTTTGAATTATTAATGAATAAAAGAAGTTGCTTCCGATCAAATTGCTTTTAGATTTATTCTAACTGTTAGTAAGACGTCCTAAGGGACGCGATAAAAGACTTCCGAGGTACGATTAAAAGCCTTCCGAGGTACGAGTAAGACGTCCTGAAGGACGCGATAAAAGCCTTACGAGGTACGATTAAGTCGCCTTTATGGCGCGATAAAAGCCTTTCGAGGTACGGACAAAAGCCTTACGAGGTATAAGTAAGTCGTCTTTATGATGCAACAAAAAGCCTAGGTATGAATAAAAGCCCTAAGGGGTCCGCGTAAGTCGTCTTTATGATGCGGCAAAAAGCCTTAAGGGGTACGATTAAGCCGTCTGGAATGACACGATAAAAGCCTTAAGGGGTATGATTAAGTCGTCTAGAATGGCGCGATAAAAAGCCTTAAAGGGTGCGAAAAAATCATCTTAAGTGATGTACAAAATTGCCTTGAACGGCATGGTCGAGAAACCTTAAAGTGGTGAAGTCTCGAGGAAAATGTCGCGAAAGACGTGTGTAATCACATTAAATGATATGGACGAGAAACCTTAAGTGGTAAGTCCTTATGAAGCATCGGAAGGGTGTATGAAGTCATCTTAAGTGATGCATCGGAACGTTTTAAGTAACGAGTCAAGTCGCTTTAAGTAGTGCAATAATGATCAAGACTAAAGTAGATGAAAGGAATTTTTATAAGGGCTCGAAGGCCTAAAGGTTCCGATACAAGGAGGATACAAAGAGGAAAGTACAAGGACTTAAAGAATAAAGCATTAAGCGTGGTCCTTGTTGGAAGTTGGGTCCTCAGCAGCTTTGGAGGGAGCAGGATTCGCGGGGTCCTGGGCAGAAGGCTCCGCAGTCTGTGGAGTCGGGTCCGCGGCACCTTCAGGGGCATCAGCCTCATCACTTTCCGCGGGGAGACTGAAGTATTTCTCCGCGAAGGGGGCGAGGGTCTCGGACTTCTTGAAGTCAATGGCATCCTCGTATACCGTGTACAGCTCCTCGACGGCATTGAACATAACGTTCTCCATCTCGGTTTTGCAGAACCCCACAGCATCCGCCTTGAAATCATCGGAGTTCCGATACTCCTCGTGACCCTCCTGGCGACCCTCCTCGCGACCTTGAGCCTTCGCCTCAGCCAGCCTGGCAGGAAATTCAGCCTTCTCGGCCTCGAGTCCTGCCTTAGCTTCCTCGAGAATGCTCTTCTCGAGGGCGAATTGCCTCTTCTCCGCCTCGTGCCGCTGCTGTTCCTCTTTGAGCATCCTCCGCTCCCGACGCAGCACGGCTTCATGATCATGGACCTGCTTTTGCAAGTCCATAGCTTTCTGGCCGAGGAGGGACTGCTCATTGGCTATCTTCTCCCTTGCCGCCACAGCGCTGGCAAGGTCCTCCTGGAGCTTGGCAAAGGCTTTGGGGTCTGACCTGGCCCGCTCCTCCTCCAAAGCACTCTTCAGAGCAAGGATGTAACCAAAGCAGCGCTGTTGGTTCGCAGTATCCTAAGGCAAAAGGAAAAGAGATTTAAAATCCGATAATTGAAGGCAAGAACAAAAACGAGAGCAAAGTTTTACCTCCATCCGACGGATAGCCATGTCGCGAAGATCCTCCTCGATATCTTCGCCAGCCAAGGAGATCGGGCGTCTCAAGGCTGGTGGAATTGACCCTGCCAGCAGATGCAGGGCCAATTCTGGCTGAAGGTCTCCCCGATGGAGTGGGACCCCTTGAAGAGACTCGATCGGGTTCCAGGGAACCGTCTCTTGATCGGGGGTGTAAACCTTGTAAAGGTTCCCATCCACGGGGAGAGGAGGGATGACCTTGGAAGCCTCAGTCGGAGGAGCCTCGGTCGGGGGCTCCGGAGTTGGAGAGCGCAGATCCAGGGGAGGACTCCGAGACACGTCCTCCACAGTTGGCCTCAGGATGCTCCGCCCTGGCCTTTGGCGGGGGATCAGGCCTTCAGTTGGCTCCTCGGAGGAGGGGGAAGCCTCCAAGTTAGTCACCTGACGGAACTGGGCTTCCGTCGGGGCATCCTCAGTCATCGGCTACTGTGGAGTCGCAGCCCTCGCTGGAGTGGCAGCCTTTGTCGGAGTGAGAGCCTCCGATGGACCTGCGGTTGCGGGACGAATAAAGTCAGGAAGTGTATTATTCGGGCACCAGATGATTTGGCGCGGGACGTGTTGGTCCTTTCCAAAGAAGTTGTAGTATCCCGCCTTGAGGACGCGGGGGGTTTCCCCTCGGAGTATATATTTGATTTCTCGGACCCGCGACTCCCGGTCAGCAGGGATAAACTCCTCGGGAACCAACCTCCTATATTTTTTAATAGCACGGCGAACGCGCTTACCTTCCTCGGCAGTGGTGACACTGAAGGCTTTGTCCACCTCCTCTCTTCTGGCCCGCTTGGCCATCCCGACCTGCTCCTCAGTCGGAGGAGCCGCAGACGAGGAGGCTCCCCTCTTCAAGGACTTCCGCTTTCGCTTGGAGCCCTGGACAGCATCGGTCTCCCCCTGCTTCAACACGAGATGGGTCAGCAGAGATGCCTTCTTGGCTGGAAAAATGAAAATAAAAGGCAGTTAGAAGTGTTACCCAAAGAACCAGGTTGTCAGAAATTGAATCGAGGAGTTGGACCCCGATCTAGATCAGGTCCCCCTCCACAAGCTTGTTGGAATCGAGGGGGGTGAAGGATTCCCCCCCAACGGTAAATCTGGACCAGTTGAAGAGTGTTGAAGTCATCCTTGGTGTAGATTTCAAACTTGGGGACAGGGTCCGCCACAACCTCCCATCGGGGCCATGGGATGGAGCTGTTATGGACGAAGAAGTAGTACTTCTTCCATCCACTGTTGTCGGACCCTGAATCAAGAATGAGCCACCGATCTTTGTTAAACTTCCAGGTCTCGCCATCCCAGCCGAATCGAGAAAGCTGCTCCCTGGTCCATTTGGGGAGTCGGGGGGGTGAAGGAACAGACGCCAGCCTTGTTACACTTCATCCCGTAGAAGGTGCGGAAGAGCAGCAAGCTGTACGTCCATTGTTGGCGGAGGCACAGAACCTGGAAGGCGTTACACACGCGGATAGCGTGTGGGGAGAAGGTGGTTAGATGCGTTTGATAGAAGTTGCACATCTTAACCAGATTCCCGCAAAAAGGGAATCGGATCCCGGCATCTATCTGCCCCGTGGAGATGAACACCTCTCCTTCTCGGGGGCGGGTAACTATGTGTCTCCTCCTGGTGGTTGGCTGGGAATCATAGGGAAAGCGGGGTTCCCAGGCTGAAGTAATGCAGCCTTCCCGGAGAGCAGCTTCGTACAGAGTCTCTGAGATTTCGTTAGTAGCAAGCTCAAAGGTAAAGGGGTTCCTTCCTCCGGAACTGGCCTCGTCTAAAAACGGTCATAATGGGAAAACTCAAGAAAGGAAAAGAAGACAAATTCAGCAAATCGTAGACGCGAAGAAGGAAAGTCTTACCAGACATAGCGAGTGCTTGATCGGAGAAGATGAAAAAAGATCTTGACGGAGGCCTTGGATCACCGGAGAATCAAACGAAACTTGGAGAGAAAAGCTTCGAGGTTTGACAATGGCAGAATTTTCAAAAATCAGAACGGTAGGGAAGGAGTGAATAGTGCCAGGGTTTTGGCTTTATAGACAAAAGGACAGCTGGACAGACTCAAATCTGGACCGTTGAAGATGAAACGACCCAATCTGGATCGCCGAGATTATAGGGGACAGTACGGAAGAGACGTTAGTGACGTAATATTGCTTTTTCAGAAAGTAACAGTCACGCCTCCTTAGGCGTCGTTTCATTATCCCTAGTTATCCCTAGCAATTAATGGTGCAGTAACCGAGGAGTCTCCTCGGATTTGGAAACTGTCCTTGGAGTCTCGAGGAAGTGTGAGTGAGGAGCTCTGTAATTCAAGAGTTGCACCCTAGATTAAAGCCTCCGATGGTAATATCGGGAGGTCTGAAGATGGAAGCCTTCGACGATGAGGCCGGGAGGTTCGGAATTGGAAGACACGACGGACTGCAAGTCCCCCATGTCTTGGGGGCAAATGATGGGTTCCGATGTAATCGTTAGCCCCGTTAACAACCAATAAACGGCGAGTAAGCCCAGTGGGCCTTGTGAAAGACCTGGAAGGTCCAGAAGCCCAGTATGAAGGGTCCCAACGAGATCGGTCCCGACATATGAGCTGAATGCTCTCGACGAGAAGCCTCTGAGTAGACCCCGATATGCCTTCGAGAAGGCCCCGATAATAAAGCCCCGAGAAAGATGGCCGTGTCCCGTGGGACGAGGGGTCCTGGGTGGTGACCTAGAATGAGATAACTCTGGAGTCCCCGATATGGATTGGGACTTGTGATCAGAGGATAAGACCAAGAAACCCGCCTACTAAATAGGGTAGTGGGGAAATGGTTGAGATACAGATAAACTCCCCCGAGATACGCAGGGCGTGCCCGAGATACGCGGAGCGTGGGCGAGATACGCGGAGCGTGGGGCGAGATACACGGAATCCCGAACGAGATATACGGAACGTGGGTAAAACTGCCAGGCGCGGTTACAGGTAACTGAGGTAACTTCCCCTCCTATATAAATGAGGAAGTTACCTCAGAAAACACACATTCTAATACGAACTTAGATTACTGCTATCCACCCCATCGTTCATACTCTTATTTAAGCATCGGAGAGGGATTCTGGGTCACCACCCAGGTCATCCCCTTTTGCAGGATTACGCGGAGCCCAGGAGTTCAAGCTTTCTGTCAAGAACGTAACGGAGCTTCGACCGTGATCCAACAGGAAGTTTGTGACTCTTATTACAACAACACGAAACACAAAGACTTGTATGATTATGAAGACTAGAAAACGAAAATTTATTTAGGATAGATTTTAGTACTCTCTCGGACGGATGACTAAGTCATTGATGCCAGTCACCTTGGATGCTCGGAGTCGTTGTTACTGCCAATGGACAACTAGTACTAGGAGACGACAGTTTATAAACTCCACCATTATTTGGTCCTCGCGTTAAGTGCCCCCCCCCCCCAGCTCATATCCTTCACCAAAAAATAGTACGAAAAAAAATCAACAGAAACCGAGGTAGTCCTACAGAAATTTGACAACGAAATCAGGTTTTTAGTCATATTTGGAACACACAAAACTGGTGATAACTTAAAAGTAGATTTTGGGGATGGAAATAAGGCTGAACCATTGTGTGTGTGATATGTAGAGATGCACCATCACCAACAGCAACATCATCGTGGCCTTCATATGGAGATGCAATCGTGAGCTGCTCCATGTCATTAGTGATATGATGAGAGGCACCCAAGTCCATGAGCCACTCGTTGTTGTTAGTCACAACGGGAGAAGCATAACTGGCCACGACATCAGTAGGAGGGTGCAACTGATAGCAGGTCTTCGCTGTGTGACCGGGCTTGTCATAATACTGATAGACGACTCTTGAGTTGCGTCGTTGGTTTGCTGGGACACCACCATGGAACTGAGCAGAAAAACCACCAGAAGGACGTCGGGCATTCTGTTGCCATGGGTGTTGGTGGACTGGACCTTGATGTGGGTCTTGATGGACGGGCCCACCTGCCATCTATTGGCATTCCTTTTTGCATAATGAGCAGTCACAGAAGCTGTGTCCACCACATTTTCTTGACGTCGGAGAAAACTTTCATGATCGACTAATATATCATGAAGTTCCTCAAATGTAATACTATCAATTGCTCTCATCATGAGGGGGCTTGAATCATGGCGAGATCACCAGTTGTCATTGTAAACAAACACCTAATTTTGGTACGCGCGACACGTATATAACACGTTCAAAAATGTTATGTGTAACGCGTTTAAAAAAGGAAGTATTTAAATATGGAAGGTCGCAAAGTTTCCAAAGATAGGACTAGCTTAAATTATGATAGTTATTTGTATTTATTGCATAAAATATTTGTTGAATATTTAGAGCATATTTTCTGAATATTTAGCATTTATTAGAGAATAATTCAACAATATTTGTTGCTTAGTTTAGATTAGTATTTTGTATTATAAATAGCTAGTTTGGGAGGAAAAAAAAGGAGATCGTGATTAATAAAGAGAAACATTATTCTGAGGCTGGACATCATCGTTTATATATTGTTCTATTGCTTACTTCCTATTATATATTTATTCTTCCATTGCTTTTGTAAATATAATATTATGATAATTTGTGTTGCTTTGTACTTTCCCATCACAGATCTTGGAGAAACGTCCATGGGGCTATGACCAGCCATAACTTCGCTGAATTCCATCCATCATCCCACTCCACACCAAACTCTTATCCTGACCTCTACCTACACCAACTCCGATTCCGACCACATTCGTTCGCTCCGGTGAAACCTTCGCCGGAGCTGTAAGCCGACCGGACCACCGTCCACGACTTCCGGTGACTGCCCATCCGCCTCTGTTTGCCTCGCTCTCGACCCCGAAACCAACCCGAAGTCTTCTGCTTTGCCGGTGACCGCGCTCCGACCTTCACCGAGTTCGACATGGCCGGCTCTTGATCACCTTCGGACGTCCAGCCCAACTACCTTCCTCCTTACTCAACCACCTGCTGCTGCAATCATCACCGGGACACCACCTAGCACCGCAGCTCCACTTCGACCTCGGCAGAAACGGATCCCCACATCGACAGAGCTGCCTGTTTCATCCCAATACGGATGCCTTGGATACTCGTTGTTACACCCGGCCCCGAGATCCTTGTCGTGTTTCTCTGCTGCTTATCTGCCCCAAGGTGCTGCTCTTCATCTTCATGGAGGTTTAATACCGATGCTAATATCTTTGGACTTGTCTCTGTAAGTTATGTTCAAGTATATTAATTTAATCATTATTATATTATATATATATATATATATATATCGAATGTGATAGTAATAGGTTTAGCACTAATACATATATATACTAGCGTGCTAGGATTAGTTTAAGTGTATATGATCAGTTTAAGTGCTTATAGTTACATGTTTTATTTTAAATTCAATGGTTTTAATTAATAGCTTCTAGTTGACGTAATTTAGCATTTGTTTTAACTTCATTTTGTTTAGTAAATCTTGTATATTTAAAGGTTAAAATTGGCAAATTAAGTGAATTGGGTACTGAAAGGGCGTAATAAAAATTGTATTTTTAATTCGTAATAGAACCCCCGAACTCGAGTTTCTGATCGTAGACCGATTTTATACCTAGATGTTTAATTCGTTATTCGTAGGTAATTTAGGATTCTAGTTAGCCTAATAATTAACTAGTGGCGACTCTTTTCGAAATTATCGTTTTTCAAAACGTAACCGCCTTAGGTCAGATTTTAGATCCGACAGTCATCTTGAGAACTCTCAAATAGTCAGAAACCGATTTATCTCCATTCTGAAGGTTAGACAGCCGTTCTTTCAATGCAAGGATACTAGAACGAGATTTATCCGCATAAGCTCATATGCGTTTATCCCACACCTCAATTGATGTGTGAGATGAGGCAACTATTGACATCGCCTGCTCGGAAGTAGAAGCCATGATTGCATGAAGGAGGAGCTTGTCTTGCCGGTTCCAGAGTACAAATGTAACACCTGCATTATGTTTAAGGTCTATATTTGCAAATAAGAAAATTGTGGGACTAATTTCACCTAACGACAAAGTTTAAGGACAAAGGAAGCTTTCTATGGATATTTTTTTTTAAACCTACGGAAGGAACCATAAACACTATGGAGACCTTTCTTGTAGAAACCTGCAGCAACCCTTTCCCCGCAAAACCCTAAGAGCCGATGAAAGTAGCGGAAAGAGTTGGCGAGCGAACATTAATGGGTGTAGGATTCGACAAGCTCGAAGACACGACGATTCAATGGATGCCATAACTGAATTTTAACTCACAGTAGCGTATAAACAAAAGATATAAGGTAACATTTACAAGTTTGAATTCGCTTTCGTTGATGGGTTGTGTTTAATCCTAGAGAGAGAAAGCTTCGGTGGTTGTTAATGGTGGATTACATTTTGATGGTGCATATTCTCGTTTCTAGTCATGGTTAAACTCTAGGGAACCTAAGTAACCTAACACAAGTGAATAAACCGAATTTCATCGTGTCTTTGGTTAGATATCGAGATTTGAAGTTTCAGAAATTTAATTGAACTGTGAAGTTTCCGGCCATAAAATTCGTATTTTTAGTGATTAGTTCGCAACAAAGAACACACGAACTTGTAGTTCATTGTAAGGGCTTTCCATTCTGATGTGGTTGAAGTGTCAGATTTTGCCCTATGAATATAGGTTTCAAGTGGAAACGGCAATATGAGAAAGACCTATAGTAAATTATAGGGTTTGACGGTTTTAGGCCAAATTCCTTCGTTTAGAGGGTCAAATTTGCAGTTTTATGTTTCTTTCGGCCTTTTTTTTTTTTATAATTTGTCGGTTTTGTTTGGTACTTTATCGTTAATTTCGAATTTTGTATTAGGGTTAGGGTTAGGGTTTTAGATTTCTCTATTTAAACTCTGATAGCCGTCATTTACATTAAGTTTATTGATATATGAAAAAAACTGAGGTTCTTCTCTACGTGCGTCAAATTATCGGCATTCTTTGAGTCAACGAGTTCTTGCGCACTCTATCCATTAAATTCTCGGAATTCCTCTAGAATCAACGAGTTTTGGATCCATCTATCCCCATCGTGCTGTATCAGATTGGTATCAGAGCCATTCGGTCCTGTGCGATGCCACCCCGAAGACGTATAACATCTGCTGAGAAGAACGAACTGCGAAGTTTGCTCGAAGAACTACGACGGAACGGAGAATGGCTACATCAGTTCATGGAACAGAAAATCGAAGAACAACAACGTCAATATGATTTTCAAGAGGATGAGTTCGAATTTGAGGAGGATGACGAGAACACCTCAGATGTGAACCCTTTCGATAATCATATTTATGATGATGTCGAGGTAGATTCTGTTATTTTTTATAATCCTGTTTATGATGATTATAATGATACTGATGAAGTGGATGAGAAATCCGTCGCTGGCTCTTACCTCTCACTTTTTACAGTCGCTGCTAGTGGGACTCTAATCAGCACTGAATAGGTCAAAGAAACGCAGAGACTTGAAAACTTTTTGTTCAGTGCTCTGTATCCACCTCTTGAATTCAGAAAAGAAGAGAAGGGAAAATTTGAAGATGCTTCCCAGGAGGATCAAGGTCTGAATGAGGATGATGCTGCTCTATTTTTCGTGGACCGGTCAGGAAGCAACACAATTTCTGTTTATAAGGAATATGGTCAATTCCCTCATGTTGTAGAAGCGGGTAGAGGGCAGAAAAAACATGTTTGGGTTGATGGAACTTGGCGTATGTATGCTGAAAAACTAGCTATTAACAAGATCACGATACGCTATCGTGGGTTTCTCTTTCGTGGCATCCAGATTCGAGGACAAATCTTCTCTTCCCCGGAAAGAATGATGTGGTTGAAGTGTCGAATTTTTCCCTATGAATATAAGTTTTCGAGTGGAAACAGTGATCTGAGCAAGACCTATAGTATATTATAGGGTTTAACAGTTTTAGGCCAATTCCTTCGTTTAGAGGGTCAAATTTGCAGTTTTATGTTTCTTTCGGTCTTTTTTATAATTTGTCGGTTTTGTTTGGTACTTTATCGTTAATTTCGAATTTTGTATTAGGGTTAGGGTTTTAGATTTCTCTATTTAAACTCTGTTAGCCGTCATTTACATTAAATTTATTGATATATGAAAATAAATTGAGGTTCTCCTCTACCCTGCGTCAAATTCTCGACATTCTTTGAATCAACGTGTTCTTGCGCACTCTATCCATCAAATTCTCGGAATTCGCCTAGAATCAACGAGTTTTTGATCCATCTATCCCCGTCATGCTGCATCACAATGACACCAAGAACACCCAAAACCGAGCCCAGACAAGGGAGAACCGAGCTCCCCAAGTTGGGTGTGCAACTTGTAAAATCTGGTCTTAGGTTGAAGATGAAGTTGACCACGCTCGGCCAAATTTGACCGACCCGTGTGGGCCACTCAGAATCTCATATGTCTAAACGCGACGTCGTTTGCGACGTTGGAATCGTATTTGAAACCTCTACTTACAGTAATATTTTGGAATTTTTCTGAGATGGTAAAAAATGTAGTGAATAATGGGATATCGGGTCTCCACCTAGTTTTTCGTGCCGTGACTGAACCAGTGAATCTGAAATCTGAATTGGATCCTAGGAGATTTGAGTTCTGAATAAGCGGCTGTAAATTTAGTAGACTTTGTGGTTCAGGCAGATAGTCTTAAACTCGTTATTGTATTATTTTTAGGGAGATCAGATCGACGGAGCTGTTGACATTAGTTTCGGGGTTTCAGTTGTGGTAAGTAGTTTTAGCTTATTCCTATATTTAAAAAGTAAATATTTTCTTTATTGCATGAAGTTTCAAAGATAATCCATTTTCGAGCATGAATATAATATTCGTATTTTGAAATTCAGATCAAATGCTTGAAGTTCTGTTATGAATTACATATATTTTTATGTGATCAATTTTGCAAGAATGTTTCCGTGATATAATATTTTGATAATTTTTTTTTATGAAAACCTATTTTATGAAGTTCGACTTTTGTCGTGGAAACCTATTTTATGAAGTGCGAACTTTGTCTCGGAAACCTATTTTATGAAGTTCGACCTTTGTCTCTGTCTATGTGCTCGTAAGTCTAGCTACGGTCTGAACCCTTACGAGGGCCCCTCCAGCGTATGCATACGAAGATCGATCACTTCTGGCTGACCCAATGGAATATCTAGCCTCTGTATCCTTCCAATAGGGGATAAACATTGGAGCCGACCCAGCGGCATACCTGGGCTCTGCATCCTTCCAATGGGGGATAAACATTGGAGCCTTCCTGCAGGCATCGTAGTCGTGGGGAAAAGACTAGAGCAACCTCTGATTCTGTTCTGAATTTCGACTAAGTTCGAAACCTTTGATCTGTTATGTTCCGTTCCGACTTTTGATTAAGTTCGAAGCCTCTGTTTCTGATTGACCTTTGACTCTGATCCGTTTCTGAATTTTGATAAGTTCCGCATCTATTGTTTAACCTCTAATTTTGATCAAATGTGTTTCATGGAAACTTTTGAATGCTGCATTGTTTTGACGTTCTTTGAAAGCTTTATGTTTATACTCATCTCGTTATGATATAACTATATTTATATTTTCCCGAGAGCTTGATCCAGTTGGGATAAGTGACCACAACTTATTAAGTTGCTCCCCAGCAAGTTAACCATGTTCAACTCCTTAGTTTCAGGACGAGTTAATAATACTTCAGATCATCAGTACCTAGTGACCTTCTCTGGGATATTTTGAGGAAATGAATTTTGGATGATATCAGAGTGCGTAGCAGAAGCATGAATCTCGAAGTTGTCAACTACTCAAGTTCAGGATAAGCAGATATGGCGTCGGATATTCTGTATCTGATAACATGGAAACACTGGATTTCTGGATGATTTTAAAGAGCGCATTAGAAGTATGCAGTTGACGTTGTTCCCTTGCATTGGATATTTATGTATAGAGAGTTGTTGGATTATTTAAGTATCACGATTCCTTGTATGAGAATACATATGAAATTGGAGTTGTTATCAATTAAAGGATATTTTGGAGCTTCGTTATTTACAAGTTTATTAGTAGTAAATAACGACCATCACCCCTAACTTTAAAGATGGATTTTGGGGCGTGACAACAAATTTTGGATTGGGTGCTTTTTTTGTACCATCTTCACTTGTAATATACTCTGAAGGGCATGGATTTGTGCCATCAATGTAGTCAAGAAGATCAAGGCCAAACAGCAAGGCATGAAATTGGGCATACCACGAGGAGAAGTTATCTTTGTGAAGTTTGATGGGTAGTTGAGACAAGGCATTGATAGTCACAAGGTTGGATCCTGACAAGGATATCCTGCATTGTTGGTTGACATAGTTGCTGCAGAATAACAAAGGCAATATGCAAGAAATCTTGACAGAAGCAAATATGGGCTCTGCTCGGAAAAAAAGAAAATTACGGCAGGGAGAGTTGATAGGGCTCTGATACCATAAGGAGGATTGACCAACAATGTAAATGTATTGCTTGATTGAGATGATTGACAATTTTATGTATATATATTGTTATTACAGTGAGCAAATATAGTAAGATGTAAATGACGAAATATATCAATAGATACACTTAACAAATTGGGCAATGCCTATAGATGCAGTTAACAAATGGGACAATGCCTTATTATGGAGATCATTTGGAGATACTCTAATAGCTACTTGCATGTACTGGCGACAGAAACAAAAGCACGTTGTTTGATTTAGGATTTTTACGACGGTTTCTACAAACGTCGCAGTATTTTCTGCGACGATGATAAGAAATGATATATATATTTGTGTTAGTACTAATAGCGTCATTAATTTCATGATTATGCCATCTTTACATCGCGGGAAATTATTTTTAACATTACTTGGCCGTGGTAGTACATATAAATAAAGCCACATTAAAAAAAGTTCCCTCTCCTCTAATTATATAAAGGACATACAAATGCTCAAGCAATTCAAGGACGACTTTTCTACGTGCATGTTTTTATTTATTTTCTCGAATTGCTAGCCAATTAAAGATTAAGAAGTTGTATAATGTCCTTTGCAAACAATTCAAAATTCCACTAATGCAAAGCGACAACCTTTATTTTCTCGTATTCCTCGCCAATTAAGATTAGGAGGTTGTATACAAAAGCATGCACGTGTTGGAGTTCAGCCCGCCATAGGGTACTGTGTATCGCTTAGCTTATAAAATACAGAGCAACATCGAGGTTCATTTACCATAACTTCTTTGCTAGAGAAACAAATTAACCCAGATGTTGGATTATGGGCGAAGCTCCGTTACGTTCTTGACGGAAAGCTTGAACTCCTGGGCTCCGCGTAATCCTGCAAAAGGGGATGACCTGGGTGGTGACCCAGAATCCCTCTCCGATGCCTAAATGAGTGTATGATCAATGGGGTGGTAAGCAGTAATCTAAGTTCGTATTAGAGAATGTCTTTTCTGAGGTAACTTCCTCCTTTATATAGGAGGGGAAGTTACTCAGTTACCTGTGACCGTGCCTGGCAGTTTTACCCATGATTCCACATATCTCGTTCGGGATTCCATATATCTCGCCCCACGCTCCGCGTATCTCGCCCACTCTCCGAGTATCTCGGGCACGCCCTGCGTATCTCAGGGGAGGTTATCTATATCTTAACCGTCTTCCCACTACTCTATCTAGTAGGCGGGTTTCTCGGTCTTATCCTCTGATCACAAGTCCCAACCCCTGTCGGGGACTCCAGAGTTATCTCATTCTAGGTCACCACCCAGGACCCCTTGTCTCACGAGACGGGTCCAGCCTCATCGGGGCTTTATCATCGGGGCCTTTACAAAGGCATATCGGGGCCTACTCAGAGGCTTCTTGTCGGGAGCATTCAGCTCATGTATCGCGACCGCTAGGGTCGGGACCCGTCATACTGGGTTTCTGGGCCATCCAGGCCTTTCACGAGGCCCACTGGACTTACTCGCCGTCCATTGACTGTTAACGGGGCTAACGATTACATCGGAACCCATCATTTGCCCCCAAGACATGGGGGACTTTCAGTCCGTCGTGTCTTCCAATTCCAGACCTCCCGACCTTATCATCGGAGGCTTTTATCCCCATACCTCCCGGTATTGCCATCGGAGGCTTTTGTCTTCAGGCCTCCTGATATCTCAATCGGAGGCTCTTTCCTTAAGCACAATTCTTGAATAACAGAGCTTCCCACTCCTGACTGCCTTGGGCCCACTGGACTCTAAGGGCAGTTGCCAAATCCGAGGAGACTCCTCGGTTACTGCAGCATTAAATGCTGGGGATTATGAAACGACGCCCAAACCGGCGTGACTGCTGCTTTCTGAAAAAGCACTCATTACGTCACCAACGTCTCTTCCGTACCGTCCCCGATTGAATCGTTTCGTCTTCAACGGTCCAGATTGAATCCGTCCAGTTGTCCTTTTGCTTATAAAAGCTAAAACCCTGGTGTTGGATCACGGTGGAACTCCGGTACAGACTTTGATGGCGATCTTAGCTCCTTCGCTCCACGCAATCCTGCAAGAGGGGATAGACCGGGCGGTGACCCAGAATCCCTCTCCGATGCTTAAATGAGTATTTCGTATAGACTGGCAAGCAGTAATCTCAAGTAAGTATTTTCAACGTAAACGATCTGAGGTGATCTCTTGCCCTTTTATAGGGGAAGAAGTACCTCAGTTACCTGGTGAAACGTTGGGGGTGGTTAGCCCGTATCCCGCGTATCTCGGGTATGATCCCGCCTATCTAGGCCACGATCTCGCTTATCTCGGCCACGCCCCGCGTATCTCGGCCACGCTCCGTGTATCTTAACCACGTTCCGCGTATCTCGGCCACGCCCCGCGTATCTCGGCCTTATCCTCTGATAGCGAGTCCCGACTCCCGTCGGGGACTCCAGAGTTATCTCGTTGTGTCACCGCTCGGGGCCCCTCGTCATCGTGACAGGGCCTATTATTCTTAGGGATTCTTCATCGGGGCCTACTCAGAGGCATTTCATCGGGAGCGTTCAGCTCACTTGTCAGGTCCGACTCCGTCGGGACATCTCATCCTCGGGCTCTCTTCGTCGGGACCCTTTGTCTGGGCCATCTTGGCCTTCGTTTTGGGCCCACCAGGCCTATCAGCCGTTTCTTCATCGTTAAAGAGCCTAACAGCTGTAGTCGAACCCATCATTTGCCCCCAAGACATGAGGGACTTTTAGTTTGTCGTGTCTTTCAACTCCCGACCTCCCGCCATTAGAATCGGGGATCCTTCCCTTGACATAGTCACTCAATACTAGTCTTCTCCTTCACGTTTCCTCGATGCTTTGTGGATAAATGCCAAATCTGAGGGGCTTTTCGATTCCCCCGTTCATTAAATGCAGCAGCTAGTGAAGCGACGTCTTCTGTACTCGTGCCTGATTTTTCAGGCCTGTTTCTTCTGAAAAGTGCTTTTCAGGCCGTTTCATCATTACGCCCGTTACCCTTCTGCACGTTCCATCTCAACGGTCCAGATTAAAACTCTTCAACTTCGACGCCTCGGATCGAAGTGTCCCTTCAACTGTCCTCTTCACCTATAAAACCCTAGCCATGGGCACAGTTTAATTTTTATCGTTTCCGAATTCTCAAAAGCTCTCTGTAACTTCTCTGCGAATTCAAGCTCTGCAATTCCGAAGGTCTCAGAGTTTCTCCGGTCATCTTTCCGGCAACGCCAAGTTTATTCCTTCAGCCTCCAATCGCCATGTCTGGTAAGAGTCTCTTCTCTATTGTTCGTTCATGTCTTCCTTGTTTACAGCTTTCCAAAAATCCCACTGCGCCTTCCTTGCCATTGCTACTTTTCAGACAGCGGATCCAGCTCTGAGGGGAGAAAGCCCTTCAACTTTGATTATGCCCTGAATGAAATCTCCAACACTGCTTATGATGCAGCTCTCCGAGAGGGATGCATCACTTCTACTTGGGAACCTCGTTTCCCGTATCCATGGCCTCGCCCCTCGGGTAGCCTTGAGGTTACTCGTCCCCGAAAAGGGGAGGTATTTGTCTCTACGGGGCAAATATCAGCAGGGATCAGATTCCACTTCTGTGGTAATCTGGTCGAGATGTGCCAGCATTATAAAACTCATCCGACCACCTTCTCTCCGCACGCCATTCGCCTGTGGAATGCTTTCCAGGTCCTCTGCTTCCGACAGCGCTGGGTGTACAGCCTCCAGCTCTTCAGGACCTTCTATGGGATGAAGTGTAACGAGGCGGGGGTTTGCGCCTTCTACCCCCGAATGCCGAAGTGGAGCAAGGCACAACTTGTACGATGCAGCTGGACCAGTGACACCTGGAAGGTGGTCAAGGGTCGGGGACTCCTGGTGGATACGGGGTCCGATAACAGCAGTTGGAAAAGGAGCTACTTTTTTATCCAACATTCTTCGATCCCCTGGCCCCGATGGGAGGTGGAAGCAGATTCTCCGCCTGCCTTCCACACCTACACCGACGAAGATTTTCAAACTCTTCAACTCATCCAGCTCTACCGATGGGGGGAGTCCTACACTCCCCTCGACGCCAATTCTCTCGTGGAGTGGGACCTGGTGAACGCCGGGATCCGACTCCTCGATATAATCTCTGGGGGGCAACTTTTCGACGGCCCCTCCAATGTGGTTCCTTGGGTAAACTAAACTTCTAACTCTTTTTCGTTTACTGTTTGCAGTCAAGAGGGTATCTGTGCTGACCGATCTGTTCCTTAAGCAGGGGGAGACTGATGCTGTCCGCCCCTCGCGGAAGAGGAAGTCTGCCAAGAAGGCTGCTGCTCCATCGGGGTCTCCTTCTGCGGAGCAGCCTAAGCGGAAACGCGTGGATTTGGACCAACTCTTCGACGTCCAGAATGCTGAAGGATGGTCCCGAAGGATTTGATTCCTTCAACCAAGGAGGCCCGTATTGCTGACGTCAGACGAATCCTTCTAGGCGAAACTCCTCGTGTCCTGAAGGCGGGCTACTACCACTACCGCGGGAAGGATCAATATGTCTCCCGACGTATTGTTTGGTGTAAGAATCCTGATGAACTTCCTGACTACACATCTGAAGCCTCTCGTCCTCTAGGTGCAGGTCGCTCAGGGGCTCCATCGGGTGCTGAAGCTTCTGCGGGTGCACCATCTTCAACAGGGGCGCCTCCCTCAACTGGGGAGAAGACCCCGACCGGCGAGCAGTTTCGTCGGGTGGAAAGCTTGGACTCCTCCGAGGAGACCGATGAGGGTGGCTCCCCCCGTCGTCGTCGGAGGACGGGGCAGTCTCCCTTGAAACCAATCTCTCAGGGGCTGCCCCCTTCATCTTCTCCGACAAGGGGACCAGCACCAGGACCTGGCTCTGCATCTGCTGGCGGGCTCGATCCTGCCCACCATGCGGTACCCGATTTCTCTGAATCGGACTGCTATGCATCGGGATGTCAGAGAGATGTCCCTGCGTCGGATAGAGGTAAAACTTTGCTTCTCTCTTTTCATTGGTAAATCTGGTTGTTTGTCTATTAACACTTTTCTTTCTTCTATTGTAGGAGCTCGGGGACTTCAACCGTCTTTTCGGGTACCTCATCGCCTATGATGAGTCCCGGGAGCGGGACCGGGCGGCCATTGACAAGCTTAAGGAGGATCTTGCAGCCTCCAAGTCTTCGCGGGGGAAACTTGCCAAGGAGCAAGCCGCCCTTGTCCAAAAGGTTCAGGACCTCCAAAAGCAGGTCGGGGACTTCGAGGGGCTCCTGAGGCAGGAGCGACAGGAGCTGCAGGAGCGGCAGGAGCGGCAGGCTACTGAGGACAAGCTGGTCCTCGAGAAGAAGGCTCTGGAGGAGCAAGTCGCGGGGTTTCCTGCGCAGCTGGTCGAGGCGGAGGCCAAGGGCCGGAAGGATTATCGGAGGTCTGAGGACTTCCAGGCCGATGCTATGAAGTTCTTTGGCGCGGAGGTGGAGAACACTCTCTTTAATGCGGTTGAGGAGCTTCACCTGGAGTATCGCGACGCCATCAATTTTGACAAGTCTCCTTCCCTCGCCCCCTTCGCGAAGAAATACTTTGCTCTTTCTGAGGAGAGTGATGGGGGGAGTACTCCCGCAATTGCCGAAGACGCAGCAGATGCCCCTATAGTCGATCCTCCCGAGGCCAACCCTGTGGAACCTTCTGCTACAGACTCCGCGGACCCAGCTCCTGCCGATGTTGCCGACAAGGACCAAGCTTAACCGTTTATCTTTAGATTCCTTGTATTTTCTTCTCTTTTGTTATCGTCGGGCCTTTGAGCCCTTATTAATTATCAGACTTTCTCAGTTCCGATTTTCTCGATGCACTTCTCCAAGTGGCTTTACTATACTTGCTTAGGTCGATACTTCGACACTTAAGACATTTTCGTACGTCATTCCCGACGATTTACTAATTTGCGCCACTTAAGGCGACTTATCATCATGCACCACTTAAGGCGACTTAATCTCGTGCATCACTTAAGACGACTTTTTCGTGCACCACAAAACACATGCATCACTTAAGACGACTTAATCTCGTGCGTCACTTAAGACGACTTAATCTTGCGCATCACTTAAGACGACTTTTTCGTGCACCACTTAAGGCGACTTTTCAATACTCAGAATAAATCTAAGAATCGTGCACCATTTAAGGCGACTTTTCTCGTGCACCACTCAAGGCGATTTTTCTCGTGCACCACTCAAGGAGACTTTATAAAGCTTAGAGTAAATCTAAGAATAATTCTGATCGGAAGCAACCTCTTTATTCATTGATGGCACAAGTTTGGCTTACATCGAATTAAACGATACACGGCATACACCACTTAAGGCGATTTTACATCGGGCACTACTTAAGGCGACTTTATCGGGCACCACTTAAGGCGAATTTCTTCAAGCATGGTGTTTCTTCAAGTGTTCGCCACTAAAAGAATGCTTTAACGTTCTGCCATCGAGGTCTTCCAACTTGTACGCATTTGGAGCTGGCATCCCCACGACCTTATAAGGTCCTTCCCATTTTGGTGACATCTTGTTGATTCGATCCCCACGAAGAATTGTCGGGACTTCACTCGCCGATTGTAGTACCTGGCCGTCGCCAAACGCATTCGAGCTTGGACTTCATCGGCTTCCCGCCTCTTCTCTTCGAGTAAGTCCAAGTCCAGACGTCTCATCTCATCATTCGTCAGGGGCTCGTAATATTTCATCCGATGGGACGCCACAGCTACCTCCACGGGGGCGACAGCCTCCGTGCCATAAACGAGGCCAAACGGAGTCTCCCCGGTTGATCGTTTGGGTGTCGTTCTAACAGCCCAAAGCACGTTTTCCAGTTCGTTCAGCCATTTGCCCTTCAAGGCATAGACCCTCTTCTTTAGGCCATCCATCACGATTTTGTTGGCGGATTCCACCTGACCGTTAGTTTGAGCATGGCGTACAGAAGCTGTCCGATGCTCGATGTTCAACTCCTCCAGATACTCCCTCACCTGAGAGCCGTTAAACGGTGCACCATTGTCGCTGATCACCACCTTTGGAATCCCGTATATGGACACAATATGGGTCTGGAGGAACTTGACGATCTGGTTCCCCGTCGTTCTGGCCAACGCCTTTGCCTCTATCCATTTCGAAAAATAATCGATTGCTACAAGTAAATACTTACATTGACCTTGTGCTTGTGGAAGAGGTCCCACCAAGTCGATGCCCCATTGCGCGAAAGGCCACGCGCTCTTGATGGATGTCAGATTAGCGGCCGGAGCCACGATACTCGGGGCGTACCTCTGGCACGCGTCACAGGATCGGACCAACACCGTCGCTTCCTTGTTCATCGTAGGCCAATAATAGCCCAAGTTCAGCACTTTCCTCGTAATGGATCGGGCCCCTTCATGACAAGCCGCGACCCCTTCATGCACCTCCTTTAGGATTCGATTTGTGTCGGGTTCTGCCACACACTTCAAGTACGGAGTCGAGAACCAGCCCTTCTTGTATAGCTGATTGTACAGCATCACATAATTAGCCGCGATCCGACGTATCCTGTCGGCTGCTACTTTATCCTCGGGGACTGCCCCCGTAGTCAGGTATGCGACTATCGGGGTCATCCAAGTGGGCTCCTCCTCCGATCCTATTTCAATGGTACACACCTGTGTTGGGTCGATGGTCGATAAGATCACCTTCTCCTAGAAAGGCACCTTCCGATTTTCTTCCAAGGGTGCCCCCAGGGCAAATTTGCTCAAGGCATCTGCCTCTATGTTTTCCTCTCTCGGGATTGCCTCGATGTTGAAGCTTTTAAAGCTCTCTTTCAGGGCTTGTACCTCGCGTAGGTATTTCTTCATTATCGGACTCCTCGCTTCGTATCGCCCTTGAACCTGATTCACGATTAAAGCTGCGTCACACTTCACTCTCAAGTGATCAACTCCAGTGCCTTTAGCAATTTGTAGGCCCGTGATAAGGGCTTCATACTCCGCTTCGTTGTTGGTGGCCTTGAATGTTAAAGCCAAGGCGTATCAGAGCGGTTCACCTTTGCCCGGTGGTATCAACAAGAAGCCTGCTCCTGATCCGTCTGAACTCGAGGAGCCATCCGTGTACATTTCCCAGGTATTTTTCCCGTTTGGCTGTTCTGATTGCTCTGCCCTCTCTGGTTGTTCTTCTGTCGGGACCTCCATGGTTGCCCCCTCTACAAGGCCCGCTTCTTCTAGATCGGGGGCTGTAGACTCTGCTATGAAATCTGCCAATGCCTGGCCCTTGATGGCTGTTCTTGGAACAAAGTGTATGCGAAACTCACTAAGCTCTACTGCCCATTTCACTAATCTTCCTGACGCATCCGTTCGGTTCAAAAAATGCTTCAAAGGCTGGTTCGTCAGCACAGTGACCTCGTGTGCGTGGAAATAAGGCCTTAGCTTCCAAGCAGTAATAATCAACGCAAAGAGGTACTTCTCAACGGCAGGATAATTCAATTCAGACTTGGAAAATGCCTTGCTTACATAATAGACGGGGACTTGATTACCCTCGACAATCTTTATTAACACAGAGCTAATGGCAAATTCAGAAACAGCCAAATAAAGATAGAGCGGCTCGCCTGGAACCGGTTTCGCCAGCGGCGGGAGGGTGCGAAGGTGCTGCTTGAGTGCTTGGAACGCCTCTTCACACTTGGCGGTCCACTCAAATTTCTTGTTGGCCCTCAGGACTTCGAAAAATGGCATTGATCGGTCGCTGGCTTTGGACAGGAGACGATTCATTGCAGCCAGTCGGCCATTCAGCACTTGTACCTCCCGATGGTTTCTCGGAGACTGCATCTCCTCAATCGCCCTCAGCTTCTCGGGATTCACTTCAATTCCTCTTTGGCTCACCATGAAGCCTAAAAACTTCCCCGAATGGACTCCGAAGGCGCATTTCGTCGGGTTTAAACAAACCTGGTGAAGCCTCATCCGCTAAAACGCCAGCGTTAGGTTGTGCACATGATCCTCCGCTTGTAGGGATTTTACCAGCATATCATCCACGTAAGCCTCCATGGTCTCCCCCAGCATATCTCCGAACAGCTTATTCACCATCCGCTGGTAGGTTGCCCCAGCATTGATCAACCCGAAAGGCATGACATCGTAGTGATAGATGTCACTGTCTGCATAGAATGCTGTGTGAGGAGCATCCTCCTTGGCCATCTTAATCTGGTTGTAGCCTGAGTACGCATCCGTGGCATCTACCAACTGGTCGATTCTCGGGAGTGGGTAACAGTCCTTTGGGCAAGCCTTGTTCAGGTCGCGGAAATCCACACACATCCGCCATTTCCCGTTAGTCTTCTTCACCAGCACTGGATTAGCGACCCAAGTTTGGTATCGGAGCTCTTTAATAAATCCAGCATCGAGCAACCTGCAAACTTCTTGCTGAATCGCGATCTTCTTATCTGTGCCCATCGGACGCCTTTTCTGCGTAATAGGCTTGATTGCGGGGTCTATCTTCAGCTCGTGTACGATCACATCGGGGCTGATTCCTGGCATATCGCTCGGGGACCAGGCAAACAGTTCCTTGAACTCTTTCAGCAACTCAACCAATTTTTGGGCTGTCTCCTCAGTCAGAGCAGACCCAATTTTCACCTTCTTCTGGGGTCCGTCGATCTCGACTTCTTTCAGATCTTCTACGGGGGCGGGACGCCCAAACTCCTCTCTAGGATCTGTGTCTGTCTGGAGGACAGTCATGGCCTCTCGCCTCCTCCTCCGGCTGGCATTCATAACATTTTCGGGAAGCCACCTGGTCGCCCTTGACCTCTCCGACTCCATGATCGGTTAGGAGCTTCATCTTCTGGTGCACTGTCGAGGCAACTGCCATTAGGGGGTTGATGGTGGTTCTCCCGATAATCACGTTGTAAGTCCCTGCGGAATCAACTACCACGAACTCCACGTTCCTCCTTTCTGATTTCCACCCACTACCAAACTCCACTGGTAAGGTGATTACTCCTAGCAGATAGGAGGTTGAACCAGAGAACCCGACCATCGGGAAGTTTGCCTCCTTCAGATCTTTCTTCGTTTTTCCCATGGCCTCCAGCGCGTCCATAAATAGAATATCGGAGGAGCTTCCCCCGTCGATCAGAATTCGCTTCATTTCGAACTCGTCTACATCCAAGGTTACAACCAAGGCATCGTCGTGCGGAGTTTCCACGCCTATGAGATCCTCCGACGAAAAGGAGATCACCATTTCTTCCTTCAGGGTCCAGGATCGGGACCTCTTACCCAGCACCACCGTCGTAGGGATTCTAGAGGCATAAACCTCTCGGGAGGATGAAGTATCACCTCCAGCAGCAAACCCTCCGTGAATCACATTGATAGTGCCCCGTCTCTCCTTACGAGCACCGGATGACTCTGGGTCGGTTCTCTTCTTCTTTGGGGACCGATCGCGGGATCGGGAACGGGACCGCGATCGGGACCGAGAGCGGGATCGACACCGCTTATCCCCGACGAACTCCTTGAGCTTCCCCTTCTGGATCAGCTTTTCGATCTCCTTCTTCAGCTCCCGACAATGGTTGGTGTCGTGACCATTTGCGCGGTGAAATCGGCAGTAGCGATCTGTGCGAGATCCCAAGAATTCTCCATCCTTCTTTGGGGGGTACCTGGAGATACCTTGTCGTTCCATGACCGTCAGTACCTCCGCCATGGAGCAGTTGAGAGGAATGTCGAGATCCTCCCGCTTATCCTTCCTTGAAGAACGCCTATCGTCCCTCCGATCAGGGTGGCCTTGATTCCGACTACTTTCGAGTTTACCCTTTGACTTACGATCGTCGAAAGGTTTAACCGACTGCTTCCCTTTGTTCGACTTTGGGGGCTCCAACTCTCCCGCGGCTATCTTTGACTCCTGGACATCGATTTGCCGTTTCACCCTCTTCTGTAGTGCCTCCATATTCCACACAGCTTTTTCAGCTACACTGTGCATTAGGTCGGAACCGTAGGGGGCCGTTAGGTTCCGAATGAATGTACGGATGGTTTCGCCTTCCGAGATTTCCTCGTCAATCTCCGCCACACTGGCAGTGTACCGCTGGTAATAGTGTGCCAGTGACTCGTCGAGCCTTTGTACCACCTGGGTCAGGGACCTCACGCTCTTCAGCAAACGTCTACGACCCTGGTACTGCTGAATGAACCGGTCGTGCATATCTGCCCAGCAAGTAATGCAACCTGGGGGCAGACTAAAGAACCAGGTCAGGGCTGTTTCCCCAAGTGTGTTCGGGAACAGTGTACACACTATGTCTTCATTCGGGGCTCTACCCAGACACGCCATGAGGTGCTTCTGGACATGTCGAACCGGATCTCCTTCGCCATCGTATTCCTTTATCGTGGGGATACCTAGCCCTGGCAGGGCTAGGGTGTCTATGAGTCGAGGGACGAAGGGATGAGTAGATCGATCCCTCAGCTCCGATACCAACGGCTTCTGCTCTCCCATGCAGATGTTCACGATCTTTACCACCTGATCGGGGGTAATGGGACCATTCAGGGGGATGGTCCTGTGCTGTACTGGCCCTGGCCCATCAACCACAAATCTCTCCGGCTGAATGGACACCCTACTCCTGTCCTGGCCTCGGGGCGGAGCTTCCTGTGCGTTCCGAATTTCTGCTGGTGGGGGCACTTCTTCTAACGGGGGCATCTCCTCCTGCCTTCTCGCAACCTCTCTCCGATCCAAGAGAGTCTCCACGGCTGCCAAAAACTTGGCATATCAGCTTTTTGTTTGTTTCCCACAGACGGCGCCAATGTTGGATCACGGTGGAACTCCGGTACGGACTTTGACGGCGATCCTAGCTCCTTCGTTCCACGCAATCCTGCAAGAGGGGATAGACCGGGCGGTGACCCAGAATCCCTCTCCGATGCTTAAATGAGTATTTCGTATAGACTGGCAAGCAGTAATCTCAAGTAAGTATTTTCAACGTAAACGATCTGAGGTGATCTCTTGCCCTTTTATAGGGGAAGAAGTACCTCAGTTACCTGGTGAACCGTTGGGGGTGGTTAGCCCGTATCCCGCGTATCTCGGGTATGATCCCGCCTATCTAGGCCACGATCTCGCTTATCTCGGCCACGCCCCGCGTATCTCGGCCACGCTCCGTGTATCTTAACCACGTTCCGCGTATCTCGGCCACGCCCCGCGTATCTCGGCCTTATCCTCTGATAGCGAGTCCCGAATCCCGTCGGGGACTCCAGAGTTATCTCGTTGTGTCACCGCTCGGGGCCCCTCGTCATCGTGACAGGGCCTATTATTCTTAGGGATTCTTCATCGGGGCCTACTCAGAGGCATTTCATCGGGAGCGTTCAGCTCACTTGTCAGGTCCGACTCCGTCGGGACCTCTCATCCTCGGGCTCTCTTCGTCGGGACCCTTTGTCTGGGCCATCTTGGCCTTCGTTTTGGGCCCACCAGGCTTATCATCCGTGTCTTCATCGTTAAAGAGCCTAACGGCTATAGTCGAACCCATCACCTGGCACTATTCACTCTTCCTCACCGTTTCAATTTCTGGAAGTTCTGCCATTTTCGAACCTCGAAGTTTCTTCTCCAAGTTTCCTCTGCTCTTCCAGTGATCAGCCCTCCAGATCTTTCATCTTTTCCGAGCAACCATCAACAATGTCTGGTAAGGTTTTCGTCTCTTTGCTTCTATGATTTATTGATATCACCTTCTCCCCCTTTCTTGAATTTTCCTGTTTGTAACCATTTTTAGACGAGGCTAGTTCTGGGGCAAGGACCCCTTTTACCTTTGAGCTTGCTGTTAACGAGATTTCTGAGACCTCGTACGAGGTTGCTCTCCGAGAAGGCTGCATTACCTCGGACTGGGAACCCCGCTTCCCCTACGAGTCTCATCCGACCACTAGGAGGAAGCATATCGTCACGCGTCCTCGAGAGGGAGAGGTGTTCGTCTCCACCGGGCAGATAAATGCTGGGATTCGATTCCCTTTTTGCGGGAACCTAGTGGAGATGTGCAACTTCTACCAGACACATCCCTGCACCTTCTCTCCACATGCCATCCGCGTGTGGAACGCTTTCAAGGTTCTGTGCCTCCGCCATCGGTGGACGTACAGTTTGCTGCTCTTCCGCACCTTCTACGGGATGAAGTGTAATAAGGCTGGTGTTTGCTCCTTCTCTCCCCGACTCCCCAAGTGGACAAAGGAGCAACTTTCACGGTTCGGTTGGGATGCCGAGACCTGGAAGTTTAATAAAGTTCGGGTGCTGGTTCGCGAGTCGGGGTCCGACAATAGCGGATGGAAGAAGTATTACTTCTTCGTCCAGAATAGCTCAATCCCATGGCCCCGATGGGAGGTTGTGGCGGACCCTGCCCCCAAGCTCGAAGTCTACACCGAGGATGACTTCAACACTCTCCAGCTGGTCCAGCTTTACCGTTGGGGGGAATCCTTCATTCCCCTCGACGCCAACAAGCTCGTGGAGAAAGACTTGATTCATATCGGAGTCCGGCTTCTCGATTCCGTTTCCAAGGATTTGGTTATCTGGGTAACACTTCTAACCACTCTGTCTTTTCATTTTTGCAGCCAAGAAGGCATCTCTGTTGACCCATCTCATGTTGAAGCAGGGGGAGACCGATGCCGTCCAGGGTGGCTCCAAACAGAAGCGGAAGTCGCTGAAAAAGGGAGCTTCCTCTTCTGCTGCCCCTCCGACTGAAGAACAGGTCGTGGCCAAGCGGGCTAGAAGGGAGGAGATAGACCAAGCCTTCGGGGTCACTACCGCCGAGGAAGGTAAGCGTGTTCGTCGTGCTATTAAGAAATATAGGAAGCTGGTTCCCGAGGAGTTTATCCCCGCTGATCGGGAATCGCGGGTTCGAGAAATCAAATACATCCTTCGAGGAGAAACCCCCCGCGTTCTCAAGGCGGGATACTACAACTTCTTTGGAAAGGACCAACATCTCGAGCGCCAAATCATCTGGTGCCCCCATGATACTCTTCCTGATTTTATTCGTCCCGCCACCGCAGGTCCGTCGGAGGCTCTTACTCCGAAGAAGGCTGTTACTCCTGCAAGGGCCGCGACTCCACAAGAGCTGATGCTGGATGATGCCCCGACGGAAGCTCAGTTCCGTCAGGTGACCAACTTGGAGGCTTCCCCTTCCTCCGAGGAGCTAAATGAAGGTGGCCTGCTTCCCCGCCGAAGGCCAGGTCGAAGCACCCTGAGGCTAACCGTGGAGGACGTGTCCCGGAGTCCTCCTCCAGAGCTCCGCACTCCGACCCCCGAGCCTCCGACCGAGGTGGCTCCTCCGGCTGAGGCTTCCAGGGTCATCCCTCCCCTCCCCGTGGATGAGAATCTTTACAAGGTTTTCACCCCTGACTAGGAGACGGTTCCCTGGAACCCGATCGAGTCTCTCCAGGGGGTCTCACTCCATCGGGGAGACCTTCAGCCTGAATTGGCCCTACATCTGCTGGCAGGGTCAATTCCACCAGCCCTGAGGCGTCCAATCTCCTTGGCGCGGGAGGACATCGAGGAAGAGCTCCGCAACATGGCTATCCGCCGGATGGAGGTAAGACTTTACTCTTGCTTTTATTCTTTCCTTCATTGTTCTTGCTTTCGATTATCGGATTTTAATCCTGTTTCCTTTTCGTCTTAGGAAACCGCGGACCAGCAGCGCTGCTTTGGCTTCATCCTGGCTCTGAAGGGTGCTTTGGATGAGGCACAAGCCAAGTCGGACCCCGACGCTTTGGCCAAGCTCCAAGCGGACCTCGATGAGGCTGTAGCGGCGAAGAATAAGATAGCCAAGGAGCAAGCTCTCCTTGGCGAGAAGGACCTGGGTCTGCACAAGCAGGTCCAGGATCATGAGGTCGTGCTGCGTCGGGAGCAGAAGATGCTCCAGGAGGAACAGCGGCGGTACGAGGCGGAGAAAAGGCAGCTCGTCCACGAAAAGGACGTGTTCGCGGAAGCTCTCGCGGAAGCCAAGGCGGGACTTGAGGAAGCTAAGGTGAAGCTCGAGGCTGAGAAGGCTGAGTTTCTTGCCAAGCTGGCTGAGGCGAAGGCTCAAAGCCGCGAAGAGGGTCGCCAAGAGGGTCGCGAGGAGTATCGGAACTCCGATGATTTCCAGGCGGATGCCGTGAGGTTCTGCAAAACCGAGGTGGAGAACATTCTGTTCAATGCCGTCGAGGAGCTCTACACGGCATACGAGGATTCCATCGACTTCAAGAAGTCCGAGACCCTCGCCCCTATCGCGGAGAAGTACTTCAACCTCCCCGCGGAGAGTGATGAGGCAGATCCCCCTTCAGGTGTCGCGGACCCGACTCCGCGGACTGCGGAGCCTTCTGCCCAGGCCCCCTTGATTCCTGCTCCCTCTGAAGCTGCTGAGGACCCAACTTCCAACAAGGACCAAGCTTAATGCTCTATTCTTTAAGTCCTTGTAATTTTTCCTCCTTGTATCCTCCTTATCTTTTGTATCGGAACCTTTAGGCTTTTGAGTCCTTATAAGAAATTCCTTCCATCTATTTTGATCTCGATAATCGTTGCACTATTTAAAGCGACTTTAGATTCGTTACTTAAAAAGTTCCGATGCACCACTTAAGATGACTTCATACATCCCTCCGATGCTTTACTCGGGACTTTACCACTTAAGGTTTCTCGTCCATGTCACTTAATGTAATTTCGTATGTCTTTCACGACATTTTCCTCGGGACTTTACCACTTAAGGTTTCTTATCCGTGCCTTGCAAGGCAATTTTGTACATCACTTAAGATGATTTTTTCGCACCCATTAAGGCTTTGATCGCGCCATTCTAGACGACTTAATCGTACCCCTTAGGGCTTTTTCGTACCCTTTAAGGCTTTTTGCCGCATCATATAGACGAATTACGCGGACCCGTTAAGGCTTTTTCGTACCCTTTAAGGCTTTTTGCCGCATCATATAGACGACTTACGCGGACCCGTTAGAGCTTTTTCGTACCTAGGCTTTTGGTTGCATCATAAAGACGACTTACTCATACCCCGTAGGGCTTTTGTCCATACCTCGAAAGGCTTTTTGTCGCGCCATAAAGGCGACTTACTCGTACCTCGTAAGGCTTTTATCGTACCCCGAAAGGCTTTTGTCACGTCCTTCAGGACGTCTTATTAACAGTTAGAATAAATCTAAAAGCAATTTGATCGAAAGAAACTTCTTTTAGTCATTAATAACTCAAAGCTTTGCTTACATCGGATCTTTATCGATAGACAATTTGCGCCATTCGCGGCGACTTAATATCAAACATGATACTTCTTCAAGTGTGCGCCACTGAAGGAATGTTTCAACGGCATCCCTACGATCTTGTAAGGTCCCTCCCATTTCGGCGATAACTTGTTTATCCGATCTTGATGAACGAACTCGTTCCTCCGCCAGACAAGTTCTCCAACGAAGAATTGTCGGGACTTGACACGTCGATTATAATATCGGGCTGTTTCCGGACGCATCTGAGCCCGAACTTCATCAGCCTTCCACCTTTTTTCTTCGAGCATGTCTAAGTCTAGACGTCTCATTTCCTCGTTCGTTAGAGGCTCATAATACCTCCTGCGATGGGACGCCACCGCTATCTCCACGGGAGCAACTGCCTCCGTGCTGTAAACAAGGCCAAACGGAGTCTCCCCCGTTGATTGCTTGGGTGTTGTTCTAACAGCCCACAGCACGTTTTCAAGCTCATCCAGCCAATGACCCTGCAAGGCGTAGACTCTCTTCTTCAAGCCATCCATCACAATTTTGTTAGCTGATTTTACCTGGCCATTGGTCTGAGCATGGTGGACGGAAGCTGTCCGATGCTCAATGTTCAATTCCTCCAGGTACTCCTTCAACTGAGCCCCATTGAACGGAGGGCCATTATCGCTGATCAACACTCGAGGAACCCCATACCGGGATACGATCTGAGTTTGAAGGAACTTGAGGATCTGCTGCCTCGTTGTCTTGGCCAACGCCTTAGCCTCTATCCATTTCGAGAAGTAATCGATGGCCACGAGTAAATACTTGCACTGACCTTTCGCTTGTGGAAGAGGTCTCACCAAGTCAATGCCCCACTGCGAGAAGGGCCAAGCACTCCTGATGGACATTAAGTCCGCGGCAGGAGCCACGATATTCGGAGCGTACCTCTGGCATGCATCACAGGATTGGACCATCGTTGTCGCTTCCTTGTTCATCGAAGGCCAATATTAGCCTAGATTCAACGCCTTCCTCACAATGGATCGGGCCCCTTCATGACAGGCCGCGACTCCCTCGTGCAGCTCTCTCAGGATCCGATTTGTATCGGGCTCCGCCACACATTTCAAAAAAGGCTTTACATGCCCCCTCTTGTATAACTGGTTGTCCACCATCACGTAGTTGCTCGCGATTCGACGCAACCTAACAGCTGCCACTTCATCATCGGGGAGTGCCCCCGTAGTCAGGTATGTGACCATCGGGGTCATCCAGGTGGGTTTCTCTTCTTCCTCCGATCCTGCTTCAATAGCGCATACCTACGACGGATCGATGGTTGAGATAATTACTTTCTCCAGAAAGTGTACCTTCCGATTCTCCTCAGGGGCCACTCCTAGAGCAAACTTGCTTAAGGCGTCTGCCTCCACATTTTCTTCCCTCGGGATTGCCTCGATGTCGAAGCTTTTGAAGCTTTCCTTCAAAGTCTGCACCTCGTGCAAATACTTCCTCATTGTCGGGCTCTTGGCTTCATAATTCCCCCGGACTTGATTCACGATCAAGCTGGCATCACACTTCACTTTTAAATGATCGACTCCCGTACCCTTGGCAATTTTAAGGCCCGTGATGAGAGCCTCATACTCAGCTTCATTGTTGGTGGCCCTAAACGTTAGGGCCAAGGCATATCGCAAGGGCTCGCCTCCACCGGGCGGTATCAATACGAATCCTGCCCCCGATCCTTTTATACTTGATGAACCATCAGTGTACATCTCCCAAGCGTTCTCCTCATTTGGCTGTTCTGGCTTTTTTGCTATCGGGACCTCCATAGTTGCCCCCTCTACAGGACCCGCTTCTTCTAGATCGGGTGCTGTAGACTCAGCTATAAAATCCGCCAATGCCTGGCCCGTAATAGCGGTTCTCGGAGCAAAATGAATACGGAACTCCGTAAGCTCGATGGCCCATTTCACCAATCTCCCCGACGCCTCCGGTCGGTTCAAAAAGTGCTTCAAGGGCTGATTAGTTAACACCGTAACCTCGTGGGCATGGAAGTAAGGCCGTAGCTTTCGAGCAGCAACAATCAACGCAAAGAGATACTTCTCAATGGCGGGATAATTCATTTCAGATTTTGAAAATGCCTTGCTTACATAATAAACAGGCACTTGGTTGCCCTTGACAATCTTTATTAAAACAGAACTAACAGCAACTTCAGAAACAGCCAAATAGAGATAAAGCGGCTCGCCTGGAACCGGCTTCGCCAACGGCGGGAGGGTACGAAGGTGCTGTTTGAGTGCTTGGAATGCCTCCTCACACTTATCGGACCATTCAAACTTCTTGTGGGCCCTTAGCACATCAAAAAATGGCATGGCTCTGTCACTCGCCTTGGATAGGAATCGATTCATCGCGGCCAACCGGCCATTCAACACTTGAACCTCCTGATGGGTCTTCGGAGACTGCATCTCCTCAATTGCTCTCAGCTTCTCGGGATTCACCTCGATTCCTCTTTGGCTCACCATGAATCCTAGGAATTTCCCCGAGTTCACCCCGAAAGCACACTTGTCCGGGTTCAAACGAACCTGATGAAACTTCATCCGCTCGAACGCCGCCGCCAAATTCTGAACATGGTCCCCTGCCTGTCGGGACTTCACCAGCATGTCATCCACATAAGCCTCCATGGTCTTTCCCAGCATGTCTCCGAACAACTTGTTCACCATCCTCTGGTAAGTTGCTCCAGCATTGATCAGTCCGAAGGGCATAACGTCGTAGTGATAGACGTCACTATCGGCATAGAAGGCTGTATGGGGAGCATCCTCCTTCGCCATCTTGATCTGGTTGTAACCAGAGTAGGCATCCATGAAGCTTAGCAGCTCATGTCCCGATGTGGCATCCACCAACTGGTCAATCCTCGGGAGCGGATAGCAATCCTTCGGGCAGGCCTTGTTCAAGTCGCAGAAATCGACACACATCCGCCACTTCCCATTACTCTTCCTCACCAGGACCGGGTTAGCGACCCAAGTCTGGAATCGGAGCTCTTTGATGAATCCAGCGTCGAGCAGTCTGCCCACCTCCTGCTGGATCGCGATCCTCTTATCCGCGCCCATCGGACGCCTCCTCTGCGCGACAGGCTTGATCGCGGGATCAATCTTCAGCTCGTGCACTATCACGTTGGGGCTGATTCCTGGCATATCGCTCGGGGACCAGGCAAACAGCTCTTTGAACTCTTTCAGGAGCTCGATCAACTCTCGGGCTCTCTCCTCCGACAGAGCAGACCCGATCTTCACCTTTCTTTGAGGTCCGTCAATCTCAACCTCCTTCAGATCCTCCATGGGGGCTGGACGCCCAAACTCCTCTCGAGGATCGGCATCGGTCTGCAGGACAGCCATGGCTTCCCTCCTTCTCCTTCAGGTGGCATTGACATAACACTTTCGTGACCTCTCCGACCCCATTGTCAGTCGGGAACTTCATCTTCTGGTGGACGATTGAGGCAACTGCCATGAGAGGGTTGATGGTGGTCCTCCCGATAATAGCGTTATACGTCCCCGCGGACTCTACCACGACGAAATCTACGTTCCGCCGTTCAATCTTCCAGCCACTACCAAACTCCACCGGTAAGGTAATCATTCCCAACGGATAGGAAGTGGAACCAGAGAATCCTACCATCGGGAAGTTCACCTGTGTCAGGTCTTTCTTCGTCTTTCCCATGGCTTCTAGGGCGTCCATGAAGAGAATTTCGGAGGAGCTCCCTCCGTCTATCAGGATCCGCTTCATCTCCAATCCATCCACGTCCAGGGTTACGACCAAGGCGTCGTCGTGAGGGCTCTCCACGCCTACCAAATCCTCCGCTGAGAAAGAAATAACCATTTCTTATTTTACAGTCCACGACCGGGACCTCTTTCCTAGCACCACACCAGCAGAGATGCGGGAAGCATAATTCTCCCGAGAAGCGGAGGTGTCACCTCCTGCTGCCATTCCTCCGTGAATGACGTTAATGGTCCCCCGCCTCTCCTTACGGGCACCAGAACCGGAGGCTTCCGGCTCAACCTTTTTCTTCTTTGGGGATCGATCACGGGACTTGGAGCGGGACCGCGACCGAGTTTTGGAACGGGATCGGCATCGTCCCCTTCCGACGAACTCCTTTAGCTTCCCCTTCTGGATCAGCTTCTCTATCTCCTTCTTCAGCTCCCGAAAACTATCCGTATCGTGACCATTGGCTCGATGGTACCGACAATAACGATCAGAGCAGCCTCCCAAGAACTCTCCTTCGTTCCTCGGGGGGTATCAGGCGAGACCCTGCCGATCCATCACAGCTAGAACGGAGGTCATCGAACTGTTGATGGGAACACTACGTCCTTCGCGGTTATCCCTCTTCGGAGGGCGCTTGTCCTCTCTTCTCTCGGGGCGACCACGGCTCCTACTTCCCTCCGATTTGTCGCTCCCCTTGCGATCATCCGACAGTTTGGACGATGGCTTTCCTCTTCCCGACTTCGGAGGATCAAGCTCTCCGGCAGCAATCTTCAACTCCTGCACGTCGATTTGCTGCTTCACCCTCGCTTGCAGGGCCTCCATGCTCCACACAGCCTTCGCGGCTACGCTGTGCATCAAATCGGAACCATACGGAGCAGTTAGATTCCGAAGGAAAGTTCGGATGGTCTCTCCCTCCGATATTTCCTCATCGATCTCCGTAGCACTAGCAGTGAACCGTTTGTAGTAATATGCCAACGACTCGTCAGATCTTTGCACCACCTGGGTCAAAGACCTCACGCTCTTTAGGAGATGCCTACGACCTTGATATTGCTTGATGAAGCGATTGTGCATATCGGCCCAGCACGTAATACTTCCCGGCGGTAGGCTGAAAAACCATGTCATGGCCCTTTCTCCCAAGGTGATCGGGAACAATGAACATATGAGGTCATCATTCGAAGTTCTACTCATACAAGCCTGGACATGTCTCTGAACGTGGCGAACCGGGTCTCCTTCACCATCATACTCCTTGATGGTCGGAATACCTAGCCCGGGCGGGGCGACGGTATCTATCAGCCTCGGATCAAAAGGATGACTGGATCGATCCCTCAGCTCCGATGTCATTTGCTTCTGGTCACCCATGCAGATGTTGACAATTTTTACCACCTGATCGGGGGTGATGGGGCCATTCAGGGGTATGGTCCTGTGTTGCACTGGTCCGGGACCATCAACCACGAACTACTCCGAGTGCGCGGGTTCCTTACCCCTACTCCTGGGCTGAACCTCCTGAACCTCCTGTTCTTCTCAAACCTCCCTTGGAGGAGGTGGGGGCAACTCCTCCCGTGGTGGCAACTCCTCTGCCCTCCTAACAGCCTCTCCCTTGTCCAGCAGAGCCTCCATGGCCGCCAAGAACATAGGCATAGCATCTGCTACTACCTTAGCCAACTCTGAGTTTGAGGAAGAACCTACCTCCCTTCGCGGGATTTCCTCTCTTTGCCCCACCGGGTTTGGGGGAGCATCCACCTCCCTTCGCGGGATATCTTGCCTGTTCACCTCTGTGTCTCGGACTGAGACCTCATAAGCATCACCATGCCCCCCTGTTTGAGAAGCAGGGGGTGCTCACCTTGTTCAGCAGCATATTCCGGCAACGTAGAATTCACAGTCCCAGCAGGGCGAGAACTACCGGCCTGGACTTGCTTCTTCTTGCCACCACCGGCCATCGATCTGGTAGAAACTATTTTGGCTTTTCGTTCAGATTCCCACAGACGGCGCCAATGTTGGATCACGGGCGAAGCTCCGTTACGTTCTTGACGGAAAGCTTGAACTCCTGGGCTCCGCGTAAACCTGCAAAAGGGGATGACCTGGGTGGTGACCCAGAATCCCTCTCCGATGCCTAAATGAGTGTATGATCAATGGGGTGGTAAGCAGTAATCTAAGTTCGTATTAGAGAATGTCTTTTCTGAGGTAACTTCCTCTATATAGGAGGGGAAGTTACTCAGTTACCTGTGACCGTGCCTGGCAGTTTTACCCATGATTCCACATATCTCGTTCGGGATTCCATATATCTCGCCTCACGCTCCGCGTATCTCGCCCACTCTCCGAGTATCTCGGGCACGCCCTGCGTATCTCGGGGGAGCTTATCTATATCTTAACCGTCTTCCAACTACTCTATCTAGTAGGCGGGTTTCTCGGTCTTATCCTCTGATCACAAGTCCCAACCCCTGTCGGGGACTCCAGAGTTATCTCATTCTAGGTCACCACCCAGGACCCCTTGTCTCACGAGACGAGTCCAGCCTCATCGGGGCTTTATCATCGGGGCCTTTACAAAGGCATATCGGGGCCTACTCAGAGGCTTCTTGTCGGGAGCATTCAGCGCATGTATCGGGACCGCTAGGGTCGGGACTCGTCATACTGGGTTTCTGGGCCTTCCAGGCCTTTACAAGGCCCACTGGACTTACTCGCCGTCCATTGACTGTTAACGGGGCTAACGATTACATCGGAACCCATCACCAGATAAACAAAGTATTATAGATTACATCTGTCCATTCAAAGAAGAATATGGAAGCAAGTCAAGTTATGCAAATGAATGGTGTAGATGGAAAAACTGGCTATGCTAAGAACTCATTGCTTCAGGTATATTTATATATCATATTTTGTCTCCTCATAATGTAAATTGTAACCTAAATTCCAATATGTAACTGAAGGCCTGGATACTTTTATTCATACTTTAACTGACATCAATATTTGAGCAGAAAAAGGCGATTGCCATGACACAACCCATACTTGAGGCAGCCATAATCGCGCTCTACTCGAATAGACTAACAACAAAGACACCGAAGCTCGTGATAGCAAACCTAGGATGCGCGTCAGGACCAAACACATTTTTTGCAGTCACCGAGCTAATTAGACTAGTGAGCGAGCTCTGTAAGAACAACCCGCAAATGAGTAAACCCGAGTTCCAAATCTTCCTAAATGACCTTCCGGGGAACGACTTTAACGGCGTCTTTAGGTCTCTACCGGACATCCAGCTGAGTGATCAAATTATGGGAGATTTCTTCTTCAATGGTGTCCCTGGTTCTTTCTATAAAAGGCTTTTTCCTAGCAACACCCTTCACTTTGTTTACTCTTCAAGTAGCCTCCATTGGTTATCTCAGGTAATAATATTAACGCTTCGTAATATCCTTCTCCTAATCTTCTTCAATGTGACTTCATTAATTATGAATTGCATAATTATATTAGGTTTGAGAACCTATAAACAGTCTAAACTATAGACAATGTTGTTAATCGCTGTCCCATATTTAAAATAATGATATTTATAAGTGTGTCATACCTATCAGTTTGGTTAATTTTCATATTTTTTAATTCCGTCTGTAAAATTATGGGCAGGGGGTTGTAGTAACCAATGTGTTTGTGTTTGATATTTTAAAGGTTCCGAAAGGATTAGAGGCTAACAAGGGGCACATATATATATATAGCTAGCACTACCCCTACTCCTGCAAGTGTCCTTGAGGCATACTACAAGCAATTCAAGGACGACTTTTCGACGTTTTTGAAGTGTCGGGCACAGGAAGTCGTGCCGAATGGCTGAATGGTGTTGACAATCACAGGAAGAAAATTTGAGGACCCGGCGACCGGTGGTCTATGCTTGTTATGGGAGCTCATGGCTATGGCAATCCGTGAAATGGTCGCTGAGGTATAGATGTTAACCCTACATGAGGGTACTTTAATTTGAGGATAAATCTAGCTATATTATAGTGATAACTTTCAATATATAGAACAGATCCAGGTCGGCTTCTTCGTGAGGGCTCTCTGGTATCAACAGATGTTCCCCTCGTAGTAAGCCCGACCCGGACTCTAACACTACTAGAAAAAGAGTTTTAGATTAATTTTCATTGACGCGCTTGCTCAAGCGTCGCAAATATCTTCATAATAATCAAATTTATTCAAACTTGGCGACACTTCATAGTATTGTCGTTTCGTATTGTATTATTTCGACGCTTTCCAAAACGTCGTTAAGTTTTGATTTAGGTAACACAATATTCAAGAAAAAAAGTATTGTAAGGACGCTTCGTTGTGTTGCCACTTGCATGCACTAGCGACGTAAGCAAAAACTTCACGTGCTTTAAGAGTTTAACGACTTTGCTCCAAAGTGTCACAGAGTTTAGTCCGACGGTGATCAGAAACGACAAATCAATTTGTGTCGCTAGCTTCATAGCGACACAATTTAGGGTCGCGACAAATTAATTCTAAAGTCGCAACAATCTATTTTTTATTGTAGTGTGATACTATGTATATTTTCTCATTGTGCCAAGTCAAGCCCAATGATCATTGGGCTTGGCTCAGCTCAATAATGCATAAATTCTAATATGGTATTAGAACTCGGTTCTGACGGTGTTGGATCATGTCTGTTGAATTTAGTCTCACGACGCGGGGGAGTGAAATAGATATACTCCATGTTGGATCACGGTTGGAACTCCGGTACGGTCTGGACGGCGATCCGAACTCCTTCGCTCCACGTAATCCTGCAAGAGGGGAATAGACCGGGCGGTGACCCAGAATCCCTCTCCGATGCTTAAATGAGTATCTCAATTATCTCAATAAAACTGGCAAGCATGAGTATCAGTCTCCCAAAAAACGTATCTGATCTGAGGTAACTTCCTCCTTTATATAGGAGAGGAGTTTACTCCAGTTACCTGGTGAACTGCTGGGGCAGTTAGCCCACGATCCCGCCTATCTCGGCCATGATCTCGCCTATCTCGGCCACGCTCCGCGTATCTCGTCCACGATCCCGCCTATCTCGGCCATGATCTCGCCTATCTCGGCTACGCTCCGCGTATCTCGGCCTCAATCTCTGATAGCAAGTCCCGACCAGTATCGGGGACTCTAGAGTTATCTCAATGTGTCACCGCTCGGGGCCCCTCGTCATCGTGACAGGGCCAACATTCTCAGGGATTCATCATCGGGGCCTACTTAAAGGCATCTCATCGGGAGCGCCCAGCTCGCCTATCGGGACCGACCTTGTCGGGACCTTTCACCATCGGGACTCCTTTTGTCGGGACCCTTCGCATTGGTCTTCCTGACCCCTTTTAGGGCCCAGTGGGCCTATTCACCGTTTACTCACCGTTAAAGGGCCTAACGGCTATAACGAAACCCATCATTTGCCCCCAAGACATGAGGGACTTACAATTCGTCGCGTCTTTCAACTCCCGACCTCCCGACATCGATATCGGAGGTTTTTTCCTTGACAAAATTTCTCGACACGGATCTTCTCGTCCACGATTCCTCGATACCTCGAGGATAGTCACAAAATCCGAGAAGACTCCTCGGTTACTCGGCCATTAAATGCAGCAGGATGACGAAGCGACGGTTCTGGCACCCGTGCCTGATTTTTCTGAAAAAGCACTTTTCAAGCCGTTTCATCATTAACGTCTCTTTCCATTCTGCCCCCTTTTATCTCAACGGCTCAGACTGAAACGCTTCCCTTCAACAGTCCGGATTAGAAGGTCCTTTCGACTGTCCCTTCCTCTATAAAACCCTAACCCTGGGCACTGTTTCTCTTTTACCGTTTCTGCGATTTCAAAAGCTCTGCAACTTCAAAAGCACAAGTTCTTCTCCAGCTTTCTATTTTCCGATCAGCCCTCCGGCAACCGTCAAGATCATCCTCTCCGTTCCCCTTCATCATGTCTGGTAAGAATTCCTCCTCTACTGTTAGCGTAGACTTTCCCTTATCTTCGATCAGTTTTCTTGCACTTTTTTTTCGAAAACCCACTGCGCCTTTTCTTGCCGTGGCTACTTTTCAGACAGCGGATCCAGTTCTGAGGGACGAAAACCCTTTAACTTCGATTACGCTCCCAACGAAATCTCGGTGACTGCCTATGATGCAGCTCTTCGAGAAGGATGCATTACCCAAACCTGGGAGCCTCGCCTTCCTTATTCTCGCCACCGTGCCTCGGGTGACCCTGTGGTTACTCGTCCCGAGAAAGGGGAGATATTTGTCTCTACTGGACAAATATCGGCAGGGATCCGATTCCCCTTCTGCGGGAACCTGGTTGAGATGTGCACCCACTACAAGACGCATCCAACTACCTTCTCCCCACACGCCATCCGCGTGTGGAACGACTTCCAAGTCCTCTGCTTCCGTCAAAAATGGGTCTACAGCCTCCAACTCTTCCGAACTTTTTACGGGATGAAGTGCAGCGAGGCTGGGGTTTGTGCCTTCTATCCTCGGATGCCCAAGTGGAATAAGGCGCAGCTTGCTCTATGTAGTTGGACCAGCGACACCTGGAAGGTTGTCAAGGGTCGGGGGCTCCTGATTGACACGGGGTCTGATAATAGCTGGTGGAAGAGGAGCTACTTCTTCATCAAGAACAGTTCGATCCCATGGCCCCGATGGGAGGTGTAAGCGGACTCTCCTCCCGCTTACCACACTTACTCTGATGAAGATTTCCAGATCCTTCATTGCATCCAGCTTTACCGTTGGGGGGAGTCTTACACTCCCCTCGACGTTAACTCCCTCACGGAGCGGGACCTGGTGAATGCCGGGATCCGTCTCCTCGACATAATCTCCGGGGGTCAACTCTTCGACGGCCCCTCCAATATGGTTCCTTGGGTAACATTTCTGACCATGTCTCTGTTTTCCATTGTTTGCAGCTAAGAAGGTATCACTGCTGACCAATCTCATCCTTAAGCAGGGGGAGACCGACGCTGTCCAACGCCCCGCGCGGAAGAGGAAGTCGGCAAAGAAGGCTGCTGCTCCATCGGGATCTTCCTCCGCGGAGAGGACTAAGCGGAGCCGCGTGGAGGTGGACAGACTCTTCAATGTCCAAAATGCTGAAGAAGGTAAACAGCTCCGCCTAGCTATTAAATCATACAGGAAGCAAGTTCCTAAGGAGTTGATCCCCTCAACCAAGGAGGCCCGAATCAAGGAGATTAAACGCATCCTTCGAAGGGAAACTCCCCGCATCCTCAAGGCGGGCTACTACAACTACCACTGGAAAGATCAATACGTTTCTCGGCGCGTCATTTGGTGTAAGGATCCTGACCAACTCCCTGACTATCTTTCTGAATCATCTCATCCTCTAGGTGCAGGTCACTCGGGAGCTCAGTCGGGTGCTGGAGCTTCAGCAGGGGCACCACTTTCAGCAGGGGCACCACTTTCTGGTGCTCGAGGTGGAGAAGACCTCCCTCCACTTCCTGCCCCGATGGGATCGGGGGCTGGAGAAACCCCGACGGGCAATCAGTTTCGTCGGGTGGAAGATCTGGACTCCTCCGAGGAGACGGACGAGGGCCTCACGTTAATTCGTCGTCGTCGGGGGACAAGGCAGTCCCCGCTGAAACCAACCTCCGGGGGGCTGCCCCCCTCACCTTCTTCGCAGCAGCAGTAGCCGTCGCCCATCCACAGTTTAACTCCCTCCGGGTCCCAGGGTGACTCGGAGATGCGCGCCTCCGCGACTCCAGCCGGCCCTCCTCCTCTCCCTTTGGACGGGAACTTCTACAAGGTCTATGACCCCGACCAGAAGGCGGCTCCTTGGGCCCCGATCCAGACGCTGCAAGGAGTACAGCTCCGACAGGGTGACGCATACCCGGAGCTGGACATGACGAACTGGATCTCCCTCGCCATCATACTCCTTAATCGTGGGGATACCCAGCCCTGGCGGGGCGAGGGTGTCTATCAATCGGGGAACAAAGGGATGAGTGGACCGATCCCTCAGTTCCGACATCATCGACTTCTGGTCCCCCATGCAGATGTTCACGATCTTCACCACCTGGTCGGGGGTGATGGGACCATTAAGGGGAATGGTCCTATGCTGCACCGGTCCTGGCCCATCGATCACAAATCGCTCCGACTGAGCAGGCTCCTTGCCCTTGCCCTGGTTTCTGGGTTGGGCCTCCTGTACATTCTGAACCTCCCTTGGCGGAGGCACCTCCTCCTGCCTCTTGGCAGCCTCTCTTCGCTCTAGGAGAGCCTCCATAGCCTCTAAGAACATCGGCATGGTATCTGCCACAGCCTTTGCCAGGTCCGCGTTTGGAGGAGCATCCTCCTCCCTATTCTCTTGCTGTCGAGCAGTATCCTCAGGAACTTCGTTGTGCCCCCCTGTTCGGGAAACCTCAGCAGGGAGATTTTGGTCCTCAGCCCGCTTTGGTGGCCCTGAATTCAGAGTTCCAGCAGGATGACGGGAAGCTCCAGATTGTCCTTGCTTTCTCTGCTTGCCAGCCGCCATTGAACGAGTAGAAGTCATTTTTGCTTTTCGTTGCGTTTCCCACAGACGGCGCCAATGTTGGATCACGGTTGGAACTCCGGTACGGTCTTGACGGCGATCCGAACTCCTTCGCTCCACGTAATCCTGCAAGAGGGGAATAGACCGGGCGGTGACCCAGAATCCCTCTCCGATGCTTAAATGAGTATCTCAATTATCTCAATAAAACTAGCAAGTAAGAGTATCAGTCTCCCAAAAAACGTATCTGATCTGAGGTAACTTCCTCCTTTATATAGGAGATGAGTTTACCCCAGTTACCTGGTGAACTGCTGGGGCAGTTAGCCCACGATCCCGCCTATCTCGGCCATGATCTCGCCTATCTCGGGCACGCTCCGCGTATCTCGGCCACGATCCCGCCTATCTCGGCCATGATCTCGCCTATCTCGGCTACGCTCCGCGTATCTCGGCCTCAATCTCTGATAGCAAGTCCCGACCAGTATCGGGGACTCCAGAGTTATCTCATTGTGTCACCGCGGGGCCCCTCGTCATCGTGACAGGGCCAACATTCTCAGGGATTCATCATCGGGGCCTACTTAAAGGCATCTCATCGGGAGCGCCCAGCTCGCCTATCGGGACCGACCTTGTCGGGACCTTTCACCATCGGGACTCCTTTTGTCGGGACCCTTCGCATTGGTCTTCTTGACCCCTTTTAGGGCCCAGTGGGCCTATTCACCGTTTACTCATCGTTAAAGGGCCTAACAGCTATAACGAAACCCATCACTCCACTATGAATTTAGAGTTCCACACTTGTGGCGCTTGGTTATTAGTGCACTATATAAGCAAATGGAGTATAAATCTTTTCATATCACCAAATAGTTTTAGGATGAAACTTGTAAACATAGTTACCCTTTGTTCACGTGTTGGACTTGGTTCGATTCAATGTGGAAACATAACACTAACAACTACAAGCCTACAACAATATATATTTGCAGGGAGTGATAGAAGAAGAGAAGATGGATGGGTTTAACATGCCTAACTATAATCCATCTCCAGCGGAAGTGAATGAAGAGGTGTTAAAACAAGGGTTTTTCTTCATTGACTCTTTGGAGATTATGGAAGTGAATTGGAGTGGCTACGACGATACTAAAACTAGTGACGACGAGAATGGTACATCAATTAGAGAGGAAGCGTCTTTGGTGGCGAGTTGCATGAGATCTGTGATTGAGTCGATAATAATCGACCACTTCGGAGAAACCGTCGTGGAAGATGTGTTCCATAGGTACTACTTGCTCATAGCTGACCACTTGTCCAGAGACAAGCCCAAGATCATCAACCTCATTGTCTCTCTCGTTAGAAGGACAATCTGAATAATGATTTGAAGAAGATATATATGGAACCCACCCTTAATAATTATAACATCATTGCTTATATATAGCATGATGTAATATTATTGGACTGGAGGTTCAGTTTGAATTTATGTTTTGCTTTCTAAAATTGTATTAGAACATCAATTTGGAGTTTCCTACTTGTGTTGTTTAATTATGTTTATAAGGGCTGGATATATATATATGTATATATTTCGGTATTATCTTTACCGAAGTTATTTTCTTTCTCGGTAAATATTTTTATTATCGACAAAATGCTATATATTGTCAGTAGTATAGTTCACTTTTCACAGACGAAATCAATATTTTGTCGGTACAAATGTTTTTACTGAAGAAGAATGTAGTTGTTGGTAAAAATACATTTTTACCGATGAATTTTACTCTTCATTGGTAATGTAGGGCTTTTACCGACAGAAAATTTATTTCGTCGGTAATATTCACATCTCTAGTAGAAGTGCTTCCAAGGGTCCATCTGCAAATCAGTATTCATTTACAAAGACGGGGTTTGAGGACAATGTTGATTTATGGGGTTACTAGAATTTCATATTGGTATATCATAATGCACTCAAACACAAAAAAACTACAATACATCCTATCTAGACCCTCATGCATTCGACTCCCCAGATGTCACACGCGTTCTCTGTTATACATGATCATGATCTCTAATATGGGGCAATTCTTGTGCAGGCGGCCATGGCGTTTACACCAACTTATTAACATTATGACAAGTGACCTACTCTTTTGAAGTTTCTTCTAAAACCCTAAGAATGAACTCTAAAATGGAGGGAGTTAAACACACTTATATTAATGAAATTTGAGTGGTGTAATCACTAAGCCTACACAAAAAATTTCCATATGTAGCACATCTACTTACTTACCGTAGCAATTTTACTCAATCCCTTAAAACAGAAACGATATAAAACATGAGCTTAATAGATAGGACTTTGATCCTAATTTCATTTTGGTACTCAAATGTATATTTCACGATCATGATTTAATCATATGATTAAATTTAGGTATGAATTAGGGGTGTCCAGAGCACATTATGATAAACTCACAGAATAAAGAGCCATTCAAGAATCTGTATTCATTCATCAAAAGTAGTTTGTAATCTGTACAACTTTACTATTTATACAAACTAACTTATGACACATTGATGACGTCATTATAAACTAACTTTACTACTCCAATAGTCTCCTATCCTTTCTTTGTTCTTCTTCTTCATCTTCTTCTTCTACAATCATAGAGGACTTTGCTTCTTGAAAAATATCAATTACTCCATAATGTCGTGTTTGCTTAGACAATGAACAAACAGCACAACCTTTAACAGAATCATGAGAAGCTTTCAAACACAGACTGGACATGAATTAACAGACTAGATGAAATATGACCTAATTTTCTATGCCAAAGAAGAGGATCATCCTTCCTTATTACTGCGACAGCAACACCATCAACCAATAGAGCTCTAAAGATGTAAAGTCGCCTAAATTGGGTACCAATCCTCATACTCTTCCCATCGGAGAGGTCCTGAAGGAACATATTGTCAGGTGTGAAAATAACACTGCAGTTCAGTTCAGCAAGCAACTTCGAACGGAAATCAAATTGAATTTGAAGTTAGCACAAGCAATACATTTGTCAAAAACTTATCAGGTGACAGCATACAGGTACCAATGTGTGTAACTTTACACTTATGGCCATTTGGGAGATGAACATACTGAAATGAAGAAGTATTAACCTTCAAATTAAATAACCACTCAGAATGATGTGTTATATGATTAGTAGCTCCCGAATCAACTATCCAAGTCATAGTTGAAAAGGAATGTATACCTGCCATATGAGCCTGTATTTCAGCACTGCCATATCCAGAATTGTCAAATTGAAGAGATTCAGCAGCATTAGAAGCACCAGCAGCCACATGTAAAGGCCCAGAGACAGCTGCAACATGTACTGTGCCATCATCAACAGCAGTATGTAAAGTCTCAGGAGAACCATCCTCAAAAACACCATTTGCTGCAGCCCATTTCCTTTTCATATTCTCAGGAATACCATTCTTAACCCAGCATGTATCAATTCTGTGGCATTTTCTTCCACAAAAAGAGCATAACCAGTTGGTTTTGTCAATCATAGGGCGAAAAGGAGCAGCAGCAGGAACACCAGTAGAAACTCTACTAGCAGTAGAAACATTAGAATTACTTGCATACTGTTTTTTACCAGAGCCTGCACAAGATCTAGCCGAATATAATGCAGTGGAATTATCCAACAGAATATCAGCAGAGGAACCAGCAATCGACCTCTGACTCTCTTGTAATAAAACCGAGAAAGCAACACTGAGACTTGGTAAAGGCTGTCTCATTAAGAGATTACTCCTGACATTTGCATATGTTTCATTCAAACCCAGCAGAAATGAAATCATCTTCTGTTTTTCTTTACTAGCATTCACTAAACCCGCATCATCATCACATTGAAGAAGCAGATCATCAATCGCAGCTAAAGCATCCCATAATTGCTTCATCCTAGCAAAGAACTCAGTTATGGAAAGAGTACCTTGAGAAGTATGATAGATTTCACGCGTTAATTGGAAGATTTGAGTCCTGTCAACTTTGTCGAACATCTCACGCAAATCGTTCCAAATAGACTGTGTCGTTGGATTGTAGACTAATCCACTTACCAAATCCTTAGCAACGGTATTTCGTAGCCATGCCTTGACGATCGCGTTTGCCCTGTCCCACGTTACTCTCTGCGCAATCGGAACAGAATCACGAGTGCAAGATCCATCGATGAAGCACAGCTTATTCTTGACAAGAAGGCCTTCTTTGATCGACGTACTCCAAATATGGTAATTCGACGAACCAATCAACTGAAAAGGAATCAATAGCGTGCCAGTAGTATCCGCGGGATGAAGATAAAACAGATCATCAGCTCTACCAGCTCCAAACCCAGCAGCTCCAATATCTGCCATCAAATAGACAACGAATATCACAATCAAGAAGACGTAATACAGCTCAGTAGAGTGAATCTCCAACGAATCGAATCGAAATGTATCAATTCAAAGTCAAGAAAGTTGCAGATGAATCGAATCTCAATCAAAGACTCGAAGATAGAGCTTAATCGATCTTGTATACGGAGCTCAATCGATCAAGCAGACGGCCAGGAACTTCAGATGGGGCTCAATCAATCAAGAAGACGGCCAGGAACTTCACAGATTCTTCGCTCTGATACCATATGATAAACTCACAGAGTAGAGAGCAATTCAAGAATCTGTATTCATTCATCAAAAGTAGTTTGTAATCTGTACAACTTTACTATTTATACAAACTAACTTATGACACATTGATGACGTCATTATAAACTAAGATTACTACTCCAATACACATGTGCAACATCCGGGGATGGACTGTTTCTAACAGACATTCATAATCTTAAAGGAAATACTAGATATGGATTTTATTATGTGGATGATGACGAGAGGTACATGACCATGAAAATTTGCGCGATATTTTAGTTACTGGACCTTCTGTAAATGGTTGGATTAATGCAGAAGAGGATGAGATCGTGAAGATGAGACAAGCTGGTGGTACCGCTGACAAGACGATTAAGATGATGATGATGGGGGTGGAGATACATATGAAGGTGAAGGTGTGGTATGTCTCTTGTCCGAATGAAAGCACTGATTCGTGGTGGTCAGTAGCCCAGATAATATTAATCAGGATAGAAGGCGGTCACGAGAAGATTCTGGGATGATAGTAGTTACTGGATAGGGCCTCGTGATGACAAGATTCAAGAGGGCTGGATTATTAGAAAGATGAGGGAGGTAGTGGAAACGATGCCTTGCAACTTAGAATATGTTTGGGTTGTAAACATTAAGAGAGCTAATAATAGGAAAGTAGAGAAAAGTATATGAACTTCTTTGTTTGGATTTGAAAATATATGACAGAAGTTTATTATTAAAATTCCTCTTAAAAATTAATGTTCACTGTTTGATTCATCAATAAAAGAAGCAGCAAGCAAGCTAGTGCTAAATAGCTCTTCAAATTGGAGGAAATATTTGTTGTCGATTTTGAGATGCACTTGTAACGTCTTTCAGAACCCAAGTAGATGCTATATATATAGCAGCAGAAGCTGTTCAATTAGCTCATACAATCATATATTATATGTCATGAATGATCTCTAAATATATCGAACACATAATTACTATATATATACTACAAGCTGTTTTACTGTTCGTCAAGCATAGCGGCCCTTCGTCCAGTTCGTTGCAGCGTTGAGTTCGTCCTGTCTGAGTTGCAAATTGTAGGTTTTATTTCCATCTCTATCTACATATTTTTAGGTTTGTGTTTTTGTTCAATCTTTTCTTCCTGGCTGTCGAATTAGATTCGATGTCGAGTAACCAAATGTCTTGCTTCAACTTTTGATTGAACAGGTAAATAGAGACCGGAGTGGAGAGAAGCTCACAATCAGCTAAAACTTATATTAAGTATGATGTGTTCTTGTATAATATTGTCGTTTCTTCAATTAAAATATATAGAACTTTGTCTTAATTAGCTTACTGTTGAAATGCTTGAATAAGGGTTGCATACATATATATATTATTTTGGTCTTAAAAATCAGGGATGGAGTTATGGAAATAAAAATTAATGGATGTTGTGTTGAGAATAAGCAGCTAAGTTCCAAAATGATAGATAGATAAATAGATAGAGATGAGCATTGACTAATCAGCACTCAAGGGTAAGGTGTCGGGCATAAATAATTTTCAGGTTTAGTATAAGGAAGGATATCTCATACAACATTAACACACAGTAGCAGGCAGCAGAAATTTTACCCAATCCCTTATAACAACCGAAGCGATAAAAAACATGAGCTTGATAGATAGCACTATTAACATCTCGTAAGATCCGTCTCCATTAACATCTGTCAGCTAAAACAAAACCGTACTGAAAAAGATAGCTAAAATTTTGTTTGGTTACGTTATAAGCTCATCGGCGCCCTTTACAACGTGCTGATTGTCAATAACTAATTTTGGTCCGCAGAAAAAAATCTAGTCATTTGTGAGGAATTTGGTTTGTGAGAGACGTATAACCTTATTTGTGAGGTAATTGTGAAAATCCCTTACAAATACAAGATTCAATTTTTTTTTTTGTAAGAGAATGACTCCTAACAAAAAATGTTGGCCAGAAAATTTCTTGATAATCCATTAAAAATCCCTCAAAACATAATAAATCCCTAGAAAATTCTTGTAATTTGTGAGGAAATTGATTCCCTTAAAAAATGCCGTCATAAATTGCCAATTTTCACATGACTTGCACGTAGTACGTTAAAAAAAGGATATGTGGCACACTGTCTATTTTGAACTCTAGAACGGACGACAGTCGTGCATCGCCAATGTCTATTCTATTCCAGACAAGAAGGATATTATTTTAAGTGTCGGACAATTGCTCGAGAAGGGATATGACGTTCGGACGAAGGAGAATACACTCACCATCCGTGATAATAACAACAATGTTATCACGAATTTAGGCATGAAGAAGAATCGAATGTTCCCGTTGGAGTTAAAGATCAACGAGCAGAATTGTTTGAATGTGACAAGCATAGATAACTCGACTCTTTCGCATCTCCGGTATGGCCATCTGAATTTCGCGACGCTGAAACTATTGGAGATGAGAAACAAGGTCAGAGACTTGTCGAAGATCGATTGTCCTAATGACATGTGCGAAACTCGTGTCGTCGGAAAGCAAGAAAGAAGACCATTCAAGAAATATCCGTCGAAGAGAGTAACCGACCGTCTCTCATTCTCTCTCCACATCTCTCCCACACACATACATTCATACACCAAAGATCGATTGATCTAGACTCAAAATCGCGATTGAGACCTAGCTACTTAGTGTTTGAGACCCTGTTTCGCGATTGAGACCTAGCTACTTAGTGTTTGAGACCCTGCATCGCTATTTTTAGGACCTAGCTACGTACCTAGTTTGAGACCTACTTAATTAGTACGTATGTTTGGGAAGAAACAAATACAATTTGCTACGTTCTCAACATAATAAATACTAAGTAGGTCTCAAACTAGGATGGAACTGAAAAAACTTGGGACTGGAAGACAATTAAAGAAAATTTAAAACCCTAACCAGCTAAGTTTAACCTCTTTATATATATGACATATCTCCTCTCATACAAAAAATCTCGATTCATTCTGAGCTTTTCCTTTGGCTAAAAACTAAAAATATTATTCGCCCTCCCCTTTAAAAAGTAAAAAACCCTAGCAAGTTGGCCGATAAAGAATTAGAGAAGATGACTAATTTAGAAGAGTTGCCGACTGACGTCATCACCGATATTTTTCTTCGAGTGAGTGATGATTCTAAGTTCCTTACTCAATGCCTCTTAATTAGCAAACGCATTGCATCACACCTTCGTCTCGTAAGCTCTGTCTCCATTAACATCCATCCAAGGCAAAACCGTATTGAAACAGATAATTATAATCTTGTTGCCTTAAGTTATAAGGTCATATGCCCTTCACAATATGCTGATTATACTGCAAGTAGCTGGGAGGTTTTTTCATTCGGCGATTGTTATACCTACAAGGCACGAGAAGCATTGCACCCCTTCAGTAAAGTCAATACTGCAATTGTCTTTGGTGAATATTTCGGCTTTGATACACTGTGCCCACTGGGGTGGATGATGCAGTATTCAGGAGATGTCAATTTGATTAAAAGTTGTGCCTTCCTAACAGACATTTATAATCTTAAAAGATATGGATTTTATAATGTGGATGACGACGAGATAATTAATTATCGGGTTTCAAGATTGTTCCGGGCGGCGTTTATTTTCCTCCCGATGGTGGCTCAGATGGTACATGACCATGAATACTTGCGCGATAATTTTAGTTACTGAAAACTCCATAAATGGTTGGATTCATGCAGGAGAGGACGAGATTGTGAAGATGAGACAATTTGGTAGTAGCGCTGACAAGCTGATGAAGATGATGATGGATGTGGAGATGCCTATGAAGGTGAAGGTGTGGTATGTCTCTAGTCAGAATGAAAGTACTGTCTATAGATTCGTGGTGCTTAGTAGCCCGGATAATATCGATCAGGAAGAGAAGGCGGCCACGAGGGGATTTTGTGCAAGGCATCGTGATGACGTGATTCAAGAAGCCGGATTGAGAGAAAGATAAGAGAGGTTGTGGAAACTAGGCCTTGCGACTTGGAATATGTTTGGGTTGCAAACTTTGAAAAAAGACCTATATGATGGGAAAGGAAAGAAGAGTATATGAACTTCTTTGTTTGGATTGGAAAATAAATGACAGAAGTTGATTATTAATTCCTTTGAAAATCAATGTTCATTGTTTGATTCATCAATATAAAGGAAGCAGCAAGCAAGCATACTATGTTATGCAAGTTAGTGTTAATTAGGGTTTAGGATTTATGCAAGTTACTGTTAAATAGCTCTTCTAATTAATGTAGGCTATATTAGTTGCCGGTTCAATTTGAGATGCACTTGTTACGTTTTGCAGTGTCTAATCTATATATAATATAATTCTAATGTGTTTAACAATAAGTTGACAAGTAAGTTTTTTACCTCACTTTCTCACTCATATGTGTTAGAATAACTCAATTTGATTAGTCCATGTAGATTTCTTGGTGAGTTACATATTTGTTACTATTCTCTATCATCCATTTGGAGCTCTAGATTTAAACAAATGCTCCTAATTCACTTTCAGTGTCGGTTACACTTACAAATTAATCAAAATTAGTATTGCACCCTATAAACAAAAGTGTAATTTTTTCACCAAACATATTATTTTAGAAAATTGTACTATAAAAAAAGAACAATAGAACAAAAAAATTATATTATTTGTGAAATTTCTTCACTGAAAGAAATCTGTTACATTTACAAATTAAGTATCGCACCCTAATAATACAAAAGTGTAATTTTTTCACCCAATATGTTATTTTAGAAAATTGCACTAAAAGAAAGAATAGTAGAACAAAAAACTATATTATTAATGAAATTTCTTCACTGGGAAAAAGAAATAGGAAAAAATATAAATTAGAGATAAATCAATTTTAATATAAGCTAATGCAAACTACATCCATCTTGAAATTTTTCTTTTTGACGACTACTTTTGCGTCCAACACATATAAATCGACATATGACATGTGCATACCAGCTCTAATATTAGAAGAAAAAAATCGATTACACTTACAAATTAATAAAAAGTATTTCATTATAATAATACAAAAGTTTAATTTTTCACCCAGCGGATTATTTTAGAAATTTATACTGAAACAAATAATAGTAGAACACAAAAACTATATTATTTATGAAATTTCTTCACTGGAAAAAAGAATTGGGAAAAATATTATGAACTAGAGATAAATCAATTATATCAGCTAATGTAGACTACTTTTATCTCAATTTTTTTTCTTTTTGATACATTTGCTTGCATCCAACGCATATAAATCGACATCAGACCTAGACTTGATTATTAGAAAAATATCAGTGAGCATATTATTCTCTAATATCCAACTGTGTCATATGGTAATGAAATATTGATAGATGAAAGAGACATTAAATGCACGACCCAATAATGCAACAAGAAATCAAATGAGAGAGTTCCATATGCTACAATTTGCTCTCTCACCATTAGAAGCACGAAGAGCCTAGAGAAGTAGGGAATAAGAATGCGCAACATATTGTTTTGAAGAATGAGAAGAGAAACGAGGTTGGTGACAAATGTACTGTAATGCATTCATCTACAACACTATTTTGTTGCATATATATATCAAAATCACCAAATTTAGTAAATATATGTAATTAATCTTAAAAAGAAAACAAAATATATTTTGTATATTTAAATCCTTTTAAGGAAGCTATTTATGAGTAAACTTTATCAGTAATTTCCTTTTATAGTTTCCTAATTTACATACCAACAATTTAAAACGTATTTAATTTAATTTTTTTTTTTTGTAGCATAACATTTTTGCTAATATTTATACAGATAACTAACTTTGGTAATTTATTATTTTAAATCGACCTAATATAGTAATTTTGTTTGGCCGGTAACCTAATATAGTAATAAAGTGATTTAAATATATACATAATAATCTTATGAATCAATAATGAAACTTTATAAGATTCCGAATAAATAATATAGTATTAAATAATTATGGAAATATTATGTGATAATGATAAAAATTCTACCATTTATTTCTTATGTGGGTATCTTGAAAATAAAATTAATACTATAACTAAATATAATGATGGCTAATATCATATTAATTAATGATGAAATAGAACACGTATTTGGTTTATATAAATCAATTTCAATTTCAAATTGTATTTTATTCCATGACGATGAACCTTAATGATATTAAATATATATTACTAAAGGTAATAATTTTATTGTGGAATTGGAAACTAATTACTCAAAATAAAGTTTTCTATTAATTAATTGTTTTGTAAAAAAAATATTGATTAGTATGGACCAATATGAGACCTAACAAACTATTTGCATGCACTATATTAAAGACCATTCGAAAATTTGTTTATGCATTTTTTTAAACGAAATTTAAAAATAAATTTTAAATCATTAACACGAGTCTATACATTATCAAATATAAGTATAATATTTATCAATATTTGTTTTAAATTTTATAAACATTTTATGATATTTTTTCTGCATATTATTTAATAATTAAATTTATTTATCTTCTTCTTAATTTAAAACTAACTATTACTTTATGTATTTAATTTTTACCCAAAAACTATGAAACTTATTTAATTGAATACAACTAACTTAATGATGTGAAATAATCACGTCCAATATGATTCATTTGATAGTTTTATTTTACTTTTCAATAAAATTGGTTTTTTAATTATAATTACTTTTTATATTGACCGTGTATTTGTTAGTTTTTAATTTTATTAAGTAAATAAGATTTAATTTTCTATATGTTTCATTTTAGACAAATAATAATGCATTTACTTAGTATGATCATTACTTAACTAATCAATTAAATTTATTTAATTAATTCTTATTTAATTACATTTAAAATATAATACTGTGTATAGTTATTCACTTTTCGAAACTCTTAAATGCATACAAATTAATTATTCTTTATTTCTATTTTCAGAAGAATTTAAAATGTTTCATAATTATGCATTTGTATTTGTATTTATTTTCGTAGTCTAATTATTTATTGATGGTTTGGAAAAAAAAATATAATACTCTCGACGACAATTCAAGATAACGGTGGATTTGAATGATGAATATCATCTCGATGTATCGCCACAACACTACAAATGATAATTCACCATAAAAAATCTTCAATTAAAATAAAATGTATAAATTCAAATATTATATATCTAAATGTGTGTAACAGTGATTCATTTACCTTGAATAAAATATTAAATATAATAAAACTCAACACAATAAATTAGAAATATAACATAATGAAAACATACCAACAATTATATAAATAAAATAATCAACCATGAAACACGTGTAACAAAGCTCAATAAAAAAACATCAATAGTGAAAATTAACAATATGGAATAATTTTATAAATAAATAAATAAATAAATAACCGTGCAACGCGCGGGTAGGCCAACTAGTTGATTTATGTTTAGCTTGGGTTGCATCAAAACAAGTAAACGTTATCAACCCAAGCTGGTGCTATATAGCAGCTGAAGCTATCCAATTAGCTCATACAATCATATATTATATGTCATAAATGATCTCTAATATGTCGCACAAATACTTAATTATTATATTACACCACTAGCAGTTTCACCCCATCCCTCTTAAATGATATAAAAACGCTACAAGAAAAAACGAGTTTACTTACAAGTCAAATCGGTCGGAATCCAAACGGAGATGGCCTGTTTCGGTCGTTTTCCCTCTGATAAGGCCTCTCGTTAAAATGATAGCAGGGACTCGGCCGGAAACATTCATGACGAGTAAAATCGGTCGGGAATATTTGTTGAGGTCAAACATCAGTCGGGAAGGGGACGGTACATTAATTCCGTCGTTAAATTTCCCGACCGAAGTCTTGCCGCTGTTAGGATGGCAGTAGATGCCTGAGAGGCTGCGCTGCCGCCCTCTCGACACCGATTAACCGGTGCTAAAGCTGTCCTAGAGAGCTGCATCCTGGTGCTACTGAATATGCGTCTTTAGTAGCAGATTTTTAGTTTCCGATGAAAGCCTTCATACTACCATTGGGAAAATGTTAATTGCGCACATTTAGTCAACCATTTCGTTAATACTGAAACCTTCCATTGCAGTTGCTTAACCTCGTTGCAGTATGTCGTCTTCAGTTGTTCCGACTTCGACCTGAAATACTACTACGGGAGACATTTACGATTATTAGTTGTGGACATTTAGAAACCCTGCACCCGATGCCAAAGGTATTCTGGCGAGTCAGTGTTAGGTGAATTCAAATAGTGTTGTCAGCACCACCGTAGGTGATTCCAATGTTAGGCTTTGGTGTTGGGTACTCGAACACAGAATGATAGTATCAGCATGTGAACACATACTGCCATATACTGTCTTTAACATACTGTTAGTGCATGTTGAAAGTTCAATTTACCAATACACATACCCGTTAATACCGACTTGTTGATATGGTATTGATTGTGTCGACATATCACAATTATTGTCGGTTCAGTTCAAGTCCAACAGATGAAATTGGAGTGTGTGCTTTAGGGTTTAGGGTCATCTTTTGGACCAAATAAAACATAGTTACCTTGGTCGACTGCATTCGCCACGGATAAGAGATTCTTCTTCACCCCGGGAACATGATAAATATTATTTAGCTTGATTGGCCCGCCATCGTTACTATCGATAACAACAGTGCCTTCTTTCTCGACGTGGTGAACCGTATTGTCTGCAGTGATGATAGCCTCATTTCCTTCGTGGCGTCGGATATCCGAAAATTGCTTTTCGTCCCCTGTGAGATGATGACCACAACCAGAATCAACAATCCACTATGTTTCAAGACTCCTGGCTGCGAGTGCAGTTGTGGAGGTGGCCTCTGCGAGTAAGCATTTTGCCCATTCTTCGTCTTCGGTTGAGACCTTAGACTCTACGACATTGCCCTCCTTCAGTTTTACCCTGCAGTTCCTTTTTAGATGTCCAGGTTTCCCATATCGATAACAGTTGAAGTTTCTCTTGCTTGACTCCACCATTCCTTCATCTCTCTTTCTATCATCCTTCTCCTTAGCATGTCTCTTGAAGTTCGGACGTCTTTGAGCTACGAACGCGCTTTGATCATCCTCTAGCTTGACCCAAGCCATTTGCTTAGCCAATGACTCCTGCGAGGCTAGAAGATTCTCGAACTCCTCCAAGGATGGTTGTTGAACCCACCATTGGACTGATGTGATAAACGGTATATTCTGGGTGTAATCCTAGAATAATACACCGTTTTATTCGTGCCTCCGAGATTTGCTCATCCGAGTTGAGAAGATTGATTTCCGAACACAAGTTCTTAACCTTTAGAAAGAACTGTGCAATTGAGGACTCACCTTGTTTTGCATTTGCTAAATCGGTCTCCAACATCTGTAGTCGAGCTTCATTCTTCTTGTTGTACAACTGGTCTAGCATCTTCCAGATTGAACTCGCAGAGGTGCAACGAGATATATTTTCAAACACCACTGACGATATCGACCTCTTCAAGGCAAACTCCGCCTTGGCATTCCTCAGCTTCCAGCGGTTGATATATTCACCATTTTTGGCGGTCTCCTCCGGGGCGGTTGCATTATTGCCTACAACGACATCCCACAAGTCTTCGCTCACGAGATACGACTCTATGCAGGACTTCCAAATCCGGTAATTGGACAAGTTTAGTAGCTCCATTCCTTTTCCAATCACACGACCGGCATCATCCATATTTAGAGTTCCCAAGTTCTTCAATCCCGATCTTGTATCGTTTCGCGTTACCGCAATATTGGCTCTGATACCATGTAAAGAAACAAAGTGCTGATTGCACTTGCCCAAGACCGTATGTAGACAACAAGAGAATATCTCAAATGTATGAAGAGAAACACTCTAAATATGCTAAGGAACTTACTTGTATTACTTGACTCACTCACTTACTTGGTGGATGATTACAACAATGGTGTGAGCTCCTATTTATAGGGAGCTATGGAAGACTCTAGCTAGCCTTAGGAGAAATCTAGATGATGAATTCTCTAGAGACTCTCTAGAAAACACCAAGGACCTAGAACTATCTTCTTCTAGGAACATCTTCTAACTTAAGACTAATTTTAACTAAGCCTAACAAAAAATTACTTTAACTAAACAATAACAGCAGCAGCAGGAAATTAATGGACATAACAGCTCCATTAGAGTGCAGCCCCCTTAAATATTCAGTTACTGCTTCTCATCATCATAAAAACAGTAATAACCTAACATGGGTTTTAGTCTGTGAGCTCTACCGCAAACCGCAAAACAGCGTCGTTGCACGTGCCGTTTTGCGGTTTCGACCGAAACTCAACCTCCAGATTAGATTGGTAAAGGGTAGTGATCATAAACAGGCGTGGATCACCACTGCCGAGGCTAAAATCCTTCTAAATAACCACCGCTTTGACTCATCGCCCGAGCATCTGCTTGTTTTGCCGGTATATATATCTTCTTTCTTTTGTAAATGCATATATATATATATATATATATATATATATTAGGGTTTAGAAGTTAGAGCCAAATTATAGTCTCAGATTTACATCATGTTGCTTTTAAGTGTCCCATGTTTAAATTGTTGCTAATAAGAACTGTCCAAGTTTCGTTTTCATTACTAACAAGTATCCCAGATTTCGTTTTCATTTTTTTTTTTTTTTTTGTCATCTGTCTGTTTTTTCTGGTACATTTGACTGGTTTAGGTAAGGGTTTTCTTCAGTTCATTTATATTTATGCAAATTAAATAAATTAAATTCAATTTTGTATAAATTCTTCAATTTCACTGTATATACATACTAATTGACATAAGTTAAAGGGAAGTATAAGTGTCATTTTGTTCTGTTCTCTTCTTTAAATGATCTTGTTATTGAATTTTGCCACTGAACCAAAATCCGTCATATTTAATAGAAAAACAAACGGAAAATCAATCAAAACATAACGAAAATGAAATTTGAGACACCTACTGGAAACAATTTAAACATATGGGACACGTTAAAACAACATGATGCAAACTGGAGATTGTTGTTAGGTTGACCCTATATATTACAACGACTAAGAAATGATTAATATTCTCTTTCTTGAATAATTTGATAGCCGACTACATTTTGTCCAATATACTACAGAATTAATTGTTTTGTTTCTGTGATGTAGTTTGTGGAGATGACAACACAACATGGAAACGATGAGCAAATGATTTCAATACCACGTGTTCCTACTCTTGTTGGCTCGACAGCATCCTTTACTACCAGCCAGCTTAAAGTTGGCAAGAATATTGCCTCAGCATTTCTTCAATATGTAACTAACTCATCAAACCATATTCTACTACACTAATTGCTCTTATTTAGCTAGGGTTACTAAATTTCTTATACTATAATTCAATCATACTTATCTATGTTTTCATCACTTTTTTGTCTCAGTACAAGAGAAAGATTTGAAGGATATTGAGATCACGACTTTATGAAAAATTACTATATGCATCACAACTATCTCAAGTTCGCTATAACAATATCTTCCTTTGTATCGGTTGAATATTAGTTATATATGCAGTAAATGTATGAAAAATAAGGAATATATAGATATCTATAGATTTTCATTGGCTTTGCACTCTGTCTTCTGTGTGACTGGACTTCTTCTTTGCAGCAACATCAGTTTTGGCAACCAAGTCTTCCTCTATTGCACCTTTTTGCCTCATGAGCCTTCTCTGTTGCAAAGTAAAATATAGTAATTCACACTGTTGCATCTCTTAGATGTATTTACAACAAACAGAGTGAAAACTTTTAGGTAAATTTCATTGCATATATATAAAGATGATTAGAGAATATTATATTTCATTGATTGAATATGATGGAATACAATTACATATATATACTAGAATTACAAGATGTGAATATAGTAAAATATAAATGATAGGATATTCAAAATATACTCATATCTAAAGATAGTAAATCCTAGTATAGAAGCTTATGGTGGTAATGCCCTAATACGCCCCATCAATGACGCACATCTTGGAACGGAGGAACTCGAATCGAGAGCGCGGAAGCGGCTTCGTCAGACCATCAGCAAAATGATTTATTGTCGAGAATGGAGAACTTTAAGAAGTCCTTTGGCAACTTGATCACGAACAAAGTGAAACTTAAGGGCAATGTGTTTCATCCGAGAGTGGAAGACCGGATTAGCACAAACATACGTAGCACCGATGTTGTCACAAAGGATAACAGGGGTCTACGGAGACCGACAACCAAGTTCACTGAGAAGGAAGTGAACCCAAGCAAGCTCAGACGCAGCGATTGCCACAGCTTTATATTCAGCCTCTGTTGATGATTGAGCAACTGAATGTTGTTTCCTTGAACACCACGATCCTTGAACACCACGATACAGGGTTGCCACCCAAATAGACTACATAAGCTGTGGTTGATTTGTAGCCATCACGATCTCGTCCCAAGTTAGCATCGGAGTAAGCAGTCAAGTTTACTGAAAAGGAGTGGCGAAGATGTAAACCATGATTGATAGTGGACTTAAGGTAGCGAAGCAATATTTTGAGAGCAGTCCAATGGTTCACGGTAGGAGCATGTATGAAATTTGAAAGACAACTGATTGCATAAGACACATCCGGCCTAGTGAGTGACAGATATTGTAACGCCCCAAGTATTTGCCTATAGTGGGAAGGATTGGGAGCAGGCGCAATGTCATTCAGTGCAAGGGTTTGAGAGCTCGTCGTCGGAGTGCCAACAGGTTTTGCACCGGTCATGGATGCGCGATCAAGAATCGAGCGAATATACTGATGTTGTGTCAGAAAGAGACCGGATTTTGTTGGAAGTACTTCAACTCCATGGAAATAATGAAGCAACCCGAGATCCTTGAGAGAGAAGCGCTTGGATAAGGCATCGATGAATGTGGCGACATCGACCTTGTTACTACATGTGACAAGTAGATCATCTACATATGCCAAAAAATATATAGTGACATTATCACATTGATAGATAAACAATGAAGTATCGGATTGTTAATTTTTAAACCCATAATCAAGTAAGAATGCTCCAAGCTCCTTGAACCATGCTTGAGGCGCCTGTTTGAGACCATAAATGACCTTACGGAGGCGACATACATGAGTGGGATAAGATGCATCAACAAAGCCTGTGGGTTGCTGCATATAGACCTCGTCTGTTAGCGTTCCTTGAAGAAACGCATTATTGACATCAAATTGTCAAATCGGCCAATGTCGAGCAAGAGCGAGAGATAGAACTACCTGAATAGTCGTCGGCTTAACCACCGGACTGAACGTATCGCGAAAGTCTATGCCGGGCCGTTGATGAAATCGCTTGGCCACGAGACGCGCTTTATACCTCTCAATGCGTCCATCGGGTGACGTTTGACACGAAATACCCACTTGCAACCAACGATGTTATAGCGAGGTGATGGCGGAACAAGCTCCCACGTTCCATTTGCAACCAAATCATTGAAGTCCTGCGACATGGACGCCCGCCAATTGGGATCCTTAATTGCTTGTGATATACAAGTAGGCTCAATAGCGGGTGAGATTGGATGCTTGGTGGCTGTAAACACCTGATTTTGGACAGGGGTCAAAAAATACTGTGACGCGTCAAACTGAGCCGGGAATAATCGAGTTGGTAGAAAACCCAAAAAAATAGTAAAATATTATTAGCATTATTATTACGAAAAAAAATAATTAATTGGACTAATCATATATATATATATATATGTGTGATATGATATTAAAAAAAAAGAAGGAAGAAGATAAGATAAGACTTACACTTCGCCGTGCACTGCTGACCCATCATCCTCCATGCTTCATCATTAGTTTTTTTTCCTTTAACTAATAAAAAAAAAAATAGATTTCCCCTATGAAATATAAAATAGGGACTTCATTCAACAGAAGAGGGGGGGGGGGGGGGGGGGGGGGGGGGCTCGGTTGGAAAAGATGTAGAGTATTAATATGAGGTCTCAAAGTTATAGTTAGTTCGGTCTTCGATTATTTGTGGTTCGGATTCACGTGTCACGACATTTTACCCGGAAATAATCTAATATAAGTACTGATTAATCAAAAGTTGTATTTACATTTCAAGCATAAATAAAGTGCAAATTAATTAAATACCCATCGCTTTCAATGTAGTGTTTTATTTATTTTCCGTTATTTCATTTTGTACTATATATATACATAATATGTATTTCTATTTTCTACAAGTTTTATATATATCTGTTTACTTTTTTTGTCATTTACATTATATATAAGTTTTATATATTATATTACTTATTGTCATTTACTTATATGTTTATACATTATTAAGTCTTATATCTGTTTATTTCACTTATTGATCATTTATATTACCTTCAATTTTATATTTGTACATATTGCATATCTTTCATATTTAAATTATCTATAAGTTTTATATGTGTTTCTATTAACTGAATGTCTCGAAACTTTGCTAAGGGTCACATATCAGTCAAAAAGAAGTTAGGGCTCATTTTAACACACTTTCAAAGTTGTTTTCAGTTCTGTCCTGAACTTTGCTGATTGTTACATTTCAGTCCAGAAACTTTCCTACTGTCCCAAAATTTGCTATATGTTACAAATCAGTACAGATAAGTTCGGGGTCCATTTCGACCTATTTCAAAGATTGTTTTCAAGTCTAGCCTTGAACTTTTCAATAATTGTGATTTGGCCCTAAACTTCTTGATAATTGCAACTCTGTCCCTTAATTGCAATTTAACCCTGGATTTTTTTATAATTGCAATTCGGCCCTAATTCTCTTGATAATTGCAACTCGGCCATGAACTTTTTTTATACTTGCAATTCAGCCCTCAAAGTGGATATTTTAGTGAAAAATTAAACAAGACAAGGCAAGCCAAAGTAACGAAAGGGCGGATTTCTAGCTTGCGAGCTATTAATACGTAATCAAACCCCCGAACCCCAACCTCTGGACGCAGACCATTCAAAGCCCTAGGATGTTAGTATCATGTACCCTAGGAAACTTCAGGATTCCGACTAGCCTTTAATTAATCGGTGGCGACTCTATCTATTTTCCCCCTTTTGGTCAATATTTGCATATTCGACTGAACCCGCCGTTCGCCGATCCAAACTAATTTTTTTTCCAAAACCCGCTCATTTCCAAGAGCGTTGGCCGGATCTGACGTGCGACATATATATCCATATATTGTGTGAATCTATCCATATATTTCCAATTATAGATATATTGTTACCTTTAATAAAAATTAAAATATGGTAAACAATATAATATGTATATTTGAAACCTGGGGCCTAAGAAATAAAAAAAATTTACCTTGTAATTTTCCTAGGGTTCGGCCGAAACATTTAATTGGAAACAAGTGGTCAAATTTCAAGATCAAATTTTGCTAAGATCTACAATCCAATGTTTGATTTTGATAAAAGTCACATTTTTCTTGAAGATCATGAACATCAAATTTTACTAAGAACATCATGAAAATTTCGGAACTAGCAATCATAAAAATCAGAAATTTTAAATTTTCACTTCTTAAAATTTCGGCCAACATATTAAAATCAAGAACATCAATTTATCAAAATCATGAACTCCTAACACAAACTCTGATACCATTGTTGGATTACGGGGCTAAATACTACAGAAACTTAAATACGGTACATGCTAGTAATCACAATTACGCAGCGGAAGATGTGCACATACCTTAATCGCTTTCCGTAGTCCCAAGATCTTGTTGAGGGAGTTCTCGATCCACCGGACGGAACCCGTAGAGGTTCTTGTTAAGGAAGCCCTACGCGGTATAGTCTCCACAGCAAAGCCTCTGATCGATTCTTGGCAGGGACAGATCTCCAGAGTGTTTGCTCAAAGCAAATTGGCACACCCTTGGTGAAGGAGGTGGTTCAGCTGAAGAGAGGTATTTAGGGATGAGGGGTTTTCTCTTAAATTACCACAATGGAGGAATTATGATCTAACCAAATAAAACACCTAACACTCCCTATTTATAGGAGGAGCAAAGTGGCCAAAAGTCCACTTTGCCCACTCCTCACTTTCGGCCGACCTAGTGTATAATGGAGGCCAATTGTGGGCCTCTCATGTCAATTGGGATTTGGGTCTAGCCCAATTTACCTAATGTGACATTTAACCAATTGTTTCAGGTAACATATAAATATATTAATGAGCTTCCATTTACGGCGCCTAATCACCATATGCTAACAGCGTCATCCTCCCCAACTGTGCAAAAGGGTAAGCGCAAGAGGAAGGGTAAAGACCTTCAAAAGAATACTAACAAAATTCTTGGTCCAAACACACAAAGAAAGTTCAAACCAAAGCAAGTTGGTGGCATGAACATGCAGAAAAAGCGCACACGTAGAGAGGAATCTCGAACATGTTTCAGGTGCGGCGTGAAAGGCCACCTGGCTGCTGCCTGCTGCTTGTACCAATCCACCTAAGGTACGTTCCGAGAATCAATGATGAAAGTCATATGTTCTCATCAAATTCCTACTTCCTCGAAAGTAATTCAATTTTATCCTTTTGAATTACAAAACCGAGAAGAGGAAGGAGCGTAGATGTGGAGAAAATGACCCATAATAATTTTTTTTTAAGGATTGGATGTAGAAACCATCCTTACTTGCTTGAACTTTTCTATTTTCAGGTAAGAATACTCTTGGATTATAAGTTTCCTCGTGATGAACGGGAACCTTTTATTTAGGGCCTGTGAAGATTGCTTGAATTGAGTATCGATAATTCCTATTATTCCTCACCTCGAGCCGCTTGAACTTATAAGTTACTGTCCAAAACATTGCTGATCTGAGTGCGACAATTTAAACATTCCTTATATGTTAGTACTCCAAGAAATAATTAAAACCGTAATGACGAAAATGTGCGAAACCGATTAAATTAAATTTTGGAAACGAAACGATTTCACCATGGGTAATAACCGGTGATTTGCGCGCTACGCGCAAAATTCCTCGATAGATGGGATATATCGATTCAAAGTACAAATTTAATAAGAAGTGTATTTTTGATTTAATGCTTGATATAAATTTTCATTCGCATTAAAGACCTATTTTGGGTTTTACTCATTAATTTCTCATAAATCGAGAAGAAGTATGCTTCAAAAGCTACCACGATCTCGTAAAGTATCAATTATTGCACAAGGTGAAAACCTAATGCACAATTCAAAGGTGGAAAAAACCTCTGAAAATGAGTATGCAATGAAAAAGGATCTGGTTGTCAGACGACTATCCAATTAAACGCCTCTAACGATAAAGATTGGCGGAGCATTTCAAGTTATGACTTGCTTCCTTTTCTTAAAAAGAAGTTGTCTTTCTGCGCAGGAGGGAGTAGTAGAAATTGATGAAGGTAACTTCTACTCTTGCTCATTTTCAACTAAGTAGTAATTAATCCGAATTAAGACTTGTGAATCTCATCGATTCGCTATATTAACGACTTTCTCATATTGTCGTTCAGATTTTTCATCAATTAAGTGTGTTGAGAACATCAATATCCAAGAGCATGACATTTTCTCTTGAGGTGAACCTATCACATAGGAGTTTCTCTTTAAATCAAAGAAATGTAAGTGGTTTTTGAGAGTCGGAATCAGTCGAATATTGAAATTGGACATAAAACATATTAGTTCATAAAACTATTTTTTTTCCAAACATGTACATTTTAAATATATTGGTCCATAAAACCTTTTTTTCAAACATGTTGCATGTTTTCCCATATTATAAATGGTGCACCTTAGTTCGAGCTCAAGCCGACTATATTAGGCTTTTGGCTCGAACACGACTATAATAGGTTCGCGAGTCTTTCGAGCCGAGTATCAGTGAACTCATACTCGACTCGGCTTCTGAAAAAATCAAATTTAGCCCGACTTGAAATTTAACGAGTCAAATTCGAATATCAACCGAGCCAATCTCGAGTAGGTTGATTCGTTTAGACACCTACAACACACTAAGATCCAAAAACATATTAATTTATTTACCTGAACGATAAAAAAAAAAAGTATTATAATAATAATTATCATCATAAGAATTAACATAATGGTGAAGATAAAAGACATTAACGGGGCCGACGTCGTCAACGGATGCAAACCATGTAACAATGGTGTGGTGGTTCAGCGCCTCATCCCTTAACCAGATGTTACGGGTTCAATCCCTGTGTGATCATGAAAATGGAAAATTGTTTATGACCAGCACTTTACCCCTTACCGGCTGCCCTCCTAATGTGGTCCATATGACCGACATAGGCTGCCAATTCGAGTGTTTCCACTAGTGGTACTGAACAATGTCTTCGTCAACGCAACCTTCAACATCGTTAAGAAAAAAATTAAATAAAAAATTGCTAAGTTTTTTAAAATTTCGAAGTCGTCTTAGCCTATCTCAGAGAAAAAGCCAGAAGCCACTGATTTTCTTCGGTGAAGCTACGCATTGAAGTTTGAACAGCCATGGAAGTCGAGCGAAGCGCATATTCTGCAGTAGCACAAGTGTACGATGTATTCATGAGTTTTAGAGATCCTGATACTCGTGATGAATTCGCCGATTTCCTGTATAACATCATGAGAGATGCTGGAATTAAAGTATATCGGGATGATGATGAGTTATCGCCTTGTCAGAAAATCGAAACATCTTGCAAGCAATTGACAATTCCAGAATCTGCATGCCTGTCTTCTCAAAGAATTTCGCGTCCAGCAGCTGGTGCCTTCGTGAAGTTGAAAGGATGGTGGATACGAAGGGAGAGATTATCCCTGTCTTCTACCACGTCACATCAAACGATGTTAAGCTGAAAACATCTCTGTACAAGGATCAACTGAAGAAGCTTGAGGAAGAGCATCCGGAAGATCGAATTTTGCTGTGGGAGGCGGCTTTGAGAAAAGCCGTTAAATCCAAGGGACGGGAACTAAAAAATCAAGGGTATATCCTCTTTCTCCTGTCTATAAGCTTTTGAGTAGATGAGTAGTTACCCTGAGCCTAAATCGGTTATATTTTCATAGATGTTGTCTCAACATTTGGGTGTGAATATGGTGCATAATAGAAAAGCAAAGTGAACAAGAGTACTTACATCATGACGAACTTATACACTTGATCTTGCGTCTGATTAATTTCTCCATGGTTCGATTGTATTTATGCCCTGAGCTTAAATCGGTTAAACTATTCAAAGATGTTTTATATATGTATCATCAAGCCTGTCTCTACATTTGGGTGTTTCTAATAATGAATATGGTGCATAATTGAAAAGAAAAATGATAGACTACTTACATCATGATGAACTTATTCTACTCTTGATCTTAAGCCTGATTATTTTCTCCATGGTTTCATTATATTGGCAGCGCTTACGGATTTGTCAACGATCTCGTGAAGGAGCTATTGATCAAGCTCAAGATTAAACGCCAAAATGTTCCCGAATATTTAGTTGGAATTGAATTTCAACTTGAAGCTTCCATGAAATTATTGAATGTTGGAAGTGGTGGTGTGCGAATGATTAGAATCTATGGGACTGGTGGTGTTGGAAAGACAACTCTTGCTAATTCCATTTTCAACAAAATAATGGATAGTTTTGATTGCCATTGCTTTCTTGATGATATTGCAGGGGACTTGTTAGGAACCAACAGTATTGGGCATTTGCAGGAACGACTCCTGGTAAATCTTGATCCCAAACTAAAAGATCTTGCTGGTTCAACTGATGCAATCAACATTACGCAAAAGAATTTTCAAAACCAGAAAGTTCTCATCGTACTTGATAATGTTGATCATAAGCAAAAAATAGAGAATCTTGTTGGAAATGGTAGTTGGTTTGTCTGGTAAGCAGAATAATTATCACAACTAGAGATGATAGTGTTCTTGTTATTGAATATGAAGCACCAGAAAGTAGTTGCAGAAGCCAATCTAGAGAGGTTTGTGAGTTGGAAATGGAGGCCCTTAATCCTGAACAATCTCTTCAACTATTCTGTTGGCACGCGTTCAGAAAAGACTATCCGAAGCCTGAATATGAAGAACTTGCAAGCCAAGTACTTGGTACTATTGGAGGGCTTCCTCTGGCCCTGGAAATAATTGGTTTACTTTTAAGAGGCAAAGGCAAAATCTTCTGGAAGGATAAAGTAGATCAGCTGAAGCAAATAGTCGTTCCTGGTGTAAAGGAAAAGTTGAAGATCAGTTTTGATGCACTTGAATTTTCAGAGCAGAAAATATTTCTTGATATTGCTTGTTTTTTCGTAACCTATGATGTTTCAAGACCAGTGTAGATGTGGGAAGCTTGTAAGCTCTTTCCAACAGCTGGATTAAATGTCCTCATTTCTAGGTCACTCATAAGAATTGAAGATGAAACATTCTGGATGCATGACCAATTGAGAATCCTTGGAAGGGAAATTGCTCGTGACAGTGGCAGAAGTTTCAAGGGTCCTAAATGTTATAGGTTTTATGAACAGAAGGAAGCCATTAACATGCTAAAGTATAAAAAGGTAAATACAATAATGAATGTCCCTGGATACCTCCATGAGACTTTATTTATGATTACTGATCATTCACTTGGTTTATTGTGTGTAAAAGCGCCATGTTTGGATAAGAGCAATTACATTATATATATTTGCTGACTAGTTCTTCCTTATTATTAGGGAAAAGAAAATATTGTCGGGCTCCAATTAAAGAAACCTTGCGACACTTTGGCAGCAGGCGATTTTGCTGATTTATTGAGCTAGAGGTACCTTTCAGTGAGTCGTACAAGTTTGACTTCAGGCTTTCAGCATCCTCTTCCAAATTTGAAATGGCTAGGCTTCCATTCCTGTCCAGCAAATTTTGATATGTGTTGTTTGAGTTCAAGTGATTTGGTCATTCTGGATCTATCGCATAGCTCCATTGATGGAAAATGGCAAGGATGGAGCCAGATGCAGGTATGGAGACAATTCTCTTTAACTAAAGTCTAAAGGTGAAAAGTTCTTTTATTTTTGTTTTTAGAAAATACAAATAATTAAACCCAAGGAGAGTTTCCTTGGCACATCCAATTAGATAGACACATGATGGTATGAAATATATATGTGTGTTTTCTAGATATTTATGTGTATTCTGTGCTAGAGCCAAAATTATTCTCAAGTTCTAAAGTTAAGTTTATAAAAGGGCACAAAGGACAAACCATAAAAAGAGTGCTATTCACACTACCACACTGCTCAATAAAAATAATAAAGTTATCTTTTCTTAAGGAAAGAAAAAAACCCTTAAGGGTTTGATCCTTGGGCTTGATGGACCCGAATATCATAGTTTGCCTGCCTAAGATAACTTTGTGTTCTTGTCAAAAACTCAAGAATTACCCAGTTTTTTTATAATTGATCAATTATTTTCTTATGAATTTATCCTCTATATTGTTGCAGACAAGGTATTTGAAAGTTGTAGATCTTTCAAATTGTCATTGCCTCGAAGTAACACCAAGCTTCTCAAAAATGGTGGATTTATCCTCCTTGATTCTCAACTACTGCGTGTTTCTTATCGAGTTGACTGAAGATTTGACTTCTTTGAAAGAGCTGAAGTATCTGTATCTTGTCTGAGGCTTTCGAGACTTCCGGAGTCATTGAGGAAACTAAAATCATTGGTCAGATTATATCTGGCAGGGTCAGCAATCAGAATATTGCCGAATTCAATTGGTGAATTAAGAGCAGCTCGGACTGAGTCGTTCCTTCATAGAGAGACTTCCTGAGACATTTGGTGCTTTGGAATCTTTAGTTTTATTAGACTTGTCATTTTCTTGCATTGAGGAGTTACCTAATTCTGTCGGAAGATTAAAGAAACTTCAAGAATTGTCACTATATAGTTGCTCCCGGATAAATAAATAGACTTCCTGAGTCGCTTGAATCACTGGTTATGTTGAATCTCTCAAGATCAAGTGTGCTGGTGTTGCCTGCTTCCATTGGCAGGTTAAAGAAGCTAGAAAGGCTCATTATGCAGGAGTCCAGAATGGATAGACAGACTACCAACAGAAATTGGAGCGCTTCCTAGTTTGAGGATCCTAAACTTATATAAAGCGTACAACATCCGAGCATTGCCATCATCCATCAGTCTTCTTTCTCATCTGAAAATCCTAATTCTTGGAGAATCCAGTCGACTACAAGAATTACCAGAGCTTGACCAAACTGCACGTTGTCTCTCGCGCACTACTTAAACTCCCGAATCTCTCAAGGTTGAGCAACTTAAGAGATCTGAAGCTTGTTGATGGTAGTGAATATTTAGTAAAGACGAGGATAATAGATTCACTCCACCTAGATGGCATTGGAAACTTACCTGGGTTGGAGAATCTAGAGTTAAGCATATCAAATATCACCACATTACCTCAAGACTTGGGTGGACTGTCTAGGCTAAGATCACTTAGATTAGGTTGTCCATCCTTCTCATGCATTCCACAGCTTCCAACCTCTTTAAAGTTTCTGCAGCTTAGAAGCGGTCACTCAAAATTGAAATTGTTCAATCTTTCCTATTTGAGGGATTTGCAAACTTTATATGTCAGTGGTTTCAGTTTTACTGCTCTTTCCAAGCTCCAGCTGCCAGAAAGTCTGAAATGGCTATCTTTAAAAAATTGTCTGACTCGGTCAACATTTGATGGCATACCACCATTAAAGAATCTAGTTCACTTGGAACTATTGAGATGCAAAGACTTATCTGAGATCTCTAGCCTTGGAGGCTTGGAAACGTTGGATATTGAATGCTGTGAATCCCTTCAACGTATTGTTAATCTTGTTGAGATGAAGAAGCAGGTTAAAGTAACAATATTTTCTTGTCCACTGCTCAACCTTGGACCATATAAGTCCACCGTGACTCATTTTTCTAAGTTATTCGATAGAGTAATGGTACATGATGAGAAGGTCATATGGGAGCTCATCGAACGTGATGATCTTAAGATGTCTCAGTACCTAATCTGGTGGGAAGGAACATCCAATGAGGAAATTACTTCTGAACAGGTGAGTCCCTACTTTATAACTTTTCCTTTTAATCTATATATATATATATATGTAGTAGTATAAAGTGAGAGATATCCTCACCAGCAAGGGGCGCCTCTTAATTGCCTTTATCTATTCGCTCTATATAGGGAAATAGTCTCAATTGGTTCATATGCTTTTACATAATGGAAGATTTGGTCTATTTACTATATTTGAGACACATTTAGTGCACTACAATTACTAAGTCCATTTAGTTTGTTAGTTAAGATTCATTAGATTATCTGTTAATGTCGCTTAATTGGCACGCTATGAGCTATCACAATATTCTCTCTCCGATATAAATTGTTTGTGTATTTTGTATTATACATATATGTTTGTATGGAAAATTTGGTACCTTTATTAAGAAAGGTAGTTAATTAGGTGCAGTAGTTAGTTACCATTTTCTCTATTTCAGTTAACAATCATTCTCCATTAAGTTATGGCGCTCTTTGTCGCCACCTAAATCCCTACGTTGGACTGCCCTAACTTGCCTAAGCATTAGATATAATTATGCTAGGGAAATTGTTTTAACTTAAGTATCTTGAAATTGAGATGATTGATGCACCCGCTAAAAACAGTTGATATAAAATGCACTACATAAACCTGGTTTGGGAATGCTTTATGTCTAGAATAAGTTGTCGACCTGAATTTAGTGACCGGTTGTTAGCTATATGCTTTTCAAGTATTTATATGCAGACATCATAAGGAAAAAATTCAAATGATGAGTTACTCTGACGTAACATAATTATTATTTTTTGAACAGGATATGTTGAACGACAATTCAGATACTGCCAGTGATGTGGTTGTTTATGATGTTAGATTTCTCTTGTCTTCTCCGGGCAGAGATTTCCTTCTTCGGAACAATGGTCAACGAGTTCATATCGATAGCATACTCGAGCGAGGCAGAGGTATCGCCTCGTGTTATTGTTTTCAGCATCCTGGTGTATGTCATCTCAGCTATTCTTTCTTCTTATGAAAGAGAAATACCAAGACGAACAGGATGTGTTCATCTTTGTCTCAGTGGATAAGGATGCAGAGTCTTTCAGGACTCACTTTTCCTTGATGCCATGGCTTGCAGTCCCATTTTCCGATTCACATAAGCGCAGTTGGTTGGTACAGTTATTCAAAGTGACAGATATACCCCACTTGGTTGAACTTGATGAGGATGGAAGAATTTTAACGATGGGACTTGAGGGAATCCAGCTTCCCCTTCTAAGGGAAAGCTATCCTTGTCCCCTCGAATCGTTGAAGTTATTGAAGGTTCATAGAGATGCCCTGAGGAACCAATCACTAAGATCTTTGTTGGTCCATGGACTTTATAACTATGTCCTGTCACCCGAACGAAATAGAATACCTGTTTCTAAACTTGAAGGGAAGATTGTCGGTCTTTATTTCTCATATCCATTAGTCACTGCAGACTCGGTTCAGTTCCACAAAAGGCTGGTTGATGTTCATGAAGAATTGAACAAAAATGGGGACAATTTTGAGATTGTATCCTTACATCCATCCGCTGACGCAAATGTTCTTTTGGGATATCTTGAGAACTTTCTTATATTACCCATGAATTACAGAAGATTTTCAGAATTGATTCACCGCTTTGAGCTCAAGAATTTACCTGCTGTGGTGATAATTGGAAGTGATGGAGAAACTCTTAATCTAGATGCAGCCGACGCTATTAAAGAACATGGAGCTGCAGCATACCCTTTCACCATGGAAAAGCTCGCAGAGATTGGATGGGAAGTTGTTGGTCAGAACAAAGCTGTATGGCGGAAGCATTCCTCTAAAATCAGCTCTGGACCTTCATGCCTCACTTGAGTTTGTCATTTCATCTGATGGAAGTAGATTACCAGTTTCTGTACTTCAAGGGAAGGTTCTTGGCATCTATTTTGCACATCCATCAAGATCATGTGTGGAATTCACCTTAGACCTGCTGGATGTCTACAGGAAACTGAATACTATGTGGGAAAAATTCGAAGTTTTGTTAGTATATTTTCAGAGAAATGCTTCCAACTATGATAAAGAACACTTTTCACAAAGCTTTGGTATCTTGCCTTGGCTTTTGTTGGAAAGCAGTATTGCAACATCGGAAGAGCTAGCTTCATACTTTAAGGTCTCCTTTGTACCTTGGCTGGTAATCATTGGAAAGGATGGAAATATTCTAAACTTCAATGCAGTTCATCTTATCAGAGAATATGGTGCTAAAGCATATCCATTTACACCTGAAAAGCTTGTGCAAGTAGCGAATGTAGAAGAGGAGGTACTTGGTGTTGCTATAGCTGATATTTATTTTGAAAATATTATATGATCCGAGATAGTATTGTATCAGGATCATTTTTGTCAAGGTATTGGTGTATGTTGAAGTTAGAACTGTAAGCTACTTCCCTTTTGTCAAGGTTAGTTTCTCTCTCTCCCGAAGAGAGATGAGCTTCATTGGAGAAAAATTAGGGAACAATGTACTTCTCCAACAAGCCATTGCTCCTTCTTAGCCTTCAGCGGTGGAGTTGTTTGCCCTCCCTTTTATTCCGTCAAGGTTAGTTTCAATTTCTCTTTCTTCTAAGCTTATTTTGGTCGCTTCATATTTCCTTTTAAATATTATCTTTCTTCTTCACGTTTGAGTTCTTTGAGTGCATAACAATTAAGTGTAGTGTGAACCGGAGTAAATTCTGTCAAAATATGATAAATTAGACTGATAAATATACTCTTTAAATAAATATTTGTAGCATTAAATGATTATGCCTAGAAAGTTGTACGGGGAACTACTTTACATGCTGTTCAAGTAATTGTGTTTAGGTTAAATGTGTACTAACTAATTGCAAATAACATAATTTTAAGCTTGTTAAATTCCACATTGGGTCGAGTTGTCAAACCCAACGGGCCAATCTAGTGCAACAATTTTTACAAGTGAGGGTTCCATCCTAAAATCAATTGGTAATAGGAAGAGATATCCCACTTACTTATATGGTGGTCTAGTAATCCACTTACCACCGGTGTGGGACAAATACTCACAGTGCACATGGTGACTTCAACAAAGCTTATGTCGTTCTGGAGGAAGGCATTTGAAATCTTTTTGCTGATCCAAAACATATGCTAAGTTGTGTTGTGTGTTGACCATTTGCCTTATTCGGGATCTAGTCAAGTCCCATTAGCTCAAATATGATTCAATTATATTGTGTTGGTTATTTCCCCAATTTTTAAGATTTTGTTTTAATATAGACTTTTTTTTTTTAAAAAAAATTCCCAATCTTTGTTAAATTATTTTTTCAATATTTTATTAGTAGTATAACAAAAATAGAAAACAAAATCTATGAGAAAAACTACCAAATTAGTAGACTCTAAGATCTGGTTTTCTTCACTGACAACATGACTTGGTCATTTCATCCTGTGGAATTATACTAGAGTTTCTGAACCTGAAGGGAAATTACTTGTTGGTCTCTTTTTATAACATCCGTCAATATGATGCATGAAGCTCAGTTTAGGCATACTTGATGTCTAAGTGAAATTGAAGGTCATTTCAGAAACATATGAAGTTTACCCAGAATATACGCAGGAACATACTTATTATGCTGGTCAGCAATCATTTTGGCAAAACTTTGCCACCCTTCCCTGGCTTTCATTACTAATTAACCTTCTTGAGATGGGACAAAATGAGTTGGTAGTAAGGTCTCCAGCATACCTGCACTGGTAATGATTGGAAAAGGCGGTGAAGTCATTCATTTAAGTGGCGATGATCTTATCAGAGAGCATATCCATTGACACCTAAAAAGCTTGTATGGATGGCGAATATTAAGTAGGTATGTCTGCCTTTCTATATTATATAATATTATTTTTCTGTTTAGTTCTGACATTTATAAGTCGAAGTATTATCATTTAAGTTGTTAGTTACGCGCACCAAGGCTGACTGGTTGAAATGTCAAGATTGATAGATGCTTTAGAAATGTAGCTACTTGTTTATGCTTATGATTTTGTGCAAAAACAGGTCACTGGAGCACCAATTGCATGACCAATCAACTTGTGCCGAGCTGAAGGAGGATGTAAGTATGTGAGTTGTGCAATCAGATCAGAGTACAGTGGGGTCATACTACTGTGAGGACTGCGGCTTTGATCTTCGCTATGAGTGTGCAGTAAAAAGGTACAAGCATATGCTCCTAATTCGATTCCCGTCTCATATTATCCACTGCCTTGAGCAGTCGTGTTGCATACCCTTCCTTTCCTTTCGTCAAGGTTAATTCTGTTCAAATGGTGATAAAATATAGTGACAATGTCTTAAATATTTCAAGCATTAGATTGTTAGGGGGAAGCTAGGAAAAGTCTGTTTGTCCACCTTCCTATTTTGGAGTAATATATAGTTTTGGAGTGTTGGCTTTATTTTGTATTGATACATGTACTGAAACAATTGCAGGCTCGTAGTATGAAGAAGCTTATGTTGTTCATGGATTCCCAGCAAGTTCCCAGGAGCAAGCTCGTTCATGGATATCATATATATCTATTTCTTATTATAGATATATCTATAATATATCTATTTCTTATTTCTTTACTTATAACTCATGTATATATTCTCAATCCATATTGTAATACAATCAAGTCAATCCAATACGATTCATAAACTTCTAGCATAAATTTCTCCAATGAGCGTAACAATTTTTTTTTTTGAATAGAATCTAAAAACTGTCCCAATTTTGACCCATGTGTTAGTTTGGTGCATGAGGTTTACAAAGATTGTCCGAATTTTTATATCTGTCGCTATTTGGTGTCTCCGTCTATTTTTGGGTTAAATTGGACGGAATGTGGTTACGTGTCCAGCATGTGAGTTAATAATTTTAAAAAATTCCTAAAATAGCCCCCTCCAATTTCGGCCACCACCACCGATTTCGGCCACCACCACCAATTCCGGTCACCCACCTCCTTCTTCTCCTTCTCCTCCTCCTTCTCCTCTTTTTTCTTCTCTCTCTCCCATTCTTCTTCGGAGGTGGGTGACCAGAATCAGAGATGGGTGGCCGGAATTGGGGTGGGTGGCCGGAATCAGAGGCTTAAAAAAAGGGCAAAATAGTCTTTTCAACTCAATATGCTAAAATTAACCCCAAAATCTAACGGAAAACCAAATAGCAACAATACTGAAAATTGGGAGTGACATTAGGGTCAAAATTGGGACAGTTTTTAGGTTCGATTCCATTTTTTTTTACAGACTCGTGACTCACTTTGCTTATGGCTCCACCGTGTCGTGCTTCTTGTGCTGCTCCATCGAGTCTTACAAGAGACGTGCCTGAGAATTTCACATCCATGTGCTATTATTCAACCTCTTCTTTGCATCAGTGCAACACCTGATCTCAAGCACCGCTCCTGACGTGAGTCCGGTCAGTCCAACAATCGGCAGTGCAGCAATCGCGCGCAGCAATCGGTAGTCCAGCTATCGGCGCAGGAGTCCGAATTTAGGCCGCTCATATTTGTCTCGAAGCTACCACAACTATCACGTTCTCCTACTGCTCCTTTGTTGGTGACATTTGGTTTTTCAGTAGGCAACGTGCTGATTAGTGTTGGTTAGGCCTTCAACATGTCGGTTTGTGTTAGCTTGCTGATTAGTTCCCTCTCAGTCGGCATAAGTGTTTTCTGATTAGTGCCCTCTCATTCGGTATTTTTGCCCTCTGATTAGTGTGTTATAGATATTATAATTTTCAATAATATAGTTGATTATATTATTATTATGAATATTGTTAGATCCATTATTAGTGATATAGTTAGATACTATATTTACTATCCTTATCTGTTAGAATATCTTATCTATTTAGATTGTAATAGTCTAGACCTATTTAAAGGGACAACTCTATGAATAAAGGAAGTAAGCAGATTATTATTCAGAAACTCAGGTTTAGAGTTAGAGTTCCCCTTGATGAGCCCACTATCCATCATCTATCCTATCTATCGCCCATCGATTCGATCATACGGTCATAACATTTGGTATTAGAGCTGACGATCCTATGAGGGACCCGAGGGACCTATGCGAGGAGATATTGAAGGTTTGCTTGGAGATGAACGTCTTTTGCTCTAAGATGAGCGTCACGCTTAACAGAATTGAGGAGAGACTTGATAAGTGAGTCGCGAGCACACACATGCCGACAATGCCACAGCCTTCGCAGACGACCACCAACCACTTACAATAATGGAGATTGAATATCCATGGTATCTCCATAAGCCTAGTTTCTCTTCAGTCGAGACAGAAATAGCAAGCACGTAACAAATTACCTTGCAGAGTGTGCTAAGCAAGGAGGACGCAATTCAGTCCAGGAACAGAAATTCACAACCGCAGCAGATTAGGGAAGGGACTCCTCAGTCCGACGATTATAACCCACCAACGACCAGAGAGGGTCTGCTGCCACCACATACCAGTGCGCCGTTGCATAGACTCCACTGGCGCCTCTGCCCGCCGGCTCTGCCTACCCCATCAGCCCCATCCAACCGCATCCATTAGCAAGCCCTAGCCAGCCACAACTTCTGCCAGCCAATCCTTCACCACAGCCGACCGCTCTGCCGATCTCACAACCGCCTAAACCTGTCGTCAATTTAGTCGGCTCCGACGCCACCAAGGCCGCAGTCGAAACCACCGTCTATGCCGGAGATCACCCAACTCTGCCTCCTTTGTCAGAGCAGATCCACAACTAGCCGTCGCCCTCCAGTCGTCTGCCACCGCTCCCTAACCTTTCGTCACCGCCTCCAAGTCTGCCGCTGCCACCGCCCAGTTGGCCGCCGCCTCCCAGTCACCAGCCCCAAATGAAGAGAAAACCCTAGACAGTTTACCATGCTTACTCTTTGCCCCTTCTTCTTTTCAAAAATATTAAATTAGACCCCTAGAAAATATATTATATTTCTATCCCTGCCTTTTACCTCAGAACAACTTTACTCCTAATCATTATCTGATGCGCGAATACCTAGATAAGTGGCACTATTCATCAGTTCTCAACAGAAGTTGGATCTTCGAGCTTGAGGACAAGCTCAAATTCCAAGGCGGGAGTAATGTTACAAATATTATCAATAATATAGTTGATTATATTATTTTTAGGATTAGTGATATTGTTAAATCCATTATTAGTGACATAGTTAGATACTATATTTACTATCATTATCCGTTAGAATATCTTATCTATTTAGATTGTAATAGTCTAGACCTATTTAAAGGGACAACTCTAGGAATAAATGAAGTAAGAATATTATTATTCAGAAACTCTGGTTTAGGGTTAGTGCTCCCCTTGATGAGCCCACTATCCATCATCTATCCCATTTATCGCCCGTTGATTTGATCATACGGTCATAACATAGTGCCTCTCAGTTGGCAACTCAAAATTAGTCTCAATGACCTCTGTGAGATTGAATTCCGGTCGAGTATACTCCGACAACTGTTAGACCTAAATCTAACATAAGGCGAATATGTTTTAAAAAAACATGAATTTTGAAAGAGTCGCCACTAGTTAATTAAGTCTAACTAGAAACCTAAATTTCTTAGGGAAAAACATGATTGATCACCTAGGCCTAAAATCGTTCTGCGATCAGATATTCAGAATCGGGGCTGCTATTACAATTTTAAAACACATGGAATTAATCTCGCCATTACGGTACTCTATTTCACAAATTTGCCAATTTCATCACTAATCAACTACAAATGAATTCTAATCACAAATAAAATAAAATAGCTCCGTCCAACAAATAATTCTTACGTGTCCCGAACTATAGAGGTGTTCCTAACCTAATCAACATCAGATGTGGGAGATTTTGAAGTGTCGGATTTTGGCGCCCGAGTAACTTTTTCATGCAGAAATGACGATATGAGAAAGACCCATATTAAACTATGAGGTTTAACATTTTTTGGCCAAATTCCTTCGTATAAAGGGTTAAAATCACAATTTTATGTTTCTCTAAGCGTTTTGTCATTTTTGGTTTTTGTTTGGAATTAGTTGTTAATTTCGAAATTTTCTAGGATTAGGGTTTTTGTTTTCAGTATTTAAGACTTTGTTAGCTGTCACTTACATTCAGTTGAATTATATATGAAAAAATCGAGGTTATCCTCAATACTAGGTTAATTCTTCGGCCTTCTTCTGAATCAACGAGTTCTTGCGCCCTCTATCCATCAAATTCTCGGAATTCCCCTAGAATAACGAGTTTTTGATTGATCTATCCCCTTCACCCTATAACGGTGCATCAGATTGGTATCAAAGCCGAAGATTTTGCGCGATGTCGTTCCTTGATTGGCTGGTACCAGATCATGCCAGAACTGCTGTTGTTCTTGACAATCCAATTTAGGATGAGTACATTGAAGATGAAGACGTCACGACGATGATCGACCATCACCCCAAATTCCGTGATCCTGGATTCATCATTTTCCCGACTGCCAGGAGCAACTTCAAAGACCTCTTGACCTTCGATTTCAGATACAAGCCACAAGGCAAATCAGCCCCGTTACCGGCTCCCAGACCACCCACGAACACTGTTTCGCGTGAAAAAAATTATAATGCATTGGCTAAGCGTGTTCTTCTTCCTGCTTCCTTTTACTATCCTTCACCGTGCAAGATTCGAGGGTGAATCTTCTCTTCCCCAGAGAGAATGATGTGGGAGATTTTGAAGTGTCAGATTTTGGCGTGCGAGTACACGTTTTCATGCAGAAATGACGATCTGAGAAAAACTCATAGTTAACTATGGGGTTCGACGTTTATTTGCCAAATTCCGTCGTTTATATGGTTAAAATCGCTAGTTTATGTTTCTCTAAGTCTTTTGTCAATTTTCGGTTTTTATTTGGAACTAGTTGTTAATTTCATAATTTTCTAGGGTTAGGTTATTTTTTTTAGTACTTAAGACTCTGTTTAGCTGTCATTTACATTCAGTTAAATTATATATATGAAAAAATCGAGGTTTTCCTCAATACTGCGTTAATTCTTCGACATTCTTCTGAATCAACGAGTTCTTGCGTCCTCTATCCATCAAATTCTCGAAATTTCCCTAGAATCAACGAGTTTTTGATCCATCTATCCCCTCCACCCTATCACGCTGCATCAACATCATACAGGTCAAATCATAAGGGTGTCCTTAATTCTAACCTCAGACCAGACCATAAATCCCAACTATCGACTAATTGACTGAAAACCAGTTTCTAATTCTCATATGTACATCAGCTACTCAATCAGGTCTTAGGTCAACTTAATTATTCCAAAAACTATCATAAAATTAGCGTTAGTATTTCCTTCAGTTACGATCGTATAGGAGAAAATCACGCTTAAATCCGATTTCGGACCTGCTCTAACGAACCACCGGAAGTTCTGTTCCTGAACTCGTTTTCTGCAGAATTTTCGATTTACAGAGTCAACTTTGTTGCACCATAACTGTTTCTACAAAGATCGGATTCAGGTCATCTTGGAGTCCATTCGAAGCTTATTACATTTAATTTAACATATAGTAATCCCTTTGAATAGATACTAAACACATTCTTGTAAAATAGGTTTATTTGAATCTCACTACAAAGGAGGAAGGCATTAGCTTATTATAAATCCCTAACACCTCCCTATTTATAAGAGGAGCAAATTGGACAAAAGTTCACTTTGCCCTCACATGTAATTCGTCCGGTCATGTCCTAGGGGAGGCCCAATTTCTGGCCTCTCATGTCCATTGAGATTTTAGGCCTAGTATGTGACATTACCTACTTACTTAGGTAACTAGATTATATTAATGGGCTCCCAATTACGGCGACCTATTGTCCAAATGCTAACAGCTCCCACTCGCCGGAATGGGAGGGTGCCTATTAATATGTTGTCATCCAACACATAAACATTTTTTCTTCGATCCAATCCCCATTCTGAATAGTTCATACGAGGTTTTACATGCGACCCCGACACGAAGGGCATCGTGCTACTCATCTGTTCAGAGTGTTGTAGCGCCCGCGGAACGTTGATTCCCCATCTCTAATCAACCCGTGGAAAAATAAAGTGCCGCGCTGCATCCTAGGTCAACTGTCATTTTCCAATTGCCTAGTTCCCACTTAGGAATACTTATTCAAGGCATTTGTACAAGTATTCACAACCTTCAACTAATATCAGGCTAGTGGCCACCTAATAAATACAAGAGTCGCAGAATTACAGGTGTACTTGACCATCCCCATCGCTCACACCCTTAGTCAAACCCAACCGGTTTCTAAAGACGTGGTCATTTGGCCTTTATGTTCAGCACTACGCTCGTACGCCGGGAAGCAAACATTGAGCCTGACCTTAGGTATTAGTTCCGAGTACGAGAGGATACTTTGGATGCTTCTTCATATAGCATACGGGATCAATCACACGCTCTAGGTGAAGAAGTTTGTGACCGTTGGAATCTTGTGGATTCTCTCTAAAGCAACTGAGCCTAACCCCGTGGTCGAACATGGCACGTGCATTATGAAGTGCGCGTCGATAACATAACCTGAATTGAGACAGGAGTGGGAAATGTCATATGCTATGAAAGATTCTTCATCTGGCCTAGAATGTGGTTATTTAACGAACAAAGTTCGTTATGGCGATTTGCAGAACTTGGATCATGTCGTGTTACCCCGAAACCAAATGATCGTTCTGCTTAACCAGGTTTGCCACTGTGGTTCTTAGCCGGTCTTGATATGGTAGAGGTCCCCCTCTCCGTCAAGACGGCCGAGCCTGTATGAAGAGGCTTGGCCCACATTTGACATTATTTTAATTTGGAGGTTGACCCTCCTACGACTAGTTTATAGACCGTAAAAATCCGATGTAATTCAAAAATTATGACGTCATAAGGATCATAAACTCAAAGTTGCAATTCATTCTATTCAAATATTACTTCAAATCTCAAAATGTTATCATCACTATACAAGCCACTTAAACCCTACGCAGTCCCAGCATTTTAACATGCTTTTCAAAAAATCCCTGCGTAAAGGTTTAGTTAATGGATTCGCTATCATATATACTTTCAGTGGACAAGTATTCTACAGTGATTATTTTATCTTCAACCATAGTCTTAGCATAAATATATTTCACGTCAATGTGTTTCGTCCTGCTATGGTAATTAGGGTTCTTAACTGCTGCAATTGCTGCTTGACTGTCAGATTACACCTTTAGAGGCTTACTCCCGTCCTGGACGCCAAGCAATGCGGTTAAGAGCCTATTAAGCCACGCCGCTTCCTGTGCATTCTTAGAGAGGGCCACGAATTCGGATTCCATCGTAGACAGCGCAATATATGATTGCTTATTGGTCATCCATAAAATGGCGGCATTAGCAAGGAGGAATACTTCTTCTGAGGTGGACTTACGATCATCCGGATTGCCACGTAGTCGGCGTCACTGAACCCAGTCAATTCTAGTTTTCGACCCTCAAAGTACAGTCCATAGTCGGCAGTACCTTTCAGGTATCGAATAGTTTGTTTCACGACCTTGAAATGTTGATAGCCAGGGTCTGATTGGAATCATGCTACTAGGCCCTCATAGTAACAGATGTCGGGACGAGTGCAATGCATGGCATACATTAAGCTGCCAACCATACTAAGGTATTCTTCACTTTTCATCTATTCACGCTCAGCCAGGTTTTTCGGGCCGTCAAGTGTGATAACACGCACCCAAACACAACTGGCGTATCCACGGGTTTGGCATCTTGTAATCTGAACATTTTCAACAATTTTTTGATATATGATTCTTGAGAGGCAAAATTTGCGAGAAGCTCGATTCTTAACAATCTTAATGCGTAGGATGTATGTGGCCTTTCCCATGTCCTTCATCTCGAATACATATGCTAACCAGGACTTTGATTCATTCATGTTACTCACATCGTTTGCGGCAATAAGTATGTCATCTAGATATAATATCAAGATGACGTACTTCGACCTTGAGGTCTTAGTGTATACGCATGGATCCTCGTGATGATTCACGAATCCGTTTCCGAAGATTTCCTCGTGGAACCTGCGGTACCATTGTCGGGACGATTGTTTAAGACCGTAGATAGATCATTGGAGTTTACAAAATTTATGTTCGTAACCAGGAGTAATGAAACCCTCTGGTTGCTCCTTATAGATCTCTTTCTCCAGGTTTCCGTGGAGGAATGCAGTCTTAACATCCATTTTGGTGGAGCTCTAGATCGAGGCTGGCAACCAAGGCCAAAATGGCAAGGACTGTGGTGTAGCGCACATTCAGTGAATATGTCTCATCAAAGTCCACTCCGTGAAGTTGGGTATATCATTTCGCAACGAGTCAAGCTTTGTATCGCTCGACGACTCCATCAGCGGTGAGTTTCAGTTTCAGAACCCACTTGGCACCTATGGCTCTAAGGTTAGCAGGTAAATCAACCAAAGACCAAACTGTAGCTTTCATAGAGGCGATCTCATCCTCCATTTCTTTCCTCCATTCTTTCGCTTGAGGTCCATCCATAGCTTGTTTAGCCGTTATCGGTGTTGGATTACGGGGCTAAATACTACGGGAACTTAAATACGGCACATGCTAGTAATCACAATTACAGAATATGTGCACATACCTTAATCGCTTTCCGTAGTCCCAAGATCTTGCTGAGGGAGTTCTCGATCCAACGGATGGAACCCGTAGAGGTTCTTGTTAAGGAAACCCTACGTGCTATAGTCTCCACAAAAAAGGCTCTAATCGATTCTTGGCAAGGACAGATCTCCGAAGTGTTTGCTCAAAGCAAATTGGCACACCCTTGGTGGTGGTAGTAGGTTCGGCTGATATGTGCTTTAGGGAGGAGGGGTTTTATCTTAAATTAGCACAAAGGAGGAATTATAAAATACCCTAATAAATTCCCTAACACTCCCTATTTATAGGATGACCAAAGTGGGTAAAAGTCCACTTTGCCCACTCACTAGTTTCGGCCGGCCTAGTGTATAAGGAAGGCCCAATTTTGGGCCTCTCATGTCAACTGGGATTTGGGTCTAGCCCAATTTCCCTAATGTGACATTTACCAATTGTCTCAGGTAACATATACATATTAATGGGCTTCCATTTATGACGCCCAATCACCATATGATAACAGCTCCCACTTGCCAGAATGGGAGGCTGCCTGTTAATGTATTGTTGTACAAATCGCATCAACATTTCATTCTTCCGATCTTGCCCCTGCTTCTGAATAGTTCATACGAGGTTTGTCGTGCGATCGGCGGATACGACGGGCATCGTGCTACTCATCTGTTAGGAGTGTTGTAGCGCCTGCGGAACGTCGATTCTCTATTTTCAATCAACCTGTTGAAAACATTAAATTGTATCGCGATGTATCTAGGTCAACTGTTAATTCTCCAATTTCCTAGTTTCCAAATAGGAATACTTCTCCAAGGCGTCCGTACAAGTATTCACAACTTTCAACTAATATCCGGTTGGTGGCCACCTAGTAAATACAAGAGTCGGTGAATAACAGGTGAACTTGACCATCCCCATCGCTCATACCCATAGTCAAACCCAACCGGTTTCGAAAGACGTGGTCACTTGGCCATTTTCTTCAGCACTACGCTCGTACGCCGGTAAGCGGACATTGAGCCTGACCTTAGATATGAGTTTTGAGTCCATGAGGATACTTCGGGTGCCTCTTCATAAGGCTCCCGGTATCAATTACACGCTCGAGGTGAAGAAGTTTGCGCTCATCCGAATATCGAGGATTCTACCTAGCACAACTGAGCCCGACCCCGTGGTCGAACGTGGCACACGCAGAATGAAGCATGCGTTGATAGCATACCCGAACATAGTCAGGAGTGGGATATGTCAACAATGCTATCGCAGAATTTTTATCTGGCCCAGAATGTGGTTATTGACGAACAGAGGTCATCACGACGATATGCAAAACGAAAATCATGTCGTGTTACTCCGAAACCAAATGATCGTTTTGCGTAACCAAGTTTATCCCCTTGGTTCTTAGCCAGTCTTTTTACGGTAGAGGTCCCCCTTTCCTACAAGACGACCGTGCCCGTGTGACGAGGCAAGGCCCACATTCGACATAATTTAGGCAGAGATTGCGTCCTCCTACGACTCAGTTTATAGACCGTACAATCTGATGTAATAAAACATTATGAAGTTGATGAATCATAAACTCAATTTGCAATTCTCTCATTTATTGAAATTGTAACTTTCAATTATCAAAATGTTATCACAGATACATGCCCACTTTTAAATCCTACGCAATCCAGGCAGTTTAACATGCTTTTCGAATGTCTCTTTGCGTAATGGTTTAGTTAATGAGTCCGCTACCATGTCATCAGTGGGCGAGTATTCTAAAGTGATTATATTGACTTCTACCATAGATTTAGCATAATTGTATTTCAAATCAACGTCTTTAGTCCTACTATGGTACTTTGGAATCCTAACTGCCGCAACAGCTGCCTGACTGTCAGAGTACACCTTCACAGGCTTACTCCCGACATCGTCATCAAGCAGCGCAGTAAGAAGCCTTTTTAGCCAGACTTCTTCTTGCGCATTTTTGGAGAGAGCAACGAATTCTGATTCCATCGTAGACAGCGCGACACACGATTGCTTCTTGCTCGTCCATGAAATGGCGGCATTACCAAGGAGAAAGACTTCTCCGGTGGTGCACTTACGATCGTCTGGATCGCCACCATGGTTGGCGTCACTAAAACTGGTCAATTCTAACTTCCAGCCCTCATAGCAGAGTACGTAGTTGGCAGTACCTTTCAGATAACGTATGATCCGTTTTACAGCCTTTAAATGTTGATAGCCAGGGTCTGATTGGAATCTTGCTACTAGGCCTACAGCGTAACAGCTGTCCGGACGAGTGCAAAGCATGACGTACAAGAGACTTCCAACCATGCTTAAATACTCTGCACTCCTCATCTGTTCACGCTCTTGCTGGTTCTTCGGCCGTCACGTTTTGACAACGCGCACCCGAATACTACCGACGTCTCCACAGGCTTGGTATCTTCTAACCTGAACCTTTTCAACATTTTGTTGATGTAGGCTTCCTGAGATAGACATAACCTCTGAGCGGCATGATCTCTAGCAATTTTAATGCCCAAGATGTGCGTAGCCTCTCCCATGTCTTTCATCTAAAATACAAATGTCAACCGGGACTTTGATTCATTCATGAAACTCACATCATTTGCAGAAATGAGCATATCATCCACGTATAAGGTTAAGATGACGTACTTAGACTCAGAGGTCTTTGTATACATCCATGGATCCTTGTGGAGGTTCATGAATCTGTTTCCAACGATTTCCTTGTGGAATCCGCGGTACCATTGTTGAGACGGTTGTTTAAGACCGTAAATGGACCTTTGGAGTTTACAAAATTTTCGTTCGTTACCAGGAGTAATGAAACCCTCCGGCTGCTCCAAATAGATCTCTTGCTCTAGGTTTCCGTGGAGGAACGTGGTCTTAACATCCATTTGGTGCAGCTCTAGATCGAGGCATGCGACTGATGGGTCCGACTATAGCCGTCAGGCCCTTTAACGGCGAGGAAGCGGCAAACAGGCCCACCAGGCCCAGAGTAAGGGTCAAGATGACCTAGGAGAAGGGTCCCGATGAAGGGAGTCCCGACGAAGCAGGGTCCCGACAGAGTCAGTCCCGACAGTGGAGCTAGAAGCTCCCGATGAGAAGCCTTTAAGTAGGCCCCGATGATGAATCCCTGAGAATGATTGGCCCTGTCACGATGACGAGGGGCCCCGAGCGGTGACACAACGAGATAACTCTGGAGTCCCCGACGGGAGTCGGGACTCGTTACCAGAGGATAAAGCCAAGATATGCGGGGCGTGGCCGAGATATACGGAACGTGGTTAAGATACACGGATCGTGGCCGAGATACGCGGGGCATGGCTAAGATACGCGAGATCGTGTACGAGATAAGCGGGATACGGGCTAACCACCCCTAACGGTTCGCCAGGTACCTGAGGCACCTCTTTGCCTATAAAAGGGCAGGAGGTTACCTCAGATCAGTTACGTTGAGTTCGATATACTTTTGAGATTGTTGCTTGCCAGTCATACGAGAGGCTCATTTAAGCATCGGAGAGGGATTCTGGGTCACCGCCCGGTCTATCCCCTCTTGCAGGATTACGTGGAGCAAAGGAGCTAGGATTGCCGTCAAGATCCGTACCGGAGTTCCACCGTGATCCAACATTGGCGCCGTCTGTGGGAAGCAAACAAAAAGCTGATATGCCTTCTACTCGATCAATGGCGGCTGGCAAGAACAAGAGAGGACAATCCGGTGGTTCCCGTCACCCCGCTGCAACGAACCTGAATTCAGTACCGGAACAAGGGGAAAACCAGAACCATCCCCCGGCTGAACTCTCCCAGACAGGAGGACACAATGGATCGCATCCCGAAGACGTTGCCCCTCAACACCAGGATAACAGGGGGCAGGAGGCTCCCCCAGCTGCAGATTTGACGAGGGCCGTGGCCGAAGCCATGCCCATGTTTCTGGCGGCTGTCGAAGCTCTCTTGGACCGAAGGTAGGCTGCCTGGCTGCCAGGAGGCAGGAGGAGATGCCCCCGCTGGAGGAAGCAACCCTACCAACAGAGGGTCAGAATGCACAGGAAGCCCCGCCCCGAGGCCAGGACAGAGGTAGGGCAACCGGTCAGCCGGAAAGGTTCGTGGTTGACGGGCCAGGACCAGTACAACACAGGACCATTCCCCTGAATGGTCCCATCACTCCCGACCAGGTGGTAAAGATCGTGAACATCTGTATGGGAGAACAGAAGCCGCTGGTGTCGGAGCTGAGGGATCGATCTACTCATCCCTTCGTTCCCCGACTAATAGACACCCTCGCCCCACCTGGGCTGGGTATCCCCGAGATTAAGGAATATGATGGCGAAGGAGATCCAGTCCGTCATGTCCAGAAGCATCTTATGGCGTGTCTGGGTAGAGCCCCGAATGAAGATATAGTGTGTACACTGTTCCCAAACACCCTTGGAGAAAGAGCACTGACCTGGTTCTTTAGCCTACCCCCAGGCTGCATTACCTGTTGGGCGGACATGCATGACCGTTTCATCCGACAATATCAGGGCCGCAGACGATTGTTGAAGAGCGTGAGGTCTCTGACCCAGGTGGTGCAGAGGCCCGACGAATCGCTGGCACACTATTACCAGCGGTACACAGCCAGCGTAGCAGAGATAGACGAGGAAATCTCGGAGGGCGAGACCATCCGCACCTTTATTCGGAACCTGACAGCCCCCTATGGCTCCGACTTGATGCACAGCGTGGCTGAGAAGGCTGTGTGGAATATGGAGGCTTTGCAGAAGAGGGTGAAGCGGCAGATTGATGTCCAGGAGTCAAAGATAGCTGCGGGAGAACTGGAGCCCCCAAAATCGAACAAGGGAAAGCAGTCAAGCAAGCCTTTCGATGATCGTAAGTCAAAAGGCAAACCAGAGGGCAGTCGGGACCGAGGTCGCTCTGGTCGAAAGGAGGATAGGCATCCTCCAAGAAAGGATAAGCGGGAAGATCTCGACATTCCTCTTAACTGTTCCATGGCGGAAGTACTGACAGTCATGGAACGACAAGGTATCTCCAGATACCCCCCGAAGAAAGATGGAGAATTCCTGGGTCCCGCACAGATCGCTATTGTCGGTTTCACCGCGCAAATGGCCACGACACCAATCATTGTCGGGAGCTGAAGAAGGAGATTGAGAAGCTAATCCAGAAGGGAAAGCTCAAGGAGTTCGTCGGGGACAAACGCTGCAGGTCCCGCTCTCGGTCTCGATCGCGGTCCCGTTCCCGATCCCGCGATCGGTCCCCGAAGAAGAAGAGAACTGATCCAGAGTCATCTGGTGTCCGCAAAGAAAGACGAGTCATCAACGTGATTCATGGAGGATTTGCTGCTGGAGGAGATACCTCATCCGCTCGGGAGGTTTACGCCTCCAGGATCCCTACAGCGGTGGTGCTGGGTAAGAGGTCCCGATCTTGGACCCTGAAGGAAGAGATGGTGATCTCCTTCTCATCGGAGGACCTCATAGGCGTGGAGACTCCGCACGACGATGCCCTGGTGGTAACCCTGGATGTAGATGGGTTCGAGATGAAGAGAATCCTAATCGACGGGGGGAGCTCCTCCGACATTCTATTCATGGACGCGCTGGAAGCCATGGGGAAGACGAAGAAGGATCTGAAGGAAGCGAACTTCCCGATGGTCGGGTTTTCTGGCTCAACTTCCTACCCGCTGGGAGTAATCACCTTACCAGTGGAGTTTGGTAGTGGGTGGAAGTCAAAAAGGAGGAATGTGGAATTTGTCGTGGTTGATTCTGCGGGGACCTACAACGCAATTATCGGGAGAACCACCATCAATCCCCTGATGGCGGTTGCCTCGACTGTGCACCTGAAGATGAAATTCCCGACCGACCACGGAGTCGGAGAGGTCAAGGGCGACCAGGTGGCTTCCCGAAAATGCTATGTTAATGCCACCCGGAGGAGGAGGCGAGAGGCTATGACTGTCCTCCAGACAGACACAGATCCCAGAGAAGAGTTTGGGCGTCCCGCCCCCGTAGAAGATCTGAAAGAAGTCGAGATCGACGGACCCCAGAGGAAGGTGAAAATCGGGTCTGCCTTAACTGAGGAGACAGCCCAAAAATTGGTGGAACTGCTGAAAGAGTTCAAGGAGCTGTTTGCCTGGTCCCCCAGCGATATGCCAGGAATCAGCCCCGACGTGATCGTACACGAGCTGAAGATAGACCCCGCGATCAAGCCTATCACGCAGAAGAGGCGTCCGATGGGCACGGATAAGAAGATCGCGATCCAGCAGGAGGTGGGCAGGTTGCTCGATGCTGGTTTCATTAAGGAGCTCCGATTCCAGACTTGGGTCGCCAACCCAGTGCAGGTGAAGAAGACTAACGGGAAGTGGCGAATGTGCGTGGACTTCCGCGACCTGAACAAGGCTTGTCCAAAGGATTGCTATCCACTCCCGAGGATTGACCAGTTGGTGGATGCCACATCGGGACATGAGCTGCTGAGTTTCATGGATGCATATTCGGGCTACAACCAGATCAAGATGGCCAAAGAAGACGCCCCCCACACTGCGTTTTATGCAGAGAGCGACATCTATCACTACGATGTCATGCCTTTCGGGTTGATCAACGCCGGGGCAACCTACCAACGGATGGTGAACAAACTGTTTGGGGATATGCTGGGAGAAACCATGGAAGCCTACGTGGATGATATGCTGGTGAAGTCCCGACAATCCGAGGATCACGTGCACAACCTTACCATGGCGTTTGAGCGGATGAGACTTCATCAAGTTCGCTTGAACCCGACGAAATGCACCTTCGGAGTCCACTCAGGGAAGTTCTTGGGCTTCATGGTGAGCCAAAGAGGAATTGAAGTGAACCCTGAGAAGCTGAGGGCAATCGAGGAGATGCAGTCTCCGATAAACCATCGGGAGGTGCAAGTACTGAATGGCCGACTAGCTGCAATGAACCGCTTCCTGTCCAAAGCCAGCGACCGATCAATGCCGTTTTTTGAAGTCTTGAGGGCCAACAAAAAATTCGAATGGACCGCCAAATGTGAAGAAGCGTTCCAAGCACTCAAGCAACATCTTCGCACACTCCCGCCGCTGGCGAAACCGGTTCCAGGCGAGCCGCTCTTCCTTTATTTGGCTGTTTCTGAATTTGCCATTAGCTCTGTGTTAGTAAAGATTGTCGAGGGTAGTCAAGTCCCCGTCTATTATGTAAGCAAGGCATTTGCCAAATCTGAATTGAACTATCCCGCCGTTGAGAAGTACCTCTTTACGTTGATAATTACTGCTCGGAAGCTAAGGCCATATTTCCACGCACACGAGATCACTGTGCTAACGAACCAGCCTTTGAAGCATTTTTTGAACCGACCGGATGCGTCGGGGAGATTGGTGAAATGGGCAGTAGAGCTCAGTGAGTTTCGAATACACTTTGCTCCAAGAACGGCAATCAAGGGCCAGGCATTGGCGGACTTTATAGCAGAATCTACAGCCCCCGATCTAGAAGAAACGGGCCCTGTAGAGGGGGCAACCATGGAGGTCCCGACAGAAGAACAACCAGAGAAGGCAGAGCAATCAGAACAGCCAAACAAAGAAAACATCTGGGAAATGTACACGGACGGCTCCGCAAGTTCAGACGGGTCAGGAGCGGGCTTTTTGTTGATACCACCAGGTGAAGGTGAACCTCTCCGATACGCCTTGGCTTTAACATTCAAGGCCACAAACAATGAAGCGGAGTATGAAGCTCTTATCACGGGCCTAAAAATCGCTAAAGGCACTGGAATCGATCACTTGAGAGTGAAGTGCGACGCAGCGTTAATCGTGAACCAAGTTCAAGGGCGATACGAAGCAAGGAACCCGATAATGAAGAAGTATCTGCGAGAGGTACAAACCTTGAGAGAAAGCTTCAAAAGCTTCGATATCGAGGCTATTCCGAGGGAGGAGAACGTAGAGGCAGACGCCTTGAGCAAATTTGCCCTGAGGGCACCCTTAGAAGAAAATCGGAAGGTGCACTTCCTGGAGAAGGTGATCTTGTCAAACATCGACCCCACGCAGGTGTGCACCGTTGAAGCAAAATCGGAGGAGGAGCCCACTTGGATGACCCCGATAGTCGCGTATCTGACTACGGGGGCAGTCCCCGAGGATAAGGTAGCAGCAGACAGGATATGTCGGATCGCGTCTAATTATGTGATGCTGGACAATCAGCTGTACAAAAAGGGCTGGTTCTCGACTCCGTACCTGAAGTGTGTAGCAGAACCCAACACCAATCGAATCCTGAAGGAAATGCATGAGGGGATCGCGGCTTGTCACGAAGGGGCCCGATCCATTTTGAGGAAGGTGTTGAACTTAGGCTACTATTGGCCCACGATGAACAAAGAAGCAATGACGTTGGTCCGATCATGCGACGCGTGCCAGAGGTACGCCCCGAGTATCGTGGCTCCGGCTGCCAACCTGACATCCATCAAGAGCGCTTGGCCCTTCGCGCAGTGGGGCATCGACTTGGTGGGACCTCTTCCACAAGCACAAGGACAATGTAAGTATTTACTTGTAGCTATCGATTATTTTTCGAAATGGATAGAGGCAAAGGCATTGGCCAGAACGACAGGGAACCAGATCGTCAAGTTCCTCCAAACCCACATCGTGTCCAGATACGGGATTCCTAAGGTGGTGATCAGCGACAATGGCCCACCGTTTAACGGCTCTCAGGTGAGGGAGTATCTGGAAGAACTGAACGTTGAACATCGGACCGCCTCCGTACGCCATGCTCAGACTAATGGCCAGGTGGGGTCAGCCAACAAAATCGTGATGGATGGCCTAAAGAAGAGGGTCTATGCCTTGAAGGGCAAATGGCTGAACGAACTAGAAAACGTACTTTGGGCTGTTAGAACGACACCCAAACGATCAACAGGGGAGACTCTGTTTGGCCTTGTTTATGGCACGGAAGCTATCGCTCCTGTGGAGGTAGCCGTGGCATCCCATCGGACGAGATATTATGAGCCCCTAACGAACGAGGAAGTGAGACGCCTGGACTTGGACCTACTCGAAGAGAAAAGGCGGGAAGCCGATGAAGTTCAAGCACGAATGCGCTTAGCGAGTGAAGTCCCGACAGTTCTTCGTCGGGGAGCTGGTCTGGCGTCGCAACGAGTTCACCCTTTTGGATCGAATCAACAAGATGTCACCAAAATGGGAAGGACCTTATAAGGTCGTGGGGATGCCAGCTCCGAACACATACAAATTGGAAGACCTCGATGGCAGAACGTTAAAGCATTCTTTCAGTGGCGAACACTTGAAGAAACACCATGCTTGAAGAAAGCCGCCTTAAGTGGTGCCCGAGAAAGTCACCTTAAGTGGTGCCCGATAAAGTCGCCTTAAGTGGTGCCCGAGAAAGTCGCCTTAAGTGGTGCCCGATGTAAAATCGCCTTAAGTGGTGTATGCTGTTTATCGTTTAATTCAATGTAAGCTTATCTCATGCCAATTAATAAAGAGGTTGCTTCCAAAATAAGAGTTGTTCTTAGATTTATGCTAAGTGTAAAAGTCGCCTTCAGTGGTTCATGATGAAAGTCGCCTTCATTGGTGCACGATGAAAGTCGCCTTCAGTGGTGCATGATGAAAGTCGCCTTCAGTGGTGCACGATGAAAGTCGCCTTAAGTGGTGCACAATACTTAGGTTTATTCTAAGTATCCGAAAGTCGCCTTCAGTAATGCACGATGAAAGTCGCCTTCAGTGGTGCACGATGAAAGTCGCCTTAGGAGGTGCACAATACTTAGGTTTGTTCTAAGTATCCGAAAGTCGCCTTCAGTGGTGCACAACGAAAGACGCTTTCAGTGGTGCACGATATTAAGTCGCCTTAAGTGGTGCGCGATCTTTAGGTTTATCCTAAGTAACGATTAAAGTCGTCTTAAGTGATGCACTTGATATTAAGTCGCCTTAAGTGGTGCAAGTTATTAAATCGTCGGGAGGACGTCTGAGAAATTCGCAAGTATCGAAGTTTCGACTGCCAAGAACTAAGTCGTCTTAAGTGACGCACTCAAGGTTAAGTCGCCTTAAGTGGTGCAAGTTGTTAAATAGTCGGGAAAGACGAAAGACAACAAAAGATCGGAATTAAAGGAGTCTAATATTGATAAAGGGCTCGAAGGCCCGACGACGACGCAAGAGAAGAAAATACAAGGACTCTGAAAGATAAAAGCATTCAAGCTTGGTCCTTGTCAGCAGCAACAGAGGGGTCCGCAGGATTGGCTTCGGGAGGATTGGCTATCGGGGCGTCTGCACTTGGAAGCTCAGAGGCATCCTCGATAATTACGGGGGTACTCCCCCCATCACTCTCCTCGGAAAGAGCAAAGTACTTCTTCGCAAAGGGAGCGAGGGAAGGAGACTTGTCGAAATTGATGGCGTCCCCGTACTCCAGGTGGAGCTCCTCAACGGCGTTGAAGAGAGTGTTCTCCACCTCCGCGCCAAAGAACTTCATGGCGTCAGCTTGGAAGCCCTCCGACCTTCGATAGTCCTCCCGACCCTTGGCCTCCGCTTCGGCCAGCCGTGCCGGGAACCCCGCGATCAGCTCCTCCAGAGCCTTCTTCTCAAGGACCAGCTGGTCCTCGGCGGCCCTCTTCTCCTGGGTCAGCCGATCCACGAGAGCCCCCCGCTCTTGCCGCTCTTGCCTCAAGAGCCCCTCGAAGTCCGCGATCTGCTGCTGAAGGCCCCGAATCTTCTCATTGAGGGCAGCCAGCTCCTTGGCCAGCTTCCCCCGCGAAGACTGGGAGGCCTTGAGATCCGCCTGAAGCTACTCGCGGACTCCTCGGTCCCGCTCCCGGGCCTCATCATAGGCAATGACGTACCCGATGAGGCGGTTGTAATCCCCGAGCTCCTGCAATCAAAAGGAAAAAGTGTTAGAAGGACAAAAGACCCGATTTATCGATCAACAAGGAAAAAGCGAAGTTTCACCTCGATGCGTCGCACAGCCATATCCCTGACGTCCCGCTGCATATGCGTCCGATTGAGGTGTATCGGACGTCGCATAGAGGGCAGGATGGAACCCGCCAGCAGATGCAGGGCCAGCTCTTGGTCCTGTTCCCCTTGCGTGAGTGGGACTCCCTGGAGCGTCTGGATCGGAGCCCAGGGGGCATCGGCCTGTGAAGAGTTGAAGGGCCTGTAGAAATCCCCATCAAGAGCCAGGGGAGAGATGGGACGGGGAAGAGAAGGGCACATCTCCGTCTCGGCCCGGACCGGGGAGGGAGAAAAGTCATGGATAGGAGAGAGCTCCCGCTGCTGTGGAGAAGACGAAGGAGGCGGCCCCTGAGGGGTTGGTTTCAAGGGGGATTGCCCCGCCTTCCGACGCTGCTGAGGGGGGGTCAACCTCGCCGGTCTCCTCGGAGGAGTCCAGAGTCTCCACCTGGCGAAACTGTTCACCAGATGGTGCCTTCTCTCCAGCTGAGGAAGGCACCCCCGCTGAAGGCGGTGCATCTGTAGAAGCTGCAGCACCCGAGGAAGCTCCCGAGCGACCTGCACCTGGAGGATGAAGAGCTTCAGATAGGTAGTCAGGAAGTTCATCGGGATTCTTACACCAAATGATACGTCGGGAGACGTATTGATCCTTCCCGCGGTAGTGATAATAGCCTGCCTTCAAGACTCGGGGAGTTTCACCTCGAATGATCCTTTTGACATCAGCAATTCGGCCTTTCTTGGTCGAGGAAATCAAGTCCGACGGAACCATCCTTTTATACGATTTAATAGCAAGTCGGAGTTGTTTACCTTCTTCAGCATTCTGGACCTCGAAGAGTTGGTCCAGATCCACCCGTGGCCGCTTGGGCTGCTCCGATGAAGGAGACCCCGACCTGGCAGCAGCAGCCTTCTTGGCAGACTTCCTCTCCCGCGAGGGGCGGACAGCATCGGTCTCCCCCTGCTTAAGGAATAAATCGGTCAGCACAGACACCTTCTTGGCTGCAAACAATAAACGAAGAAAAAGTTAGAAATTTTACCCAAGGGACCACGCTAGAAGGGCCGTCGAAGAGCTGCCCCCCAGAGACAATACTGAGGAGTCGGACCCCGGTGTGCACCAGGTCCCGCTCCACCAGAGAGTTAGCATTGAGAGGAGTGTAAGACTCCCCCCAACGATAAAGCTGGATCAATTGAAGAGTCTCGAAGTCCTCATCAGCATAGGAGTGGAAAGCAGGCGGAGGGTCTGCTGCCACCTCCCACCGAGGCCAAGGGACAGAAGAATGTTGGATGAAGAAGTAGCTCCTCTTCCAGCTACTGTTGTCAGACCCCGTATCAATCAAGAGTCCCCGACCCTTGACCACCTTCCAGGTGTCACTGGCCCAACCGTGCCGGGCAAGCTGCTGCTTACTCCATTTGGGCATCCGAGGGTAGAAGGCGCAAACCCCCGCCTCGTTGCATTTCAGCCCGTAGAAAGTCCGGAAAAGCTGGAGGCTGTAGACCCACTTCTGTCGGAGACAGAGGACTTGAAAGGCGTTCCAGATGCGGATGGCATGAGGAGAGAAGGTAGTATGGTGTGTTTGGTAGTATTGGCACAGCTCGACCAGGTTACCACAGAAGGGGAACCTGATCCCCGCTGATATTTGTCCCGTTGAGACAAATACCTCCCCTTTCTGGGGACGAGTAACCTCAAGGTCACTCGAGGGACGATGCCGAGGATAAGGGAAACGAGGTTCCCAGGTGATGGTGATGCAACCGTCTCGGAGAGCTGCATCATAAGCAGCGGTGGAAATTTCATTTGGAGCATAGTCAAATTTAAAGGATTTTCTCCCCTCGGAGCTGGAGCCGCTGTCTGAAAAGCAACCAGGGCAGGAAAATACAGTGGGATTCTGGAAAAAATTAAAAAGAAGGGGACAAACAAACAACGAAGAGTGTTTCCTTACCAGACATGGTGGAGTAGAGGTTGAAGGAGATGAACGAGATGTCGCCGGAAAGATGATCGGAGAAGACTCCAAGGATTTTCGAAAGCACAGAGCTTGGAATTGCAGAGGAATCGCAGAGAGCTTTTGAGAATTCGAAGACGGTAAAAGTTAAATTGTGACTGTGACTAGGGTTTTATTGTCGAAGAAGACAATTGAAAGGACACTTCGATCCAAGTCGTCGAAGTCGAAGAGTCTTAATCTGGACCGTTGAGGTGAAACGTGCAGAAGGACAACGGGCGTAATGATGAAACGGCCTGAAAAGCACTTTTCAGAAAAGGACAGGCGCGAAAAATCAGGCACGTGGGTCGAAAACGTCACTCCATTATCTGCTGCATTTAATGCACTAGAAAACCGAAGAGACCTTTGGGATATAGCAGTTATCTACAAAACCCTGAGGAAACGTGGAGGAGAAGACTGATAACATTAAGTAACTGAACCAACGAACAGATCCCCGACTCTAGTATTGGAAAATCGGGAGTTGGAAGACACGACGAACTAAAAGTCCCTCATGTCTTGGGGGCAAATGATGGGTCCGACTATAGCCGTCAGGCCCTTTAACGGCGAGGAAACGGCAAACAGGCCCACCAGGCCCAGAGTAAGGGTCAAGATGACCTAGGAGAAGGGTCCCGATGAAGGGAGTCCCGACGAAGCAGGGTCCCGACAGAGTCGGTCCCGACAGTGGAGCTAGAAGCTCCCGATGAGAAGCCTTTAAGTAGGCCCCGATGATGAATCCCTGAGAATGATTGGCCCTGTCACGATGACGAGGGGCCCCGAGCGGTGACACAACGAGATAACTCTGGAGTCCCCGACGGGAGTCGGGACTCGTTACCAGAGGATAAAGCCAAGATATGCGGGGCGTGGCCGAGATATATGGAACGTGGTTAAGATACACGGATCGTGTCCGAGATACGCGGGGCATGGCTAAGATACGCGAGATCGTGTACGAGATAAGCGGGATACGGGCTAACCACCCCTAACGGTTCGCCAGGTACCTGAGGCACCTCTTTGCCTATAAAAGGGCAGGAGGTCACCTCAGATCAGTTACGTTGAGTTCGATATACTTTTGAGATTGTTGCTTGCCAGTCATACGAGAGGCTCATTTAAGCATCGGAGAGGGATTCTGGGTCACCGCCCGGTCTATCCCCTCTTGCAGGATTACGTGGAGCAAAGGAGCTAGGATTGCCGTCAAGATCCGTACCGGAGTTCCACCGTGATCCAACAGCGACCAGGGCTAGGATTTCCCTGACTGTGGTGTAACGCACAGTCGGTGAGTATGTTTCATCAAAGTCCACTTTGAGAAGCTAAGTGTATCCTTTTGCAACTAGTCGGGCTTTGTATCGCTCGACATTTCCATCAGTAGTGAGTTTCAGTTTCAGAACCCACTTAGCCCCTATGGCTTTGCGTTTAGCAGGTAAATCAAATAAATACCATACCGAATTGGCTTTCATTGAGGCGATCTCTTTCTCCATTTCTTTCCTCCATTCCTTCGCTTGAGGACCTTTCAACGCTTGAACCGTTACCGGTTCGTCAACAGAAGCTAGGGTGAATATTTCACCCTTCTCGACAGGATACTTCTTGGGAGAAGTTCGATGCCTTTGACTTCGTCTAGTCTCGGTTATCCCATCTTGAGTCTGAACATTGCTCCCGCTCGGAATAATGCTTCTTATCGGAGCATTACTCTCGCTGGGAACATGGATGTATACATTTCTTGGACGACCTCTCAGTCTTGGGATTTTACATCCGAGATGAATTCCTTGATCACTAGGATCTGGAACCAAGTTGGTTGATCCACTCCCACTGGGAACAATGGGTAGTTGTGGTATTATTGGATTTTCATCCAGCGGTCCTGCTACATGATTATCAGGTTCAACTTGAATAGCACTTGCAGCAACAGTGATTTGTGTGGTAGGATTGTCTCCTCCCACTGGATTTACTATGAAAATGTCTCCATCTTCATTTACCATGTTATTCACTTGAGTTGCTGCCTCAAATCTCCCACTCGAAGTAAGTGGGACCTGACTATCATTGTCATCCTGCTCCATTTCGATCAAGACTTCGTCTGTTTTGATTTCACCGAGCGTTGGAAATTCTTGCTCAAGGAATGTAACGTCTCATGTTCAACCACGACACCATTATCCCAAGCTAATTTAAACGTGTATCCTCTAAGAGTAGTTATCGTACTCTCGGTTCGAATACTTGTTTAATGAGAAAATTAATGTCGCATGATGATAAGCTATACCTCGTTATAATTCCTGATGGGTTCCGATAGTAATCGTTAGCCCCGTTAAACATCCAATGGACGGCAAGTAAGTCCAGTGGGCCTCGTAAAGGCCCGGAAGGCCCAGAGGCCCAGTACGAAGAGCCCCGACGTAGGCGGGCCCGACAATAAGAGCTGTACGCTCCCGATAAGAAGCCTCTGAGTAGGCCCCGATATGCCTTGATAAAGGCCCCGATGATAAAGCCCCGCAGAGGCTGGACCCGTCCCGCAGAGACTGAAGGTCCTGGGTGGTGATCTAGAATGGAACAACTCTGGAGTCCCCGACAAGAAGTCGTGACTTGAGATCAGAGGATAAGACCGAGAAACCTGCCTACCAGATAGTGTAGTGGGAGACGGTTGAAGATAACGGATAAATCCCCCCAAGATACGCAGGGCGTGCCCGAGATACACGGAGTATGGGTAAGATACGCGGAGCGTGGGGCGAAATATACGGAATCCCCCGAGATATACGGAATCGTGGCCATAACGGCCAAGCTTGGCCTCAGGTAACTCTGGGTGACTTCGTCTCCTATATAAAGGAGGAAGTTACCCCAGAAAACCCTAATTGAATTACGAGCTTAGACTTTGGCTTACCACCCCATTGATTACTGTACTCATTTAAGCATCGGAGAGGGATTCTGGGTCACCACCCAGGTCATCCCCTTGTGCAGGACCACGCGGAGCTTAGGAGTCCGAACATTCCGTCAAGGACGTAACGGAGCTTCGCTCGTGATCCAACAATTCCTTTTAGCTTTTATGGCGTCGTGTTTGACCGATTTTATTGGAACATAGTTCTACATTGATGTGAGTCAACTGCTTTTCATTCTATAGGGAACGTCGGTTGTTGAACTCTAACATTACGTTTTCAAACCATGCCTGTTGAAGAGTGTTATCGATATGAATGCCTTGCCAGACTTGTCGTTCAATGAATTTTAGAGGGAGAGTCATTTTACCGACATCATCCTTTTTATTTGCTAATTCATCTCTGAACTGTGCATTGGGATTTCGCCTTATGCATCAGTTGATACTTTACGAGTTCGTGGTAGCTTGTAAAGCATACCTCTTTTCGTCGTATAAGTATTAAATGAGCTATTCCCAAAAGGGAAGCAAACGAAAATTCAGCATTCATTCATTAAAACACTTCATTATTACCGTACTCTTAAACGATGTGTTTCGTCTTTCGAGGTACACGCGCGCGTGGCGCCTATTCCAGGTATAACCCATGGTATAGATCGTTTCATTTCCAAAATTTAATTTAATTTAATCCAATCGGTTTCACAAATTTTCATCATTACATAATTTATCATATAATGAAGTACTAACAAATAAGAAATATATAAATTTGAATCCAAAGCAATGCAAATGAACAACAATAATGAGATTAAACATCTTAGTGAAAATGGATAATCAATACTCGGTCCAAGCATTTTTTAGATGCTTAAAAAGAAATGGTTCCTTATGGTTCAAGGAACTTATTATCAACGAGTATTTGAAACTGAAAAATCGAAAAGTTCTGGCAAGTAAAGATAAAGACTATCGCCTAATCTTTATTGTTCCGGGGCATCCTCCTTCAGGTCCGCTTCAATTCTGCTTCTCGGTTCTATAATCCAAAAGGGTAAATTGAATTAGTCACGAGTAAGAAGAATCCAAGGAGAATTTTTTACTTTCATCATTATTTCTCAATGCGTACCTTGGGAGGATTGGTACAGGCAGCAGCCAGGTGGCCTTTTACACCACACCTGAAACACGTTCGAGATTCCTCTCTACGTGTCTGTTTTGCTTGCCTTTTCGTGCAACTAGATTGCTTGCGCTTGATATTTCTCTGAGGTTTTGGATCCATAGACTTGTCAGCCTTGTTCTGAAGGCCTTTGCCTTTCCTCTTGCGCTTACCCCTTTGCTCAACTGGTATGGAGGATGCGATATGCATTTCTGCTCTAGGCTTTTCAGCCCTGAGGCGATCCTCCTCCAGCTCGAGATGAACTCGCACTTTCTCGAGGTTATCGAGTTAAGTGGCATGGGTAAGGTGCATTTTAATGCTATTCAAGAGTCAGGCAAAGAACGGATCACGCATTGGACTTTCTGTTCTTCCGGCAGGATTTCTCCTACCTCCTTGAGTTCAGCAAGCATGTTAGACATATACCTAATATGCTCCTTCATCGTATGCCTGGGATTCATCTTATAGGAGTATAAAGCGACGTTTAATAATCGCTTCTGGGCTGTGGTGTATACACCAAACCCTGCGTTAAGACCATCCCACAGGTCCATGGTAGACTCCAGGTGATCATACCCGTAGAGTATGTCATCCTGTAGCATCGACAACAAGGCGGAACAGATTTCCTGATCCTTAGCATCCCATTCATCAATGAGTTTCTTCTGATCAGCCGTGAGGTCTCCCTCCGGACTGACATGTTTTGTAGTCAGATGCTCCAAACCCTTCATTTCAGTAATTACCATCTTCGCGCGCTTGTTCCAGATCTTATAATTATTGTTATTCAGTCTAACTCCCTTGTTCATTTGGGAGATGACATTGCTGATCGCAGCCATTGATACTAACACATTGATAATCATGCACAATCAGGGAGACAATAATATTTTGAGAAAGAATTGCATACATCAGATATCTATTAAGATGGAATGAGACAAATAATGATTCCTCAGCCATCTAAACCAACTGACTACCAGTAAACCGAGGGAAGGGGGTTGTGAAGGAGTTCACATTACCGTCGTCTTCAATCCAATAGATATATCTTTTATAACGGTTTTGATCGCAAATCATCGGAACGGAAATTTCAAAATAAGTATAGCCGATCTTGGCTTTCCCAAGGCCCTTTTTGTTTTTGCAAAATATTTCGATGAATTTACGCATGCATACACAATTCTACTTCACAAGAAAATCATCATAGCAAGCCAAATTCATCATCTAGACCACATATCATGCATACGTTTCATACGTCTAATGTTCAGAGGAACTCATGCTGGCATATGCATAATTATACTTTCTAAGTAAACTATTACATGCGGCTACATCCTCAACATTCAAGCATACTTGTCATACATGAAACTTCCATATCAAACATGCATATTTGGCGGTTGGCTTTTATTTTTAAAAGATTTTAAAATATTAGGGGCTGTTAAGAGGTGTGCTTCGGGTCAGCGGGTTGCCAATCCGAATGCCACTTCTCACGGGTGAAATCGTCGATCTGATACTCCGTCTGCTCAGAAATATGATCCGTGTCCTTCCCTTATCCCGGTCTTCTTCTCCTTAGTGATCTGCACAAAGGGCAGTACCAAGCACGAAGGGGGGGGGGGGGGGGTGGTGCTTGGTGAACCCTCTCTGATGCCTAAGTCAGTCTAGGATTCTAGAGAAATAAACTAGAGAAAAGGCAGAGCTAAGCTAGTAGGCAGGCAACATGATGATAATGAATAGAACATGAGCAGTATATATAGACCTTGGGAGGATTAATGTGTCTTAATGACACCGTTAATCAGTGGCGGAGCCAGGAATTTTAAAATGTAGGTTCACCAATCTTTACTAAAAAAATCGAATTCAAAATTTACCAAGTCATACTATATATATAAAATTAAGTAGTATTTTCATAAATGTATTATCATTTCACAAAAAACAACATTAAAATTTACAATAATACTCGACAGGTTTTCATATTTTGTATCTGATCCACGATAGCATCAGTAAAAACCTTTGAAGTTATTTCCGACTCTATGAAAGTGACAAACCTATATGAATATGATTCACAGTACACTTTTAGTATAAAGACAAAATATTTGACAATAAACACAATATTAATGTTCTTAATACATCAGTGTGAAAATTATATTATTTTATCATAAAACTATTATTTGGAAAAAAAATTCATCAAACGATTTACTATCGCAATTCAGTTATTCACAAAAGTAATTCTAATAACTTTGTAATCAATCCATTATAAAATTAAATCGAACAAACTCAAAACCTAATATCCTAATTTAGGATTTATTATTAGGGTTAAGAACGTATGAAAGGTCTGAACTATCATCCATGTTAACGGGAGAGGTCTGAAATTTAAAAAGTTAATAACAGAGGTCTGAAATTTCTGTTTTGTTGATAACAGCGGTCTCCGTTAGTTTTTTCCGTTAAAACTAACGGAAATTGGTCACATGCCAAGCATGTGACCGGAAATAAAATAAATTTCCAAAAATGCCCTTCTATCAAGTGTGCCCCTCACATGCTTGGAGTGAAAAGACCAAAATGCCCTTGAAGCCACCACGGTACTCCGGCGACCACCAATCGTACTCCGGCGACCACCACCGTACTCCGGCGACCACCACCAAGGCTCCGATTGGGCCAAAATCGGAGCCACGGGCCCCGATTGGGCTCCGATCGGAGCCACGGGCCCCGATTGGGCTCCGATCGGAGCCACCGGCCCCGATTGGGCTCCGATCGGAGCCACCGGCCCCGATTGGGCTCCGATCGGAGCCACCGGCCCCGATTGGGCTCCGATCGGAGCCACCGGCCCCGATTGGACTCCGATCGGAGCCACCGGCCCCGATTGGACTCCGATCGGAGCTCTGTGGCTCCGACCTGAGCCACAGAGCTCCAGATCGGAGCTCTGTGGCTCCAACAAGAGCCACGAAGCTCCGATCGGAGTTTTTTGGCTCCGATCGGAGCTTTTTTGGCTCCGATCGGAGCTTTTTGGCCCGATCGGAGCGAGTGGTGGCCGGAATCGGGTCGCCGGAGCCGAGGTGGTGGTCGTCGGAGTCGAGGTGGTGGTGGCCGGAGTCGGGTGGCGGTGGCCGGAGTTGGGTGGTTTTAATTTGACTTTAGGGTAAAATTGTCATTTCACATTTCCTTAAATAAGATATTAAATAAAACAAAATATTAAAGGGGCAAAAATGTCATTTCACACAATTCTGTTAAATTTAACCCTAAAAATGAACGGAAAACCTCAAATCAACAAAATTGAAATTTCAGACCTCTGTTATTAACTTTTTAAATTTCAGACCTCTCCCGTTAACATGGGTGATAGTTCAGACCTTTCATAGGTTCTTAACCCTTATTATTACACTAGTGTAATTATTATTATTATTATATTACATATAGAGTTAAAAAAAAAAAAAACAATAATGAGGGACATAAGGTCCCTTATTATCATTAATAGCTACGCCCATGCCGTTAATCCTTAAGCATACTTAATTAATTATATAACGACAGGATTAGACCCTTAAAGCATGGAGAGGTGGGCAAAATTCTAACTGTCGGACATGTAGAAAAGGATGTGGAGACCCTCGGGGTCGGACAGGAAGTCCGACCCCCAAGGCCTTAGAATCGGGTGAGGCCACCCGATATTCCCTAGGAGGTGAGGCACCAGATCTCTCCTAGGGGAGATCGGGTGAGGCCACCCGGTCTCTCCTAGGGGAGATCGGGTGCAGCCACCCGATCTCACCTAGGGGAGACCAACGGATCGGTCCGGACGAGTATTTTGGCTTGTCTGGGCCGTTCGCGTTATAAGTGAAGTGCTCGGGTCCAAGTTTCGATTTATAATCATAAGTGGGGTGATCAAAATAAGACAGTCTGAATTGAAACGAGTTCAAATTGGGCGTATATCCATCACATGCCCCCGAGTCAACCAATGGCCTGAACCTTGATTGACTCTAACTTATGATGGGATGACACGCGCAATTTGAAACCGTGACTTTACCTCTTGACGACACCTTTGCTTGTACGTAGCCGCGTTTTTCGGGCCTTGTCCTATGTTTCATAAAATAGAGGAATTGTAAACGTTTTAGTAAACGTACACGTGTCTAGGCACGTGTCCGTAAGATATGGATGTGATAATAATAAAAAATCCAACCTTTCCATGCATGCATTTTAAAAATACGTACGTGCATGGGGATGCAATGCAATCATGGATATGAGTCGATGTACCTCAATTTCATATGGGGTGAGTCTACACCGGGAAAAAATATTTGAATTGGATCCAAAAAAATTCTATGTATGGGAAAGTGGGATGTATGCCTATAGGGTGCTAACTTGAGTAAAGATGAATATACCATGAACATGAAGATGTGTATTTGTCTATATGAAAGTAAAAACACAATGCTGTGATCGTGGACGTGAATGTATGCAAGAATATATGGCAACCATGTACATGGATGTCTAAGTGTTTGGACACATGGGAGTGTGTATGTGGGCATGCACGTGAGTGCAAGCATAAACATGTATGTATGCATGGAGGGGTTGTGAGCATAAGAATGAGTGATGGCATTGGTGCCCTTATAAATGTAAATCATAAATATGAACATAAGTGCAGGGGTGAGAGTATAGACCCCATTATTGCCCAAGAATGTGAGCTCTGTCCCTCGATGGGACTCAACGTTCTGCCTCCCTTGTACTAGCGAGAGCATTGTCTTTTAAATTTTTCTTCTGACAGGTGTGACATTTTCCTTCAATTGTTGGTCCATGTGTATAGCCCTTGGACCTTGCCCTGCAATTCATTTTACATAAAAGTGGGTGTGAGAATGCTTACAAGCTTTCTTCTTGCCCGCCACGTGCGAAAGGGGGTTTATCGACATATGTTTAGGGTTGCCCCTTCCTTCGGATGTGTCGGAGCGTCGCTTCTCTTGGGGAAGCTAAAAGTTCACCCTCTTTGTATTGCTTTGGGTTTTGTTCCCTTTATTGGTATACTTTGTACTTTGGTGGTCGGATCTCTTGGGTGACGGTTTTGCTCCCGTAACTTGATGTTGAGGTTGCCTCGTAATTGGTGTATCACGCCCTTTAATGAGTAGGGGTCGACCTATGTGTCGGTTGTTCGGATGGCTGGCCTACTTTTGGGGAGTTTTCTCCTTTAGACAAGGAGACCATGAAGATCACCTATCAAAGCAATTGGACCAACTCTCATTGTCCTGCGTCTTGGGGTGTCCGAGGTGGACTCGCATAAGGCGGGGATCCACTTGACCCCTCCTTCCGTGAGCTTGGTATGTCATTAATCTTCTTGTTTTCATTCATCTTTCGTTTCCCCTTGTAGGTTGGTTTCATAGAAAAGACATATAGTGTGCAGGCGGAGGGTTCCGAACGCGCCGTTGAGTTAAGCAAAAAGAAGGTACCCTCCGGCTCTGCTTCTAAGGTTACAAAATCTTCTAAGTAAGGGAAAGCTGCAGAGACTTCCAGTATGTTATTCCATCTCTTTTTTTTTTTATGTGCTTATAACTGTTCTCTTGTTGCTTTCTTTATGTTGTCAGAGCATTCGCTCCTGGTCACCGAGCGCGTACTCCCGGTGGGTAAGAGTTCAAGCCAATCTAAATCCAAGGCGCGGAAACCTAACTTTGAGGTCGGGCCCTCGGCTGCCAAGAAGAATAAAACCATGAGGGGCTCTCATTCGAGTGTCTGCTTGCCGACTCCATCTCGTGATAAAGGGATGGTGGTCGAAGAGGCGCCTCCTTTGCTTGACAAAGGGAAGCGACCTGCGGATGGCGATGAGACGACCATAGATCTTGATGTCTCTCCTCCATCCTCTGCCCCCCAGTCGAGGGGTCGAGTCTCAGGTCTGTTACTATTACTTAACTTGTGAATGAATTGTTACCTGATGTTTATGATGATTTACTAACTTACCGAGACAATCTGAATCCCTGCCTTGAGTCGCGAAGATTTAGTTTGCCTTACTGATGGGGACATTATTGAGGCTAAATGGACTCATTTTGCTGGATTGAAGGAGTATCACTTTGACAGCCATTCTTTATTGCACACCCCTGAGATTGGGGTTCGCGTCCTGCGTAGCGCTGTTGACCCCGGAGTCTGCATATCCCATTCCAAATTTCCTAAGGAAACCTGACGTTTCATTCAAGGGGTCTTATCTCGATATGCTCCCATAAGCGATTTCTTCTTCACTTTTCCTTTCTACTATTGCTATTTTGAGATCATGTAGTCTCACTTGAGACTAATATTGCTGATTTGTGTTTAACGGCTGAGGTTGACTCTTCACTCTATGACATGGAGTTGAAGAACGTGTTAGCCTTCTCTAGTATTGGGGTTGTGTTCATTGTGGGGATCATTTCTTCACATCCCCCTTTGATGAGTATGTGAAGGGTATTGGTTCTCCCTTTGTTTTGAATCTCCTCCTAAGGCTAGGCATAGCCTTTTGATGTTTGTGGTCGTGATAGTGTTTTCACAATGTATGTTCTTGACAGACGTATTATGATGTATGATAACCACTTCGAGGTGTGTGGACATAATAGCCACTTCGCGGTGTGTGGACATGATAGCCGCTTCAGGGTATGTGGACATGATAGCCACTTCGTGATGTATGGATGTGATAGCCACTCTGTAGTGTGTTGACTTGATAGCCACTTCGCGGTATGTGGACATGAAAGCCACTTTGAAGTGTGTGGACATGATAGCAACTTTGTTGCTGTAGTTGCCTTTTGTTTAGGCTATACTTGTCGGGTTTTTTTTCCCGTGTCTCGTCTTGTCGGATTTGTATCCTTTATGCTTTTTGGATGCTCCTTTCATTAGTTGTGCTTGAAGATGTTCAAGTCGGATGCGAGCATAGGTCACGCGAGGGCGACATGCAAGACAGTAAGGTTTGTCGGAGGTTGCCTTGTGCGGCATGTAGGGCAATTCTTCTTCAAAGGTCGTTTTGTAGGACTTGTGATTTGTTTGCCTATTATCGTGTTTCTTCTCTTTTTTCGGAGTGTCCTTTCATTACTCCACTTGAATTTTGTCATGCCTTTCTTATGATAACTGCTTGTGGTTGTGTATGTGGTTCCTTGGTCATGGACTCTTTCCTTGTGTATGCTTTTCCTTACTTGATCTCCTTTGGTACACTTGTCTCATGATACCTGTAATGTCATCCCGAGCAAACTTGCATGTTTCTCATATCATATATCATTTCCCTGTAAGAAAAAGATTATTTCTCACGATATGCTCTTGGGGATGATGTAAAGATCGCTCTAGAATACGCTCCTAGGGGCGTAGATAATTTTTCACGGGATAGGCTCCCGGAGGGCACATAACTATTCACAGGATAGGCTCCCGGATGGTACATAATAAGTTAACAAGATACGCTCTTGGGGCGTCGACTCTTTTCGCGGGATTGGCTCCCGGAGGGCGCAGAACTATTCACAAGATTGGCTCCCGGATGGCACAAAGTTAGTTAGCAAGATACGCTCTTGGGGGTGTCGAATCTTTTCACAGGGTTGGCTCCCGAAGGGCACATAACTATTCACTGGATTGGGTTCCGGATGACATAGAGTTAGTTAACAAGATACGCTCTTGGGGGCGTCGAAACTTTTCGCAGGATTGGCTCCAGGAGGGCACAGAACTATTCACAGGATAGGCTCTTGGATGGCACAGAGTTAGTTAACAAGATACGCTCTTGAGGGCGTCGAATCTTTTCACGGGATTGGCCCCGGGAGAGCACAGAATGTTTAACAGGATTGGCTCCTGGACAGAACAGAATTTCGTAGTCTAAAAACTACTCTCAAGATACGCTCTTGGGGGCGTCGAAATTTTTCACGAGATAGGCTCCTGGAGGGCACAAAACTGTTCACGGAATAGGCTCCCGGAGGACACAGTATTTCGTAGTTTAGAATTACTCTCAAGATACGCTCTTGGGGGCGTAAAAACTGTTCACGGGACAGGCTCCCGAAGGGAGCAGAATTTGGTCGTAGTTTAAAACTACTCTCAAGATACGCTCTTAGGGGCATCGAAACTGTTCGCAGGATAGGCTCATGGAGGGCACATAATGTGACTTTTACCTGGTGGTATTTTCTAGGTAGGATGTGTCCTTGGTATGTTGTCTGAATCTTTACTTGAGTTTTCTTTCTATGATATTGCCTGTTACCTAGGCTTTTTTGAGTGTGGGAGATCACCTTTCGGGGGCGATGCTTGTATGTTGTCAGGTTAGGACGAGTCCGTATAGGGAGTTGAGGCTGTTTTGCCTCTTATGTGACCTCTTCTAGGAAAAGTGGTGTTGCATGTTCTTGTGATCTTCTGCTTCTAATCTCTTCTTTTACACATAGGTGGACTACCAATCACTTATTCGTTTGGTGCCTCCCAAGTTGCTTGGTGGTCACACCGCCTTTCATATTTGGCCGTTAAAGGCCCCTCGTTCATTTTCTTGGTTGGGTACTCCTTATGCTTGGGGCTCCCTAATCTTGTGTTGTATTTGATATGTCTTCTTGTTTGGGTGCGATGGGTGTCCCTTGTAGGACTTACTCTTTCTCATGCTTGCTTGTTTCAGTCATAGCCATGGTTTGGACAGTGCCTTTGCCGGATGTATCTCTTAGGGTTGGGGGGGGGGGGGGGGGGGAAGCTTTTGCATTGGGTGGGTGTAGATGATTTCATTCTCTTGGAAACTGGTTGTGGTAATGCCCATAGAAGGCTTGTAAATTATTGCCCCTTCTTTCTTGTGTTTTGAGTAGAATGCTTTGTGGTGATGATCGAGTAGGAGTAACATATCTTGGAAGGGGTTGCATATGAGTTGGAGAGCTTTCTCATATCATGGTATCTCGAGTTGTTTAACTTGAAGCTGTGTTTCATGCTGGTGAGTCTGATCCATGCCCCTTGCTCTGGCATTGGGGGTCCGATCGGGCTGTGATAATCTTCTTGAAGTGTTGTGGTACTTAGTGTGCTTCGGCTTTTCCTTTACGTTGGAGTATTTGTCAATGTTTTAGGGAGTGTCACATTGGTCATGTTCCTCCCACCTCCAATCTTGATTATAGGCTCCCCTTGAATTAGGACTTGAACTTAAAAGGGATATTCTCCTTTAGATTTGCAGGTGATGTCCCATGATTATCCATGGGTTTACCCCCGTATTGGCTAGGCCTTGTTGTATAACTTCATTAGAAGTTGCGTTTGTGTTGTGGACGTATACATGTTTGGGGGTGTCGAGCTGACAAGTTCCTTCTCTTTTCCTTTGTTGTAGCCTTTACTCATCAAGTGTTTGGCTTACAAACTTAGAGGCGAGACTTTCTCCTATCACTCTCTTTATCAGGGTTTTCCTCTTGATGGGATGTCAGAGGAAAATGTTTTATCATTCACAAACAGGGTGCTTGATCAGGATGTGCGTCTAGTGTGAGGGTCGATCTTGAAACCTTATTTCCCAAGCTTTTGAGCTCTTCCATTGTTGATCTTGTAGAACTATTATCATGCTCTAAGGCCTTTGATGGGAGGTGTATCTCCTTTTTCATATTCTGGTTGTTGCACCATCTCTTTTGCTAATCTTGCATCTTTAGTGTTTCTTGCTTGGTGCATGACGTCAATTGCAGGATTTTATACTGATGCCTGTTTTGTTAGGACATGTATCCTTGGTTGCCTTTCTTTCTTATGAGATGGCGAATGAGTGTCCATGATCACCCAAATACGTCGCACTTGGTAGAGGTATGCGCCTAATCTTGAGGGCGCTATCTTGAATCTTCATGTACCTATATTTAATAAGCATATCATTCATTGCATATATAGTACGGAGTCCAAGGATCTCCGGCTTAGGATCATATTTTGAGAACAGAAACAAGGTCACATATTAGATAACCTCTCCATCTAGGGAGTTCGTTTTTGCAAAGATAACTTCAAGGATACTTATAAGGATACGTCTTTCATCCTTGTTCTAGTCTCATTTGCAGTGATGTGTCTCTAATGGGTATGTTGATGTTCTGACCACCCTTACTAGTATGGGGTCCTTTGGTATTAGGTATGCCAGACTTTTCCCTAGTATCATCAATAGCTGGACGTGGGGGATGTCTGGCGAACTCCCTTCATGTACTATGATTCTCTTCATGTCAAAGCTAGTGATTCCCCCTTGTTATGATCAATATATTGCTGTGTGGAAACACTATGTTTTCCATATCCCTTTTTGAAAGCTGGATGATGGTGTCGCCATTCTTCCCTTGCTAAGCTTGGGGCCCTTGAAAGGTCCTTAATGGAAGTGTATTCCATTGCCTGAGATGAGCTTACTAGGTGTAGTTGTATCTCCTGGCTATTTTGTGAAACCATATAGATCCACTGGAGGCGTTTGCCTCTGAAAGTGGGCGTTGTCCATGTGATATAGTTTACCCAATTTTTTGGAGTGATGTGCTCGCTGCTAACCCCTCTTATGCTAATAGGTATTCTCTTTGTTTTTGCGAGAAAGTCATTTTTGACTTGTGCCCCCCTTGCATATCAGCGCCCGATGGTGTCTTTCGACGAACGTAGCACTAAGATTCTTCTTGGAAGGTTGTAGTGGGGGTAGTCATTTGTGACTCTTATGGTAATTCTTCTATAGGATGTTAAGAGTGTTCAACTTATTTTTGGAAGTGAACTTTCCATCTTGGTGATCTTTTCCCAGTGTCTTGACCCTATAGGTGCCCTTTGAGATTGAGTAATTTGTTCCTTATGCGTTCCTTTGAGGAAGTTAAGAAAACGCTAATGTCGAACAAACATATTTCAATTGGACCGTTTGTTGGCGGAGATGTTTTGATTAATGACGATGCTTTCGTTCGTTAGTTGCGTGCAGCCTTGGTGGCGGCTCTTTTGGTTGCGACGGCATTTTGGTGGGCTTTTTTAGTAGTCAACCTGTGTATATATAATACGGAGCCCGAAGACATCCGGTATGATCATTCTTGGAAAACATGGTAATATCAAGTATCAAAATCTACCTCTTTCAGAGAGTTGAATTGTTATGTAGTTAAATTAAATAAGAGGATATGGGAAGGATATGGGTGTGGGGGTGTTGATATCCTCTACTTCCTTGGTAATTTTAAGGGTTAAGAACCTATGAAAGGTCTGAACTATCACCCATGTTAACGGGAGAGGTCTGAAATTTAAAAAGTTAATAACAGATGTCTGAAATTTCAACTTTGTTGATTTGAGGTTTTCCGTCCATTTTTAGGGTTAAATTTAACAGAATTGTGTGAAATGACATTTTTGCCCCTTTAATATTTTGTTTTATTTAATATCTTATTTAAGGAAATGTGAAATGACAATTTTACCCCTAAAGTCAAATTAAAACCACCCAACTCCGGCCACCGCCACCCGACTCCGGCCACCACCACCCGACTCCGGCGACCACGACCTCGACTCCGATGACCACCACCTATGCTCCGGCGACCCAAATCCGGCCACCACCTCAGCAAAAAAGCTCCGATCGGAACAAAAAAAGCTCCTATCGGAGCCAAAAAAGCTCCGATCTAGAGCTCTATGGCCCCGACCGGAGCCACAGAGATCCATATCGGAGCTCTGTGGCCCCGGCCGGAGCCACAGAGCTCCGATCTGGAGCTCTTTGGCTCCGACCAGAGCCTCAAAGCTCCGATCGGAGCCACAAAGCTCCGACCAGAGCCACAAAGTTCCGATCGGAGCAAAAAAAGCTCATATCGGAGCCAAAAAAGCTCTGACCAGAGCCACAGAGCTCCGATCTGGAGCTCTATGGCCCCGACCGGAGCCTCAAAGCTCCGCTCGGAGCTTTTTTTGGCTCCGATCGGAGCCCAATCGGGGCCGGTGGCTCCGATTTGGGCCCTATCGGAGCCTTGGTGGTGGTCTCCGGAGTACGGTGGTGGTCGCCGGAGTACGATTGGTGGTCGCCGGAGTACCGTGGTGGCTTCAAGGGCATTTTGGTCTTTTCACTCCAAGCATGTGAGGGGCACACTTGATAGAAAGGCATTTTTGGAAATTTATTTTATTTCCGGTCACATGCTAAGCATGTGACCAACTTCCGTTGGTTTTAACGGAAAAAACTAACGGAGACCGCTGTTATCAACAAAACTGAAATTTCAGACCTCCGTTATTAACTTTTTAAATTTCAGACCTCTCCCGTTAACATGGGTGATAGTTCAGACCTTTCATAGGTTCTTAACCCTAATTTTAAGGTCGTCTCCATGCCGAGGAGGACTAGGTGGAGGTATATCCTCCATACATGCTATGTGTGATCTCACTCCATTGTGCCTGTCTGTAAGTCTTCCCGTTCTAGTAGTGATGTAGTAACATAGTATGTCTCTCCGTGAGTTCCCTGCTCAAAGCCTTGTCTTTCAAACTGCCCCTTTATCCCTGGTAGGGGTGTACCGAGGGGTATCTTGCACGAGGGGTTGGGCCCTGTCGGGCTGTATCATGAGTAGGCGGTTGCCTTGTCGAGTTGTTGGGATGATGTCCCTCACTTTGAGCTCTCCTTGGAATGTCCCTTAGTGGGGCGTGGTCAATCGGATCCACCGGCGGTGGTCTGTATCTTCTAGCCCTCATTGCCTCATAGTATACTATCAATTCATCTATGGCTGACATGACTCCTTCTTTGATTTTCAAGATGCCCTGTTGGAGGGCACGGGTGTCGCTCTTTCTCTGGAAACATCTCTACTTGTTGGTACTGCTCTGCCTGCGGATGTTGCTCCGCTTGCGAGTATTTCCTTCCTTGCATGTTCCTCAAAGCTTCCCTATAAGCCAACAACTCATCTAATGCATTCGTCAACTCTAGAATCACTGTATGTGCTCCTTGTGAATTAATTAGCCTTGTATTGGTCGTATGAGCTTGGTTGTTGTTCCCAGGCATGCCTTGTGTTAGCATTCCATAAGGATGCTCTTGAGGATGCGTTCCATAATGGTACCCCTGGGGAGTTGCCGTGTATTTGTATCCTTGGGATGGCATTCCTTGTCGTCAATCTTCCCCCTGTGGTCGTCGAGCTAATGGGGTCGAGGCAGTGGAAGGCTCAGCCCCAGCTGGACGTGATAGTCCTCCTTGGTTGTTTGCCTGAGGTGCTTGTTGGGTTGTCTGACGTTCAGGGGGTGGGGTATAGGCTGCTTTTTTTGGTTAGGATGTCTTGCCGGGTGTACAGGCTGTCCTCCTTGGTTGTTTTGCCTGTTGCCCCCAGGTGGGCGGTTGTCCCTAGAAAGTAGACTGTACGTCATTGCTCTTGTAATAGCCAGGATTTTTGTTCAAAACCCACAGACGGCGCCAAGTGTTAAGACGTGTGCCTCGAGTCAGCGGGTTGCTAATCCGAATGCCACTTCTCACGAGTGAAATCGTCGATCTGATACTCCGTCTGCTCAGAAATGTGATCCGTGTCCTTCCCTTATCCCTGTCTTCTTCTCCTTAGTGACCTGCACAAAGGGCAGTACCAAGCACGGAGGGGGGGGGGTGCTTGGTGAACCCTCTCTGATGCCTAAGTCAGTCTAGGATTCTAGAGAGATAAACTAGAGAGAAAGCATAGCTAAGCTAGTAGGCAGGCAACATGATGATAATGAATAGAACATGAGCAGTATATATAGACCTTGAGAGGATTAAGGTGGCTTAATGACACCATTAATCCTTAAGGATAATTAATTAATCACATAACGACATGATTAGACCCTTAAAGAATGGAGACGTGGGCAAAATTATCTAAGTGTCTGACAGGAAGATAAGGATGTGGAGACCCTCGGGGTCAGACAGGAAGTCCGACCCCTAAGGCCTTAGAATCGGGTGAGGCCACCCGATTTTCCCTAGGAGGGATTGTGTGAGGCCACCCGGTCTCCCTTGAGGAGATAGAGAACAGCCACCCGATATCACCTAGGTGAGACCAACGGATCGGTCCGGACGAGTATTTTGGCTTGTCCGGGCCGTTCGCGTTATAAGTGAAGTGCACGGGTCCAAGTTTCGATTTATAATCATAAGTGGGGTGATCAAAATAAGACATTCTGAATTGAAAAAAGTTCAAATTGGGCGTATATACATCAGGGCCTGAGTTGCAATTCATGCTTACAATCAATAATGTGATTTTCTAGACATGAATCTTAGGCAATTGCAACCATCATAGCATGTCTATCCTAGTGCGCAAACCATATATTTAACCAGGGCTCTGCCACCAACATGCAATTTCCAGTTAGTTTGACATAGTCAAGACGACAATTCTAATAAATATATGTCACAAAAAGTAAACAATTGCAATTCCGCCCTCTAATTATTCCAGTCCCAAAATCATGTATTTTCGAGATCCATCACCATAATCGAAACTAGGCATTAATGTTTAATTAAAGCGTGAAAATTTTAAACCTCCGAGCATTGTGTAGTTTATTTTAAAGTTCAAAACATTTGGATTTTACAATTTGACCATCCCATTTTATTAATTGACTTGAATTTGATTTTGAAAAATCCGGTTCGGTTCAGTCAATTTCGGTTCAATCCGGTTCGGGTCAGTTTTATTTCAAAATCTGGTTCTGTCCGAACCTGTTAAATAAAATAGGATTTTGGTTTGGTTCAACACTCAAAACTGGTTCGATTAAATTCACTTAGTCACCCCGGTCCGACCCTACCCGACTAAGTCGAACCGATTAAGAAAACCCGGATTGGTTTAATCCGCCCCGGTTTTGCAAATTGGACCGGCCCATTAAACCCATAGGGTTTGGCCGAAATGTTTCTTGTGGGCTAAGCAGGGTTTTAAAATCCACTAAATACTTAACTTAGCTAATAAGAAATATTAATTATGTAAAATAATTTCCAATATTGCATATATATATATATATATTTATATATATATATATATATATAAAATTTCGGCTATATCTATATATATATATTTATTGCCAAGATTCTATCTATAAGATATAAATCAATCAACAATATATATAAATTTCGGCCAATATACATATATATATTTATTTATTGTCAATATCTTTAATAGGGAAATAAATATACTGAAAATATATTTTCTCAATATTTTAGGTAACTAAATCTATCAATAATATATTTATCCCTATAATTTAGCTAGATATATTGATAGTTATATATATTTCTATATATTGTGTGAATCTATCTATATATTTCCAATTATAGATATATTTTTACCTTTAATAAAAATTAAAATATGCTAAACATTATTTTAGGTATATTTCGGTTGAAACATGTGTAACTTGGAGCCTAAGAAATTAAAATATTTACCTTCTAATTTTCCTATGGTTCGGCCGAAACATGTAATTGGAAACAAGTGGTCAAATTTCAAGATCAAATTTTACTAAGATCTACAATCCAATGTTTGATTTTGATAAAAGTTACGTTTTTCTTGAAGATCATTAACATAAAATTTTACTAAGAACATGATGAAAATTTCGGCACCAATAATTATAAAAATCGGAAATTTAAATTTTCACTAGTTAAAATTTCGGCCATCATGCTAAAATCAAGAACATCAATTTATCAAAATCATGAAGTCCTAACACATGCTCTGATACAACTGTTGGCTTACGGGGCTAAATACTATGGAAACTTAAATACGGTACATGCTAGTAATCACAATTACGCAGCGAAAGATGTGCACATACCTTAATCGCTTTCTGTAGTCCCAAGATCTTGCTGAGGGAGTTCTCGATCCACCGGACGGAACCCGTAGAGGTTCTTGTTAAGGAATCCCTACGTGGTATTGTCTCCATAGCAAAGCCTCTGATCGATTCTTGGCAGGGACAGATCTTCGGAGTGTTTGCTCAAAGCAAATTGGCAGAAACGATTTGCTTTAGAGAGGAGGGGTTTTCTCTTAAATTAGCATAATTAAGGAATTATCAAATACCCTATTAAAACTCCTAACACTCACTATTTATAGGAGGAACAAAGTGGACAAAAGTCCACTTTGCCCACTCACTAGTTTCGGCCGTCCCAGTGTATAAGGGAGGCCCTATTTTGGGCCTCTCATGTCAATTGGGATTTGGTTCTAGCCCAATTTCCCTAATGTGAAATTTACCCAATTGTCTCAGGTAACATATACATATTAATGGGCTTCAATTTACGGCGCACAATCACCATATGCTAACACCTCCCACTCGCCGGAATGGGAGGGTTCCTGTTAATGTACTGTTGTCCAAATCGCATCAACATTTCATTCATCCGATCTTGCCCATGCTTCCGAATAGTTCATACGAGGTTTTCCGTGCGACCGGCGGATACGACGGGCATCGTGCTACTCATCTGTTAGTTTTGGCATTATAGGATTTTCATCCAACGTTTCAGGAATATGATTTTCAGGTTCGACTTGATTCGCACCTGCATCAACAGTGATATGAGTGGTTGGATTGACTCCTCCCACTGGATTTACTATGAAAATGTCTTCATCTTCATTTGCCATACCGTTCACTTGTGTTGCTTTCTCAAATCTACCACTCGAAGTAAGTTGGACCTGATTGTCATCATCATGCTCTAGTTCAATTAAGACTTCGTTTGCTGATATTTATAAAGCAATGGAAATTCAGCCTCAAGTGACGTAACGTCTCATGTTCGACCACGCCACCAGACTTCGAGCTATTACAAACATGTATGCTCTAGAGATAATTTTCAGTACTCTTATCGGTACAATGTTTGCTTTTGCTACCATAATGTCACATTTTGGTAAGATCCATCTCATTACTATTTTGTAGCTCTCATGGTGTTGTGTCAACCGATTTTATGGGAACAAAGTTCTATATGAGTGGAAGTCAACATCATTTCATCCTTTAAGGAGATCGGAAGTCGAGTTAAACACACCATGTTTCAAACTATGCTTTAGGAGTGCACGAGCATTGATAATGCTTGCGCCGATCTTATCGTTAGAGGCGTATAGTGGGAGTCGTCATCTGACCGACGTTCCTTTTCATTGCATACTAATTTTCAAAGATTTTGTCTACCTTTGAATTGTGCTTTCGGTTTTCACCTTGTGCAATGTTTGATTTCGTACGAGATCGTGGTAGCTCTAAATTATACTTCGATTTGCGAGAAACCAATGAGTAAACCCCAGAATAGGTCTTAAATGAAAATGAAAATTTATAACAAGCATTAAATCAAGAATAAACTTTATATTGAATTTTTACTTCTAATCGATGTGTTCCATATGTCGAGGAACATTGCCTTTGCGCGCGCAAATCACCAGCTTTTACCCGTGGTGATATCGTTTCGTTTCCAAAAATTAATTTAATCGGTTTTGAACATGTTCATCACAAAATTTTGAATATTTCAAGGAATACTAAAAAATAAGGAATAATTCAAATCGATCGCACTCATATTAGCAATGTATAGAATAGTAACTTATAAGATCAAGCGGCTCGAGGTGAATAATAAGAATGATCGATACTCAATTCAAGCATTCTTATATGCCCAAAATAAAAGGTTCCCGCTATCCGTGAGGAAACCCAAATCCAAGCGTATTCATAACTCAAAGGAAACTTTAAAAAGTTCTAGCAATAAATGATGGTTTCTATATCCAATCCTTATTTATTCTTGGGCATTCACTCCATGTCTGCGCTCCTTCCTCTTCTCAGTTCAGTAATTAAAAAAATAGGAAATTGAATTACTCTCGAGAACGTAGGAATTTGTTGAGAATCTATGATTTTCATCATTAATTCTTGGAACGTACCTTTGGAGGGTTAGTACAAGCAGCAGCTAGGTGGCTTTTCACGCCGCATCTAAAAGACGTTCGAGATTCCTCTCTACGTGTGCGCTTTCTCCGCCTGTTCTTACCACCAACTTGCTTAGGTTTGAAATTTCTTTGCATGTTTGGACCAGGCGACTTGTTAGCCTTCTTTTGAAGATCTTTACCTTTTCTCTTGCTCTTACGCTTTTGTACCCTGGGGAGGACGATGCAACATGCATCTCAGCTCTAGACTTTTCAGCCTTGATTCGATCCTCTTCAAGCTCGAGACGAGCTCGTACCTTCTCGAGGGTATCGAGATACGTTGCATGGGTAAGGTGCATTTTCATGTTGTTCCAAGAGTCTGGTAAAGAGCGGATGACGCATTGGACTTTATGTTCCTCAGAGAGGGTCTCCCCTGCTTCCTCGAGTTCATCAAGCATATTGGAAACTTGTCTTGCATGCTCCTGCATCGTATACTTAGGATTCATTTTATATAAGTCTAAAGTGATGTTTAACGATCGCTTATGGGATATGGTGTAAACACCAAACCCTGCTTTAAGACCGTCCCACAAGTATTTAGCAGACTCAAGGTGATCAAACTCATAGAGAATGTCATCCTCCATCATCGACATCAAGGCGGAACGAATTTCCAGGTCCTTAGCACTCCATTTGTCATGGAATACCTTTTCGTCATTTGTGAGGTGTCCCTCTGGCCTAATCTTCTTTGTAGTCAAATGGTCGAAACTTTTCAATTCAGTCATTACCATATTTGCTCGCTTATTCTAGATCTTATAATTCTTACCATTCAGTATCACCCCTCTTGTTTAATTGGGAGATGACATTTCTAATAACAGCCATTGAAAATAACACATAAATAATCATGCTTAATCAGGGAGACAATAACATTTTGGAAAACACATTGCGTACATCACATACCTATGAGATAAAACACGACAAATAATGATTCCTCAGACATCTAACCTAACCGACAGCCAGTAAACGGAGGGAATGGGGGTCGTGAAAGAGTTTAAATTACCGTCGTCTTTTCTTTAATAGATCAGTATTTTAAAATGGTTTTAATCACTTTTACCGAAATGGGAGGTCTTAAAGCACCCGATCTTGGCTTTCCCAATGCCCATTTGAAAAAAAAATCGAGGATTTCAAGTTTGCACGTACTATTCAACTACACAAGTAAAACTTCATTCGCAAGTCACATCCATAAAAAAAAAAACCACTCATCATGAATACGCGCCATGCGTATAATGTTCCGAGGAACTCATGCCTGTGTCACGGGCTTGGAGAAAGAATATCGTTTCCTCCTTACTCGTGCGGCCTTAGGTTGCCCTAAGTTCAGCCTTTCCCTCAACTTACGCGGAAATATGAAGAACACTCAAATATATGAAGATTTACTCTTGTATTCTATTGACATTTAATTGAGTTGATGAATTAAAAATAAGAGGAGAAGGCCTATATATACAAGTAAGGATAGCCCTCTAAGGAAATTATACAATTAAGGAGAAAGCTAATATGGTAAGTGACATCTTCTCATCTATCCCCTAATACAACGAATGTAGAAAAATACATTGAACCGGGATAGTTAGAAGCTACTCCCTCCTTTACCGCCATATATGTCAGGATCCCTTCCATATGGAGCTGATTCTTAGGTGTATGCTCCAGGTCCATGACATTCTCCCCCACCCAATTCCGACGACGTCCTCGTCGTGTCCTCGGCATAGAACTTGTCGATCAGCTCTTGGAATTTCCACAAGTCCTTCGCGAACTCCCAGCTTGCCATGCTAACAGCTTGTCCTTTCCATTTGAACTAGTACTCTTGCCTCGGTTCCTTGTTTCTTTCCTCGAAGATGCGTTCATCAATGATGGACTCCACTGACTGCTGCTCCACTCGAGTAATGGACGCCAATTCCGCCCTTCGACTCAACGCATCTGCTACGAAGTTCGTCTTCCCGGCTTGTACTCGAGTACGAAGTCGAACTCCGCGAGAAATTATTGCCATCGAGCCTGCTTCTGGGAGAGCTTCTTCTGTATTTGGAAGTAGCTCGTGGCAATATTGTCCGTCTTCACAACGAACCGCGCTCCGAGTAGGTAATGTCTCCATGTACGAAGGCAATGCACCCCCGCGGTCATCTCCTTCTCGTGGACGCTATACCTCCGCTCGGTGTCGTTTAGCTTCCGGATTTCAAACGCCACTGGGTGTCCATCCTGGATGAGAACTCCACCTATGGCATAGTCCGAGGCATCTGTCTGCACCTCGAATGGTTTGGCAAAATCGAGCAGTGGGAGCACATGCTCTTCTGACATGGCTCGCTTCAACTGCTTGAACGCCTTCTGACACCCCACGGTCCAGTCCCAAGTTTCGTTCTTCTTGAGGAGCTCCGTGAGTGGCACCGCAATCTTCGAGTAACCCCTCACGAACTTGCGGTAATAATTCGCGAGGCGCAGGAATGATCTCAACTCCGGCACCCTGGTTGGTGGCTCCCGAAGGTCAATGCACCGCACTTTTCCTGGATCCATCCGCACTCGTCCTTCTCCTACGATGTGGCCAAGGAATGTAACCTCTTTTTGGGCGATTGAGCACTTCTCCTTCTTCACGTAGAGTTTGTTATCCCGAAGGACTCCGAAAACCTGTCTCAAGTGATCTACGTCCTCGGCCAACGACAGACTATATATAACAATGTCATCAAGGTATACAACCACAAATCGATCAATAAATGGCTGCAATACCTTTTGCATCAAGGTACATAACGTCGCTGGCGCATCCGAACGGCATCACCAAGAACTCGTAACTCCAATAACGCGTCACAAAAGCTGTCTTTGGTACATCCTCCTCGGCGATCCGAACTTGATAATAGCCCGAATGTAGATCCAACTTTGTGAACCATCGCGCCACGCCCAGCTGATCAAACAAGTCTGCAATGAGTGGGATGGGGTACTTGTTCTTCACCGTTAGCTTGTTTAAGGCTCGATAATTGATGCACATCCAGAGACAACCATCTTGCTTCTTTTGGAACAAGATGGGCGCACCATACGAGGACTTCGATGGCTGAATGTGTCCCGCATCAAGCAGATCCTTGAGCTGCATCCTCAATTCCTCCAACTCTAGAGACGTCACGCGATAGGGCGCCATTGCAGAGGGTCGAGCGTTTGGGACTAGCTCGATCCGATGGTCCACCTCTCTCTTCAGTGGCAGCTTCTGGGGAAGCTTATTGGGCATGGTATCGGAAAAGAGTTGTTTTTCTAAGTAGGCATATTTTTAATTGTAATTACGAAAATAAGCATGTAAAGTTGGAATTTCCAACTTTAAGCAAATCCTCGTATGGGAGTCGAGGATTTGACCAAAAGCTTTGGTCAAATCCTCGGATGGGAGTCGAGGATTTGACCAAACGCTTTGGTCAAATCCTCGACTCCCATCCGAGGATTTGACCAAAGCTTTTGGTCAAATCCTCGACTCCCATCCGAGGATTTGACCGTAGCTTTGGTCAAATCCTCAATTTTTTAATAAAATAACTGAAATTAAAAAAAAGTTCCAATATTTTCAACATTAAAAAGAAATCATTGAGATGAAATGCATATTATTTAGTGTTAACTTGATGATTGGTTTGCTTAATTGCTATGAAATGCATATTATTTAGATAATTATAATTATTAGTTGATAGATTGAGATGAATGTAGATAATGTAGTGATTAATTATGATTAATTGTTGATCAATTTGCATAATTGCGATGAAATGCACATTATTTAGATAATTATTAGTTGATAGATTGAGATAAATGTAGATCGATTTGCATAATTATTAGTTGATATTTAAATGTTGGAATGATTTCTTTTTAATGTTGAAAATATTGAACTTTTTTTTTTTTAATTTAAGTTATTTTATTTAAAAAAATTGAGGATTTGACCAAAGCTACGGTCAAATCCTCGGATGGGAGTCGAGGATTTGACCAAAAGCTCTGGTCAAATCCTCGGATGGGAGTCGAGGATTTGACCAAAGCGTTTGGTCAAATCCTCGACTCCCATCCGAGGATTTGACCAGAACTTTTGGTCAAATCCTCGACTCCCATCCGAGGATTTGCTTAAAGTTGGAATTTTCAACTTTACATGTTTATTTTCGTAATTACAATTAAAAATATGCCTACTTAACAAAATAACTCATCGGAAAATGTGTCAAGGACTTCTTGAACCTCCTTCGGTACATCTCCTTCTCCACGTGGTTCCTCCTCCTTCAAGGCAGCAAGGAATGTCATTTCGCCCTTCTTCACTCCCCGATTCAGCTGCATGGCTGAAAGCATCTTCGAGACACGACCTCTCATGCGCTTCACCGGCACCACACATTGGAAATTCAGATCCAATACACATATGACATTTTGGAATGGAACCAATAGTGCATTAATCTGATCAAGGAACTCCATTCCAATAACAAAATCATAGTCATCAAGTGGAATTACTTCAATGTTTTGCTTTCCGGACCAAGGCCCGATATTCATCTCGACATCACTCGCCATGCCACCGGTTGGGATTTCCTTGGAATTCAACGTCTTTAACCAAGTCGGCTGCTTGTCCACTTTAAGTCCCACCTTCTTAGCGGCTTCCATGGAGATAAAGAGATCCGTCGCACTCGTATCCACTAGTGCGTTCATGGGAGTGCCCATGATCTTGGCGTCCACGAACATCAACCCCTTCTTATCGGACTTTTTGATTGATCCCAACAACTTGATTGCCCCATGTCTTGTCTCGTCCTCCTCCGGCTCTTCCTCACGAGCTATGGCGGCGAGATTTTTCTTCTCGGGAGAAAATTTGGCCGTGTGATTATTCCCACCGCACCGGAAGCACTTGAAAATGCGCTTTTCTTGGCCCGAGTTGTCCGTTTGACGGACTTCCCTTTGTCTTGTTGTTGCGGCTTCTTAAGGACGTCTCCCCCACCAGTGGCCTTGTTTGTCATCTTGGTCTCGGTACTGCTTTCCCGCGTATACTTGACCATGGCCTCGCAGACTCATAAGGCTTCCTTCAACTCCCTAATTCCCCGTCGCTGCAACTCCAGTTTGGCCCACGACTTGAGCCCATCCGCAAAGTGGCGGAAACCTTCCTTCACGTCCAGCTTTGGGATAGAAATCCTGATACTTTGGAACTCACGACCGTAGTCCCTCAGGCTGTTCTTCTACGCGAGATGTCGCAACTTGCTCCACGCCTCATCCACGACATACTCGGGGTAGAACGCCTTGCGAAATTCAGCCATGAACTCCTAAAAGGTCGGGATGGATTCTTCTTCTTCATCAAAAGACCTATTCTTCCACAACATCAAGGCATCATCAACAAGGTATGATGCAGCAGTGCTTACCTTAATCTCTTCATCCTTGATTTGCATCAAGCGCAAGTACTGCTCCATCAAGTAGATGAAGTTGTCCACCTTCTTCGCCGAATGTTCGCCCTTGAACTTTGGGGGCTCTACCGCATCCGGGTGGGGAGAGTGCTGCATGTTGATGAGTCCTCTTGCCATCTCCGTGTGGCATTTAGACAGCTCTCCATGCATCTCTTCAAGCTTCTTCCGTAACTCATCGATCTGCCCCTGTAACAAGTTGTCACGAGCACCTACCGCTTCCATCCCTTCCACCCTGGTTTCTTCATTGGACTTGACCAGGAGCTCCACCTGATCCAAGCGGTTGACAGACTTCTCCACTTGCTCTCGATCCTCGTCTAGAGCATCCTTAATCTTCGCCACACGCTTCTCCAATCCAACCACCAGGTCCTTCGAACGGATCTTTGCCTGTTCCTCAGTGACGAACATCAAAAGACTTTTTGGCATTCTTGCTCGTATTGGTCTTGCTACCTCCGGCCATGATCTTCATTGGTTACAAGAAGTTTAACTCTAATACAACTTGTCACGGGCTTGGAGAAAGAATATCGTTTCCTCCTTACTCGTGCGGCCTTAGGTAGCCCTAAGTTCAGCCTTTCCCTCAACTCACGCGGAAATATGAAGAACACTCGAATATATGAAGATTTACTCTTGTATTCTATTGAAATGTAATTGAGTTGATGAATTACAAATGAGAGGAGAGCCCCTATATATACAAGTGAGGATAGCCCTCTAAGGCAACTATACAATTAAGGAGAAAGCTAATATGGTAAGTGGCATCTTCTCAACTATCCCCTAATACAACGAATGTAGACGATTACATTGAACCGGGACAGTTAGAAGCTACTCCCTCCTTTACTGCCATATATGTCAGGATCCCTTCCATATGGAGCTAATTCTTGGGTGTATGCTCCAGGTCCGTGACACTTTCATATATAATTCTTATGTTTAAGTAAATTATCACATGCTAATACATCCTCAACATTCATGCATACACATCATTCGTGATCACACCATAACAAACATGCATATTTGGCGACTGATATTCGGTTTTAAAACATTTGGGCTGACTTGTAATTCATGCTATCAATCAAACATGCGTACTTCTAGACATGAACCCTAGGATTCAAAACCATTACATCATGTCTATCTTAGCGTGCAACTCATTAATTGAAAACCAGGGCTCGGCCCACAATATGCAATATCCAGCTAGCTTGACATAGTTAAGACGACAATTCTAATCATGCAATAACATCAATAGCCCACTAAATGACTCGGTCTCAAAATCATGCATCTACGAGATCCATCCCCATAGTCGAAACTAGGAATCAGGTTTAAATTTATAAGCATTGTGTAGGTAATTTTAGAGTTCGAAAACATTTGGATTTAAAAAATAATAATTTACCATCCTATTTTAATTTGAATTGGTTCGGTCCGATTTTAAAAATTCGGTTCAGTCAATATACCCGTATAGCCGGCCCAGTTCGGTATAGCCGGTCCGGTTTTAAAATAGGAATTCAGTTTGGTTCGTCACTCGAACCGGTTCGGTTCGGCCCATTTTAGTTGCCCCGGTCCGACCCGTCCCAAATGGGTCGGACCGATTGAGAAAACCCGGTTTGGTTGACCCGCACCGGTTTAGGACCCGTGAACCCCACCCGGTTCAGTCCGGTCGGGTTCTCTTGGTCTTATGGGTTCGGTTGGCCCGACCCAAATGTGTGAAATTGGACCGGCCTATTACCCATAGGGTTCGGCCGAAATTGTTTACTTGTGGGCTTAGTAGGGTTTTGAAGTCCACTAAAAACTTAACTTAGCCACCAAGTAACAATTAATTATAAAATAATTTCCAATTTTATGCACATATATATATATAATTCGGCACAAACATATATATATATATATTATTGTCAATATTCAATATTAGGGATATAAAATCTATCAATAATATATTTTATCAGTCTTTTAGGCAACTATATTTATCAATAATATCTACACCCCTAAATTTGTGCTAGATATATTTATAGTTACTATTCACAATTATCTTGTGAACCTAGCCCAAATTTTGGCCTAATCCCTAGGCATGTAAATTTCGGCCGAAACATGTATATAATTTTCTTCAAAATTTTTGGTCACTTTGGGGTTACTTGTGGACTAAGAAATAAAAAATTTCACCTTGAACACCTAAAGGAGGTTCGGCCGAAACACACAAATTAGGGTTTGTGGTCAAATTTCAAGATCAAATCTTGTCATGATCAAGAATCCAATGTTTAATTTTGATAAAAGTCTTATTTTCTTAAAGATCACGAACATCAATTTATATTATGAACATCATGAGAATTTCGGCCATGATGATTGTAAAAATCGAAAATTTTAAAAACTTCCACCTTTTTAAGATTTCGGCCGGACAACTAAGAAAACCAAGAACACCAATTTCATCAATATCATGAACTCCCTAACAGACTCTGATACCACTGTAGGATTATGGGGCTAGATACAACAGAAGATAGTCCACATACCTACTTTGCTTTCCTTGTACCTTGGATTACTTGAGGGGAGTCCTCGATCCGCCGGACGGTTCCCGTAGAGGTTTTTGTTAGAGAAGCCCTACGCGGATTATGCTCCACAACAAAGCTTCAGTCGATTCTTCGCGGGATAGATCTCCGGAGTAATTGCTTGACACAATTTGGCACATCCTAGGTGATGAAGTGGTTCGGCCGAAGTAGAGACTATTTAGGGAGGAGAGATATATTTTAATCTCACCACAAAGGAGGAGAGCATTAGCTTATTATGAATCCCTAACACCTCTCTATTTACAAGAGGGGCAAATTGGACAAAATTTCACTTTGCCCTCACATGTAATTCGACCGGCCATGTCCTAGGGGAGGCCCAATTTTGGGCCTCTCATGTCCATTGAGATTTTAGGCCTAACCTAAATCTATAATGTGACATTACCTAATTAATTAGGTAAATAGATTATATTAATGGACTCCCAATTACGACGGCCCATTGTCCAAATGCTAACAATTATTGCCAACTTTCAAATCATCCCTGATTTCTTGCGTGAGCTTTAACCAAAGAAAATTTCATTAACTCCAATTACTCCTTCAAATTATGATTTAAATCTGTCTTGGTCCTAAAATTTTTAGTGATGTTACATCGGCAACAACCGCTTTTGTGGTTGTTTCTCCCGTTCGGAAGCCACGCCACGCCACGCCACGACCACGACCACCTCTGCTACTCTGTTTGCATTTGGAGATTGAGCCGCCGTAATTGGGAGCCCGTTAAATAAGAGTGTACCTACAATTGGGTAATGTCACATTAGGGATTTTGGGCTAGGCCTTAAATCCCAATTGACATGAGAGGCCCAAAATTGGGCCTCCCACACTCTTAGGCCGGCCGAAATGTATAGAGGTCATAGTGGACTTTTGTCCACTTTGCTCCTCTTATAAATAATGAGGGTTAGGGATTTATTATAAGCTAATCTCTTATTCTTTTTTGGTGAGATAAAAATAAATCCCTCCTCCCTAAATCTATATAGTTAGGCCGAACCACTTGTGTGCTAGGAGGTGCCAAATTGTGTTAAGCAATTTACTCTGGTGATCCATCCCCGCTAAAGAATCGACAGAGGCTTTGCTATGGAGACCAATCCGCGTAGGGCTTTGTTAACCAGAACCTCTACGGGAACCGGCCGGCGGATCGAGACCTCCCCTTAGTGATCCTAGGACTACTGAAAAGTTGTAGGTATGTGCACCATATTCCGCTGCGTAATTAGTTACCTTGCACGTATCTTGTTTTGTTTCCGTAGTATTTATCCCCTATAATCCTACAGTGGTATCAAAGCCTGTGTTAGGAGTTCATGAATTTGATAAAATTTGTGTTTTTTATTTTACAAGATGCGGCCGAAATTTTAAATTTTGAAGTTTTAAAATTTCTGATTTTTCAAATCATGGTGGCCGAAAATTTCATGATGTTCATTATAAAATTTGATGTTCATGATCTTCAAGAAAAACGTGATTTTTATCAAAATTAAACTTTGGATTGTTGATCTTAGTAAGTTTTGATCTTGAAATTTGACCACTAGCCCTAATTTTGGTGTTTTCGGCCGAACCCTTTAGGTGAGCAAGATGAAATTTTTTATTTCTTAGTCTCCAAGAAAACCATAAAGTGACCGAAATTTTTCAAGATTTTTTTTTAATAATATTCGGAAGAAAAGTGTACTTTACCCCTCACTAATATTTGGCCGGCCTATGTATAAGGGAGTCCCAATTTGGGGCCTCCCATGTCAATTGGGATTAAGGTCTGGCCCAATGTCCTAATGTGACATGTACCCAATTAACTTAGGTAATATATACATATAATGGGCTTCCATTTACGGCGCCCATCACCATATGCTTACAGCTCCCACTCGCGGAATGGGAGGGTGCCTGTTAATGTATTGTCGTCCATATCTGCATCAACATTTCACTCATTTGATCTCTCACTTGCTTCCGAATAGTTCATACGAGGTTTTCCGTACGACCGGCGGACACGACGGGCATCGTGCTACTCATCTGTTAGGAGTGCTGTAGCCCGCGCGGAACGTTGATTCCATTTTCTCCAATCAAACTTTTATAAACAACATTTATAATAAGTGTCGCGTTGTATCCTAGGTCAACTGATAATTCTTCTTTTGCCTAGTTTCCTCATAGGAACACTTTTCCAAGGCATTCGTACAAGTATTCACAACCTTCAACTAATATTCGGTTGGTGGCCACCTAGTGAATACAAGATTCAGTGAATTACAGGTGAACTTGACCATCCCCATCGCTCATATCCTTAGTCAAACCCAACCGGTTTCCAAAAACGTGGTCACTGGGCCTTTTTTTTAGCACTACGCTCGTACGCCGGGAAGCGAACATTGAGCATGGCCTTAGATATGAGTTCCAAGTCCGTGAGGATACTTTGGGTGCCTCTTCATAAGGCTCTCGGGATCACACTCGAGGTGAAGAAGTTTGTGCCCGCTAGAATCACGATGATTCTTATCCAGCAGAACCGAGTTGTGACCCCATGGTCGAACATGGCACGCGCAGTATGAAACACGCGTCGATAGCATACCTGAACATTTAAGCTGACAGGAATGGGATATGTCAATCATGTTATCGCAGATTCTCATCTGGCCCAAAATGTGGATTAATGACGAACGAAGTTCATAACGGCGGTGTGAAAAACGAAGATCATGTCGAGTTACTTTGAGACTAGATAATCGTCCTGCATAATCAGGTTTATCCATCTGATTCTTAGCTAGTCTTGCTTGGTAGAGGCCTCCCTCCACCGCAAGACGATCGTACCTGTGTGACTAGGTAAGTCCCACATTCGACATAGTTTTGGCAGAGGATTGCGTCCTCCTACGACTTAGTTTATAGACCGTAAATCTGATGTATTCAAACATTATGACGTCGATTGATCATAAAATCAATTGCAATTCTTTGGTTTATCAAAAATTTAACTTTCAATTATCAAAATGTTATCACACATACATGCCACTTTTAAACCCTACGCAATCTAAGCAGTTTTACATGCTTTTCGAATATCTTTATGCGTAGTGGTTTAGTTAATGGGTCCACAACCATGTTATTAGTGGACAAGTATTCCAAAGTGATTGTATTGTCTTCTACCATAGATTTAGCATAAAAATATTCACATCAATGTGTTTGGTCCTATTATGGTACTTCAGATTCTTTACTGCCGCAATGGCTACCTGACTGTCAAAGAACACCTTCATAGGTTTACTCTCGTCATCGCCATCAAGCAGCGCAGTAAGAAGCCTTTTCAGCCAGACCGCTTCATGTGCGTTCTTGGAGAGGGCTACGAATTTTGATTCCATCGTGGACAGTGCGACACAGGTTTGCTTCTTGCTCGTTCATGAAATGACGGCTTTAGCAAGGAGGAACACTCCTCCTGTGGTGGACTTACGATCATCCGGATTGCCACCATGGTCGGCATCACTGTAACCGGTCAATTCTAACTTCCCGCACTCATAGCACAGTGCGTAGTCGGCAGTACCTTTCAGATAACGAATAATTAATTTTACAGCCTTAATATGTTGATAGTCAGGATCTAACTAGAAACGTGCTGCTAGGCCCACGACGTAACAGATAACCGGATGCGTTGCATGACGTACATTAAACTACCGATCATGCTTAAATAATCTGAACTCTTCAACTGTTCTCGCTTTGCCAGGTTCTTGGGGCCGTCACGTTTTAACAGTGCGCACCCAAACACCACCGGCGTATCCACGGGTTTGGCATCCTGTAACCTGAACTTTTTTAACAGTTTGTTGATATAGGCTTCTTGAGATAGACATAATTTCCGGGTATCCCGATCTCTAGCAATTTTAATGCCTAAGATAAACGTGTCTTCTCCCATGTCTTTCATCTTAAATACAGATGCCAACCATGACTTGTTCATAAAACTCACATCGTTTGCGGCAATGAGTATGTCGTCCACGTATAAGGTTAAAATGACATCCTTAGACCCGGAGGTCTTATAATAAACGCACGTATCCTCGTGAAGATTCACGAATCCGTTTCCTACGATTTCTTCGTGAAATCTGCGGTACCATTGGTGAGACGACTGTTTAACACAGTAGATGGACCTTTGGAGTTTAAAAACTTTATGTTCGTTACCAGGAGTAATGAAACCCTCCGGTTGCTCCATGTAGATCTCTTCTTCCAGGTTTCCATGGAGAAATGCGGTCCTAGCATCCATTTGGTGCTGCTCGAAATCGAGACATGCAACCAGGACCATTACTGGCCCTTAATCGTGGATTTATGCACAGTCGGTGAGTTTGTTGGGTCAAAGTCAACTTTGTGAAATTGGGTATGTCCTTACGCACCTTCAAACCTTTTCCATCAGTGGGATCCTTCTTTCAGGACTCACCTTATCCTTGTGCCCCTGAGGTTAATAGGTAAATCAACTATAGACTATTATGGCTCATTTAGGCGATCTTTATCTTTTATTGTTTTCCTCCATTTCTCCACTTGAGGTCTTTCCAATGCTCACTAACAGTCGTTAAAGTGAGGTTATCACCCTACTCGATGGGTTCGATGCCTTTGACTTTCGTCTAGGTTTGTTAATCCCATCTTGAGTCTGAACGTTTCTCCCACTAGGAATAATGCCTCTTATCGTAGCATCACTTCCATTGGGAACAAGAGCAGTGCTTAAACCTTGACCTACAACTTTCCTTGGATGACCTCTTGGTCTCAGGGTTTTATTTCCGAGATGAATTCCTTGATCACTAGGACCTGGAACCAAGTTTTGTCGAATCACTCCCACTGGAAACAATGGGTAGTCTAGGCAGTTGTGGCATTCCTGATTCAAAAATATGACTATAAGGTTCTACTTGATTCGTCTCTGCGGCAACAGTGATCTCATGTGGTAAGGTTTATTCCTCCCACTGGATTTACTATGAAGATGTTTCCATTATCATTTACCATGTCATTCACTTGAGTTGTTGCCGGTTCAAATCTCTCTCCCAATCGATTTAAGTGGGACCTGATTGTCAGTGCTATCCTACTCTAGTTTGATCAAGACTACATTAGTTTGAAACTTACCATTCATTGGAAATTCGTCCTCAAGTGATGTAGTGCCTCATGTTCGACCACGGCACTATTTTCAAAAGCCTTAAACATGTATCTTCTAAGAGTAGGTAACGTACTCTTGTCCTAAATACGTGTTTAGTGCGCAATTTAATGTCGCATGATGATATGAATTCAACTCATTATCATTGTTTAGCTTTTATGGCGTCGTGTTCTACCGATTTCATTGGAACGCAGTTTACATATATGTGAGTCATCTTCTTCATCCGTCGGGAATGTCTGATAGATTGACTCTTGAACCGTATTTCTTGAAGTGTGCATCACTTGTGTTGGATCACGGGCGAAGCTCCGTTACGTCCTTGACGGAAAGCTTGGACTCCTGGGCTCTGTGTAATCCTGCAAAAGGGGATGACCTGGGTGGTGACCCAGAATCCCTCTCCGATGCTTAAATGAGTATGGTGATCAATGGGTGGTAAGCAAAAGAGTCTAAGTTCGTCTTAGAGAATATGCGTTTTCTGGGGTAACTTCCTCCCTTATATAGGAGGAGGAGTTGCCCAGTTACCTATGACCATGCTTGGCCGTTGTGCCCATGATTCCGTGTATCTCGCCACGATTCCGTATATCTCGATTGGGATTCCATATATCTCGCCCCACGCTCTGCGTATCTTACCCGTACTCCGCGTATCTCGGGCACGCCCTGCGTATCTCGGGGAGTTTATCTCTATCTCTAACCGCCTCCTACTAATCTATCTAGTAGGAGGGTTCCTCGGTTTTTATCCTCTGATCACAAGTCTCGACTCCTGTCGGGGACTCCAGAGTTGTCTCATTCTAGATCACCACCCAGGACCTTCAGTCTCTACGGGACAGGTCCAGCCTCTGCGGGGCTTTATTATCGGGGCCTTTACTAAGGCATATCGGGGCCTGCTCAGAGGCTTCTCATCGGGAGCATTCAGCTCATACATCGGGACCGCTAAAGTCGGGACCCTTCGTGCTGGGCCTTCAAGGCTTTCCTCGAGGCCCACTGGACCTACTCGCCGTCCATTGGCTGTTAATGGGGCTAACGATTACATCGGAACCCATCATTTGCCCCCAAGACATGGGGGACTTTTAGTTCGTCATGCCTTTCAGTCCAGATCTTTTGACCTCTTTGTCGAAGGTTTTCGCTTTCATGCCTTCCGATACCACCGTCGGAGGCCTTTGTCTTCGCACCTCCCGATACCACCGTCGGGGACTTTTACCTTCACATTTCTTGATGCCTCTTTGTCGAAGGCTTTTATTTCCACACCCTCTGATACCACTGTCGGAGGTTTTTGCCTTGCGTGTGATCGTTACATAACAGAGTCTCTTACTTATGATTGCCTTGGGCCCACCAGGCCCCATGGGTAGTTGCCAAATCCAAGGAGGCTTCTCGGTTACTGTAGCATTAAATTCCTAGGGATAAGGAAACGACGCTCACATCAGCGTGACTGTTGCTTTCTGAAAAAGATACTCATTACGTCACCATCGTCTTTTCTGTACTGTCCCTCAGTCTTCGACGGTAGAGATTGAATTGTTTCGTCTTCAACGGTCCAGATTAAGTCCGTCCAGTCTGTCATTTTGCTTATAAAAGCTAAGACCTGGGCAATATTCTTCTTCACCGTCTCCATTTTCGGAAGTGCCTCCGTTTTTGGACCTGAAGTTTTCTTCTCCCCATGTCTTTTGCTCCTCAAGTGATTCAAGACTTTACCATGTCTGGTAAGGTTTCCTTCTCCATCGTTTGCTTGCCTCTTTACTTAGCTTAATTGTATTTTTCCGAATGAGCTTAACATTCCTTTCAACGGCTAATTTCAGATGGTGGATCTGGTTTCGAGGGAAGGAAGCCTTTCAACTTCGACTATGTTCTGAACGAGATTTTCAGCACTGCTTATGATGCAGCTCTCCGGGAAGGATGTATCATTTCCACCAAAGAGGCCGATGCTCAAGGCCGGAAATGCATACCACAAGTTCAGAGTGAAGAGGAGCTACTTCTTCATCGGAAACTCCTCGATCCCATGATTCTAACAGCCATTCCTCCAACGGCTGACCCTGTGGAGCCTTTTGCCACCAACTCCGTGGATCCAACTCCTGCTGACACCGCCAATAAGGACCAAGCTTAATACCTACATCTTTTAGTCCTTGTTGCTTTTCTCCTTTGTTTCTTGTTTATCCTTTGTATCGGACCCCTTTTTGGCCTTCGAGCCTTTATCTAAGGAATCTCTTTCCATTTGTTTTGGTTTCGATGATCATTTGCACTTTATCTAAAGCGACTTACAATTCGTTACTCAGAACGTTCCAATGCGCCATTAAAATGACTTCATACGTCCTTCCGACGTTTTACTCGTGACTTTACCATTTAAGGTTTCTTATCAAATCGGGACTTTACCACTTAAGGTTTCTCGTCCAAAATCGGGACTTCACCACTTAAGGTTTCTCGTCCAAAATCGGGACTTCACCACTTAAGGTTTCTCGTCCATGCCTTTTAAGGCCATTTTCATACCCCTTAGGGCTTTCATTGCGTCTCTACCGGACGACTTAATCGTACCCTTTAAGGCTTTTTGCCGCATCATATAGACGACTTACGCGGACCTGTTAAGGCTTTTTCATACCCGTTAAGGCTTTTGGCCGCATCATATAGACGACTTACGCGGACCCATCAGGGCCTTTTCATACCTAGGCTTTTGGTTGCATCATATAGACGACTTACGTGTACCCCGTAGGGCTTTTGTCCGTACCTGTTAAGGCTTTTGGCCGCGTCATATAGACGACTTACGCATCCCCTGCGGGGCTTTCATCGTACCTCGGAAGGCTTTTGTCGCGTCACTCAAGACGTCTTACTAACAGTTAGAATAAATTTGAAAGCAATTTGATCGGAAGGCAATTTCTTTTATTCATAAATAACTCAAAATAGGCTTACATCGGATCTTATTGATAGACAATTTGCGCCCTTCACGGCGGCTTAATATCAAACATGATACTTCTTCAAGTGTTCGCCACTGATGGAATGCTTCAACGTCTTGCCTTCAAGATCCTCTAACTTGTATGCATTGGGCACTGGCATCCCTACGATCTTGTAAGGTCCTTCCCATTTTGGTGACAGCTTGTTGATCCGATCTTGATGAACAAACTCATTCCTCCGCCAGACAAGTTCTCCCACGAAGAATTGTCGGGACCTGACACGCCGATTATAATATCGGGCTGTTGCCAGACGCATTCGGGCCTGGACTTCATCAGCCTTCCACCTCTTCTCCTCAAGTAGGTCTAAGTCCAGACGTCTCATTTCCTCGTTTGTCAGAGGTTCGTAATATTTCGCGCGGTGGGACGCCACCGCTATCTCCACGGGAGCGACTGCCTCCGTGCCATAAACCAGGCCAAACAGAGTTTCTCCTGTTGACTGCTTGGGTGTTGTTCTCACAGCCCATAGCACATTCTCGAGCTCATCCAGCCAATGGCCCTGCAAGGCATAGACTCTCTTCTTCAAGCCATCCATCACGATCTTGTTGGCTGACTCTACCTGGCCATTGGTCTGAGCGTGGCGGACTGAAGCGGTCTGATGCTCAATGTTTAGTTCTTCCAGGTACTCCTTCAACTGAGCCCCATTGAACGGAGGGCCGTTATCGCTGATCAACACTCGCGGGACCCCGTACCGGGATATGATCTGAGTCTGAAGGAACTTGAGGATCTACTGCCCCGTCGTTCTATCCAATGCTTTGGCCTCTATCCACTTTGAGAAGTAGTCGATAGCCACGAGCAGATACTTGCACTGACCTTTCGCTTGGGGAAGTGGTCCCACCAAGTCAATTCCCCATTGTGCGAAGGGCCATGCACTCCTGATGGGCATTAGGTCCGCGGCAGGAGCCACGATATTTGGGGCGTACCTCTGGCATGCATCACAGGATCGGACCATCGCGGTCGCTTCTTTGTTCATCGAGGGCCAATAGTAACCTAAGTTCAATGCCTTCCTCACTAGAGATCGGGCCCCTTCGTGGCAGGCCGCGACTCCTTCGTGTAGCTCCCTCAGTATCCGATTTGTGTCAGGCTCTGCTACGCATTTTAGAAAAGGCTTTACGTACCCTTTTTTGTACAACTGGTTGTCCACCATTGCATAGTTGTCTGCAATCCGCCGCAACCTGACAGCTGCCACTTTGTCATCGGGGAGTACCCCCGTAGTCAGGTACGTGACCATCGGGGTCATCCAAGTGGACTTCTCCTCTTCCTCCGATCCTGTCTCAATAGCACAGATCTCCGCCGGATCAATGTTTGAGATAATCACCTTCTCTAGGAAATGCACCTTCCGATTCTCCTCGGGGGCCACTCCCAGGGAAAACTTACTCAAGGCATCTTCTTCCACGTTCTCTTCCCTCGGGATTGCCTCGATATCAAAGCTTTTGAAGCTTCCCTTCAAAGTCTGCACCTCATGTAAATATTTCTTCATTGTCGGGTTCTTAGCTTCATAGTTCCCCTGGACTTGATTTACAACCAAGCTAGCATCGCATTTCACCTTTAAATGGTCGACCCCCGTACCCTTGGCAATTTTAAGGCCTGTGATGAGAGCCTCATACTCCGCTTCGTTGTTGGTGGCTTTGAATGTCAACGCCAAGGCATATCGTAGGGGCTCGCCTCCGCCGGGCGGTATCAATATGAATCCTGCCCCCGAGCCTTCTACACTCGATGAACCATCAGTGTATATCTCCCAAGTATTCTCCTCATTTGGCTGTTCTGACTGCTGTTCTGTTGTCGGGACTTCCTCCATGGTTGCCCCCTCTGCGGGACCCGTTACTTCCAGATCGGGTGCCGTAGACTCAGCAATAAAATCTGCCAATGCCTGGCCCTTAATAGCGGTTCTCGGAGCAAAATGAATGCGGAATTCCGTCAGCTCGATGGCCCGTTTTACCAATCTCCCCGACGCCTCCGGTCGGTTCAAAAAGTGTTTCAGGGGCTGATTAGTCAGTACCGTGACTTCATGGGCATGGAAGTAAGGTCGCAGCTTTCGAGCGGCAATAATCAACGCGAAGAGATACTTCTCAATAGCGGGATAGTTTATTTCAGACTTGGCAAACGCCTTGCTTACATAATAGATAGGCACTTGGTTGCCCTTGACAACTTTAATCAAAACAGAACTAACAGCCACATCAGAAACAGCCAAATAGAGATAGAGCGGCTCGCCTAGAACTGGTTTCGCCAACGGCGGAAGGGTACGGAGGTGCTGCTTGAGTGCCTGGAACGCCTCCTCGCACTTGTCGGTCCATTCGAACTTTTTGTTGGCCCTCAATACGTCGAAAAATGGCATAGCTCGATCACTCGCCTTGGATAGGAAGCGATTCATCGCGGCCAACCGGCCGTTCAGCACCTGGACCTCCCGATGAGTCCTCGGGGACTGCATCTCCTCGATTGCTCGCAGCTTCTCAGGGTTCACCTCGATTCCTCTCTGGCTCACCATGAACCCTAGGAATTTCCCCGAGTTCACCCTGAAAGCACATTTGTCGGGGTTCAGCCGAACCTGATGGAACTTCATCCGCTCAAATGCCACCGCCAAATTCTGGACATGGTCTCCTGCCTGTCGGGACTTCACCAGCATGTCGTCCACATATGCCTCCATGGTTTTCCCCAGCATGTCCCCGAACAACTTGTTCACCATCCGCTGGTAAGTTGCTCCGGCATTGATCAATCCGATGGGCATCACGTCGTAGTGGTAGACGTCGTTGTCGGCGTAAAAAGCTGTGTGGGGGGCATCCTCCTTCGCCATCTTGATCTGGTTGTACCCGGAATAGGCATCCATGAAGCTCAACAGCTCATGTCCCGATGTGGCATCCACCAGCTGGTCAATTCTCGGAAGCGGGTAGCAGTCCTTCGGGCAAGCTTTGTTCAAGTCGCGGAAGTCGACACACATCCGCCACTTTCCGTTACTCTTTCGCACCAGCACTGGGTTAGCCACCCAAGTTTGGAATCGGAGCTCCTTGATGAATCCAGCGTCAAGCAGTCTGCCCACCTCCTGCTGGATCGCGATCCTCTTGTCCGCGCCCATCGGACGCCTTCTCTGTGCGATAGGCTTGATTGCGGGGTCTATCTTCAGCTCGTGCACTATCACGTCGGGGCTGATTCCTGGCATATCACTCGGGGACCAGGCAAACAACTCCTTAAACTCCTTCAAGAGCTCGATCAACTCTCGGACTCTTTCCTCCGACAAAGCAGAGCCGATCTTCACCTTCCTCTGAGGCCCATCGATCTCCACTTCCTTCAAATCCTCCATGGGGGCGGGACGCCCATACTCCTCTCGAGGATCAGCATCAGTTTGAAGGACAGTCATGGCCTCCCTTCTTCTCCGTCGGGTGGCATTAACGTAGCATTTTCGCGATGCCACCTGGTCGCCCTTGACCTCTCCGACCCCGTTATCAGTCGGGAACTTCATCTTCTGGTGGACCGTCGAGGCGACGGCCATAAGAGGGTTGATGGTGGTCCTCCCGATGATCGCGTTATATGCCCCCGCGGACTCCACGACGACGAAATCCACGTTTCGTCTCTCCATTTTCCAGCCACTACCAAACTCTACTGGTAAGGTAATCATTCCCAACGGGTAGGAAGTGGAGCCAGAGAATCCCACCATCGGGAAGTCCACCTGCGTCAGGTCCTTCTTCGTCTTTCCCATGGCTTCCAGAGCGTCCATGAAAAGAATATCGGAGGAGCTCCCTCCGTCTATCAAGATCCGCTTCATCTCGAATCCGTCCACGTCCAGGGTCACGACTAAGGCATCATCGTGAGGGCTTTCCACGCCTACTAGATCCTCCGCCGAGAAAGAAATTACCATTTCCTCCTTCAGGGTCCACGACCGGGACCTTTTTCCTAGCACCACCGCGGCAGATATGCGGGAAGCGTAGTTCTCCCGAGAGGCAGAGGTATCTCCTCCCACCGCCATGCCTCCATGGATGACGTTGATAGTTCCGCGCCTCTCCTTACGGGCACCTGAACCCAAGGCCTCATGCTCGACCATCTTCTTCTTCGGGGATCGGTCGCGGGACTTGGAACGGGATCGTGACCGACTTCTGGAACGGGATCGGCACCGCCCCTTCCCGACGAACTCTTTCAGCTTTCCCTTCTGGATCAGCTTTTCAATCTCCTTCTTCAGCTCCCGACAGTTCTCAGTGTCGTGACCATTGGCTCGATGGTAGCGACAGTAACGGTCAGGACGGCCTCCTAGGAATTCGCCTTCTTTCCTCGGGGGGTATCGAGCGAGACCTTGTCTGTCCATCACAGCTAACACAGAGGTCATCGAGCTATTGATGGGAACAGCCCGACCCTCTCGGTTGTCCTTCATCGGAGGACGCTTGTCTTCTCTTTTATCGGGACGACCACGGTTCCTACTTCCCTCCGACCTGTCGCTCCTCTTGCGATCATCCGACAGCTTGGACGATGGCTTTCCTCTTCCCGACTTCGGGGGATCGAGTTCTCCAGCAGCAATCTTCGACTCCTGGACGTCGATTTGCTGTTTCACCCTCGCCTGCAGGGCCTCCATACTCCACACAGCCTTCGCGGCTACGCTATGCATTAGGTCGGAACCGTACGGAGCGCTCAAGTTCCGCAGGAAAGTGCGGATGGTCTCACCCTCCGAAATTTCTTCATCAATCTCTGCGGCACTGGCAGTGAATCGCTGGTAGTAGTATGCCAACGATTCGTCGGGCCTCTGCACCACCTGAGTCAAGGATCTCACGCTCTTCAGAAGACGCCTTCGACCTTGATACTGCTTGATGAAGCGATCGTGCATATCGGCACAGCAGGTGATGCTTCCTGGAGGGAGGCTGAAGAACCAAGTCATGGCCCTTTCTCTCAGGGTTATCGGGAACAATGAGCATATGAGATCATCGTTCGATGTTCGTCCCATACAGGCCTGGACGTGCCTCTGCACATGGCGAACTGGGTGCCCCTCACCATCGTACTCCTTGATGGTCGGAATACCTAGCCCAGGCGGGGCTACGGTATCGATCAGCCGCGGCACGAAAGGATGGCTGGACCGATCCCTCAGCTCCGATGTCATCTGCTTCTGATCACCCATGCAGATGCTCACGATCTTCACCACCTGATCGGGGGTGATGGGGCCATTCAGGGGAATGGTCCTGTTCTGCACTGGTCCTGGGCCGTCGACCACGAACTTCTCCAGGTGTGCTGGTTCCTTGCCCTTATTCCTGAGCGGAACCTTCTGTTCCTCCGGGTCCACCCTCGGCGGGGGTGGTGGTAATTCTTCTCGCGGAGGCAACTCCTCCGCTCTCCTGGCGGCCCTTTCTTATCCAGCAAGGCCTCCATGGCGGCCAAGAACATGGGCATAGCCTCCGCTACTGCCTTGGCCAACTCCGAGTTCGAAGACGACCCTTCTTCCCTTCGCGGGACTCCTTCTCTTCCATGGCCCACTGGGTTTGGGGGAGCCTCATCTTCCTCCCTACGCGGGACATCCTGCCTGTTCGTCTCAGCGTCTCGAACTGAGACTACATAGCCATCACCTTGCCCCCCTGTCTGGGAGAGAGCAGGGTTCTCACCTTGTTCAGCAACGCGTTCTGGCAACGGGGAGTTCACAGTTCCTGCGGGACGAGAACTGCCAGCCTGAACTTGCTTCTTCTTGCCACCACCGTCCATTGATCTAGTAGAAGCTATCTTGACTTTTCGTAAGCTTCCCACAGACGGCGCCAATGTTGGATCACGGGCGAAGCTCCGTTACGTCCTTGACGGAAAGCTTGGACTCCTGGGCTCCGCGTAATCCTGCAAAAGGGGATTACCTGGGTGGTGACCCAAAATCCCTCTCCGATGCTTAAATGAGTATGGTGATCAATGGGTGGTAAGCAAAAGAGTCTAAGTTCGTCTTAGAGAATATGCGTTTTCTGGGGTAACTTCCTCCCTTATATAGGAGGAGGAGTTGCCCAGTTACCTGTGACCATGCTTGGCCGTTGTGCCCATGATTCCGTGTATCTCGCCACGATTCCGTATATCTCGATTGGGATTCCATATATCTCGCCCCACGCTCTGCGTATCTTACCCGTACTCCGCGTATCTCGGGCACGCCCTGCGTATCTCGGGGAGTTTATCTCTATCTCTAACCGCCTCCTACTACTCTATCTAGTAGGAGGGTTCCTCGGTTTTTATCCTCTGATCACAAGTCTCGACTCTTGTCGGGGACTCCAAAGTTGTCTCATTCTAGATCACCACCCAGGACCTTCAGTCTCTACGGGACAGGTCCAGCCTCTGCGGGGCTTTATTATCGGGGCCTTTACTAAGGCATATCGGGGCCTGCTCAGAGGCTTCTCATCGGGAGCATTCAGCTCATACATCGGGACCGCTAAAGTCGGGACCCTTCGTGCTGGGCCTCTGGGCCTTCAAGGCTTTCCTCGAGGCCCACTGGACCTACTCGCCGTCCATTGGCTGTTAACGGGGCTAACGATTACATCGGAACCCATCAACTTGATTTGAATGCCTAGCCTGACTTATCGTTCAAGGCATATGGAAGGAAAATCATTTAACCGACTTTATCGTTTTTCGTTTGCTAACTTATCTCAAAGGTTTTGTCCCAACTCTGAACTGAGCAACTTGGGTTTTCACCTTGCGCGTCAGTTGATACTTTTACAAGGTCGTGGTAGCTTCGAAAGCATACTTCTTACCGATGTAAACATTATCAATAAGTTGTTTCCAAAGGAATTATTTAGTGGAAAGGATTTAGAGAGAATGCATGTATATTCAATACTCCAAATCAACTGATTACAATGTACATTAGTTACTATTTATACTAGAACTACAACTAACTAACTTAGTCTATATACATTGTATAAGGGAGGAGGCATGATTCCTTGCACCATGCACATGGAAATACCATCTGTATACTCCTATATACCGCCATTTTTTTCATCCTCTTTCTTTTCGTGAAACACATCCTTCATTCCATATAGCTTGAGTAGTGCAATGTGTTGCTTCTTGACAAGTGCCTTGGTAAGCAAGTCAGCCAATTGGTCCCTTGAAGCAACATATATGGCAGTGATCATTCCTGACTCAATGTGATGCTTAGTGAAGTGACAATCCAACTCAATATGCTTGGTGCGCTCATGAAACATGGGATTTTTGGAAATCTTCACAGCTGATTGGCTATCTGTGTAGATTGAAATTGGTAAGCTCACTTGAATCCCCAACTCCTTTAGAAGCCTGCCAACCCATAAAGCCTCTTGAATTTCCACTCTTAGGCACCTATATTCATCCATTGCACATGATAAGCAAATGGTGTCCTGTTTCTTCACTTTCCATCCCACCATAGCTCCCCCAAGTCTCACACAATATGCACTGACTGACTTTCTTCTGAATGGACAAGCACCCCAATCAGAATCACAGTACAAGCTCAAGTCAAGTGTATTGTTGGATGGGTAAATCAATCCTTGACCAAGACAGCCTTTGATGTATCTGATCACCCTCATGGCAGCATCATAGTGGGACTTCTCATGGCAACAAATTGACTTAGCCTTTGAATTGAGAACCTAATGTCTGCCTTGTCATAGTTAAGTATAGTAGCTTCCCAAGAAATCTCCTATAGGAAGTAGCATCTTCTAAAAGCACATCATCAGCATTAGACTTGGTTGCCTCATCAAACTCACAAGTAGTGAGTTTGAGATTGAACTCCATAGGAGTTTCAGTTGGTCTAGCAGCTCCCAATCCAGCTTCTTCAATGAGCTCAAGTGCATACTTCCTCTGGTTGATGACTAGCCCTTCTTGTGATCGAGCAATCCCCAAACCCAAAAAGTATCTCAAGTTGCCCAAATCCTTGAGTTTGAAGTGTGATTGGAGAGTAGACTTCAATTGATCAACCATTCTTGCATTGGAACCAGTGATTAGCAAATCATCCACATAGATGAGTAAGAAGACTCTATCCTTCCCTTCGACCTTGGTGAACAAGGAATGATCAGAGACACTTTGAGTGTAACCATTCTCTTACAAGGTGTGGGTAAGATTGATGTTCCATTGCCTAGAAGCTTGTTTAAGGCCATAAAGAGACTTCAAAAGTTTGCATACACGCCTAGGTTACCTAAGAGCTGGCTTGGTGGAATCAAAGCCTTGGGGAATGTCCATATAGACCTCTTCATGTAGATCACCTTGAAGGATGGCATTGTTCACATCCATGTGAAACAACCCCCAAGAATAGGCTGCAGCCATAACCAACACAATCCTCACTGTGGTCATCTTCACAACTGGGGAGAAAGTCTCATTGATATTAAGTTCTATAATGTGGAGAGGAGGGTTGAACCATAAGGAGATATAAAATATGAATGATATAAATGATTCAACCAAGTATTTACATGTTAGGATGGGACTATATATATGATATCAATCCTAACTAACTAGTCAACTATACAAGTCAACCTAAGGTACCATGTATCTATACAAGTATGAGGACCTATCAATGTATATACAATATGTACATCTAATATTTCCCCATCTTTTCCTTCTTCTTCCTTTCTAAAGAATTATAAGGAAAATTTGAGAGAAAAGGTCGATGTTGAATGAAATGCCAAGGTCCAATCAAAACCCGGTAAAAAAGAGCCAAGGGTAAACCCGTTCAAAATGAGCCAAGGAAATTTCAAAACCCGCTCAAATGATCCATGGGAAATTTAAAACCCGCTCTAAAATGCCAAGGTCCAACAAACCCGGTCTTCACAAATGCCAAGGTACATAACCCGGTCTTCATAAAACGGCCCCTCGAAAATTCAATTTTCGGGATACGCCCCCAAACTTGAGAACTGTCCTCGAAACAGCCCCAAAGTCTTCAAAAGCTCCAAAGAAGCCCCTATATTTAGAACTATCCTCAAAATAGCCCCAAACTTCACAAAATCAGCAAAAAATGCTCCAAACTCTGAAACTGCTCCAAAACAGCCCCAAAGTCCTCAAAAGAGCATCCCAAATTTGAAAACTGCCTAAAACAGCCCCAAATATCCAAAAGCTTGCAAAGAAGCCCCAAACTTCACAAATCTTCAAAATAGCCCCAAATTCGGTCAATAATTCGGCCAAAATAGACCAGGACACCCAAATTCGGCTCAAAATTCGGCCAAAAACACCCATGGAACGTGCAGAGCACATGAAGGAGCACCAGGGTGCACGAGAAGACCAACAACTGACTGAGAACCCCGGTGTATGGAGGGTGCACGGCACAGAGGCCAGAGATCACGGGTTCGAAACCAGCCAGACTCAGTATTTTCCATCTTCAAATGAATTTACTGGGCAGCATGAAGATCTTCATACCTTCAAGCAGAAAACCCAGGTGTTCTTCAACAATTCCAGAAATCCATCCAAAATCGCTGCAAACAATCAACAATTCAACATATAACCAATTGCTGCTTCAATCGCGCACTTAATCCTGAAGAATCGATCCAAAGAACTCCTTCGATCAAGAGATTGCTGATTTAAATCCAGATCACAGGATTGGCATCATGCCAAATCAAGACAATCCTATAACCTGAATCGACATATTGGAGCCTCGAATCCAGCAGGAACCATACGGCGCATCAAAACCAATCCAAAACGCAGCATATGATCGATAATCCAAGTTGAATTTGAAGAAATTGCAGTCAAAATATTGCAGCAACAGCAACAAGAACTGAGATATTCAGCTCCAACCGAATCCAGAATTGGACAAATCCACATCCAATATCGCCTAATTGGAGCTCGGAATCAATCAACGAGTCCAATGTGAATCCAAAGCAATCCAAATCACAGTATATGAATGAACAACGAGCTCAAATTTGAAGAAATTGCAGCAAGAACACTGCAGAGCCAAGAACCGAGAAAAAACAGTCCAAGAACGGATCAAATTGATCCAATTCGCAGCAGCAATCAACAAATTTCAGCTTAGATACAATCGCAACATCAAATGCGAATCCAGTGCAATTCAAATCGCAGCAAATGATCGAGTAACAAGCTCGAATTCGAAGATTGAACTTCAAGCGAGAAAACTGGCGCGAAAACGAAATTGAATCACAATACCTCCAAGAAGCTTCGAATGATGCTCAAATCTTCACAGAAAACATCGCAATGATGTCCAGCAAGCATTAGAAATGCAGAAAACTTGAAACAAATTAACGAATCGAAGAATCAAGCTCATTCGACACCAACCGAAGCTTCAGCTGAAAAACGCAGAAACTAAGCTGCAATAATCCAAATCCGCAACGGTTAACGGATCAATCCAGTAGAAGCAATTGATCATAGACTCGTGCAACAACACCAGATCGAATCCATGACACAGAATCGATTAAAAATTGATGAAGACTGCTCAAATCAATAGAACAGTGCTGCAGCAACAGAATGAAGAACAAGTAGCTGAATCTGAAATGCTGATCCAAAAAATGCTGAAATCTTCAATCCAAAACAGCTATAATGAGCAGCAAATCCACGAAATGCAGCAGCAACTGATAGATCTTCAAGTAATCCAATGAATCGAAGCCGAAATCCTCAAGATCCAAGCTCGAATCGATGCAAAATCCTCTCGAAAAATTGAAACCGAAGTTAAAAATACCATAGCTCTGATACCATATTAAGTTCTATAATGTGGAGAGGAGGGTTGAACCATAAGGAGATATAAAATATGAATGATATAAATGATTCAACCAAGTATTTACATGTTAGGATGGTACTATATATAAGAGATCAATCCTAACTAACTAGTCAACTATACAAGTCAACCTAAGGTACCATGTATCTATACAAGTATGAATACCTATCAATATATATACAATATGTACATCTAATAATTGAAATCAGTTCCTTCAACTTGAGTAAACCCCTTGGAAACCTACCTTTCCTTGTATCTCTCGATGGAACCATCAGAGTTGTACTTGACCCTAAACACCCATTTGCAACCAATAGTAGCCTTACCATGAGGCAGTTCAACTATCTTCCAAGTCTGATTGTCTTGAAGAGCTTTAATCTCCTCCATCATAGCCACAACCCAATTAGAATCCTTGACTGCTTGCTTGTAAGTTGTTGGCTCCTTAATCTTGTCAATTGAAGCCAAAAAACAGTTGAAATTTGGATTTAAGTGATCATAAGACACATACTTCTCAATCCCAAAGGCAACATTTGAAGATGTTCTTGCCCTAAGTTGAGCAAGTCTTGTGCTCCTCCTTAAAATGGGCACTTGTGGATCATCAACAATAGGAGGAGGTAGTTGTGGATCATTCACCTCAACAACAATAGGAGGAGGTACAAGAGGAACCTCTTCAAAAGCAAAGGGATCCATATGAGAAGGCTCATCAATCTGTGCATTGGAATCCAAGCAAGATGGTAACAATGACCTCAACTCAGCTTTAGACATGCTAAAGGGAAAGATGTGTTCATGAAAAACAACATCTCTTGATACCTGAAAAGCTGAGTTTGAAACACTTATCACAAGATATCCCTTTTGAGAAGTAGAATACCCCATGAGAATACAAGGCTCAGCCCTTGAACTAAACTTATCCAAGTTGTTCAACCTTGTGGCAAAGCACAAGCAACCAATGATCCTCAATGGCTAATTGAAGGTTTCTTCCCATATAACACCACCATTGGGGATTTGAAGTTCAAAGATGAGGATGGTAGGCGGTTGATCAAATAGCAGGCAGTGAGGACACAATAACCCCAATACCTTATAGGCATTGAAGCTTGAAAACGAAGTGCCCTTGCAACATTCAAAATATGCCTGTGTTTGCATTCCACCCTTCCATTATGTTGAGGAGTATGCACACAACTTTTTTGGTGCTGAATTCCCATTTGAAGAAAGTGATTCTTGCAAATGGAATTAATGAATTCAGTTCCATTTCCACTCCTCAATGTCTTGACCATAACCCCAAACTGATTTCTAACCTTCAATAAGAAGCTCTTGATGTGGAGAAAAGTGTCACTCTTATTCCTCAGTAGAAACACCCAAGTAGCTCTTGAAAAATCATCCACAATGGTGAGGAAATAATGATAATTCTTGATGGTAGGCACCTTATAAGGACCCCAAAGATCCAAATGAATCAAGTCAAAGGGTTTAGAGGCATGAGAAGCACTAATTGGAAATGATAATCTGGTTTGCTTGGCCAAAGGGCAAATGGTACATTGTTTGATACAACTAGAGGAATCATTCAAATTCAATACATCATTCAAATGATCCATGTGTGTAGCTAAGATGTGTCCCAAACGCCTATGCCAGGTCCAATCATCCACCTTATTTGTTGTAATGGAAGGAGCAGCCACCACCTTACTTGAGTTGGAAGGCACTAAGTCTTTGAGTATGTATAGTCCCCTAGACCTCTCACTAATCACCATTGGCTTCCCAATTTGACCCTGAATCAACACATGATCAAAAGTAAATACCACTTTGCAATTCAATTGATTTGGAAGCCTAAACACTGCAATCAAGTCGAACTTGAAATCAGGCACCAAGAGGATATCATTCAAGGTGAAACTAGAGGAGAAAGAGCAACTGTCAATGTGAGTCACTCTACATTTTTTACCATTAGGCAAGTGAACAACTGATGATTGGAATCAACTTTCCTCAAGTTGTGCAACCAGCTCACTTGATGAGTGATGTGGTTTGTTTCCCTTGAATCAACAATCCATGTCATAGAAGAAGGTGGTGATATACCTGCCATGTTCACACGCACATGATCATCGTCCTCAAAAAAAAGGGGCTCAAAATCATCTTGGGCAGCCACATGCTGAACACTTCTATCCAAACCAGTATGAACAACCCTCTTTTCAAGTGTGCCATGGAAAAACCTCTTATCACCAGCCACTGTATGTTCAACCATGTTAGTTGCACCATCATGAACACTAACATTGGCTGAGTTCCATTGGCGTTTTAAACCAGGAGGAAGTCCATACTTCTTCCAACATGTGTCAACCTTGTGACCCATCTTACCACAATAGGTACACAGCCAATTGGACTTGTCAATCTTACCAAATCTTCCAACATTGCCTGAGGCATTAGAGACACCATTAGAAGCACCATAGCTTGAATTGCTTGCCCCAGAATTGAAATTTCTCCCAACATTGGCATTGTTCCTTGCACCACTGCCATTTGAATTCCTTGAATTGCCATACGAATTCCTCATTGAGTATAGAGCAGTTGACTCTCCAACATCCCCAATTGAACCAGCAATTACACGTTGGCTTTCCTCTTGCACCAAAACAGAGAAAGCTACACTAAGGGATGGGAGTGGCTGCCTCATAAAAAAACTGCTCCTCACATGAGCATAAGACTCATTCAGCCCCAAGAGAAAAGCAATCAGCTTCTTCTTTTCCTTGTGATCATTAACAATCTTAATATCAGCTGGGCATTCAAGCATCAAATCATCAATTGAGCTCAAGGCATCCCAAAGTTGTTTCATCTTAACAAAATACTCTGTGATGGAGAAGGCACCTTGTGTGGTTTTGTAAATTTCCCTAGTGAGTTGGAAAATTTGTGTGTCGTTCACCTTATCAAACATTTCATTGAGGTCATTCCAAATGGATAGAGCAGTGGTGTTGTAAACCAAGCCATTCACTAATAAGCTTTGACCATAGCATTGACCCTATCCCACTTCAACCTTTGTGCCATAGAGACACTTGAACTTGTGAAGCTGCCAGCAATAAAACCAATTTTGTTCTTCACAAAAAGACCTTCTCTCATAGCAGTGCTCCATGTGTGATAGTTAGTGGAGCCTTGAAGTTGAAATGGAATCAAGAGAAGTCCAGTTGTGTCTGAGGGATGTAGGTAAAGGGGATCCTCAATGAAATTCTCTTCCATAGTTCTTCCAATGCGAATATAAGCAGCAAACTGATTTGAATTGCAAGGAAACTACACAAACTTGCAATCGCAGCCACATAAATCACAATAGCTAGCAATAGTACAATGGCAATTGCAGAAATTGCAGCAATAGGAATCAGCCCAAATTCGAATTGCAGATCTGAAAATCAACTGAATTCTCAGCTTTAGAACTTACAGAAAGTCAATCTGTTGCAGAGAATGATGAAACAAATCTTCAATTCAGCTTGCAGATGTAGAATCGAAGAAGAACATCTCCAACTGAAAACAAATCAGCTCCAGGAACTTCAAACATGAAGAACAACTCCAAGTGCCACGAAATACTCCTCAAATGCTCCCCAAATCCAGTATATAAAGAGCAATTTATCTTGCAATGCAACAAATATCAACAATCTGGACGAAATAGCCACATAATTCCACAAGAATATGACGAAATTGCAAGCTGGCAATGAGACAAAGAATTCCAGCTCACAGTCAAGGCTTGAGCAGCAATCCTGAAGCAATATCCACGAATTCCAGGTCCAAATCCAACAAAATCCAGCAACAAATGATTCAAATCCACCTTGGAAAGTGTGGCAAATGCAGCCAAGAAATAAAACTTGCAATCGAAGCAAGCAGATCAACTAGATCAACAGAAACCACCTCAATTGCTCAATCCTGATCAAGATGATCCAATTGAGCTAAAAAGTAACAGATTCTTGATCCAAAAGACTTACAACGATTCGTGATCAAGAGAATTAAAGAATCGAAGAATAAACTAGTAGCTTGATCTCCAAGAAAGAACCGTGTTCTGATACCATATTCAGTGGAGAGGATTTAGAGAGAATGCGTGCATATTCAATACTCCAAATCAACTGATTACAATGTACATTGGTTAGTATTTATACTAGAACTACAACTAACTTAGTCTATATACATTGTATAAGGGAGGAGGCATGATGCCTTACACCATGCACATGGAAATACCATGTGTATACTCCTATAGAAATGCAAACGAGATTTTAGCACTTTATCACTTAAACACTTCTTCATTAAACTCGTATTTTGAAACAATGTGTTTCGTCTTTCGAGGTCCACATGCGCGTAGCGCTATTTACCGAAGTTTTAAACATTGGTTAAATCGTTTCATTTGTGAATTTAATTCAATTTTAATCCAATCGTTTTTGCACATGATTATTATTACAAATTATTTTAATTAATGGAGTACTAATAATTGAGGAAGTATCTTAATCAATTCATTCTTAGAGCTACGCAATCGATGGATTTTAATGGCATTATAATTTTACCCAAAGATTAGATGTAGGAAAAGATGTATGCATTTGTTTGATTCGGCCATTTCAAATAGCCTTATTACTTTGGTTTTTTTACATTTCAGATCGATCCCGTTCTTAACCGAGTCGATTAATCTTGATAAGCAGAAATCATTTCGAATCGAATGGTAACTACTTTATTCAAATAATCTGAAACATTATTAACCAAAATTCAAACATAAATTAAACAATAGGAAATCCAACATAAACAGTACTGGGGTCTCAGATCTAAAACTTGAAGCAATCACGAAGAGGAATGATGAACAGGTCGTCTTAACTGAGTTGTACCTTGAAAGTACTGATATCATGGTGGTTATCGCACCGGATCATCGTTTAGACCTTTTGTTGCCGGGGGTTGCCAAGCATTTCAGCATACCAATGAGTCTGTCGTCGAATCCTTCTGGTTCTTTCGGAAAGTTTCCTCCTTTATGATCTACTTCGAATACGTCTATTGTTGTCTTAAACGATGTGATCAAACACGTGAGCCCTTTTTCGTCAACAAACCATAAAAGAGGAAACATTCTCATTACTTTTCGAGCCCTTGTCCATACGTCTAACTCGACATCGGGATCATGAAAGGCTATTACACCGTCGTCACTTTATAGATTACTGTAGTATTCTGCCATCAAGGCTCTTGCTTCAGCAGCCTTACCCTTACCGTAACGAAGGTATATGGAACACCAAAGATGCAATGCGCTGAGATGTATAAACTCTCTCTCTACTTCTGTTGTCAGCTGCGAGAGAATTAACTCTCGTGCATTATGATCCTTCATCAACCTTTTATTGTTGTTTCTCTCATGCGGGTTCCATATTCGTCCAAGCTCATCCTTTTCGCTGTCAGATTGACTTGGTCGTCAAGATCCGCAGCGATCAGGAGATCCATAACATTATATGTCCATGCAACATAATCTATGCCATCCAGATTGCGAAGTTCATAGAACTGTACCGGTTCAGCCATGAAAACTAACACATTGATAATCACGCAAAATCAGGGAGACAATAACATTTTGAGAAATAATTGCATACATCAGATATCTATTAAGATAGAATGCGACAAGTAACGATTCCTCAGTCATCTGAATCAACCGACCATCATTAAACCAATGGAAAATGGCTGTGAAAAAGTTCACATTATCGTCGTCTTCTATCTAATAAATTGGTCTTTTAAAACGGGTTTAATCACAAATTACCGGAATTGGGATTTTAAAACAAGCATACCCTATCTTGGCTTTACAAGGCCCTTCTTATTTTGGAAAAATATTCCGATGAATTCACTCATGCATATAGAATTCTAGTATCCATGTAAATTATCATACGCCAGTAACATTCATCACACAAACCACACTCATGCTTACTCGTCATGCGTCTAATGTTCTGAGGAACTCATGCTTGCATATATAATTCTACTTCCGAGTAAATTATCAAATGCGGCTACATCCTCAACATTCTAGCATACGTGTCAAACATGAAACTTCTACATCAATCATACATATTTCGAATTTAAAATAATTTTAAACATTAGGGGCTGATTTGCAATTCATGCTTATATTCAATTACGCAACATTCTAGACATGAATCCTAGGCATTTCCAACCATCACAGCATGCTTACCCTAGTGCGCATTCCATATATTTAACCAGGGCTCCGCCCCCAACATGCAATATCCTTGACTCAGTCATAACAACAGTTCTAATCATGCATAAATATATATTGAATAATAAACAATTTCAATTCACCCCACTAATTAATCCAGTCCCAAAAACATGTATCTCAGATATCCATCCCCATAATCGAAACAAGGCATAAAGGTTATAAACCCTTGAGCACTGTGTAGGCCATTTTAAGGTTCAAACTATTTGGATTTTAAAACTTGACCTCCCTATTTTAATTGACTTGAATTCGGTTTTGAAAATTCAGTTCGGTTCAGTCAATTTCGGTCTGGTCTAGAAATTCCGGTTCGGGTCTGATCCGATGTAAAATCCGGTTCGTTCCGGTTTTAATTTGAAAATCTGGTTCGGTCCAAACCGGGCCAATTAAAAATAGGTTCGGTTTGGTCAATACAGAAAACTGGTTCGGTTTGATCCAATTAGTTAACCTGGTCCGACCCGACCCGATTAGGTCGTACCGATTGAGAAAACCCGATTCGGTTCAATTCGTCCCGGTTTGACATATTCGACCGGCCCAATAATTAAAACTAAAAAGTTTGGGCCGAAATTTTTTCTTGTGGCCGAAGTAGGGTTTTGAAATCCATTAAAATTATTTAACTTAGCCACCAAGTAACATTAACTATATAAAATAATTTCAAATATTAAATATATATATATATATATATATATATATATATATATATAATTTCGGCCATAATTATAACATATATATATTTATCGCCAAGATTCTATCTTTAAGACTAAATCCATCAACAATATATATATATATGTAAAATTCGGCTATCATATATAAATATATATTTTATTTATTGTTAATATCTTAAATAGGGAAACACATACATTGTCAATATATTTTCTCAATCTTTTAGGAAATTAAATCTATCAATAATATCTTGAACCCTATTAAATATTAGATATATTGATAGTTATATATATATTTCTATATTTCAATGTGAATCTATCCTAATGTTTCCAATTATAGATATATTGTTACCTAGAATAATAATTAAAATGTGGTAAACAATATTCCTTAAATTTGGCCGAATTTTATTACCTGGTGCCTAAGAAATAACAAAATTTACTTTGTAATTTAGCTTAGGGTTCGTCCAAAAACACCAAATTAGAAACAAGTGGTCAAATTTTAAGATCAAATTTTAATAAGATCTACAATCCAATGTTCGATTTTGATAAATATCAGCTTTTTTTTAAGATCATGAACATCAAATTTCCTAAGAACATCATGAAAATTTCGGACCACCATATGTTTAAAAATTCGAAAACTTTAACCTTTTTCATTTAAAATTTTCGGTCCAAAACTTTAAATTTTCAAGAACACCAATTTATCAAAATTATGAACTCCTAACATCGCTCTGATATCACTGTTAGATTACGGGGAGTAATCACTACGGATACTATAAACATGGTACATGCTAGTAATCGATATTACTCAGTGGAAGATTCGCACATACCTCACAAGTAGTCTGTAGTCCCAAGATCCTTGCAGAAGGGAGTCCATGATCCTCCGTCGGCAACCGTAGAGGTTCTTGTGAAGGAAGTCCTACGCTGTATATTCTCCACAGCAAAGCCTCAGATCAATTCTTGACAAGGGACGGATCTCCGGAGTGTTTGCTCGAAGGCAAATTGGCACACCCTTGGAATATGTGGTTCGGCCGATGTAGGTGTTTATAGGGAGGAGGGTTCTTATCTCTAAAACACTTCAAGGAAGGATTAAGGATTAACCTAATAAAACCCCTAACACCCCATATATATATGAGGAGTAAAGTGGACAAAAATGTACTTTACCCCTCACTAATATTCGGCTGGCCTATGTATAAGGGAGGCTCAATTTTGGGTCTCCCATGTCAATTGGGATTTGGGTCTGGCCCAATGTTCTAATGTGACATGTACCCAATTAACTTAGGTAACATATACATATAATGGGCTTCCATTTACGGCGCCTATCACCATATGCTTATATATATATATTGTTGATAGATTTATATCTCTAAATATAGAATCTTGACAATATATATATATATATATATATATATATATATATATATATATATATATATATATATGTTTATGCCGAACTATATATATATATATATTGTGTAAATATTGGAAACTATATCTATAGCTATTGTTACTTGGAGGCTAAGTTAAGTTTTTGGTGGATTTTAAAACCCTAATTAGCCAACAAGTAACCAATTCGGCCGAACACTATAGGGTAACGGGCCGGTCCAATTTTGCACATCCGGGTCGGGTCAACCGTCCCGGAGACCAAAGGAACCCGAACCGGACTGAACCGTGTCAACCGATCATAACCGGATCGGGTTTCACGGGTCCAAATCGGAGCGGGTTAACTAAGCCGGGTTTTCTCAATTGGTCTGACCCATCCGGGTCAGGTCGGACCGGGGCAACTGAAAAAGGGTCGAACCGACCCGGTTTGCATGAAGAACCAAATCGAAATCCTATTTTAAACTGAATCAGCCCGGCCGAACCTTAATGAACGTTCCACCGGCCGAAACCGGACCGAAGCGAACCGGATTTGACCGAACCAAGTCAACTTAATATAGGACGGTCAAATTTTAAAATCCAAATGTTTTCAAACTTTAAAATTACCTACTCAGCGCTTATTGGTTTAATATTTTCACGTTTTAGTTAAACCTAATGCCTAGTTTCGATTATGGGGATGGATCTCGGAAGTGCTGGATTTTGGGACTGAGTTATTTAGTGGGCTGAATTGCAATTGCTATTTAATTTCTATTATTGCATGATTAGAACTGTCGTCTTGACTATGTCAAGCTAGCTGGATATTGCATATTATGGATAGAGCCCTGGTTTTCAATTAATGAGTTGCGCACTAGGGTAGACATGATGTGATGGTTGTATATGCCTAGGATTCATGTCTAGAATGAATTGCAAGTCAGCCCCAAATGTTTTAAAACTGAAAATCAGTCACCAAATATGCATGATTGATATGGTGTGATCACGCATGATGCGTATGCATGAATGTTGAGGATGTGCTAGCATGTGATAATTTACTTAGGAAATAGAATTACATATGCTAGCATGAGTTCCTCGGAACATTAGTACATGACGCGTATGCTTGATGAGTGGTTTGTTTCGTGGATTTGATTTGCGCATGATGATTTGCTTGTGCAGTAGAATTGTGTGTGCAAACAAGAAATCCTCGAAACGTTTTAATAACGGCCTTGGGAAAGTCAATATCAGGTGTTTTAAAACCTCTTGTTCCGGTAAAAGTGATTAAACCGTTTTAAAAGACTGATCTATTAGAAAGAAGACGTCGATAATGTGAACTCTCTCACGACCCCCTTCCCTAGGTTTACTGACGGTCGTTTGGTTAGATGACTGAGGAATCATTATTAGTCGCCTTCTATCTCATAGATATCCGATGTATGCAATCTTTTTTCAAAATGTTATTGTTTCCCTCATTACGCATGATTATCAAATGTATTAGTATTGAATAGCTGTACATATGGATTCATCATGTGCTAATGAGCTTTTGAATGAGACGAACTATGACTCGTGGTGCAAACGCATTTATGATCTGCTGAGCGATAAAGGTCTAATAGACCATATTCGGAAGACGATGAGCTGTCCAGATGCGGGCCTGACCAAGGGGCTAGCATATTCCCACTTCAAGTGGGAGCAGGATGACAAGAGAGCCAAAGAGATATTGTTGTCACATATGTCTTCAGACTTCAAAGAAGAGTATAAGGATATTCCGGTTAGAAAGGGTATCTGGGATGCTCTGTTCCTGAAATGTGGAAGCGGCTTAGCAGTTAGACTGCACCCACTTATACCATCTCTGGATGAATGTCTAAAGAGCAACAACATAAGTGTGCTTGAAAACGCATACCAATTCCTCAGCATGATTGAACCAATTGAAGAAGAAAGTCAAATGGCTGAATATGATAAAACTCAAGCCATAGTCGAGATCCTCCCAAAGTCTTGGAGAGTAACCAGGACACTACTGACTATTAGTGGTTTAGTGTCGGAACTCCCGAGTGTCATGAAATTAATCGAGATGGAAGAAGCTCGATTAGCATCGGTGAAGAAAGAAACCAAAATGCCAGGGCAACCTCCTGGACAGAGGAACAGGAAAACGAGGGGCAAGGGAAAGAAACAACAGGCTGTTGACGGTAAAATGTCGACAAAGCCTGAACAAGGTAAACTCCAGTTAAAATCATAGATAATTTGCAGGGACTCTAGCCTTTGCCGCATCGGCGATGGAGCTGGGTCCAACAAATCGCATCCTGTCAAGGTATGTGACATTGGATATGTTACGGAAGCTTTAGTTTACTCAACTGTCATGCTAACTGATTCAAATCCCTCTTGGATTCATTACTCGGGTGCGACGGACCACATAACCAATGACAGATGATCATTTTCCATGATCAGACGAATGCCGAAGGATTCAAAAAGGATATACATTGGCGACAACTCTCAAGTTGACATCGAATGAATAGGGAACTGTAGATTCTCTATGCGCAATGGCAAAACCTTGAGATTGTCCTTTTTTCTCCTAGAATTTGAAGGAATGTTGTTTATGTTACTTCTCTTATGAATAATTGATTTGATTTATCATTTGAGAACTCCATTGTTCGTATAAATAAAGGTTGTGTCTTTTATGGGCATGCATTTTCCTTTAATGGTCTCATTGTTATGGATTTGAATAGATATGAAATTTCAAACCGAATGTATTCAATATCGTCTAGGGAAGCAGAAACTGATGCGGCTGGATGGCATGCGAGGTTAGGACACATAGGCTATGACAAAGTTCAAACTCTAGCCCGTATATGGCTACTCCCTGGAGCAACTCAAGTGGTGTAAACACCTAATTTTGGTCTACGCGTAGCACGTTCAAAATGTCATATGTGACGCGTCAAAAAAGGAAGTATTTAAATATGGAAGGTCGTGAAGTTTCTAAAGATAGGACTGACTTAAAATAGGACAGTGTATATGCATTATTTATTGTAAAATATTTAGAAAGTATATTATGTGTATTTATGGTGAAATACATAAATATATATGTATATTTTCGGAATATTAAATGCATATTTTTTCAGATTTTATTTTCCTAGTTTAGGGGTCCTAGTTTAGCTATAAATATGGTCCTTTTACATGTAAAAAAGACACCACATTGATAATAATACATCAGATCTCAAAATTCGTGTAAACTTGTCCTGCAGTGTAAAGTTTTTTGTTTTTTTTTTGAATTCCCTCCTCCCGTCTCTGTCAGCTCTCCCACAGGCCACCGGCGCCGCCGGTCAACCGTTGCTGCGGCCATCCACCCACCGTCCTGCTCCGCGTCAGCCGCCCCACCTTCGCGCCCGCCGCGCCAGCAGCTCTCTCCCGGTGACCACCACTTCTCTCTCTCTCTCTCCCTCTCTCTCTCTCTCCTTTTTTCCTTTCTTCTCAGGCAGCCACAGCCACCGGAGTTCCCGTCCGGTCGTCCCTGCCGCAGTTCCGGCCTCCTCCATGCGCGCCGCGACCGCCCAGACCTCGCCGGAACTCTGGCCGTCCTGCCATCTCCGCCACCGGTCCCTTGCTGTCGTTGATTCCGGCTGTCCTGCTGTCGCCGCTCCCTGCTATACCGTTCTCTGCTCGCCCCCTGCTGCTGGAATCGCCCGTCGTCGCCGGTCCCGATCCCCGCCCATGTCCGGCGCCATCCCAGCTCCGGTGGACCTGGAGTCCATCTTCCTACGGCTGGAAGGTAGGTTTCCCGCTGCTGTTTGTTTTTTTTTAATTTTATTTATTTATTGTTTTATTGATATTTCATTTAATTATGTATTATTATATTCTGTTATATTATTATTATTACTATATTATTTTTAATTAGATGTTTATATGTAATTAGATAAATTTGATTAGGTAGAGTGTTTAATTAATCAAGTTGAATGTATGATTAAATATGTAGTATGTTATTTATGTTGTTTAAGCATGTTTGATATGTTTTTGGTGTTTTAGATTTCGTTTTAATTAGGAGTTATAGATTTCAATTCGTTTGTAGGCTTAGATTAATATTTGATAATATTTTGCACATGATAGAAATTTAATTAAATCTTGGCATCGTTAGATTAATTTGTGACATGTGTTCAAATAGCGAAATCGGCAAATTTGTGAATTGAGTACCGAAAGGGCGTGATTAATTCCATAAGTTTTAATTCGTAACAGAACCCCCGAACTCAAATTTTTTATCGTAGACCGATTTCATACCTAGGTGTTTAATTCGTTACTCGCTTAGGTAAATTTAGGATTCTAGTTAGCCTTAATTAACTAGTGGCGACTCTTTTCAAAATCCACGTTTTCAAAACGTAATTCGCCGTAGGTCGGATTTTTAGGGTCGACAAGTGGTGAAAACCACTTGTTAGGACTGTCCAGCCGGAAAGTCAAACCGCAATCCATTTGGTGAATCCCTACGAACTGAATACCCATTGCAACTAATTAATTCGAACGTATGTGGACCCATGATTTTCACCGCAATGGGTGGTAAACGTTACTTCGTAGCTTTCATTGATGACATCACCCATTATAGGTTTACTCATTTGATCTCTCGTAAATAAGAGGCAATCGAATGCTTTAAAAGATTTATTAACCCCGTAGAGAATCAACAGGAGCGAAAGGTGAAAACCCTACGCATTGATAGAGGTAAAGAATATCTCTTAGATGAGTTTAACAAGTTATGCGATGATAGAGGAATTGTACGACAGACTACAATTTCTAATAGGCCACAACAGAACGGTGTGGCGGAGTGACGTAATCGTACACTCCTGGACATGGTTAGAACTATGATGTCGCAGGCTAGATTGACGATTTCCTACTGGGGTGACGCACTACTAACTACCACACATGTAGTAAACCTTGTTCCTACAAAGTCGGTGGACACAACACCATATGACCTATGGACTGGTAAAGAGGTGAATCTTACCAGGCTGCGACCTTGGGGTTGTGCAGCATACAAGCATCAAGCCGACAGCCGCTTTAGCAAGTTGGGACCTAGAGGATTGAAAAGTACTTTATAAGGTACTCTTATAAGTCTAAGGGATACGTGTTCTTGGCAGCTCAGGATAATGGTGGTGTGGTCGAACATGAGTCCAGAGACGTTACATTCCTTGATGACGAATTTCCTACGCTTGGTAACATCAAAACGAATGAAGTCTTAATCGAACTATAGAAGGATGATGATGATCAGGTCCCACTTACTTCAAGTGGGATATTTGAGGCAGAAACACAAGTGAACGACATGGTAAATGAGAATGGAGATATTTTCATAATAAATCCAGTGGAAGGAGTCAATCCAACCACTCATATCACTGTTGACGCAGGTGAGAATCAAGTCGAACCTGATAATTATGTTGCTAAACCGTTGGATGAAAAAAAAATCCTATATTACCTCAAATACCTACTGGAAACAGTGGGAGTGGTACAACCAACTTGGTTCATGGTCCTAGTAACCGTGGAATTAATCTCGGAGATAGAATCACGAGAGTCGCCAGTGGGAGTAACGCTCTTGTTGGTGAAGGTTCAAGTAACGCTCTTGTTCCCAGTGGGAGTATTGCACCGAAAACGAGCATTATTCCTAAAAGGAGTGATGTTCAAGTTCAAGATGGGACTAACAAGCCTAGGCGTAGTCAAAGGCATCGAACTTCTCCCAATAAGTATCCCATCGAAAGAGGTGAATTGTTCACTCTGACTTCAGTTGATGAACCGGTAATGGTTAAACAAGCTATGGATGAACCTCAAGCAAAAGAATGAAGGAAAGCAATGGAGGATGAGATCGCCTCTATGAAAGCCAATTCGATGTGGTCTTTAGTTGATTTTCCTGCTAACCGCAAAGCCATAGGAGCAAAGTGGGTTCTGAAGCTGAAACTCACTATTGATGGAACTATTGAGTAATACAAAGCTCGACTCGTTGCAAAAGGATATACCCAACTTCACGGAGTGGACTTTGATGAAACATACTCACCGAATGTGCGTTTCACCACAGTCCGGGCCATTTTGGCTTTGGTTGCAAGCCTCGATCTGGAGCTGCACCAAATGGATGTTAAGACTGCATTCCTCCACAGAAACCTCGAGGAAGAGATCTATATGGAGCAACCAGAGTGTTTCATTACTCATGGTAACGAACGTAAAGTTTGTAAACTCCAAAGATCGATATACGGTCATAAACAATCATCCCGGCAATGGTACCGCAGATTCCACGAGGAAATCATCTGAAACGGATTCGTGAATCTTCACGAGGATCCATGCGTGTACACTAAGACCACTGAGTCAAAGTACGTCATCCTGATATTATATGTGGATGACATATTGATTTCCGCGAACGATGTAATTTACATGAATGAATCAAAGTCCTGGCTGACATCTGTAATCGAGATGAAGGACATGGGAGAAACCACGTACATCCTAGGCATTAAGATACCTAGAGATTGGGCTGCTTGTAAGCTATGTCTCTCTCAAGAATCCTATATCAACAAACCGTTGAAAAGGTTCAGACTGCATGATGCCAAGCCCGTGGATACGCTGGTTGTGTATGGGTGCGTGTTGTTGAAGCGTGACAGCCCGAAAAACCCGGTTGAGCGTGAATAGATGAAAAGTGCAGAATACCTTAGTATGGTTGGCAGCTTAATGTATACCATGCAATGCACTCGTCCAGACATCTGTTACGCTGTGGGTTTAGTAGCACGATTCCAATCAAACCCTGGCTATCAACATTTAAAGGGTGTGAAACGAATTATTCGATACCTGAAAGGTACTGCCAACTACGGACTTTGCTATGAGGGTGGAAAACGAGAATTGACGAGATTCAGTGACGCCGACCACGGTGGCGATCTGGATGATCATAAGTCCACCACATGAGCAGTATTTCTCCTTGCAAATGTCGTCATTTCATGGATGAGCAATAAGCAAACATATGTCGCGCTGTCAGCGATGAAATCCGAATTCGTGGCCCTCTCTAAGAACGCACAGGAAGCAGTTTGCCTTAGAAGGCTCTTAAATGCATTGCTTGACATCGAGGACGGTAGTAAGCATGTGAAGGTATATTCTGACAGTCAAGCAGCAATTGCAGCAGTTTAGAATCCTAAATACCATAACAGGATGAAACACATTGATGTGAAATACAATTATGCTAAGAATATGGTTGAGGACAAATTAATCACATTAGAATACTTGTCCACCGAGAGTATGATGACGGATCTATTAACTAAACCTTTACGCATGGATGTTTTCAAAAAGCATGTTAAAATTCTAGGACTGTGTAGGGTTTAAGTAGCTTGTATTGTGATATTAACATTTTGAGATTTAAAGAAATATTTGAATAGAATGCATTGTAATTTTAATTTATGATCTAACAACGTTGTAATGTTTAAATTACATCGGATTTTTACGGTCTATAAACTAGTCGTAGGAGGGACAGCCTCCCATGTAAAACAATATCGAATGTGGGCCAAGCCTCGTCACACAGGCTCGGTTGTTTGGACGGAGATGGGGACCTCTACCATATCAAGAGCAGCTAATAACCACATTGGCAAACCTGGTTAAGCAAAACGATCATTTTGTTTCGGAGTAACACGACATGATCTAAGTTTTGCGGATCGCCGTGACGAACTTCGTGCGTCCAATAACCAAATTATGGGCTAGACGATAAGTCTGCGATGGCATATGACGTTTCCCACTACTGATTAAATTCAGGTTATGCTATCGACTCGTGCTTCATACTGCGCTTGCCATGTTCGACCACGGGGTTAGGCTTGTCTGTGCTAGATAGAATCCACAAGATTCGAATGGCCACAAACTTCTTCACCTTGAGCATGTGACTGATCCCAAATGCTTTATGAAGAAGCATCCAAAGTATCCTCACGAACTCAGAATTTATACCTAAGGTCAAGCTCAATGTTCGCTTCCCGGCGTACGAGCTTAGTGCTGAACAAAAAGGCCAAGTGACCACGTCTTTGGAAACCGGTTGAGTTTGACTAAGGGTATGAGCGATTGGGATGTTCATGTACACCTGTAATTCTCTGACTCTTGTATTCACGAGGTGGTCACAAACCTGATATTAGTTGAAGGTTGTGAATACTTGTACGGATGCCTTGAAGGAGTATTCCTATGTGGAAACTAGGTAATTGGAGAATGACAGTTGACCTAGGATACAGCGTGCTACAATATCGTTTTCATAGGTTTATTAGAGATGGGAATCAACATTCCGCTGGTTCTACAACACACCTAACAGATGAGTAGCACGATGCCCATCGTGTCTACCGGTCACACGGCAAACCTCGTATGAACTATTCCGAAGCAGGATTGGATCGAAGAACAAATTTTGATGCATTGGTCGATAACATATTAACAGGCACCCTCCCATTCTGGTGAGTGGGAGCTGTTGGTATTTGGAGATTGGGCCGCCGTAATTGGGAGCCCATTAAATAAGAGTATGGTACCTAAGGATATTGGGTAATGTCACATTAGTTATTTTGGGCCTTGCCTAAAATCTCAATTGACATGAGAGGCCCAAAATTGGGCCTCCCACACTCTTAGGCCGGCCGAAATATCTAGAGGGCAAAGTGGACTTTTGTCCACTTTGCTCCTCTTATAAACAGGGATGGTCAGGGATTTATTATAAGTTAATCTCTTATTCCTTTGTTGTGAGATAGAAAGAAATCCCTCCTCCCTAAACCTATATAGTTCGGCCGAACCACTTGTGTGCTTAGGAGGTGCCAAATTGTGATAAGCAATTTACTCCGGTGATCCATCCACGGTAAAGAATTAAAAGAGGCTTTGCTGTGGAGACCAATCCGCGTAGGGCTTCCTTAACCAGAACCTCTACGGGAACCGTCCGGCGGATCGAAAACTCCACTCAGTGATCCTGGGACTACGGAAAATTTGTAGGTATGTGCACCATATTCCGCTTCGTAATTAGTTACCTTGCCTGTTAATGTATTGTTTTCCAAATCGGCATCAACATTTCACTCTTCCGGTTTTGCCCTTGCTTCTGAGTAGTTCTTACGAGGTTTGCTGTGCGACCGGCGAACACGACGGGCATTGTGCTATTCATCTGTTAGGAGTGTTGTAGCGCCTGCAAAGTGTTGATTCCCATTCTTCAATCATCCTGTTATATATCACATATAAAGTGTCGCGCTGTATCCTAGGTCAACTAATAATTCTCCTTTTGCCTGGTTTCCACATAGGAACCCTTCTCCATGGCATCCGTAAAAGTATTCACAACCTTCAACTAATATCCGGTTGGTGGCCACCTAGTGAATACAAGAGTCGATGAATTATAGGTGAACTTGACCATCCCCATCGCTCATATCCTCAGTCAGACCCAACCGGTTTCCAAGGTCGTGGTCACTGGGCCTTTTTGTTCAGCACTGCGCTCGTACGCCGGGAAGCGAGCATTGAGCCTGACCTTAGATATGAGTTCTGATTCCATAAGGATACTTCAGGAGCCTCTTCTTAAGGCTCCTGGGATCAATCACATGCTCAAGGTGAAGAAGTTTGCGACCACTAGAATCTCATGGATCCTTATCTAGCACAACCGAGCTGTGACCCCGTGGTCGAACGTGGCACGCATAGTATGGAGCACGCATCGATAGCATACCTGAACTTTTAAGTTGACAGGAAAAGGGATATGTCAATCATGCTATCGCAGATTTTCATCTGGCCCAGAATGCGGTTTAATGATGAACGAAGTTCATCACGGCGATGTGCAAAAAGAAGATCATGTTGAATTTCTTCGGAACAAGATAATTGTCTTCCGTAATTAGGTTTATCCCCATGATTCTTAGCCATTCTTGCTTGGTAGAAGCCTCATTCCGCCGCAAGACGACCGTACCTGTGTGACGAGGTAAGGCCCACATTCGACAGTTTTGGCAAATGATTGCGTCCTCCTACTACTTAGTTTATAGACCGTAAATCTGATGTACTCAAATATTTTGACGTCGATGGATCATAAACTCGATAGCAATTCTATCGTTTATTAAAATGTAACCTTTAATCATCAAAATGTTATCACAGATACTATGCCACATATTAAACACTACGCAATCCAAGCAGTTTTACGTGCTTTTCGAATATTTCCCTGCATAGTAGTTTAGTTAATGGGTCTGCAACCATGTCGTCAGTGGACAAGTATTCCATAGTGATAATATTGTCTTCTACCATAGATTTAAAATAAAAGTATTTCAAATCAATGTGTGTTTGGTCCTACTATGGTACTTTTGATTCTTAACTGCCGCCTGACTGTCAGAGTATACCATGACGGGTTTACTTCCGTCTTTGACATCAAGCAGTGCAGTAAGAAGCCTTTTCAGCCAGACTGCTTCTTGTGCGTTTTTAGAGAGAGCAACGAACTCCGATTCCATTGTAGACAGCGCAACACATGTCTTTCTTGCTCGTTCATGAAATGGCGGCATTAGAAAAGAGAAATACTCCCCCTGTGGTGGAATTACGATCATCTGGATCACCACCATGGTCGGTGTCATTGTAACCGGTCAATTCTAACTTCCTGACATCATAGCACAGAGCGTAGTTGGCAGTACCTTTCAGATGACGAAATATTCTTTTTTCACCCTTTAAATGTTGATAGCCAGGATCTGACTGGAATCGTGCTACTAGGCCCATGGCGTGACAGATGTCCGGATGGGTGCATTGCATGACGTACACGAGACTTCCGACTATACTCAAGTACTTTGCACCCTTCATCTGTTCACGCTCTTCCATGTTCTTGGGGCCGTCACGTTTTGACAGTGCGCACCCATATACAAACGGCGTATCCACGGGTTTGGCATCTTGCATTCTGAACCTTTTCAACAATTTGTCGATATAGGTTTATTGAGATAGACATAATTTCCGGGTTGATGGATATACGCCCAATTTGAACCCGTTGACTTCCGAATCGTTTTATTTTGATCACCCCGTCAATGATTGTAAATCGAAACTTCGACCCAAACACCCCGCGGAAACGCCAACGGCCCGGACGAGGCCAAAATACTCGTCCGGACCGAGGCAAACTCACCTAGGTGAGGTCGGGTGGCCACACCCGACCTCCCCTAGGGGAGATCGGGTCAGCCAACCCGATCTCCCCTAGGGAGGGGTTGGGTGGCCACACCCAACCCCTACCCTCGGGGGTCGGATTTTCTCCCCCCCAAGGGCCCCGGCACCGCTGCCCGACTCCGATACTCAGTTTATTTCCACCAACCTCTCCGTGCCTTAAGGTTTTAATTACGAGATTAAGGGCTAATTAATTGTGTTTAAAGGTTAACGATGTCATTAAGCCACCTTAATGACACTGTTGCCTATAAATACAAGCTTTCCACCATTCATTTACACATCTTGGCTAAGCATACAATTTAGCTCTGACATCTCTCTAAGTTTTATCTCTCTAAGAAACGTATTGACTTAAGCATCGGAGAGGGTACATCAAGCACCACCCCCCCACCGTGCTTGGTATTGCCCCTCTTGCAGGGCACATGGACAAGAGAAGGCGAAGGACAGGAAGACACGGATCAGAATGACAGGACTTAGGAGCACCGAACCCGTAGTTTCACCAGTGAGGAGTAAGGTTTAGGTCGACCGCCCGTTGACCTGAAACTTAGAACCTAACACTTGGCGCCGTCCGTGGGTTTCGAATAGAAAGCCTAATTATCACCGGCCAGATGGCAAGCGTATATGTCATTCGTGGAGGCTATGGAGCTGGAGGAGAGTCAGCAAATGCCAGAGAAGCGTATATGGCACAGTTAAACGACCGTAAACCAAAAGAAGAACAAGTAGAAAGAAAGAAAGAAGACGTAATACAATTTTCAAGAAGAGACATGGAGCATGTGTTACCAGACAACAAGGATGCCCTAGTCATAACAATGAAGATCACTGATATGGACATTGGAAGAATCCTGGTAGACAGTGGAAGCTCACCTAACATCATTACCAAGAAAGTCCTCAACATACTAGGAGCAAGGCCAAGTAGCATAAAACAGGTTCACTCCCCCTTGGTGGGATTTTCAGGAGAGCCAACATACCCACTGGGGGCAGTCACACTACCCGTGACATTGGGGGTAGGCCAGAGGCAGTTAAAAATCGATGTCCCTTTCTTCATCACAAAAGAAATGGAGGAATACAATGGAGTCCTAGGTACCACTACAATCAACAAATGGGGTATGGTTCCATCAACACTGTATCAGAAAATGAAATTCCCCACAAGTCAAGGAATAGGAGAAGTAAAGGGTAACCAGAAGGTTGCAAGGAAATGTGCAAGGATCGCACTAAGCAAGAAGAAAACAACAAAGGAGGTCCTACTAATAGATGAGGACCCAAGAGAGGATCATGGGAGACCCGCCCCCATGGAGGAATTAAAAGAAATACTCATAGAAGAGCCCGATAGGAAGGCAAAAATCGGGACCGCCTTATCTCAGGAAGAGGAAAAGCATAGTAGCTTTACTAAGGGAATACAAAGATCTGTTCGCCTGGTCACCAAGCGATATGCCAGGAATATCAGAAGAAGTAATTTCACACAAGCTCAATATAGACGCGGCAACACGACCAATAACACAAAAGGTAAGGCCAATGGGAGGAAGCAAAAAGATAGCTATCCAGGAAGAAGTGGAAAGGCTATTGAAAGCAAATTTCATCATGGAGATTAGATTCCAAACATGGGTGGCAAACCCAGTACTGGTTAAGAAGGCGGGAGGAAGTTGGAGAATGTACATCGATTATCGCGACCTAAACAAAGCATGTCCTAAGGACTAATATCCTCTCCCAAGAATAGATCAGTTAGTGGATGCAACATCAGGTCACTAACTAATGAGCTTCATGGATGCATACTCAGGATATAACCAGATAAAATTGGCCCCTGAAGACGCCCCTCACACAGCATTCTACGCTGACAGCGAGATATACCATTACACGGTAATGCCCTTCTGACTCATAAATGCTGGAGCGACATACCAAAGAATGGTCAACAAAATCTTCAGGGACATGATAGGAAAGACAATGGAGGCATACGTGGATGACATGATCGTCAAATCCAAAAAGAAGAAAGACCATGTGGAAAACCTTCCCTCAACGTTTGAGAGAATGAGGCAATACCAAGTCCGCCTAAACCCGAAAAAATGTGCATTTGGGGTACAATCAGGGAAGTTTTTAGGCTTCATGGTAAGTCAGCGACGCATAGAGGTAAACCCCGAGAAACTACAAGCAATTGAAGAAATGCAGTCACCTACGAAGCACAAAGAGGTTCAACGACTGAATGGGAGGTTGGTAGCTCTTAACAGATTCCTGTCCAAAATAGGAGACAAAGCATTACCCTTCTTTGAGGTACTAAGGGCAAACATGAAGTTCGAATGGACACCAAGATGTGAAGAAGCCTTCCAACAACTCAAACAACATCTAAAGACACTACCACCCCTGGCAAAGCCTACACCAGGGGAGCCCCTCTACCTCTACATCTCCGTGAGCAACGTGGCAGTAAGCTCGGTGCTAATAAAAGAAGAAAACGCTGCACAATTGCCGGTATACTTCGTAAGTAAAACATTGGCAAATTATGAGATCAACTACTTGCCAATAGAAAAGTACCTCTATGCACTGATTATATCAGCAAGGAAGTTGAGACCATATTTTCATGGGCATGAGGTGATGGATATACGCCCAATTTGAACCCGTTGACTTCCGAATCGTTTCATTTTTATCACCCCGTTAATGATTGTAAATCGAAACTTCAACCCGAACACCCCGCGAAAACACCAACGGTCCGGACGAGGCCGGAATACTCGTCCTGACAAGTTAGACTCACCTAGGTGAGGTCGGGTGGCCACACCCGACCTCCCCTAGGGGAGATCGGGTCAGCCAACCCGATCTCCCCTAGGGGAGATAGGGTTGGCCAACCCTATCTCCCCTAGGAGGGGTTGGGTGTCCACTCCCAACCCCTACCCTTGGGGGTCGGATTTTTCTCCCCCCCAAGGGCCCCGGTACCGTTTTTAGACTCCCATACTCGGTTTATTTCCGCCAACCCTTTCCGTACCCTAAAGTCTTAATTACGCGTTTAAAGGATAATTAATTGTGTTTAAAGGTTAACGATGTCATTAAGCCACCTTAATGACACCGTTGCCTATAAATACAACTCTCCCACTATTCATTAGATCATCTTGGCAAGTTGCATAATTTTGCTCTAACCTCTCTCTAGCTTTATCTCTCTACAAAACCCGTACTGACTTAGGCATCGGAGAGGGTTCATCAGGCACCACCCCCCCTCTGTGCCTGGTATTGCCCCTCTTGCAGGGCGAGAAGAGAAGCGAAGCGAAGGATGGAAAGACACAAGCTAGGACGACACAACCCGAGAGCACCGAATCCGCAACATCTCCAGTGAGGAACGAGACTTAGGTCGACCGCCCGTTGACCCTAGACTTGGAGCCTAACACTTGGCGCCGTCTGTGGGAATCGAACCGAAAGCCTGGCAATAACAAGAGCAATGACGAACAGCTTGGCGTCTAGGCATCACCGCCCACCTGGGGGCAATAGGCGAGGGAGACAGCCTATACCTCCAGCAAGGCAGCCTAACCCAGGGAAAAAGCCTGTGCACCCAGAGCCCCAAGTAACCCCATAGGCTCCCCAACCCAACAACCAGGAAGGAGGACCCTCACGCCCAGCTGGGGCTGAGCCTTCCACAGCCTCAACCCCTTTGGCAAGGAGGACACAGAGAGAGAGGGAGCAACAGGGAGTGCCATCCCAAAACACGGCACCTCCTGAGGGATACTACTATGAGGCGCAACCTCAAGGATATCCATATGGGATGCCGGCTCAAAGGAACGACAACCGCGCCCACACAACCAACACAAGGCCAACATACACACAGGGAGCACATACAGTGACTCCAGGGCTGATGAGCGCGTTGGATGAGCTCCTAGCCTACAGAGAGACTCTGAGGAACAGGCAAGAAAGGCAACATCAGCAGGAAGAAGAAGAAGTCCATGAACAAGAACAAGCCCCAGAAGAAGAACACCACTCGCATCCTAGAGCAGGGCAACGAGAAGAAGAAAGAAGGAATTACCAAGAGCCACCCTCGGAGGGAAGGCAACAATTTCTGCCTCCTAGGCACCAACAGACACAACAGGACGCCAGGGCCTACACCCCACTGGGGGCAGACAGACAGGCAAGACCTCCAAGGAGGCAAGAATTCCACCAGGTACCCCAGCAGGGATACCAGGGATACACCTACAGTCCATACCAGCATGGACAAGGGATCCCAGTAAGCCCAGTCTATAACTATGGCGGGTATCAAAGGGATTACACTCTGACGCCGGTGATGACTACCCCGGAGGAGATAGAGGCCATGATAGCTAGAAAAATGAGTGAGTCAAAGAAAAATGGCTTACATTGTCTGAGTGATAAAACGAACCACCCCTTCTCAAGGGAGTTGGAAATGAACAGGGTGCCAGACTCCCTGCATACAGTGCAAATTGCAAAGTACAATTGCAAGGGAGACCCTTTGGAGCATATTCAACAGCATGAAGCCTCTCTATTTAGGAGGACTACTGATGAAAGATACAAGGCACTCCTGTTTCCAAACACACTATCAGGGGTGGCCTCACACTGGTTCTTTAGCCTACCCTCTGAGAGCATCCACTCATGGGAGCAGCTAAAGGCGAAATTTCTGCAGAGATATCTAGGAGAAAGGAAGCTCCTCAAGGGAACAGGCTCCATCGATGATGTGAAGCAAGAAAATGATGAATCTCTGGCCAATTACTACACTAGGTTCAATCAAAACATCGCAGACATCCAAGGCGACATCACTGAGGGTGAGATAATACGAGCCTTCATCAGGAACCTAGGCCGCTTCGGGTCCACATTGGCAGAAAAGATGGCCAAGAAACCAGCAAGCACCTTAGAGGAGCTAGCAGGAAGAGTAAAAACTCATATAGACCTGGAGAGGCATAGGGCAAGTAAGAAAGCCAAGATCCAAGCAGCTAAGGAAGACAATGCAAAGCCGAACAGAGGAAAGCCACCCCAGGCACCTCAACACGCAAGGCAGCAAGAATGGCGTCCGCCCCAGCAAAGAAATCAAATGGGCGAACCACTAAAGGCGAGGGAAACAAATGTCATCAAGTTCGTCCCATTGAACGCCACTCCAGCTGCTGTCCTCAGAGAGATGCGGAATCAGAAATCTGGTCACCCCCTGCAAGATGGAGAGCCCCAATGGTGGGGACTCACAAGGACAGATGGTGTGACAACCATGAAGCATACGGGCATGACACGAACGAATGCTTCAGCCTAAAGCTAAGCATAAACAACATCATCCAGAGGGGAGAACTAAAGCAGTTCGTAGATCATGGGGGCAACAGCATACAGTTAGGGCCATCATACAGGGACAAAGGCAAAAGCAAAGTAGACTACAATCCTCCACCCAACAAGAGAGGGACCATAAATATGATACACGGAGGAGTAGCGTCAGGTGGCCCAACTGCTAACGCATGGGAGGTTTACGCATCCAAATTGAGTTCAGTGCCAAGGTAGAGGAAAAGGCCAAGAGAAGGAGAAGAAATGAAGATCGAATTCTCAGAGAAGGACAAGAGCCACATTGTCTTCCCACATGACGATGCGTTAGTCATCACAATAGACATTGATAATTTTGATGTAAAGCAAAAATGGTAGATGGGGGCAGCTCGGCAGACCTCCTAAGCCTAAGAGTCCTAGAAGAAATAGGGAAAACGAAGGCAGACATAAAACCAGTCAACTTCCCTCTAGTTGGCTTCTTAGGGGCAACAAGCTACCCCCTGGGAATGATAACCCTGCCGGTGACCATGGGCCAAGGATGGACGCAGCTGAAGGTGAATGTTAACTTCTTAGTGGTTGAAAGCCTGGGAGCCTACAATGGGATCCTAGGAAGAACAACCATAAACCCATACGAAATCGTGCCATCCACCGTACACCAGAAGTTGAAGTACATCACTGAGAATGGAGTCGGAGAAGTCCTGGGTGATCAACGCACTGCAAGGCAGTGCTACGTCAACTCCATGAGACATGGATCACACAGGACAGACACAGTGGCAATGGTCATGATAGGAGCCAACCAAGAAAACAAGAAGATGGGAAGGGGACAAAGGCAAAGAAAGATGAAGAATGGAGTTGCACTCCGTTTGAGCAGGCAGCTTTTTCAAGGAATGCCTAAGAAGAGACACATGAGCAAGGCTGTGAAGGTAACAGCCATACCTTGGCAGCCAGAAACCGTAGAAGGAAAAAGAACAAGGGACTCCATCATAAGAGGCTTCTGCTACATTGATGACATCAAGCAAATGCCGTGCGAGCCAATATCAAGCTACTTTCAGAGATTCTCCAGTTATGGTGCCAATATGGACATCACAAGAGGAGAAGCCGTCAGAGCCTTCATTAGAAACATGCATCCAAACTCATTTGAGGCCTATGGAGGGCTTTATGAGATGGTCATGACAAGCACGATGAGAGAGCTCAAGGAAAAGCTAGACAAGGCGTTTGCAAAGGAGATGGAGCAACTGGATGAAGTCCGGAGAAAGAAAGAAAGACCAATACACTGGAAGGAGGTGTAAACTTCACATTCACACCCCCTACAGTGAGCATAGAAGAAATTTTTTAGAAATACCTCAAGAAGGAGCTACCCACATGCAGGGAGGAGGGCATGGCCTTCCTAGGAAGAGATGCACAGGGATGGTGCGAGTACCATGGGACCTGGGGGCATCGAACCAACAACTGCATGGTGCTAAAGATAGAAGCGGAGGAGATGATTTATAAGGGAGGTCTAAGGGAGTACGTGGCAACGGACAAAATCAACACCCCATATCCTTAGTTTCATATCTAGCACTTCGATTTTTCAAGCATTCTAAGTTTTCCAAAAACAACTTTTGAGAAGGAGAACTCAAGAAGTTACTCCAACTCTACACTACTTTTGATTTCTTCCAAAGGATGTCTTGGTACACCCAAGGCATCCCATGTGTACAAAAACGAGAATACTCCTAAGGGAGTAGAAGTTACTCAAAAAGTATTTTCCAATGAATGTGGTGATATAATCATGAAGTTATCCTTACACAGATATGACTTCAAGTCAACAACAGATTCGACGCCCCCAAGAGCGTATCTTGAGAGTAGTTCTAAATCTACGAACCATGTGCCCTCCGGGAGCCTATCCCGCGAACAGATTCGACGCCCCCAAGAGCGTATCTTGAGAGTAGTTTTTATACTACGATCTTCGACGCCCCCAAGAGCGTATCTTGAGAGTAGTGTTCATACTACGACCTTCGACGCCCCCAAGAGCGTATCTTGAGAGTAGTTTCTACACTACGACCTTCGACGCACCAAGAGCGTATCTTGAGAGTGGTTTCCACAAACTACGAATTTCGACGCCCCCAGGAGCGTATCTTGAGGTAGATTTGCAACCTACCAGATTCGACGCCCCCAAGAGCGTATCTTGAGGTAGAAAAAACACTACCAGATTCAACGCCCCCAAGAGCGTATCTTGGGGTAGATTTCAAACTACCAGTTTCGACGCCCACCAGGAGCGTATCTTTGGTCTAACCTGTGCCCTCCGGGAGCCTATCCTGTGAAACGTTAAGTGCCCTCCGAGAGCCAGTCTCGTGAACAGATTTCGACGCCCACCAGGAGCGTATCTTTGGTCTAACCTGTGCCCTCCGGGAGCCTATCCTGTGAAATGTTAAGTGCCCTCCGAGAGCCAGTCTTGTGAACAGATTTCGACGCCCACCAAGAGCGTATCTTTGGTCTAACCTGTGCCCTCCGGGAGCCTATCCTGTGAAACGTTAAGTGCCCTCCGAGAGCCTGTCTCGTGAACAGATTCGACGCCTACCAAGAGCGTATCTTTGGTCTAGCAATCCCATACATACCATTCAAAGGGTATCAGAAGGAAGCATTACACCATATTAAGAAGGATCCCATGAGAAAGTAATTTCAAAGTAAAGTGATATGAAGAACACATAATGTTTTTTCTTGATGAAATAGCAGGTATGGCATGAAGAAAACACAATAGAAGGATAAGTAAAGGAAACACACCAAGGGATGAATCCATAATCAAAGGAGTACATATAAAAGCATACGAAGTACCCATGAAAAGGCAAGTGAACCACACAGCCAACAACACAATACGAAAGAGGAAAGCAACACAAAATCTCACAGCAGTCCCAAAAGATACTCAACCCATCAAAGGGGAGGAAGAGTATGGTCATATATACAAAGATAGAAAGATGTCAACACATCAACCAGAGCCCTCTGGGAGTCACCCTGACCCCCTGAGGCCGAACAACCAGCAGAGATAGAGGAAGAGGAGGAAGAGTCCGAAGTGTCAATATCCACAGGCGTAGCATCCACCTGTGTAGGGGCAGGCTCGTCTGCAACAGCAGCCTGACCCCTAAGGACAGCCATGTAACCAGTAGCGTACGGCCCAAAATCACCAAGATCGCCAACCGGAAACTGAGGATCAATGCGAAAAATATGGTCAACGAGATACTCACCAAACTGGTTCATCTCCTGAGTAAGCCGCACACTGTAGTCAGCAGTAAAGGCAGAGGAAGCCTTGTACTCAGACACTGCGACAGTCCTCTCCTCTGCCCGGCACATTGCCTCCAATTTCCGCAACTCCTCAGAATGGAGTGAAGATGCGACCTCAGCCTCCCGGCGTAAGCTACCTACGGTAGTCTCAAGTAAGGACACTTGGTCCCTGAGCTCTTGCATCTTCAGATCGGATAGGCGCGCCTTCTCAAGAGCCTTCTTCTCGTCGGATAACTCGAGCACAAGGGATGACATGTTCACCATGTCAGACATACCCTGAAAATTCAAACAAGAGATGAGTAACTGGAAAAGCAACCACATGAAAGTAAAAAGGAGAAAGTGAGGAACAACTCACAGGCACGTAACGAGATAGTACACCCTGAACGAAGCGCCGGGTCTCCCCAGGAGACTTAGGCTGAGCAGCACGACCGCCAGGAGGGATGGCACCGCGAAGTACACGGATGCCAACCTCAGGAGTCCGCAAAGAAGAGCCGCTATCAAGGTGGAACTCCTTCAAACCAGCGAAAGGAGTCCACTCAGACCCAACGATATCCTCGTCAGTAAGGCGTGCGAAATCCTTCCGACTCAAAGTCGGAGGCCCACCTACACAAACAATGCAAGTTAAAGAAAAATATAAACATAGAAGCATCAGTGACAAGGAGGAGATTGAACTAGATGACCGTGCCCTCGGCTGGGGGGCAGGGGAACCATCACCAACAGGTCGCTTCCCTTTATCAGCTCGGGAAGGCGCCTCTTCGACCACCATCTCTTTATCGCGAGAGAGGGTCGGGGGACGAACAACAGGCGAAGGAGGATCCGCAGCTTTCTTCCTCTTGACAGCCGAGGCCCCAGCCTCATAGTCAGATCTCCGCGACTTGGACCTAAAAGGTCCAGAGCTCTTGCCTACGGAGACAACCCTCTCGGTCACCAGGGGAGAGTGCCCTAGCAATGCAAGAAAAACAAGATAAGGAAAACACAAGTATACCATAAAGAAGCAAACAGGAGGAAGTATACCAGAGGCCCCAGCCTTCTTCCCAAGCATGGGGGACTTCTTCAGGGTGGAGCTAGATGGAGCCTTCCTCTTGCTCAGATCGACCGGTGCTGCCTGCACGTTATAGGTTTTTCCGTGAAACCAACCTACAAAGGAAAAGCAGAAAGTAAATAAAGATGAGAAGACTAAGTAACATACCGAACCCCCGGAGTCAGGAGTCAAACTGATCCCTGCCTCATAAAGATCCGTCTCGGTCACTAAGGACACGGGGCAGTATGACCATGTCCTGTTGCTCTCATGGATGGTCTTCATAGTCTCTAAATCCACAGGAGAGAACTCCCCGAAGGCAGGCCAGCCATCTGACCGATCCTCATTCAAGACCGACCAAGTGACATATCGATCTGTAATGAAGAAATAATGTTTGGCCCAGTGGCTCGCCGAGTTGTCACTCTGGGCCACAAAGCGAAGAGAGGTATCCCACTCGACCCCACTCAACCCGAAATCAGCAAATCGGGAATCCTTGAGGGACGGATGGCGAGTTACAAAACTCGCAAAGCCTACCTTCCTCTGATATTGGAATCGATAGAAGCATCGGAACAAAACCAGTGAATACTTCCAGGAGTACCAGTGGCATAACACCCGGAAGCCCACCCAGACGCGGAGGGCACTAGGAGCAAGGTTCACAGGAGAAATCCTAAAGAACCTACTCAACTCTACAAGATCATCGCAGTAAGGCAGCCTCAATCCAAATCGAATCTGGGAGGGATAAACAACGACCTTCCCCCTAGGGGGCTCTGTCACCGTCTCGCGGGTATTCCCCAAGGAAGGGAGGAAAGGATATAGAGGCTCATCTAAGGGACAGATATCACCTAAAGTGACGTGCTCGTTATAGTCAGACCTAGTCAGGTGATTCTCCGACAAAGCAGCGAGACCTAAGTCAAAGGTAGCAGGAAACCCCAAAGTTCGAATCAAGTTTCGACTAACACCCCGGCTCAGATTGCGACACTAAGCTAATGACAGGAAAGGAAGTAATGCGACGAATAGAAGAGAAGAGAAACTCACTCATCCTTCGAAGGATGTAACGCCTCTGCAGAGTCTGCGTGCGGGGACACCACCAAGAATATAGTACCTGCCACGACATGATAGATGTCAAAACGAGAAAACTCCCGAAAAAACCGGGAGTACCCCGGTACTCGACTAACAACAACCAAGGATTCGAAGACATCCAACAAAGATAACAAACATGCGCCAAGGACACCACGACAACCAAATCGAACAATTTTGTCCGAACCTAAAGTCGGTTCTCGGGCAAAATTACAATTACGCCCTCCAACGGAAATCAACACACAAATGGCGCCTTGACATCAAATTCAAAACGGGGATAGTTTAATCAGACAAAAAACTATCTCCGGATGACCGGCCAAATTTTTTTTTCCCCAAATCCACGACTATCTACGGCTATCCACGGCAATCACACATTCAATCAAGTATCGGCAATCAAGTATCGGCAATTTAAAAATCAACATTTTACACGATAACGGAAAGGAAAAGAGTGGACCTTCGGAAAACCCGACCTGATGTGATAAATGGGTCCGGAATTCAAATTTTGAGATCGCCGGAATTCAGACCCCATCGTCGCCGGAGGACACCTCACGCCGCGCCGGAGCCGTCCCACTTCGCCGTCGCCCGCCCTCGCCGGACCAGACGCTGCCTCCACCAACAGCAGCCTTGCCGTCGTCCCGCTGCTCCTCCACGACCTCGCCCGGCTCCGCCGTAGACCAGGGCCTGCTCCGCCGCCGTCTCTGGTCATGCCGCCGTCCTTCGCAGGTATCCTCCGTCGCACCGCTGGCCGGAATTCCACCCCTTCGTCGGAATTCTTGGCCGGCCCTTACTTTGGTGTGCTCCAAATTTTTCCTTGCTCTCCAAGTGTGAGAAAAAAGGGAAAGGATGACAATGGTGGCTAAGTGAGGTATTTTCCTAACTCTCCTATATATTTGAAAAGGTGTAGGGTTTTTTAAAGTGACATAATCACAACCCTCCATTTAAAATTAGATGAGATCTAAGGGTTAAAGAAAAACTATCATCTTTGCCTCGCTTAGACTATGGTTAGGCATATCTCCACTCAAGTTACTTTATTGTTGAGAATCCCATACTTAGAAAAAATTTAGACCAAAATTAAATTTTTCTCCACTTAGGCAAATCCCGGCATGAAATTGAAGCATGAATCGCTTAGCTATATTCGTATTGCATCCCTATGCAAGCGTGTGTTTTTCGAATATACGCCCGTAGCAAGGATAGATTTATTATTTCCACCTCAGACGGACGCGTGCTTAGACACGTGTCCGTGCTATTCTGACGTTTACAATTCCTCTATCTTATAAGGCAGGGGGCAGAGTCAGAGGCACACATCCATGGGTAAGTAAGCATTCAGACGAAAGGTAAAACCCCGGCTTCAAATTGCGCGTGTCATACCATCCTAAAATAGAGTCAATCAAGGGTTAGGCCATTGGTTGACTCGGGGGCATGTGATGGATATACGCCCAATTTGAACCCGTTGACTTCCGAATCGTTTCATTTTTATCACCCTGTTAATGATTGTAAATCGAAACTTCAACCCGAACACCCCGCGAAAACACCAACGGTCCGGACGAGGCCGGAATACTCGTCCGGACAAGTTAGACTCACCTAGGTGAGGTCGGGTGGCCACACCCGACCTCCCCTAGGGGAGATAGGGTTGGCCAACCCTATCTCCCCTAGGAGGGGTTGGGTGGCCACTCCCAATCCCTACCCTTGGGGGTCGGATTTTTCTCCCCCCCAAGGGCCCCGGTACCGTTTTTAGACTCCCATACTCGGTTTATTTCCGCCAACCCTTTCCGTACCCTAAAGTCTTAATTACGCGTTTAAAGGATAATTAATTGTGTTTAAAGGTTAACGATGTCATTAAGCCACCTTAATGACACCGTTGTCTATAAATACAACTCTCCCACTATTCATTAGATCATCTTGGCAAGTTGCATAATTTTGCTCTAACCTCTCTCTAGCTTTATCTCTCTACAAAACCCGTACTGATTTAGGCATCGAAGAGGGTTCATCAGGCACCACCCCCCCCCCCTCTGTGCCTGGTATTGCCCCTCTTGCAGGGCGAGAAGAGAAGCGAAGCGAAGGACGGAAAGACACAAGCTAGGACGACACAACCCGAGAGCACCGAATCCGCAACATCTCCATTGAGGAACGAGACTTAGGTCGACCGCCCGTTGACCCTAGACTTAGAACCTAACATGAGGTAACAGTCCTCACAGACCAACCATTGAAACACCTCCTCCTAAGACCAGACACATCGGGAAGATTGACCAAATGGGCAATTGAGCTAAGTGAGTTTCGTATTCACTTTGCCCCTAGAATAGCCTTAAAAGGGCAGGCTCTAGCAGATTTTATTGCCGAATTCACCGGAATTAATCCAGATGAAGACTTGGGAGAAATCAAAACTACAAGCGAGGCGAGTAGTAGTCAGGAGAAACAACCAGAAGAGTTATGGGAGATGCATACCGATGGGTCATCCAACGGGGGAGGTTCAGGTGCAGGCCTCCTACTATACCCACCAAATAGAGATACACCTCTGCGCTATGCCATGGCACTTACCTTTAAGGCAACGAACAATGAGGCTGAATACGAAGCACTGATAACAGGCTTGAGAATAGCCAAAGGAGTAGGGGCAAAGCACCTAAGAGTTAAGTGCGATTCTCAACTAGTTGTCAATCAAGTGAAAGGAATCTACACTGCAAAGTCTGAAAACATGCAGAAGTACTTACAGCAAGCCAGGGACCTAATAAAGAGCATCCAAAGCTTCGACATTGAGTCAGTCCCAAGAGAACAAAACCAAGAGGCGGACGCCTTAAGCAAACTAGCCCTAGGGGCAGAAGCAGGCAAAGAGGTTCACTTTGTACAGCAAAGAATGCAATCAGTGATAGAACAAATGGAAGCTCTAGTAATAGATGAAGGAGAAGCCTGGATGTCCCCAATGTGTCAGTACATCATGGAAGGAAAACTCCCAAAGGATAAGGTAGAGGTAGTCATGATTGAAAGGATGGCTAGAAATTATGCAGTGATGGATAATGAACTCTATAAAAAAGGGTACTCCACACCCTTCCTCAAATGCATAACATACCCAGAAACAGAGAGAGTACTTGCAGAACTCCATTAAGGAGATGCGGGGTGCCATGAAGGAGCACGAACAATAATCTGAAAGGTCTACAACCTAGGATACTATTGGCCATCAATGAGCAAATAAGCAGCAGACTTGGTACAAAAATGTGATCACTGCCAAAGGTACTCCAGAAATATAACAGCCCCAGCAGCAGAGCTAAGTTCCATCTCGGGAGCCTGGCCATTCGCACAGTGGGGGATTGATCTGATAGGCCCCCTACCAAGAACAAAAGGGCAGAAAACTTGCATAATAGTAGCAATAGACTACTTCTCCAAGTGGATAGAAGCAAAGGCAATGGGAAAGACAACAGACGAGCAAATCGTTAACTTCATTCAATCTCACATTGTCTCGAGATACGGAGACCCAAAAGCAATAATAAGTGATAATGGCCCACAATTCAAGAGCAAGAAACTGCAATGGTATTGCGAAAGGCTGAACATAGAGCACCGCTTCGCATCAGTAAAACACCCTCAGACAAACGGGCAAGTAGAGTCGGCAAATAAAATAGTGCTAGACGGTTTAAAGAAACGACTCCATGCTACCAAGGGAAGTTGGGTAGATGAGCTGGAAAATGTTCTATGGGCAGTACGGACAACACCAAAGATAGCCACAGGAGAAACACCATTTGGCCTAGTATACGGGACCGAAGCGGTGGCACCAGCAAAAATATCTGTATCATCACTAAGAACCACGTACTTTGAAGAGAATGAGAACAACAAAGCAAGGCTCTTAGACTTAGATCTTGTGGATGATAAAAGATGGAACTCAGAAGAAGCACAGGCACGAATGCGCCTTGTATCCGCAAGATATTACAACCGCCAAGTCAAGGAGAGGCAATTCCACATAGGAGAACTAGTGCTCAGAAAGAACGAGTTCTCACACTTAGACCAAGTCAGAAAATTATCTCCAAAGTGGGAAGGGCCGTATAAAATAGCATCAGTTCCATACGCAAATGCTTACCGCCTAGAGGATGGGGATGGGTATATCTCCACAAACACCTTCAGTAGGGAACACCTAAAGAAGTACTACGTTTAAGAAGACAGCACAAGCAAAAAACCATATCCTTGAAGTTATTTCAAGTCATTACATATAATTGTTTAAGTTTTCCAAAAAACAACTTTTGAGAAGGAGAACTCAAGAAGGTACTCCAACTCTACAACTATCTTTGATTCCCTTCAAAGGATGTCTTGATCCACCCAAGGCATCCCAAGTCTACATAAAGCATGAATGCTCCTAATGAAGTAGAAGTTACTCAAAAGTATCTTGCAAAGAAGGTGGTGATACAATCATTATGTTATCCTTACACAGATATGACTTCCAAGTCAGCAACACCCTCAACGCCCCCAAGAGCGTATCTTGAGAGTAGTTTTGATACTACGACCTTCGACGCCCCCAAGAGCGTATCTTGAGAGTAGTTTTCATACTACGACCTTCGACGCCCCCAAGAGCGTATCTTGAGAGTGGTTTCAAAAAACTACGAATTTCGACGCCCCAAGAGCGTATCTTGAGAGTGGTTTCCAAAAACTACGAACTTCGACGCCCCCAAGAGCGTATCTTGAGAGTGGTTTTAAAAAACTACGAATTTCGACGCCCCCAAGAGCGTATCTTGAGAGTGGTTTCCAAAAACTACGAACTTCGACGCCCCCAAGAGCGTATCTTGAGAATGGTTTCAAAAAACTAAGAATTTCGACGCCCCCAAGAGCGTATCTTGAGAGTGGTTTCCAAAAACTACGACCTTCGACGCCCCCAAGAGCGTATCTTGAGGTAGATTTCAAACTACCAGATACGACGCCCACCAGGAGCGTATCTTTGGTCTAACTTGTGCCCTCCGGGAGCCTATCCCGTGAAACGTTAAGTGCCCTCCGAGAGCCTGTCTCATGAACAGATTCGACACCCACCAAGAGCGTATCTTTGGTCTAACTACTGGTGCCCTACGAGAGCCTGTCTCGCGAACAATATTCGACGCCCACCAAGAGCGTATCTTTGGTCTAGCAGTACCGTATATACCATTTAAAGGGTATCAGAAGAGATCATCGCACCATACTAAGAAGGATCCCATGAGAAAATAATTACAAAGCAAAGATTGTATGAAGAATACATAATGCTTTTTCTTGATGAAATAGCAGGTATGATGATAAAAGAAAACACAAGAGAAACGCAAATAAAAGAAAGCATCAGAAAGGGAAGGGTCCATAACCAAAGAACTACACATAAAGGCACAAGAAGTTATTAGGAAAATGGGAGATAAACACCCTGCCATGCATGCCATAAGTAAAGACAGGAGTATCAAACAAAGATGGCAAAACTAGGAAATGTGGAGTTTCAAACTCTAAAGATAAGTGCAGCTCACCAACAGGAAGAGTAGTCAGGAGACACCACAAGAAGGAACCCTTGATAAACTCAATGAAGAAAGATGAATACAAGTTCAAGATTACCTCATAGGCACTTCAGCCAAGCAACATTAATGAGGAGCAAAGTAACAACACAACGATAAAGACAAGCATGAAGAAGCTAGAAGGCAAAAAGGAGAAGTACGACCCAAATTAAGAAGAACCTCAAGCCACAAAATTGCGAAACCACCACAAGAGACAGATGTACTACTTCCTCAGCTTGGCAATATGCCTAACAGCGAAGTCAGACAAATCACCAAGCTGAGAAAAAGGAAAGTCAGGAGCAATCATGTACATACGCTCAAGAATCGCCTTTAAAGAAATACGCTTAGCCACAGAGCAGCGAACATCGATAGCAGCCTGATAAGAGGAGGAACCCTTATACTCAGCGATAGCACACTCTTTCTCCTCCACACGAAACATCTCCTCAAGAGACACCAACTCAGCAGCCCGAAGTACTTCATCGCGATAAGACTTTTGTCTTAAGGCTTCAATCTCTTCTTTAAGAAGGGCAATACGACTCTCCAAATCTCGGCACTGCAAATCCGTGATACGACTACGCTCCAAACAACTAACAAGCTTAGAACTAAGGGAGACACAAGTGTCCTCGTGCACCTTCTTCCCCTCAACAAGATCAATAGCAAGGGTGGACAAATTAACAAGGTCGGTAATACCCTGCGACAAAAACAAAGGATGAGACAGATAAAGCACAAAAGAGAAACGTCCTAAAGGATAACAAGGTTAAGAAAAGTTACAGAAGCATAGCGAGACAACACATCATGAGCCAATTCTTAAACTGCCTCCGACCCTTTAGAAAGGGGCACACGATCTGCAGGAGGAATAGCGGACTGCAAAACACGAACTCCAACCTCAGGAGTTTGCAAAGAAGATTGATAGTTAAAACGAGCCCCACGCCCATAATAAGGCGCCCACTCAGACCCAACAATTCCATCAATAGGAGGACGAGACAACTCCTTTCGACTCAGAAGTGGAAGACGAAGTCTACCTACAACAAAATACAGAGTAAACACCAATATACACTAAGGAAACTCAGACATTCCAGGACTTACCAAACAAGGGAGAAGGAAAAGATGGCTCCCGGACCCTCGATTGGGGGGCATCAATATAGAAAGAAGATGGTACCCTAACATCACCACCGCCCTTACCTCCAATTGGAGGACACCTCCTCACACCACAAAAAACCGATATTTTCGCAATCGAAGGTCCGGTCCCGGAGCTAACTACTCCCACCCGTACTGGCCTCTTACTCCTCATCAAACACCGGGGAGATTTGCCGATCGAAAACACGCAAGCTCAAACCAAAAGGGAATAATAGAAAGAGGGTATAAAGAGACCCCACTGGCCAATAAGCAGAGGCAGGGGCAAAGGGAGATAGTTATAACTCCCAGCATAGAGAGACCCCACTGGCCAATAAGCAGAGGCAGGGGGGCAAGGGGAGATAGTTATAACTCACAGCATAGAGAGACCCCATTGGCCAATAAGCAGAGGCAGGGGGCAATGGGAGATAGTTATAACTCCCAGCATAGAGAGACCCCACTGGCCAATAAGCAGAGGCAGGGGGGCAAGGGGAGACAGCCACAAACCCAGTATAGAGAAACCCCACGAGCCAGCGAGCAGAGGCAAGGGATAAAGGGAAATAGTCATAACCCCATTGTAAGAAGACCCCACGTGCTAGTAAGCAGAAACATGAGGGCAAGAGGATGAACCAAACAGGACTATATCACCATGAAGACCCACAAATCAAGAAACAAGACAAATAAAGAAACAATCAAGGGGGAAGCGGGATTACGTCCCCCAAAAGCAATGCTTACACAAAAGAAAAGACACGTACCTCAATGCGACACGTGTCCCGAGAAGTAAATCCGACTAAGAATCCCACCGCCAAAAAGAAAAAAGAGAAAAGGACAACGAGAATGAGGTAATCACTTACCCCTTTTATAGTACAAGAGAATAGGGTTTTTTCCAAAACTGCTAAATCGACACCGTTGATTTTTGGAAAGGAAAAATTCAAGGGTCAGATTTAAAAACTGATACCTCTAGTTCCCATTAACCACGGTTAAACTCACACCTACCATAGTTAGTATTCTATGGGTATATTTTTAAGTATCCCATACTTAGAAAAAATTTAGACCAAAATTAAAATTTTTCTCCACTTAGAGTTATCCTGGCATGAAATTGAAGCATGGACTCGTTTAGTTGTATTCATGTTGCATCCCCACACGAGCGTATATTCTCCGAGTATACACCCATGGTTGGGATAGATTTATTATTTCCATCTTAGACGGACACGTGCTTGGACACGTGTCCGCGCTATTCTGACGTTTGCAATTACTCTATCTTATAAGACAGGGGGCAGAGTCAGAGACACACATCCATGGGTAAGTAAGGATTCCGACAAAAGATAGAATTCCGGCTTCAAATTGCGCGTGTCATACCATCCTAAAATAGAGTCAATCAAGGGTCAGGCCATTGGTTGACTCGGGGGCATGTGATGGATATACGCCCAATTTGAACCCGTTGACTTCCGAATCGTTTTATTTTGATCACCCCGTCAATGATTGTAAATCGAAACTTCGACCCAAACACCCCGAGGAAACGCCAACGGCCCGGACGAGGCCAAAATACTCGTCCGGACCGAGGCAAACTCACCTAGGTGAGGTCGGGTGGCCACACCCGACCTCCCCTAGGGGAGATCGGGTCAGCCAACCCGATCTCCCCTAAGGAGGGGTTGGGTGGCCACACCCAACCCCTACCCTTGGGGGTCGGATTTTCTCCCCCCCAAGGGCCCCGGCACCGCTGCCCGACTCCGATACTCAGTTTATTTCCGCCAACCTCTCTGTGCCTTAAGGTTTTAATTACGAGATTAAGGGCTAATTAATTGCGTTTAAAGGTTAACGATGTCATTAAGCCACCTTAATGACACCGTTGCCTATAAATACAACCTTTCCACCATTCATTTACACATCTTGGCTAAGCATACAATTTAGATCTGACATCTCTCTAAGTTTTATCTCTCTAAGAAACGTATTGAATTAAGCATCGGAGAGGGTACATCAAGCACCACCCCTCCCCCTCCGTGCTTGGTATTGCCCCTCTTGCAGGGCACGTGGAGAAGAGAAGGCGAAGGACAGGAAGACACGGATCAGAACGACAGGACTTAGGAGCACCGAACCCGTAGTTTCACCAGTGAGGAGTAAGGTTTAGGTCGACCGCCCGTTGACCTGAAACTTAGAAGCTAACACGGGTAGCTCTATCTCTAGCAATTTTAATGCCTAAGATACATGTGGCCTCTCCTATGTCTTTTATCTCAAACACAGATGCCAACCAAGACTTTGACTTGTTCATAAAACTCACATCATTTGGGGCAATGAGTATATCATCAATATATAAGGTTAATATGACATACTTAGACCCGGAGGTCTTATAGTACACGTACGGGTCCTGGTGAAGATTCACGTATCTGTTTCCTACGATTTCCTCATGGAATTTCTGGTACCATTTCCTAGACGGTTGTTTAAAACCGTAAATGGACCTTTGGAGTTTACAAACTTTACGTTCGTTACCAGGAGTAATGAAACTCTACGGTTGCTCCATATAGATCTCTTCCTTCCAGGTTTACACTCATTCGGTGCAACTCGAATTCGAGACTTGCGACCAGGACCATTTTGGCCCTAACCGTGGTTTTACGCAAAGTCAGTGACTGTGATTCGTCAAAATCCACTCCGTGATTTGGGTTTATCCTTTCGCAATAAGTCGGCCTTTAAACCATCCAACATTTCCATCACTGATGAACCCTTTTCGGGATCCATCTCATCCTTACGCTCCTTGGTTAAGAGGTAATTCAACAAAGACTATATTGGCTTTCATTTAGGCGATCTTTCTCATTTTATTATTTTCCTCCAATTATCCACTTGAGATATTTTCAATGCTAGTTAAACCGTTTCCGGTTCGTCTACAGATTTCAGAGTGTGGTTATCACCCTTATTACTGAGATACTTCTTTAAATAATTTCGATGCCTTCAATCGTATCTAAACTCATCAATCCCATCTTGAGTCTGAACGACACTCCCACTCGGAATAATGCTTCTTTTCGGAGCATCACTCCCACTGGGAATAAGAGCAGTGCTCGAACCTTGACCCACAACTTTCCTTTAATGACCTCTCGATTCTCGGGATTTTATCTCCGAGATTGAATTCCTTGATCACTAGGACCTGGAGCCGAGTCTGGTCGGATCACTCCCACTGGAAACAATGGGTATCGATGGAATATGTGGTGTTATTGGATTAGTTTCATCCAACGATTCAACATCCATCATGAATATCAGGTTCAACTTGATTCGTCCTATCGGAAACAGTGATTGTCGTGTGGTAGAGGGTGTAATCCTCCCACTGGATTTATTATGACAATGTTTCCATTATCATTTACCATGTCATTTATTTGGGTTGCCGGTTCAAATATTTCTCTCACTAGAATTAAGTGTGACCTGAATTTCAATGATATCCTGCATCTTTTAATCAAGATTATATCTGTTTAAATTTCCATGCATTGAAAGTTCGTCCTCAAGAAGTGTAATGTATCACGTTCGACCACACTACCATTTTCCAACCTATAAACATGTATGTTCAAAGAGTATTCATCGTACTCTTGGTCTAAACACTTGTTTTAATGTGCCATTTTAATGTTGAATGATGATATGATTTAACTCATTAAAATTATTTAGCTTCATGGTGCAGTGTCGTTAACCGATTTTATTGAAACAAAGTCTTACATAAATGTGAGTAATCTTTCTCTCATCCCAGAGGGATCGTATGATAGATTGACTCTTACATTATGGGATTCAAACTTTGCTATATGAAGTGGTGTGAAATGAATGCCTAGCCCGACTTTCGTTCAAGGCTAGTAGAAGAGATATCGTTTAACCGACTTCATTCTTCTTTGTTTGCAAACTTATTTTAAAGATTTTATCCAATCTCTGAACTGAGCGTTTAGGTTTTCACCATGTGCATCAGTTGATACTTTTACAAGGTCGGGGTAGCTTTTGAAGCATACATTTTTTCGTGTAAATGTTATCAATAAGTCATTCCGAGATGGATGCAAACATAAATTCTGCATTTATTCATCAAAGAACTACATTATTAAATTTGTACTTTGAAACAATGTGTTCCGTATTTCGAGGTCCACATGTACGCAATAAGGCGTTATTTACCAAGGTTAAACCCTAAGGTAAATTCGTTTCGTTTCCAAAATTTCATCCAAAATTTAATCGGTTTCGTACATGATAATTATTAATTATTTAATTTAATGGAGTACTAATAATTAAGAAATAATTTTAATCGGTTCATTCTTAGAGCTACGCAATCGATGGATTTTAATGGCATTTTGATTTTACTCAAATGATTAGACTATGGTGGAGACGTATGGATATGTTTGATTCAGAAATTATTCATAGCCTTATGTTTCGGTGTTTATTGTAATTTCGGATCGATCCCGTTTAACGGGTCAGTTAATCTTGATAAGTAGATCACATTTCGAGTCGAATGGAGGCTACTCTATTCAATAAATCCGAAAAACATCAACCAAAATTCTAACATTAAATGAAAAAAATAAGAAATCCAACATAAACAAAACTAAGGTCCAAGATCTCCAACTTGAAGTATTTGCGAAGAAGAATCATGGATGAACAGTCTTTACCACGTTCTGCAGCTTACCTGAAATGAATTCACAAGTGAATTATATCAGTTGTCTTGCATGGGTATAAAACATTTTTACGGTATGTGTGGTAAACGATTCGTACCTTGTAGGTACTGTAATCATGGTGGTTATCGCACCGGATCATCGTTTGGACCTTTTCTTAGCTGGGGTTTGCAAACTTTTCAGCATTTCAATGAATCTCTCATCGAATGCCTCTTGTTTTTCAGGAAAGTTTTCTTCTTCATGATCCTCTTTGAATATATCCATCGTCATCTTAATCGATGTGATCAGATGTGTGATACTTTCTTCGTCTGCGAACTGTAAAGATGTGTGTATCGGGTCGGCAGGTCTCCAATCTGAATGACACTTCTCACGGGTAGGTTGCTTTTTTCGATGATCTGTAGCTCGTAAATGTAATCCGTTTGCTCAACGTGGTCCGTCGTCTCGCTCCTTGCTGACCTGCACAAGGGGCAATATCAAGCACGGAGAGGGGGTGGTACTCGATATATATATATATATATTTATATATATTTAATAGTTATTATCTGTAAGATATTTATATACAGTTATTATCTTCTATTATTTAGGGATAATTATATGTATATGTTTATCCGTAAAATTTATCTGTTAGTATTTTGTTATTTTAATATTTAAGAGATTTTATCTTTAACCAAGATATAGTCTACTATATATATTATATATATAGTGCCAGTCCGTCGATGTCATGGGGGAAAAGAAGAGAAACAGTACAACAGAGAAAATAATAATAAAAAAATCGTTTTGGGTTCTGGGTTTGATTGATTGCTAACCATTACTTTCATATTCCATTTATTATAGTATTATTATCATTAAAATTATTGTTTTTGTATGAAGATTCAAGACTAGCCCATATCCTGATCTTCTCCAAATCAATGTCAGACTACGAGACCCAATTTCGATATGCGATTCGTCAACAGGCTCCCTCCGAAGCCACTCGAGTAAGGACACCAATGTTTCCGTTTTGCTGCTTAACTTCCACACGCCAGTCCAGGGCCATTTGAAGCATCCACGGAGCCACCACCGGTCGTCGTCTTCCCGCGGCCGAATCTGAGTTCACTTCATGCCGACTCTGACCAATCGCCTCTTGTAAATCCAGTCACCTAGGTCGACCTTGGCGTCACTACTTGAACCCTGCTACCGTGCCTGGCCGTTGTTCACCGCCTAGACGCCATTTTCGAGCCCGAGCCTGCTCTTCCGATATCTTCCTTGATTCCCTCCGTCGTCCAAGCATCCCCACATGTCGACCGTCCTCCATCTTGTTGGTGTTTGAATATGAGTTTGTGAGAGTGGGAGAGTTGGAGAGGATATGAGAGACTTGTTGTGTTGTCTTCTCAACTTGTTGCATTCTCATTCATCCCATCTCCTATTTATAGGTACAGATGGGTGCTTCTAGTTACTTGATCTTCTAGTGACTTCATACTCTAGTAAGTTCATTTTCTAGAGACTTCATGAGACTCCTACCTAGAGAGACTTCTACACACTTAGACTATTCTACACACTCTCATAATTAGTTAGACTCCTCTAGACTCTCATAGAGATATTTCTAGATAATAATCAAATTTAATTATTTCCAACAATTCCCCCCCTTAAACTTGATTCTTCCGATGTCATCTGTACGAAATTCACGATCACTTTCTTCTTGTGACTCGCCATTCCTTATGCTTCTTTGTATAACCACTTGTGTATGCTTGGTGGTCTTTTCGAGCTTGTCTTTGTTGACAACTCTTGCTCCATCTGGGTCTTCGCAATCTACGATCCTTATATTCTCGTTTTTCCATCGTCATTTTCTTTCGCCACTTTTTCTTTTTGATGACTTCTTTGTATGTTGTTGGATCACATCCTGCAGATAGACATAAATTACCGTTAAATTCATCATCATCATTCACTTCAACAACTTGCGCGGAATTGTATACGTCTTGGATCCGTCCCGTCCTCAGCACAGGCGATTCACTCGAGTCGTCTTCTTCCTGTTGAGTATCAACATGCAGGGGTGATAACAGTTCTTGAACTTCAACACGTCGAACTTTTTTTCTTCGCGGCTCTTCAACTTCAATAACCTGTTTTGGTTGGTCATTATTCATCTTCCAGCTCCATGCTTGTTCTTCGTCAAACTCGACAACTCTTGAGATCACAACCCTCTTTGTGACTGGATTGTATAACTTATAGCCGCTTGTAATCTCGTCATATTCGAGCATGATGCACTTCTGGCTTCCTTGCAATTTTGCATATGCCACGCACCCGAAGACTCGAAGATGATCGACACTTGGTTTGTGCTTGCTCCATGCCTCCTCTGGTGTTATGTCTCCAATCCGCTTTGTAGGAAACCTGTTAAGGAAATAAACAGCAGTAACAACAGCATCTCCCCAAAATTCTTTCGGAACATTTCTCTCCTTCAGCATGCACCGAACTAAATTCAATATCGTCCGGTTCTTCCTCTCGGAGACTCCATTTTGTTGTGGGGTTTGCGGCATGGTTAGCTGATGCACGATCCCATTCTCTTTGCAAAACCTGTCGAATTCACGCGATGTATACTCGCCTCCTCTGTCGGTTCGCAAACACTTCAAATGATGACCGCTTTGCTTCTCGACCATGCTTTTAAACTCCTTGAACTTCGTCAAGACTTCGCTCTTCTCCTTCATCATATAAATTCAAGTCTTGCCACTATAATCATCGGTGAAGGTCAAGAAATACCTATTTCCGCCAATGGACATGGTGATTGGTCCGCACACATCGGAGTGGACTAAGTCGAGACGACCAGCTGCTCTCTTCAATGGATACTTCTTGAACGGGTTTCTTTGTTGCTTTCCGATGATACAAGTTTCGCACACGCTGTTAGGATGATTGATCTTGGGCAAACCTCGTACCATGTTTTTCTTCTCCATCAACTCCAGCGCCTTGAAATTCAGATGACCATACCGGAGATGCCAAAGAGTCGAGTTGTCTATGGTTGTCACCTTCAAGCAATTCTTCACATTGATCTTTAACTCCAACGGGAACATTCGGTTCTTCGTCATGGCTACATTCGTGATAACATTGTTATTATTATCACGGATGGTAAGTGTATTCTCCTTTATCCGGACGTCGTATCCCTTCTCCAGCAATTGTCCGACACTTAAAATATTGTTCTTCATGTCGGGAACAAAATAGACATTGGCGATGCATAACTGTCGTCCATTCTTGAGTTCAAAGAGAACTTTACCTTTCCCTTTAATTCGGTGTTGCGTAAGATCGCCAAAGGTGATGTGTCCACCGTGTCTTTCATCAAGCTCCGCAAAGAACTCCTTTCTTCCGCACATGTGGTTGGAAGCTCCCGTGTCGACGAACCATGTGGTCGACTCCGTCTCCTCCACTTGATTGTATGCCATCAAAAGAACTCCATCGTCGTCGATCTTCTCCGCGAAATTCACCTTTTCTCTGTCGTTGTCGGTATTATACCAACATTGTGCTGCATAATGACCGTATTTTTTGCATCCATAGCATTGAACTCCCGATTTGTTATTTCTCCATCCACTACGACTTCGTCCATAGCCACGACCACGACCTCTTCCTCGATCTCCTTCTTGGATCGACTCTCCATCATCGTCAGCTTCATTGGTGGTTGTTGTTCGACCACCTCCTCCTCTCCATGTTGTGAATCTTCCTCTTTGGAAGCCGCCTCGTGATCCGTCATTCTTCAACGTCAGGTTTGCTTGTAAAGCATTCTCCAAGGATGTACCTTCTCCTCTCTTCAAAAGTCGTTGTTCATGGGCTTGTAGAGAACCCATGAGCTGCTCCACGGACATTTCATCTAAGTCCTTAGATTCTTCAATCGCCACGGCAACAAGATCGAACTTTGGATCCAGAGATCTCAAGATCTTCTCTATGATACGAATATCTTCTCTAAAGTTTCTCCATTTCTTCGCATTTGATGCGCGATTGAGATGACCCTAGTGAAATAGTCAGAGATGGATTACGAGCTTTCTTGATGGAGGGACTCAAATTGAGCACGAAGAGCTTGTAGGCGAATTTTCTTTACCTTTTCGACGCCTCCGTACGCCTTTTGGAGTATAACCCAGGCTTCGTATGATGTCTTGGCTGGAGCGACTAACTCGAACGTGGCTTCATCAAGACCTTGATATATTGTGAACAAAGCCTTCTTCTCCTTCTTCCGTTGCTCCTTCAATTCTTCCTTCTCTTCTTTTGACATTTCCGCCGTCACTTCGCGTTCCTCGAACTCGATCTCCACGAGCTCCCACACGTCAAGCGATCCCAATAGGGCCTTAATTTGGATGCACCACCTATCGTAGTTGTCCTTCGTAAATCTTGGCACTTGCATGCTTGTCGTTGCCATCGCGATCTTTGAACCCTGCTCTGATACCACTTGTTGGTGTTTGAATATGAGTTTGTGAGAGTGGGAGAGTTGGAGAGGATATGAGAGACTTGTTGTGTTGTCTTCTCAACTTGTTGCATTCTCATTCATCTCATCTCCTATTTATAGGTACATATGGGTGCTTCTAGTTACTTGATCTTCTAGTGACTTCATACTCTAATAAGTTCATTTTCTAGAGACTTCATGAGACTCCTACCTAGAGAGACTTCTACACACTTAGACTATTCTACACACTCTCATAATTAGTTAGACTCCTCTAGACTCTCATAGAGATATTTCTAGAAAATAATCAAGTTTAATTATTTCCAACACATCTTGCCGACCCCTGTCCAGCATCACCGATCATCATCATCATCATCTCTCTCTCTCTCTCTAAATTTTCTATCGTCCCTCCCAGACAGTTTCTCACCGTTAACCTCCTGGAGAAGCTCTGTCGTCCGCCCCTGGACACGTCATTTAGCTCCGACCTCCTCCAAGTTCCGCCCTCGCGAACCAAACTTCGCATCCACGACCGGCTAACCTGCTGCCCAAGCTCCTCCCCACCGGAGCTTAACTTCATCGCACCGCCGTCAGATGTCATATCCTGCTCCTGCGTACGATCTCGGTCATGGCATCTCGTTCATAGTATCTCGTTTGGTGATGAACTGAGATCATAGACGGTGATAGTTTCATGTTTGGGGACCAGGTACTTACAGCTTTTCGTATCTTGTTTTATTCTTTTTTAATTTATTTTTATTTTTATTTGACTTTGTGATTCTAACTTAGTTGTTTTTTGGTGATTTCAAGTGTGAAGTTAATTTTTTTACAATTAACCTTTTTTGTTGATATGTGTTATTTGAATTCTCACACACACACTTTAGTCTATTGTCAAAAACGCCTAAAACCCAGGGAGACTAGGAACCCCAGAGGTTTAGTACGGTACGACCGGAGCGGCTGGGCCGCCGGTACGACTCCGAAAAACTCCACTCGCTTGTGAAGGTCTAGTGATCCTTTGATGGGGGGAGGAAACCACATTGTCGGGAGCCTATCAGTGGAACCTACCTTTTAGAGCAAAGCCACACATTTTTACCCCCCCCCCCCTAACATGTCGTGTTTGATCCATGTTTTTTTTGTAAAAGGGTTATCAAATAAACTGTAAGTTTTCTAACTGTGTAACTTTATTTCTAAGCATGCATCCTATTGTATTTTTTTTTTTTTAAATAAAAAACATCTTTGCAGCATGTCTCTTAGGTAGAACTTTCATTTTCAAACTTATGTTCTTTACGCACGGTTTTTTAAAAAAAAACACCTCTTACCTAAATTTCCGTTCTAAATATGCGTTTTATGCGCATTATTTAAAAAAAAACAAAAAAAAAAACTATTCAGGTAAGTTGTAAATCATGATTAGCGCATCTTTCACATTATTTTCATAAAATATTTTCATGAGAAATTTAACTCTTTTTTAGCTATTAGAGCTTCTAACTTCAAAAATGCATTCTTTATTCATTATTTTCAGAAAAAAATAAAAACCAAAAACCTTTTTAGCTGAATAGTTAGTCTCTTAGTTGTAGATTTTTATTTCTAACATGCGTTTTAGATGCATTATTTAAAAAAAAAAAACTCTTACCTGAATATTTAATTTCAAACTCGCGTCTCATGCGCATTATTAAAAAAAACTCCTCAGGTAAGTTGTAATTTTGGCTAGTGCGTCATTATGCATTACTAAAAAAATATTTCAAAAATTGTAATTCATTTTTAGCTATTAAAGATTCTAACTTCAAACGTGCATTCCATATGCATCATTTCAAAAACTTTTTACCTGAATTTTTTTTTTTTTTAATAATGCATCAAATGTGCATTAATTTAAAAAAAAAATATTTTAGATGAATCGTAAGCTCTCTTAGTTTTAGAGTTCTTCTGTTTTAAAAAAAGACTTTTACCTGAATTTTAATTAAAGACATGCATCTCATATGCATTATTTTCGGGAAAACCCTTTCAGGTAAATTGTATTTTTCTTAGTTGTAGAACTTTATTTTTAAGTTTGCATCTTATCTTTGTGCATCTCATATGCATTCTTTTCAAAAAAAAATTCTGTCTCAATTTTAATTTTGACAAACCAAGATGCATTGATTTTTTTTCCCTTTTAAAAAAAAAAACTTTTCAGGTAATTTGTAAGTTTTCTCAACTGTATAACTTTCATTTCGAATATGCATATCATGTAAATCTCATAGGCATTGTTTTAGAAAAAAAACTATTTTCTAGATAGATTGTAAATCTTCTCTTAGTTGTTGAGCTTTTAATTCCAAACATGTTTTGAATTTGCATTTCTTTTTATGAAAAAAAGAACAACTTTACCTGGAATTTTCATTTAGTACATGCATTCCATATGTACCCTTCAGGTAAACTGTTGTAAATTGAAAAAAAATTAACAGTAGAATTTTAACTTTTAAGCATGCATAATTTCTAAAAAAAAACACAAAGTGTTATTATTTTTTTTATCCAATGTGTATTGCACTTTTTCGGCAAGATCGTCATTTCAACATTTGCATGAGCAAGTGTTTAAAAAAAAATGGGAGATTTGATTCTGATTGTTCAGTTGAGTGCGACTATTCAAAAACAAATGACGAGAAAATCTTTTTAAAAAAGCTTTGTTTTAAGCATATGTTCTGCTTTCGAGCCAGATAGTGCACTTAGCGAACCCATTAAATTCCTTGCAAGGGCAAAACACCCTAGATCATAAATTTGATTCTTTGTAAAAAGTAATCAAAATTACGAAATGAATGACATTAGAGTTTTCAAAAAAATCGTGCATAATTTCTCGTATTCTCTACACTAATTTTCATTCACTTTTTTCAGGTACCCTTGGTTAAGTATCCTGTACATATAAGTTCTGCCGGCCAAATTGGGCAACACAAAAAGAACGTGCATTCATCCATTTGCACGAAGAAAAAATTCTGCACTCGGGATATCCAACACTCAGGTGCGATGAGATTTGAGAGTCCCACTCTTTTTTGCAGATCAGACGGCCACTTCGACGTTGTCGCAACTACAAGAATTAATGATTATTGCGACGACCAAAATCGTCGCATTAATCTCTAAAATCGTCGCTATATATATGTTGCGACGACAAATCGTCGCAATAACTTCGTCACTATAGACCCCTAGCAATAGGTCCCTATTGCGACAAAAAATGTTGTCATCGCAATAGAGTGTGTTATATTGTGATGACGATTATCAACGCATTTGCCATTTTATTTGTCGCAATTGATCTATCTTTTGCGAGAGTTTGATAGCCGTATTGCGATGACATACTTACAAATATCATCGCAATATGTACACGTATTGCAACAATTTATCAATTCTATTACGATAATAAATTTAAAATTATTGTCGCATCTGGTATCCCCTATTGCATGGATATGGTAGCTCTTTTGACGATATACTTAAAAATATTATCGCGGTAACTATACATATTGTGAGGACCTAGTAATTCTATTGCGACTACAAATTTGAAATTATTGTCGTGATTGGTCTTCATTTGGCAAAGATTTTAATAAACATATTGCGATGACGCAATTCAAAATATTGTTGCAATAGTTGTACTTTATTACCTTGATATTTTAATTTAATTGTTATAAATAAAAAATATCACAATAGATTTTTTTTAATATAATATTAATTTATTTATTACAAATAATTTGAAATAAATGGAAATATATATAATTACTTGATTTAAATGGTAATATAATCAAAATCATATACAATTAAAAATAATAAAGTCTAGAATACTCATATAAAACAATTATTTTTTTCCTTTTCTCCATCGGAAACATTTCCATTCACCAACTAAAGAACTTATTAGAACAACATTCTCTCTAATGAAATTTCTAATGCACCAACTAAAGAACTTACTAGTACGTACATATTTGATGACATTGTAAGTCTTATCTTTAATTTGTGTTAAATTCGATGTTCAATGGTCTACCGCCAATTTCGATCTTTGTTGTTTGTCGCTCTTTGTCGATTTAAAGATACCAATTTAGCTCTTTGTCGCTTATTAAAAATGTCCTGCCAACAGAAACATTCATGCATACATATAATTAGAAAATAACTATTTACAAAATTATGCATATCAACAGATATATTAAGAACGTTAATGATATAAATATGATTTGACTATAATAGTAATACATACAATGTCTCACATTGGCGACAGTACACGGTTTAACAAAATTGTTGAATAACACCAATTCATTAAGAAATTTCACATAAAAAAACTTATCTCCTTATGATATCGTAAATTCCAACCAATACGAGTGTTTAAGCTCATTTAATTTATACATGTATAAAGATTAAAAAAATTATACATGTATACAACCTCTAATTAATTCCATCATTGTACTTGGAAATGTAATTTAAAATCCACATATACTCTTGAACTGAATTAGAGATCAGAGAAATTATTAAGTAAGCAATTTAAAGAAATTGATGATCTTCTTCTCTCCAGGGATCATGTAAGCAACCCACTCGTGCATATCAATTATCTAAAATCACCACTCAAGCAACTGGTATAGATCAATTATAAATAATTGTATAGTCATTGTTGCTAGTGAATGAAAACATAACAATTCAGATATAAAATGATTCCAAAATGACTTACTTGATCATCTTTGTTAATGAACTGTGTTGAACTCGTAGGATATCCCGTAATACCTTGTCCCCATAAGAACTCATTGAACCCTCATCTTCGCCTCCTTAATACCTCTTGAGCCTCTACATCGATTTATAATTTGTCACCACCATTAAAGGGTTGCCAGGGACAACAGCGAACCAACAGGACATGGACGGCATGCCAGCAACAAGGACTGATCGAAGGGGACTGCTGCGGGGGAGAAGAATAATTCACCAAAATGCAATGATTCTTGTGCGCGAATTGATCAAGGAGACTGTTGCGCTGTTAATTAGGGTTGTTTAGTTTGGTAAGATAATCTAGGATTAATGGATGGTTTAAGGAAACAATATATTGTTAAATTAGTTCTTTTTTAATAGGTAATAATATAATATTTTCTATTTTTATACAAAACAATAATAAGTAATTAAATATCTCCATTTTTATGGTTAATAATAATAAATAACTCTATTACAATTACAAGAAAAATATTCTATGGTAAAGAAAATTGAGTTTGAAAAAAAAAAAAAAGACGGGCAATTAATTGAGTTTCAACACGATTAAGTTAGAGTTTTTAATGTATATAAGAATATTTTAATTTAAAAATATGCACACTTTATTTTCCAATTTTTGTACACTTTCTGAAAATCTAGATGTAGGAAAAAAAAATGTGGTACAATCATCTTGTTAGCCCTATTAAAAATAAGTTTATACTAGTGTTCAATATTTAAATTTAGAGTTTAATATTTAAGCTTTCTAGGTTTAGAGTTTAAGATTTTAAGGTTTAGGGTTTATGGTTTAGAGTTTAAAGTTTAGGGTCTTAAGGTTTAGGGTTTAGGTTAATAAGGTTTTAGGGTTTAAATTTTAAATTGTAAGGGTTTAGAGTTTAAGGTTTGAGTATTAAGGTTTATGTTTTAAATTTCAAGATTAAGATTTTAAGATGTAGAGTTCAAGGTTTAAGGTATTAATATTTTAAGATTTAAGGTATTAAGGTTTTGTGTATTAAAGTTTAGAGTTTACGATTTATAAGGGTTTAGGGCATATATCGTTTAACATTTAGAGTCTAAAATTTTAACTTATTTAATTTTTTATGCAAAAATTAACAACATTTGACTAATTTCTATCAAATGAAAAAAGCTAATAAATAGAGATATCTTGAAATGTCATATAATAATTTAATAAACTAAGATCAACTGTCATCAGATTTGAATGTCCCACATCATCGCATTATCCACTATATTGGGAGGATATGTGGTCATCACGATAGAGTGTGTCATTGTAATTAGTTTCCCGTAGAATTGGCGCCAAATTCTTTTTGCGCAATTTAGTATTGCGAGGAGCACCCATCGCTACTGAACTGGATATTTCACTTCCTCGCGATAAACTCATGCTATTGCGACAACGTGTGGTCCTAATGATAGATTTTGCGTCGTCGCAGTTAGATATTACACATTCTCACAATAACTGCATTCTATTACGATTGCATGTGGTCCGAGTTATAGAATTGACGTCGTCGCAATTGCATATTCCACATCCTAGCTATAAGCTCGCTATATTGCGATGATTTGAGGTCATCACAATAGATTACATATCGTCGCAATAGGTTTCCCATAAAATATTGCGCCAAAATGTTGGTGGGAAATTTTTTGTTGCGAGAAGCATTCATCGCAATATTACACATCGTCGCAATAAACTCATTCTATTGCGAGGATTCACGATAATCACAGTAGATATGTCACTGGCGCGACACTTTTTTTTTATTGCGATGATTAGTTGTCGCGATTTGATATTGTGATGATATGCGGTCATCGCATTATATTATGTGTCGTCGCAATTGGTTTTCTGAAAAAAAAAAAATAAAAAATTGCGCCAAAATTTTGGTGGGGAATTTATATTGGATATTATACATCCTCGCAATAAACCTATCTTGTTGCAAGAATACGTGGTCATCGCAATAGATTTTTTGTTCTCGCAACACTTTTTTATTGCGATGATCGGTCGTCGCAATTGAATATTGCAATGATGTTCTCGTCATTTCTAAACCATATGCGACGAAATGTGTAAGTCGTCGCAATAGACACGATCTATAGCGGGGACACAACGTCATCGCAATAGAAATCGTAGCTATAGACCAAATTTCTTGTAGTGATGAAACGTGACTGCTTCAAAGAACTTCCATGCCAAAATTCCACCTACCAGGTGTGGAATTCATACGCGTCCCCGATTCAAGCCGCACATCTGTTTTACGGTGAGGTCTAAACCGGTCAGTGGTAACCAAATGGCATCTACCGTTCAGATCAAGCACAACTGCCAGATGAAAAAAGTCGGTACATACAACATGTCCATTCACATATGGAACAAATTGCCACTAAAGATGTTGAGCACCCAGGTAAGAGAAGTTGTGATCAATTTTATCCCCGATTTGAGTTTTTCCTACTCATTTTGCAGCTTGGATAACTATCCAAATCAAGGCCCCTGAAGAGCACATATCGTGCACGAGCCTTTGCTCGCCGACCGTTCTGATGTCGACCGCAGAGTTTGTCCCAGATACTTCAGACAAATTTCAAACCTATGAAGGTCTACTACCATCTGCGGCCTTCCTCAACCAGACCGCTCATCCAGTATGCGAAGAGCCTAACCCGATAGGTGCTAGCCATGGGGCATCCCCAGAATAGATTAAGAAATAGCCGAGGCACTTTAGAAGCCAATAGAAGAAATCGTTGTCTATGTCATCCATTGGTTGTAGGGTCCATCCAGGGCGTCGACACGGCCAACGTATTTTGACCCAATAAACTGAGTCATTCTCTAGAAGATGTTCTGAATTAGAAATTTCCAAATCTGCCACTAGGGGCATGTAAATAATTTTTTTTGATTATATTAGGTAAATTTTCTTTTTTAAAAAAAATAAAGCAAAAAAAAAAAAGAAGAGAAAAAATAAATCCCCGTTAGGTTGAAAACCTGTAAAGGCGACCTACAAGTTAGGGAGAGGGGCATGATTAAAAACACGCAGGGGCAGTCATGGCAAAAGGTGAGCTAAAAAAAAAACTCATTTTTTTAGGGTCACAGCCGCCCTTTAATCGGCTACAGAAAAATAAAGAGAGTCTTCATGCAAGTCCCGTGAGAGTAGTGAAAGGGTCACAGTTGTCCCTAATCAACTACAAATATAAAGGGGCACAGCCGTCCCCAAAACGACTACAAAGAAGGGTCACAGCTGTTAGCATATGGTGACGTGGCGCCGTAATTGGTAGCCCGTTAATGCTAAGGAAATTACCTAAGTTAATTGGGTAATTGTCACATTAGGCTAATTGGGCCGAACTTCATCCCTAATTGACATTGGAGGACAAATTGGGCCTCCCCCTTTAATAGCATGGTTCGGCCAAACTAATGTACCACATTAGTTGGAGACTTTTGTCCACTCCAACAATCCTATATATAGGGGACTCACCTAAGGGGTTTAGAAATCAATCTAATAAGAAGTACCTCCATTGAGGAACTTGAGAGAAACCTCTCACCCCCTTAGTTGATATTTTCGGTGCACATCTTAGTCCGAGGTTCTGTCCCCGTTGAAGAATCGATCAGAGGCTTTGTTGTGGAGCTTACACCGCGTAGGACTTCTTCTCACGAAGAACTTGTACGTGGTTCCGACCGGAGGATCAGAACTCCCTCCACATCGTTCTAGGGCAGGAAAGCTAAAAGGTTTGTATACACTATTCCGCTGCGTAGTTAGATTACTTGCATGTACACGTTTAGCATTCCGTAGTATTACGTCCCCGTAATCCAACAGTGGTATCAGACCGTATGCTAGGAGTTCTTAAATTTTTGATAAACTGATGTTCTTGAGTTTTGAAAAATTCGAAATTTTCATGTTCATGAACACCATGAATAATCCGAAATTTTTAAGTAAATTTCATGTGTTTGATCATTGAAAACTTAAAATTTTCGAAATTTACATGTTTTTATAGATCAAAACCGAATTTTTATGTTCGAATTTAAGTTTGATGTTCATGATCTTCAAGAACACCGTGAGTTTTATCAAGAACACATTTTGGATTAATGATCAAGTTAGGGTTTGATCTTAAAATTTGACAACTTTTCCAATTTTACATGTTTGTGCCGAAATTACTATGGGTATTTTATGTAAAAATTTTAATTTTCTTGGACACTAAGTAATGAAAAATTCGGCACAAATATTAAAAGATATAGGTTGCCATTTTTTTTTAATTTTATTAATAGGTAACTATATATCTATAAGTTGGAAATATGGATAGGTTCATAGTATAATATTGTAAAAGATATTAACTATCAATATATATAGATAAAGATAGGGATAATATATATTGATAGATTTAGTTACTATAAAAGATTAAGAAAATATATTGTCTACATATTTTAATCCCTAAAGATATATTTGACAATAACAATATATATATGTATATATATATATATATATATATATATATATGTTCCGAATATTTTATATATATATATCCATTGTTGTTTGATTTACATATTAAAGATAGAATCTTGACAATATTTATATATATATATATATATATATAAGTATATGCTGATATATATATATATTAGCAATGTTGGAAATTATTTTAAATAATTAATATTTCTTGATGGCTATGTTAAGCTTTTAGTGGACTTTAAAACTCTAATTAGCCCACAAGACATATTTCGGACAAAACCCTAGGGTTTATGGGCCGGTCCAATTGCTAAACCGGAGCGAGTAAAACCAATCCGAGTTTTCTTAATCGGGTCGACCTAGTCGGGTCGGGTCGGACCAAGGTAACTAAAATGAACCTAACCTAACCGGTTTGAGTGATAAACCGAACCACAATCTTATTTTATTGAACCGTTTCGGACCAAACCGGATTTTTAAAATCGAACCGACTTGTACCAGATTTTAAATTGGACCGGACCAGAATTTTAAATTTCTCGGAAATTTTAAAAGGTTCAATAAAATAGGATGTCAAATTTTATATCCAATTTTTTTAAACTTTAAATTTAGCCTAAACAGTGCTCTTAGGGTTTGCGTTTTAACACGTTTTTCGGTTAAACCCTAATACCTAGTTTCGATTATGGGAATGAATCTCGGATATGCATGTTTTAGGGACTGGATTAAATTAGTGGGCTGAATTGCAATTGTTTACTTACTGCTACATATAAGCTGGAAATTTACTTCATAGATCACTAAGGATTACAATCAAGGTGATACAATATATATACTAAGTGAAACTAGGCTCACCAACTAAGACTATACAAGGAGTTGTGAACCAGGTGCATAGTGTTTGCATAGCAAAACCGGGTGCATACATAGTTGCAGGGTGTATGCATAGTGAAACTAAGTGTATGCATAGTGTATTGAACATAGTCTTCATATACACTTCTATATTCTCCCATCCTTTTCTTCCTCTTCTTTTCTTTCTTGGAAGACATCTTTAATTCCATATAATCTCAACAAGGCTAAGTGTTGATTCTTCACTAAAGCCTTGGTAAGCAAGTCAGCTAGTTGATCCTTTGAAGGAATGTAATGAACACCAATCATCCCAAGCTCAATGTGATGCCTTGTGAAGTGACAATCCAATTCAATATGCTTTGTACGCTCATGAAACATTGGATTTTTAGCAATCTTCACAGCTGCTTGACTATCTGTGTATATGGGAATAGGAAGGCTTACTTGCAAACCAAGTTCTTTAAGAATTCTTCCTACCCAAAGTGCCTCTTGAATTGCAACTCTTAGGCATCTATACTCTGCTTCAGCACTTGATAGTGAAATGGTATCTTGTTTCTTGACCTTCCAACCTATCATAGCTGCTCCAAGTTTTACACAATAGGCACTCACTGATTTTCTACTAAAAGGACAAGCAGCCCAATCAGAATCACAAAACAAGCTCAAATTGAGGTTGTTGTTTGAGGGATAGATTAACCCTTGGCCAGGGGTGCCCTTGATGTATTTGATCACTCTAATGGCTGCATTGTAGTGTGATTTCTTAGGCTTGTCCACAAATTGACTAAGCCTTTGCACTGAAAAGCTAATGTCAGGCCTCGTCATGGTAAGGTATAGTAACTTACCAACCAATCTTCTAAAAGAAGTGGCATCCACTAAAAGAGGATCATCTAAATTTGAGTTGGTTGCCTTGTCATACTCATATGTTGTGAGTTTGACATTGAATTCCATTGGTGTATCAATAGGCCTAGCTGCTCCTAGGCCTGCATCTTCAATCAACTCCATAGCATACTTTCTTTGATTAATCACATGTCCTTGATTGGATCTTGCAATTTCCAATCCCAAAAAATATCTCAATTCCCCCAAATCCTTCAACTTGAAGTGTGTTTGTAGAATGCACTTCAATTGATTGATCATCTTGGCATTTGATCCTGTGATTAGAAAATCATCAACATAAATGAGCAAGAAGACTTTGCAACACCTTGTATCTTGGTGAACAAGGAATGATCAGAAGCACATTGCTTATATCCATTCTTCACCAAAGTTTGTGTGAGCTTGATATTCCATTGTCTTGATGCTTGTTTGAGGCCATATAGTGACTTGATAAGCTTGCACACACGTTTAGGAGACCCATCATTGGATTTGGAATGATCAAAACCTTGGGGAATATCCATATACACTTCTTCAGTTAGATCACCTTGAAGAAATGCATTGTTAACATCCATGTGATATAGACCCCAAGATTTGGCAGCTGCCAATGCTAAGACAATCCTCACTGTGTCCATCTTGACCACAGGTGAAAATGTCTCATTGAAATCAGTCCCTTCAATTTGAGTAAAGCCCTTGGCAACCAATCTAGCCTTGTATCTCTCAAATGATCCATCTGAATTGTACTTTACTTTGAAGACCCATTTGCACCCAATTGATTATTTGTTAAGAGGAAGATCCACCAATTGCCATGTGTTGTTGTCTTGAAGAGCTTGTATCTCCTCCTTCATTGCCATAATCCAGTTAGGATCCCTGATGGCTTGCCTGTAAGTAGTTGGTTCCTTGACTTTGTCAATGGCAGTTAAGAAACACTTGTATTGAGGCCCCAAAGTGTCATAAGACATAAATTTCTCCATGCCAAAAGTAGCATTGGAAGTGGCCTTGTTTTGTAGTTCAGCAATCCTTGCACTCCTCCTAAGAGGTGGTGGATGTAGTTTGGCAAGTCTAGCACTTCTCCTCAAAGTAGGTGGTTGAGAAGCATCATTAGGAGCATCATCAATTGGTATTTGATTCTGAGCTTGATCAACACGTTGAGGTGGAGGGTCATCAAAGTAAATTGGAGTCTCAGTTGGAAACTCCTCAAGATGTTGCTTGGCATCCAAGCAAGAGGGGATCAAAGCTCTCAAGGCCTCCTTTGACAAACTGAATGGGAAAATATCTTCATGGAATTTAACATCCCTTGATACATGAAAGACTGAGTTGGTCAAGTTCATAAGAAGGTACCCTTTTTGAGATGTGGAGTAACCCATAAGGATGCATGGCTCAGCACTTGGACTGAATTTGTCATGGTTGTTTAGCCTAGTTGCAAAGCATAAACAACCTATCACCCTTAAATGTTGTAGAGAAGGCACCTTCTCATATAATACCTCCATGGGTGACTTAAAATTCAAGATAGAAGATGGTAGCCTATTGAGCAAATAACAAGCATTGAGTATGCAATACCCCCAGTGTCTCAATGGCATGGAGGCTTGGAACCTTATTGCTCTAGCAATGTTGAGGATATCCCTATGCTTGCGTTCCACTCTTCCATTTTGTTGTGGTGTATGCACACAACTAGTTTGATGATGGATGCCAAATTGGTGAAGTAAATCCTTGCAAACTGAGTTGATGAACTCAGTCCCATTGTCACTCCTCAAAGTCTTCACCATAGTTGCAAACTGATTCTTCACCATTATCAAGAAATTCTTGATGTGCAAGAAAGTATCACTCTTGTGCTTCATCAAATAGACCCAAGTTGCTCTTGAATAATCATCAACAATGGTCAAGAAGTATTGATTGTTCTTGAATGTAGGCACCTTGTAGGGACCCCATAAATCCATGTGAATCAAATCAAAAGGTCTAGAAGCAATTGAATCACTGATTGGGAATGAAAATCTAGATTGCTTTGCAAAGGGGCAAATAGTGCATTGTTTGATACAACCATAAGACTTATTCAAACCTAAAACATCCAAATGATTCAAATAAGTTTCTGACACATGACCCAAACGTTTGTGCCATATCAAAACATCCTCCTTATTTCCCAAGCAAGCATTAGCTATCTTTCTTGAGGCTGAAGGCACCACATCCTTCAAGGTGTAAAGTCCTTTATTCTATTCCCCAATCACCATGGACTTGCCACTCTGGCCCTGAAGCAACACATGATCACAAGTAAAGATCACTTTGCAATTCAATTGATTAGGAAGCCTAGAAACTGAGATCAAGTTGAATTTGAAATCAGAGACCAAAAGTATGTTGGTCAATGTGAATCCACTAGAGAAAGTGCAAGAACAAATATGAGTCACTTTGCACTTGTGACCATTTGGTAAGTGAACAAATTGGTGATCTGAATCACTTCTTCTCAAGTCATGTAGCCAATCAATTTGGTGAGTGATGTGGTTAGTTGCACCTGAATCAACTATCCAAATCATAGGCTCATTAGTTGTACCTGCCATATTGACACGAGCTTGATCAACATCTTCAAAGGTTAAATGGTCAAAGTGATCATCATGGGCAGCTACATGGTGAATCGTCTTTTCAGTTGTGCCATGTACAATCCTTTTGTCCCCAGCTGCCACATGCATGATTGTACTTGAGCTTCCACCATTGTCAACAACATTGGCCCTAGGCTTCTTGAATGGTTGAAGATGTGGTGGTACACCATTCTTGATGAAACAAGTATCTTCCAAATGACCCCTTTTTCCACAATAGTTACAAAACCTTGTGTCATTAGATCTTCCATAGCCCCTACCAGGATTGCCACCATTCCTTCCATTGCCCCTGTCAGGACCACCATTGCCTCTTCCAGCTCCAAATATTGATTCCTTCTTGTATATAGGGCAGTAGTCTCACCAATATCTCCAATAGAACCAGAGATAGATCTCTGACTTTCTTCTTGAACCAAAATAGAGAAAGCAATGCTTAAGGAAGGAAGTGGTTGTCTCATCAACAAGCTACTCCTAATGTGGCCATAGGAGTCATTCAGTCCCAAGAGGAATGCCATAAGCTTTTGCTTCTCTTTGTGCTCATTAACAATGGCAATGTCTCCAGCACATTCAAGTTGCAAGTCATCAATGGAAGCAAGAGCATCCCAAAGTTGCTTAATCTTAGCAAAGTACTCAGTGATGGAAAGTGTGCCTTGAGAAGTTTGGTAAATTTCTCTTGTCAGTTGAAAAATTTGAGTTCCATCCACCTTGTCATATATTTCCCTCAAGTCATTCCAAATTGAAGCAGCAGTTGGGTTATATATCAATCCAGAAACCAAGTCCTTTGCCACTGTGTTTCTGAGCCAGGCCTTTACAATGGCATTGGCTCTATCCCATTTCACCCTTTGATCAAGTGGAACACTGAGCCTTGTGAAAGTTCCATCAATGAAACCCAACTTGTTTTTTACCAACAAGCCTTCTTTGATTGAGGTGCTCCAAGCATGGTAGCTGGAAATGCCTTGCAATTGAAAAGGGATAAGGAGGTGGCCAGTTGTATCCGAGGGATGAATATAAAGGGGATCATCAATGCTATACTCATTAGCCATCTTGTAATTCAGAAACTTGATTCAAACAGGGGAGAATTCAAGGAATATAATCAGCAGATTTCCAAGAAAACCGAAATGAACCAGCTACCACAAAGTGACAAAAGTGGCACACAACCAAACTTGCAATAGGACAAAGAATCAGCTAGCAATATCCAACTGAATTCGTACAGATCCACCCACAAATCTGAGTAGACCAATCAATAGAAGCCACCAACAATCAAATCTGAACAATCTCCAATGATTGTGGAAGCAGAAATCCACAATCTCAATGCAAAATTCCTCAGCAAACTGAAAGAACACCTTAGTCGAGCAATGAACTATCAAAGCTCAAAACGCAGAGAAACAATGGAGATCAAGCTATAAGCACAGCTTAATAGTGAAATATGTTCACTATAATAACAAGGAATCAAGTGCAAACCCAAGAATTCAACAAGAGAATCCACGTAAACAGCAATCCATAGCTCAATCCAGGAAGAACTAGGCAAATAAGCTTGAAGACTAGTTCAAATCACCAAAATGATTCATACGCAGCTCAGATCTTGAAATGAGACTTACCCAAAGCCTTTCTTAAGCAAAAGAAAGGTTAATACAAGCTGAATTGAGTAACCAAGAAGTAATCCAAGTTGAATCCAAGTTGAATCAATGGAAAATCACAAGTAGAAATGAAGAAGAACTACGTTGCTTCATCTCCAAGTTTGCGCCGCCATTTACATAGCTCTGATACCATATAAGCTGGAAATTTACTTCATTGATCACTAGGGATTACAATCAAGGTGATACAATATATATACTAAGTGAAACTAGGCTCACCAACTAAGACTATACAAGGAGTTGTGAACCAGGTGCATAGTGTTTGCATAGCAAATCCGGGTGCATACATAGTGGCAGGGTGTATGCATAGTGAAACTAAGTGTATGCATAGTGTATTGAGCATAGTCTTCATATACACTTCTATACTACATATATATTAGAACTGTCGTCTTGACTCAGTCAAGCTAGCTGGATATTAATTGCGAGCATTGAGTTCTGGGATTTAAATATATGTTTTGTGCAATAGGATAGACATGCTATGCTGATTGAAAGTGCCTAGAATCCATGTATAGAAATTTCGCATGATTGATTGTAAACATAAATTGCAAAACAGCCCCTAATATTTTCAAAGCGTTTTTAAAACCGAAAATTCCATTCGCCAATTATGCATGATTTGTGCGGATGTTGCATGTTTTGACACGTATGTTCGGATGTTCAAGGATAAAGGCATGTGATAATTTACTTTACGTAGAATTATATATGCTAGGAACATTAGATGCATGACGCGTAAGCATGTTTGGTTTGTTCGATGTTTATGGCGTAATATAGTATTATGCATGCGTAAATTATCGGATAATTCCTTTTAAAATTATAAGGGCCTTGGGAAAGCCAAGATCGGGTATACTTGTTTGAAAATTCATGTTCCGGTAATTTGCAATATAATAACCGTTTTCAAAAGACTGATCTATTGGATTGAAGACGACGATAGTGTGAATTTTTTCACGACACCCCCTTCCCTCGGTTTACTGACGGTCGGTTTGGTTTAGTGACTGAAGGATCACTATTTGTCGTATTCCATCCTAATAGATAATCTGATGTTTGCAATTCTGTCGAAATTTTGTTGTCCTCCCAACCTTAAACTGTTATCAATAAATAGATGGCATTATCATGTGAATCTGAGCTATTAGTTGAGACGAATTATGACTCGTGGAGCAAACGCGTCGTTATGATATTGGAGGGACAAGGTCTGAGTGACCACATTCAAATAACCATGAATTACCCGAATGACGGATTAACCAAAGATCTAGCGTTCACCCATTTTAAGTGGGAGCAAGATGACAAGAAAACAAAGGAGATGATACTGTCTGAGATGCCAGTGGATTTCTATAACCGTTATGAGGATGATCTGAAATCAAAGGACATCTGGGATGCCCTCTTTCTGAAATATTAAAGTGGCATGGCAGTTACACTGCACCCACTTATACCGGCACTAGAAACCTCTCTGAGCAACAACAGTAAAAGTATACTTGAAAAAGTGTACGATCTTCTTCGCCTATTCAAGTCATTGGAAGATGATAGTTAGATGGCTGAATGGGATAAAATTCAGGCCATAATAGTGATTCTCCCAAAGTTTTGGAGAGAAACCAAGACTATATTGACTGTTACCAGTTCCGTGCTTGATCTTGCATCTGTCCTGAAACTGATCGAGATGGAAGAGGCTCGATTAAATTCGCTATCGAAAGAACCGAAACCGGCAGGACCAGCTGGTCGTAAGAAGAGAAAATCCAGGAACAAGGGAAAGAAACAACAAGCAGTCGACAGTAAAACGTTGACTACGCCTAAACAAGGTAGTCCCAGATTAAAATCTGAGATATTTTGCGGGAATTCCAGCCCACGCCAAATAAGCGATGGTGCAGGTTGCTGCAAATCGCATCCTAAAAAGGTATGCGAATTTGGTTATGTAGAGGAAGCTTTAGTTTCCTCAACTGTCATGTTAACTGACTCAAATCCGTCTTGGATTCTTGATTCAGGTGCAAAGGACCACACAGCCAACGACAAAGAACTATTTTCCAAGTTTAGACGATTGTCGAAGGATTCTAAAAGGATATACATCGGCGAAAACTCACAAGTTGAAGTCATAGGGGTAGGAACTTGCAAATTGCCAATGGGAAATGGCAAATCCTTACTTCTAGAAAATGTCCTTTTTGCTCCTAGAATCCGTAGAAATGTTGTTTCTGTTTCTTCTCTTATGAATAAGAACTTTGTTTTATCATTCGAAAGATCCTTGGTCCGGATAAATAAAGGGGATACTTTATTTGGATATGCCTTTTCTTATAATGGTTTATTTATCATGGATTTACATGGCAATGTAAATTCATATAGAATGTATGCTATGTCCTCCAAAGAAGCAGAAACTGATGCGACCGGATGACATTCACGGCTTGGACATATAGGCTATGACAGAATTCAATCGTTAGCTCGACGAGGGCTTCTGCCCTGAACAAACAGTGTGGTAAAACACACTTGTCATGACTGTCTAGCTGGAAAATCCACCCGCAAGCCATTCGGTGAAGCAAAACGAGCATAATTTCCATTGCAAATAATCCATTCCGACGTATGTGGACCAATGAACGTAACTGCAAGAAATGGAAAGCGATACTTTGTAACTTTCATTGACGACTACACCCGATTCGGGTTTACTCATTTGATTGCTCCTAAATCTGAAGCTATAGATTGCTTTAAAAGCTTTCTAAAGCTCGTGGAGAATCAACAGTAGCGAAAGGTGAAAACCCTACGCACCGATAGTGGTGGAGAATATCTCTCTAATGAGTTTGATGAGTTATGCAAAGAAAGTGGGATCGCCCGTCAAACGACGATCCCCAACATACCAAAACAGAATGGTGTGGCTGAACGTCGTAATCGGACTCTCCTAGACATGGTAAGAACCATGATGTCACTAGCACAATTACCAATTTCTTATTGGGGAGATGCGTTGCTTGGTGACTCTCATGTAGTAAACCTTGTCCCATCAAAAGCAGTTAACACAACACCGTATGAGCTGTGGACTGGTAGAGAGTTAAATCTTACCAGGCTGCGACCTTGGGGATGCGCAACTTATACACATACAACTGACAACCGTTTTGGAAAGTTAGGCCCCAGAGGACTTAAAAGTATCTTCATAAGATACTCTAAGAACTCAAAAGGTTATGTATTTGTGTCAGCTCTAGAAAACGGTAGTGTGTACGAACATGAGTCCATAGACGTCACTTTTCTTGAGGACGAATTTCCATCGCTACGAGAGATAAAGACAGACGCAGTTCTGACTGAACTAGAACACGATGATGATAATTCTCAGGTCCCACTTTCTTCGAGTGGGAGATTGGGCATAGCAACAAGTGATTCGGTTAATAAGGACGAAATCCCCATTATAAATCCAGTGGGAGGGCTCACTCCCCCCAAACACAAATCACTATTGCTGGCAATGCGAATCAAGTAGCACCTGACAATCATGATACAAAACTACCTATTATTCCCATAATTTCAAGTGGGAATAGGATGATCACTTCAGTTCCAGGTCCTAGCGATCAAAGAACTAATCTCGGAGGTGAAATCCCGAGACGAAGGGGTCGTCTTAAGAAAGTCGTTGCTCAAAGTTCTAGTTCTGCCATCATTCCCAGTAGGAGTAATGCTCTGATAAGAAGCATTATTCCAAGTGGGAGTATGGATCAGACTCGAAATGGGACGAATGAGCCTAGACGCAGTCAAAGGCAACGTATTTTTCCTAAGAAGTATCCCATTGAGAGAGGCGAAATATTCACTCTCACGTCTGTTGATGAACCGGTAACGGTTAAACAAGCGATGGAAGGACCCCAAGCAAAGGAATGGAGAAAAGCAATGGAGGATGAAATCGCCTCAATGAAAGCTAATTCAGTATGGTCTTTAATTGATTTACGTGCTAACCGCAAAGCAATAGGAGCCAAATGGGTATTGAAATTCAAACTCACTGCTGATGGAGAAGTCGAGCGATACAAAGCTCGACTGGTTGCCAAAAGGATATAACCAAATTCATGGAATGGACTTTGATGAAACATACTCACCAACTGTGTGTTACGCCACAGTAAGGGCCATCCTTGCCCTTGTTGCGTGTCTCGATCTAGAGATGCACCAAATGGATGTTAAGACCGCATTCCTCCATGGAAACTTGGAGGAAGATATCTATATGGATACGTTAAAGGGTTTTATTACTCCTAGCAAAGAGCGTAAAGTTTGCAAACTCCAAAGGTCTATTTACGGTCTTAATCAGTCGTCTCGGAAATGGTATCGCGGATTCCACGAGGAAATCGTCGGAAACGGATTTGTGAATCTTCACGAGGATCCCTGCGTATACACTAAGATCTCCGGGTCTAAGTATGTCATCATCACACTATACGTAGATGACATACTCATTGCTGCGAACGACGTGAGTTTCATGAACAAATCAAATTCCTGGTTAGCGTCAGCATTTGAGATGAAAGACATGGGTGAGGCCACGTACATCTTAGGCATTAAGATTGCCCGAGATCGTGCCGCTCGGACATTGTGTCTGTTTAAAGAATCTTATATCAACAAACTGTTGAAAAGAGTCAGAATGCTCGATGCTAAACCCACGGATACGCCGTTTGTGTTCGGGTGCGCGCTGTCAAAGCGTGATGGACCGAAAAACCAGCAGGAGCGTGAACAGCTGAGGGGGGCAGAGTACCTAAGCATGGTAGGGATTCTCATGTACGCCATGCTATGTACTCGGCCAGATATTTGTTACGATGTGGGCCTAGTAGCAAGATTTCAATCAGATCCTAGTTATCAACATCTAAAGGCCGTAAAACGAATTTTAAGATATCTGAAAGGTACTACCAACTATGTTCTGTGCTATAAGGGCAGGCAAATAGAATTGACCGGTTATAGTGACGCCGACCACAGTGGCGATCCGGATGATCGTAAGTCCACCACTGGAGGAGTTTTCTTTCTTGCTAATGCTGCAATTTCATGGGTAAGCAAGAAGCATTCATGTGTCGCGCTTTCCACTATGGAATCGGAATTCGTTGCCTATTCTAAAAACGCACAAAAGCAGTCTGGCTGAAAAGGCTTATTACTGCATTTATTGGCGCTGGCAAAGAGAGTAATCCCGTAAAGGTATACTCCGACAGTCAGGCAACCATTGCTGCAGTTAAGAATCCAAAGTACCATAGTAGGACCAAACACATTAATGTGAAATAGAATTATGCTAAATCTGTTCTGGAAGACAACATAATCGCTTTAGAATACTTGTCCACGGATAAAATGGTTGCAGATCCATTAACTAAGCCATTACGTAGAGAGATTTTCGAAAAGCACGTAAAACTGCTTGGATTGCGTAGGGCTTAATAAGTGGCTTGTATAAGTGATAACATTTTGACATTTGAAATATTATTTAGATTGAATAAAAGAATTGAAAATTGAGTATATGATCCATCGACGTCATAATGATAAATAACATCGGATTTTACGGTCTATAAACCAAGTCGTAGGAAGAGGTAAGACTCTTCCACCAAAATTATGTCGAATGTGAACCATGCCTCGTCTCACAGGCATAGTCATCTTGTAAGGAGAAGGGGACCTCTACCACAACAAGATTGGCTAAGAACAAGGGGGATAAACCTGGCTAAACGAAACGATAACCTTGTCACGCTTAATGCATGACTTAATCTTCGTTTTGTACATCGCCGTGTTGGACCAAGTCCATCAATAAAATCACATTCAGGGCCAGATGAAAGATTCCGCGATAGCATGATAGACATATCCCAATCCTGGCTAGTCCAGGTGTGTTATCGACGCGTGCTTCATGCTGCGCGTGCCATGTTCGACCATAGGGTCATGCTCGGTTGTGCTAGCTAGAATCCTAGTGATTCAAAGGGCGCACACGTCTTCACCTTGAGCATGTGAATGGTCCCGGATGTCTTATGAAGAGGCATCCAAAGTTTCCTCTCGGACTCAGAACTTATACCTAAGGTCTGGCTCAATGTTCGCTTCCCGGCGTACGAGCGTAGAGCCAAAGAAAACGGCCAAGTGACCACGTCTTGGAAACCTGTTGAGTTAGACTAAGGGTATAAGCGATGGGGATGGTCAAGTTAACCTATAATTCACCGACTCTTGTGTTCACTAGGTGGCCGCCAACCGTATATTAGTTGAAGGTTGTGAACACTTGTACGGATGCCCTGGAGAAGTATTCCTATGTGGAAAACTGGGCAATTGGAGAATTATTAGTTGACCAAGGATACAGTGCGGTACATGTTTTATTTTAACAGGATTGATTTACGAAAGGGAATCAACGTTTTGCGGCGCAACAATACTCCTAACAGATGAGTAGCACGATGTCCGTCGTATCCGCCGGTCGCACGGCAAACCTCCTATGAACTATTCGGAGACGGAGACAAAGACTGAAGACTGAGATGTTGATGCTATTGGATAACTATATATTAACAGGCACCCTCCCATTCCGGCGAGTGGGAACTGTTAGCATATGGTGACGTGGCATCGTAATTGGTAGCCCGTTAATGCTAAGGAATTACCTAAGTTCATTAGGTAATTGTCACATTAGGCTAATTGGGCCAAACCCAATCCCCAATTGACATGGGAGGCCCAAAATTAGGGCTCCCCCTTTAATAACATGGTTCGGCCGAACTAATGTCCCACATTGATTAGAGTCGACTTTTGTCCAGTCCACCAATCCTATATATAAGGGACTCACCTAAGGGGTTTAGACATCAATCTAATCAAAAGTACCTCCATTGAGGAACTTGAGAGAAACCTCTCACCCCTTTAGTTGATATTTTAGGTGCACATCTTAGTCCGAGGTTCTGTCCCCGTTAAAGAATCGATCAGAGGCTTTGTTGTGGAGCTTACATCGCGTAGGACTTCTTCTCACGAAGAACTTGTACGTGGTTCCGACCGGAGGATCAGAACTCCCTGCACATCGTTCTTGGGCAGGAAAGCTAAAAGGTATGTGTACACTATTCCGCTGCGTAGTTAGATTACTTGCATGTACACGTTTAGCATTCTGTAATATTACGTCCTCGTAATCCAACAATAGCCACCCTTCAAATGGCTACAGATAAAGAGAGCTCCCGCAACATCAAAAGCGGGGAATAAGTGAAAGGGCCATAGCCACCCTCCAAACGGCTACAGATAAAAGAGTGACCCCGCGAATCCTGTGAGGGCGGGAAATTAAAAAGGGTCACAGCCACCCTTAAAATGGCTACAAAAAAAGAGTGACCCCACGAACCCTGCGAGGGCGGGAGAATAAAAAGGGCCACAGTCGTCCCTAAAACGACTACAAAATAAAGGGCCACAACCACCCTTCAAACGGCTTCAGATATAGAGCACTCTCGCAACATTGAAGGCGGGAGATGAGTAAAAGGACCACAGCCACCCCTAAAATGGCTACCTGCAAAGATTGTTCCCCGAATCCTGAGAGGAGGGGAGATTGTTGAAAGGGCCACAGCCACCCTCAAAATGGCTACATATAAAGAGTATTCCCGTGAATCATGTGAGGCCGTGAAATCATTTGAAAGGGCCACAGCACCCTTAAAACGTCTACGAATCAAAAGAGTGCTCTCGGAACATCGACGACAGGAAATAAATGAAAGGGCCACATCCACCTTCCAAATGGCTACAAATTAAAAGAGCTCCCGCGACATTGAAGACGGTGAGGAAAGGGTCACACTCACCCTCCGAACGGCTAAAAATACTCTCACATCGAGACGGGATTTAAAGTATGGGTCACAGCCACCGTTTAATCGGCTACCAAATAAAGAGTGCTTCCGCTAGGTTGAAAACCCGAAAGGGCGGCCTAGGCAAAATTAAGAAATGAGGGGCATGATCGCAAATTCAGAAATTGTAATCATGGCAAAAGGAGACAAAATAAAATCCCGATGGAGTGAAAACCTCAAAGGGCATTCCAAGCAAAAATTAGGGAAACCGATGGGCACGGTCGAAAATCTCTCAAAGTCGACCGTGGCAAAAGGAGAGAATTTGAGAGATAAAACAAAAAAAGGGATCCAGCTAAGTTGTCACACTATGCACAACTTAGGAAAAATTAGGGACACATGTTTCATGTACAGATTGTACGGCGCAACGCAATTGCAGATATACCAGACGCTATGCTAGTCCAGGCACTACTTCAGACGGCCTCCATTAGCTTCGTGATTACGCTGCTAGTTGCCATACCAATCCAGGCATCAAATTCAAGACGGTGTTTTAGTCATTGCCACTAGAGGCACCATCAAAGATTTTCCGGTACTCTCTGACATAGAGGTCTTCCGTTACCACTCGCCGCTAGAGGCATCACCAAAGGGTCTCCGTTACGGTCCGACGTAGAGGTCTTCCGCCATCAGAGGATTTCCGGTACGGTCTGACGTAGAGATCTTCCGTTACCACTTGCACTAGAGGCATCGCTAAAGGTTCTCCGGTACGGTCTGACGTAGATGTCTTCCGCCTCCAAAGATATCATCAAAGGTTTTCTGGTACAGTTTGACGTAGAGGTCTTCTGTTACCACTCGCCACTAGAGCCATCACCAAAGGTTCTCCGGTACGATCCGACGTAGAGGTCTTTCGCCACCAGAGATATTATCAAAGGTTTTCCGGTACGGCCTGACGTAGAGGTCTTCCGTTACCACTTGCCACTAGAGGCATCACCAAAGGTTCTCCGGTACGGTCTGACGTAGAGGTCTTCCGCCACCAGAGATATCATCAAAGGTATTCCGGTACGGTCTGACGTAGAGGTCTTTTGTTACCACTCGCCACTAGAGGCATCACCAAAGGTTCTCTGGTACGGTCCGACGTAGAGGTCTTCCGCCACCAGAGATATCATCAAAGGTTTTCCGGTACGGTCTGACGTAGTGGTCTTCCGTTACCACTCGCCGCTAGAGGCATCGCCAAAGGTTCTCCGGGTACGGTATGACGTAGAGGTCTTCCGCCACCAGAGATATCAGCAGAGGTTTTCCGGAACAGTCTGACGTAGAGGTCTTTCGTTACCACTCGCCACTAGAGGCATCACCAAAGGTTCTCTGGTACGGTCTTACGTAGAGGTCTTCCGCCACCAGAGATATCACCAGAGGTTTTCCGATACGGTTTGACGTAGAGGTCTTCCGTTACCACTCGCCACCAGAGGCGTCACCAGAGGTTTTGTTGGTACCGTCTGACGTAGGGGTCTTTCGTTACCACTCATCACCAAAGGCTTTACTTTCTGCACCGGCAACAGGTACTGCCAACTGGGCAACGCCGACCGAGGCTTTACTTTCCCACACACCACTTGAGGCTCTACTTTCTTCATCGCCAACTGAGACACCGCCAACAAGGGAACCGCCGACCGAGGCTTTACCTTCTCGCACGCCATTGGAGGATCTACTTTCTGAATTGCCAACGGAGGCATTACTAATAGGGGCACTACTGGAGGCTCTACTTTCTGCATCGCCAACAGAGGCACCACCAACGGGGGCACCGCCGACCGAGGCTTTACTTTTACGCACCAGAATAAGCATTTGAGCCACCTTGGAGACTTCAAAACAGAAGAAGGCAAAATCGGTGTTTTCTTGTCTTTGGACCACTGGTCGTCTTCCCGCGGCTGAATCCGAATTCACTTCATGTCGACTCTGACCAATCGCCTCCGTTCAATCCAGTCACCTAGGTCGACCTTGGCGTCACTGCTTGAACCATGCTACTGTGCTTGTCAGCTGTTCACCGCCTAGACGCCATCGTTGAGCCCAAGCCTGCTCTTCCGATTTCGGCCTTGAGTCCCTCCGTCGTCCAAGCATCCCCACATGTCGACGTCCTCTATCTTGCCGACCCCTGTCCAGCATCACGATCATCATCATCATCTCTCTCTCTCTCTCTCTCTCTCTCCCTCTCTCTATAAATTTTCCATCGTCCCTCCCAGACAGCTTCTCACCGTTGACCTCTGGCAGAAGCTCCGTCGTCCGCGCCCCGGACACGTCCTTTATCTCCGACCTCCTCCAAGTTCCGCCCTCGCGAACCAACCTTCGCATTCACGACTGGCTAACCTGCTGCCCAAGCTCCTCCCTCAGCCACCGGAGTTTCACTTCATCACACCGCCGTCAAATTCCATATCCTGCTCCTGCTGCGTACGATCTCGGTCATGGCATCTCGGTCATAGTATCTCGTTTAGTGATGAACTGAGATCGGAGACGGTGATAGTTTCATGTTGGGGGACCAGGTACGTACAGCTTTTCCTATCTTGTTTTAGTCTTTTTTTTTTTTTTTTAGTTTTATTTTTTGGCCAAACTATCTTGTTTTTATTCAATTAATATATTCTAGATAGCATTTGTTTTATACGTTTGTTTTTTAAAACTATGTTTTCTATTATAATTGACATTAATTTATTTTGGATAAAAAAATCAATAAAAAAACAATTGGTCAATTAAGTTAATTGAGTATCGAAAGGTAGTTAAAAGTTATATATTTAATTCGTAATAAAACCCCCGAACTTAAATTTTGATCGTAGACCGATTTTAGACCTAGGTGTCTAATCTGTTATTCGCTTAGGTAATTTAGGTTTCAAGTTAGCCTTAATTAACTAGTGGCGACTCTTTCTAAATCCACGTTTTTAAAATGCAAGGTTAGATTTAGGTCTGACAATAGGTTGTAGTTGGCAATGAGATGGGTTTCTCAATGCAACCCTTTTGATTTAACACGACGATGTTGATCAGTGTAGTGACCGGTTATAGCTATGCGGCGTAGGATGGCTTAGCGGAACGAGGCGATAAGCTCAAGTGATCGATGACGGCCATTCTGACAAATCAATTCAAGTCTCTGAGTCGAAACGGGTGTTTCTTCAATTGTTCAATCCTTCCCTCTTTGTGCTTGTTTTCATCTCCTGTTTTTCCCTGTCATAAGATGGAAGTTTGCAATGCATAGTCATGTGAAGGTATTTAGATCATTGAATGTATAGTGAAAGATTACTCTCTGTATCGATCGATGGATTTCCCAGTTGGAAGCTTCGCCTGTCCTGAATTGAAAAGATTATTGTTTCTTTTTTGAAACCAACTGTTGTATCGATTTCCCTCTTATACGATGGACGCTATGTTTCACTGCCCTTCCTCATGTATCGCTTCTTCATCCTATTGAGTTAGCACCACCAGAAATGGACTGTAGTCTCTTTAGGATTTGTCATAGCTGACGACCGGGCCTGTAGGGATTCAAGCTCCATGGTGATATGGACTATATGTGTAATGTGGATATCCCTGTGTTTGGGGGTGGTGAAACTCTTGTCTCCTTGGTGGCTGAGGCTGCATGTTCTCCCTTAATGGAGTGTAATTCCATGCACCTTGTGGTGCTTGGTGATGCATTGGAGGCACTGATTGTTGTCTTCCTATTGTGGGTGGCACTTGCTCATTCCTTCCTTGATTTTCACGCTGCCATATTGGAGGGCTTGGGTGTTGCTCTTCCTCTGGAAACTGCTCTGGTTGTTGGTATTGCTCTATCTGCGGACGTTGTTCCGCTTGCGGATGTTGCTCACAATGCGTGTATTGCCTCTCTTGCATGTTCCTTAGAGTTTCTCTATAAGAAAAAAAACTCTTCTAATGTATTCATGAACCCCGGAGTTATTGTTTGAGATTCTTACGAATACATAGGCCTTGGATTGGTGGTATGAGCCCGGTTGTTGTTTCCTAGCATGCCTTGTGTTGGCATTCCATATGGATACTCCTGAGGGTGTGTTCCATAATGGTACCCCTGTTGAGGTGCCGTGTATTGGTATCCCTGGGACGGCGCTCCCTGTTGCATACCCTGCCCCTGTGGTCGTCGAGCCATAGGGGTCAAAGAAGTGGAAGACTCAGCCCAAGCTAGACGTGATGGTCCTCCCTGGTTGTTTGCCTGAGGTGCTTGTGGGGTTGTCTGATGTGCATGGGATACAGGCTGCCTTTGTTGGGAAGATTGTCTTGCCGGATGTGCAAGCTATCGCGGTGGATGTGCATGCTGCCCACCTTTGTTGTTTGGTGGCCTGTTATTCCCCGGGGGATAGTTGTCCCTATATGGTAAACTGTTGGTCGTTGATCTCATGATAGCCAGGTTTTTTGTTCAAAACCCACGGAACATGCCAAGTGTTAAGACGTGTGTATCAGGTCGGTAGGTCTCCAATCCGAATGACACTTCTCACGGGTAGGTTGCTTTCTTCGATGATCTGTCGTCTCGCTCCTTGCCGACCTGCACAAGGGGCAATATCGAGCACGAAGAGGGGGGTGGTTCTCGATGACCCTCTCCGATGCCTAAGTCAGTCCGAGATTCTAGAGAGATAAAGTAGAGAGAAGTTAGAGCTAAAAATGTTTAAAGATGCAACATGATGCAAATGAATAGAACTTGAGAATTATATATAGGTTTCGAGGCGATTAAGGTGGCTTAATGACACCGTTAATCCCTAAGTGTACTCGATTAGCACAAAACGACATGATTAAACCCTTAATGGCACGGAGAGGTGGGTGAAAAAGTCTAAGTGTCGAATTGGAAAAATGAGGTCGGGTCGCTGCGAGGGACAGATAGGATGGCAATATTCTGGACGTCGCACACACCCATTGGGAGGGGATACCGGGTGTCAGAACCTTCAGGGTCGGATTGAAAATCCGAGCCCAAAGGCTTAGGGTCAGACAAACAGGTCTGGTCAAACCTAGGTTTGACCGGACCAACACACCCGGTCAAACCTAGGTTTGACCGGGCCAGCACACCCGGTCAAACCAAGGTTTGACCGGGCCAGCACACCCGGTCAAACCTATGTTTGACCAGACCAGCACGTCCGGTCAAACAGAGGTTTGACCGGGCGTGCTACCTATTGGATCCTTTACTTAGTGGAGTGTCGGATTCTAGTGATGACGTTGGAAGAATGCAGAGAAAGAAAGAGAGAGGGCAGAGATTCCGCTGTCAACTTAAGTTCAAAATGAATGATCAAGGCTCCTATTTATTGTAAACCTTGGAATCAAACCGGGTTTTGAACGGTCCGACGTCGGTTCAATCCAAAGTATGAACCGAGCGTAGACGGGAGTAAAGCTGACCTCGGGAGGGTTTGCACGTGCAGTGTTTACGTAGGGGTTTACATGTCAATAATAGGAGGAATCCGGACCGTCCCGGGGTATCGCACGGATCCCGGAGTGTCCGGGGTGATGGGATAATCCAGAGGGTCGGATTGTCCCACAATCCGGACCAGGTCAGGATTGTCCTGCAATCCGAACCGGGTCAGGATTGTCCTGCAATCCGAACCGGGTCAGGATTGTCCTGCAATCCGGACCAGCTCCAGATTGTAGTAACAATCCGGATGCGGCATAAGTCCGGGGCGCATACGCGCGTACCCCATACATTTTAGTACTCGCGGGTGAATAATTCGAAACTGTTTAGTGGGTTTGACGTGTATGCGAAGTCCGAATAATATAAAACGAACCCGAATCGGACGTATATCCATCATTTTCCCCTGAGTCAAGTGGTGGCATGGCCCCGTCTTGACTCTATTTTCGATATAGTATACGTTCGATTTATGTTCGGGTGTTACCTCGTAATGGACTTTTTATCCGTCGGCGCGTTGACATTATTATGACGTATCCCTCCTTGGACTTGGATGGGAGTGATCATATCTGTCGATATGATTAGTGTAACAAGCATACATATATGACCCATACGTATATGACAATCCTAGTCCGTGTATGCGATCATGGATATGAATGCTCACACATATATGACTATGACGTGCATGTGTACGAGAGTCGGCATACGATAAATAATGTTATGAAATTAAATCATATAAGTATGGGCATGTATATATGCGATAATATGGATAAGAGTATATGCACGTCGGGGACGTAATTGAAACACGTGACATGGACATGTAAACGTGTGTGTGTCGATGTATGCGTCTATGCATGAATATGTAAACATGCATAGGTGTTAGGAAATTCCTCCAAGGAGATAGAAAAAATATGGAAGGGGAAAGATGTTACCCATAGGTGTATATAAAGGAGTGAATTCAAATAATTCCACACTTTGTCTTCTCCCTTTTTAGAATTGTTTTCCCTTTTCTTAGAGAGTAAGTGACTTAGCACTCAAACCACTCACCCACCCACACCCCTTCCTCCACCGGCCAACCACCACTCACCGGGAGACCCAGCTCGTGGCGGCGAGTCCAGCGGTGGCAAGGGCGGCGGACGGTGGACGGAGGCAGCTTCATTAGACGGCGGGCGGAGCATCGGGCAACACTCCGGCGACGATCTCGGGTATGTAACCTCATTTTTTGAGGTGATTCGGTTTATTGGAGTTGATTAGAACTATTTCCAGGTATGCCAATGCCTTTACTTGCATCAATTTGATTAATCTTTGCCTTGATTTTGAACTTGATCATCCATGCCCACCAAGTGTTTGATGAAATGCCTAGGATAGTTGATCATAGCAAAAAAGAGCATAAAAATGGTTAAGTGTTTTACCACTTGTATGTATAGAGTAGGAGTGATACTTCCCTATTGATTGTCATCTTTGATTGCCAAAGCAATTGTCATGACATGTATGTACACACTTGGTTGTATGGAGATGCTTGTAGCTATAGCTAAGCTTTGTATTCCCAAATGGGATATATGTATGTATGTATGTATGTATGTATTCACACCCTACACATGTTAGATAAGCATATGCATATAGGTGTTAGTACTATGAGTATATTAGCACTTGTTACCTTGGGGGATTTGCCTTAGGCCACATAGGTGAGCATAGATGCATGTAAGCATTCGTTGATACACATGAGCATGTGTTAGTGCATGTATGCACATGTTGGCACTCATAGGTATATGTAAGTGCATGCATGCACATATAGTTGCACATAGGCACATAGAGTGGTGCATGAACACATATTAGTGTATGCAAACACATATAGTTGAGCGAGGGTGTATGTAGGTACTCGCAGATACGTAGGCATGCATAGACATGCGTAGGTTTGCATACACACATGTAGATCATATAAGTGTTGGGACGAGGCCCTTACTAACATAGAGTTTCCCCCCTATAGAGGATGTTCAATATGTAGTAGTTAAACACTTTATAGATTTGAACGGGTTGTAGTTGTATCCTTGTAGGAGTTGTGTAGTAAGAAGCTGGGGCGTCCATCTTTAGGATTACCTTCTAGACTTGCGGCTTTGTGAACATGAGTAAGTCTCATATTCCTACCCCTTCTGTTAGATTTTTTTCTGATTCGGATTCTGATTCCGAGTCGGAGTCTTCGGAGTTTACGGATTCTTCCGAACTGGAAAATATGGACGATATACCTTCTTCCTCCGAACTGGAACCTCGAGTGAAGTCAGGGGACTTGGTGCAAACCTTTCCGGGTAACAAATTGGATCGTGATGAGTATCAGCGCCTCGTCGTTCGTTCTGGGCTTTGTCCTTTGGGAGAGGCATTCTTCCCGTTTGATATTATCCCTGATGCTAGTCTGGGAACGCCCACTGTGCCTCTGGATGATTTGTCGGCTATTTACGCCTCCCAGATTTGAATGGGATTGCGCTTGCCTTACTGTCGGACTTGCGGAAGTTGTGTCGTTATTATAGGATCTCTCCTGTTGATCTTGCACATGCTGCAATACGGTACTTGGTTTGCTTCTGAGTACTATGCCATCAACAGTCTTGGAGTTACTCGACCTTACACTTTCGATGCTTCTTCCGGCTCCTGTTAGCATATGGTGACGTGGCGCCGTAAATGGTAGCCCGTTAATATTAAGGATATTACCTAAGATAATTGGGTAAATGTCACATTAAGTTAATTGGGTTTGACCCAATTCCTAATTGACATGGGAGGCCCGAAATTGGGCCTCGCTCCTTAATAGCATAGTTCGGCTGAACCCTAGTTTCACATAGGATGGAGTTGACTGTTGTCCACTCCACCAATCCTATATATAGGGGACTCATCTAAGGGGTTTTACAGATCAAGTAATTCATAAGTCCCTCCATTGAGGAACTTGAGAGAAACCCTCTCACCCCCTTAGTAGTAATTTCGGCACACCATCATCTCAGTCTGAGGTTCTGTCCCCGTTGAAGAATCGATCAGAGGATTTACTATAGAGCTTATACCGCGTAGGACTTCTTCTCACGAAGAACTTGTACGGGTTCCGACCGGAGGATCAGAACTCCCTCCACAACGTTCTGTGGCAGGAAAGCTATTGAGGTATGTGTACATTATTCCGCTGCGTAATTAGATTACTTACATGTACACGTTTAGCATTCTGTAGTATTACGTCTCCGTAATCCAACAGTGGTATCAGAGCCACAGTTGGTGAGTTCTTAAAATTTCGATAAATTGATGTTCTTGAATATTCATAAAAAACTCAAATTTTTATTTATGAACACCATGAGTAATCCGAAATTTTTAAACAAATTTTATGTGTTTGAAATATAAACACTTATAATTTTCGGAATTTAAATGTTTTTATAGATCAAAATCGAAAATTTCGGTTCAAATATTAAGTTTGATGTTCATGATCTTCAAGAAGACAATTAGTTTTATCAAGAACACTTTTTGGATTCATGATCATAATAGTGTTTGATATTAAAATTTGACAAATTTTCCAATTAAGGGTGTTTGTGCCGAAAACCCTAGTAAATTATTAGGTAAATTTTTTAATTTCTTAGGGTCCAAGCAAGGTAATTTCGGCCGGCCTAGGTTAGGGATACAGTTTGCCATATTTTAATTTTAATAAAAGGTAACTATATATCTATAAGTTGGAAAATATGGATAGGTTCACAATATAATATTGTAACATATATTAACTATCAATATATATAGCTAAAATCTAGGGATTAATATATATTGATAAATTTAATTTCTATAAAAGATTAAGAAAATATATTGTCTATATATATTTTAATCCCTAAAGATATATTTGACAATAATTATATATATAGATTTGGCCTAATATATATATATGTATATATATATATATATATTTATATTGTTGATTGATTTATGTTGGATCACGGTGGAACTCCGGTACGGACTTTGACGGCAATCCTAGCTCCTTCGCTCCACGCAATCCTGCAAGAGGGGATAGACCGGGCGGTGACCCAGAATCCCTCTCCGATGCTTAAATGAGTATCTCGTATGACTGGCAAGTAATAATCTCAAAGTATATTGAATTCAACGTAAGTGTTCTGAGGTGACCTCCTGCCCTTTTATAGGCAGAGAGATGCCTCAGGTACCTGGTGAACCGTTGGGGGTGGTTAGCCCGTATCCCGCATATCTCGGATGTGATCCCGCCTATCTAGGCCATGATCTCGTGTATCTTGGCCACGCCCCGCGTATCTCGGCCACGCTCCGTGTATCTTAACCACGTTCCGCGTATCTCGGCCACGCCCCGCGTATCTTGGCCTTATCCTCTGATAACGAGTCCCGACTCCTGTCGGGGACTCCAGAGTTGTCTTGTTATGTCACCGCTCGGGGCCCCTCGTCATCGTGACAGGGCCAATCATTCCCAGGGATTCATCATCGGGGCCTACTTAAAGGCTTCTCATCGGGAGCTTTCAGCTCAACTGTCGGGACCGACTCTGTCGGGATCTTGCATCGTCGGGACTCCCTTCGTCGGGACCCTTCTCCTAGGTCATCTTGACCTTCATTTTGGGCCTGGTGGGCCTGTTTGCCGTTTCCTCCCCGTTAAATGGCCTGACGGTTGTAATCGAACCCATCATTTGCCCCCAAGACATGACGGACTTTTAGTTCGTCGTGTCTTCCAACTCCCGATCTTCCGATACTGGAATCGGGGATCTTTCCCTTGGTTCAGTTACTCAATTATCAGTCTTCTCCTTCACGTTTCCTCAGTGTTTTGTAGATAACTGTTAAATCCTAGGGGTCTCCTCGGTTCCCCAGTGCATTAAATGCAGTAGATAATGGAGTGACGTTTTCAGCCCAAGTGCCTGATTTTTCGCGCCTGTCCTTTTCTGAAAAGTGCTTTTCAGGCCGTTTCATCATTACGTCTGTTGTCCTTCTGCACGTTTCATCTAAACGGTCCAG